>OY728145.1:1707724552-1708974552 GCA_963277665.1 Viscum album
TTTATTATAATAATATCTTACATTAAAGTATTTATATAGCACCATATGAAGAATTATATGGAAATAAATGTCGCACACTAACTTGTTATACTGATGTTGGTGAAAGAAAACTTATAGGCCCAGAACATATTGAGTGATCAATAGAAAATGTGTAGATCATCCAAACCTACAACAAAGCAGCTCAAAGTAGGCAGGAGGGATATGCTAGTAAACAAAGGAAGGATTTGTATTTTCATTTATGAGATCATGTTTTCTTGAAGGTATCTCTATGGGAGGGTGTTGTAAGATTTGTTATGAAGGGTAAATTAAGTCCTTGGTACATCATTCCATTTGAAATTCTACAACGAATTGGAGTTGTAGCTTACCATTTGGAAATGCCTCAATGTATCTTCAATGTTCATGATGTATTTCATATATCACTATTGAGAAAATACATTCTGGAGCCAACAAACTTACTCACGTATGAAGAAATAGAACATGAACCCGATTTGTCTTATTGTGAAGAGCCTATTAGGATACTTGATACCAGAGAATAAGTGTTGAGAAACTGGATGACTCATCTGGTGAATGTTTTAAATAAGACTTTAAAATGGAAGAGGAAATGTGGGAACCCGATAAACATATTATCAAGAACCACCTAAATCTTTTTATGCAGTATTACTCTAGATTTTTTGAAGACGAAATTATTTGAACTAGAGAAGAATGTAAAACCCCAAGCTTCCACGATATACTTCTCTTTGAATAATATTATATCTGGTGTTGTACATGACTTTGAGTTCTAACACATCATGACCAATCAAACTAGCTGTTATGAATAGTAATACCCTTTTTTTGAAATTTTATAAATTTTATTTTTTGAAAATGGACTTCATTTTTTGGATTCGGAATAACAAAATTATCTTAGAGTAATTATTTTGTATTTTTCTGAATACTTTTTATTTTTGATTAATCATGAAAAATACTACGTTATTGTTTAAAATTGACTTTTAATTTATAATTTTTTTTATTTTAATTAAATTTATTTTTAGTCAAAATAGACACATAATACTAATAATTGTTCAATGTGATTCATTGGAGTGATTTTATAATAAAATTAGATGTATAAATTTTTATGGAATTGTTAACGTCTTTTACCCACCTTCTAGGAATGTTTGAAAATTTGAATAAAATGTATTTTTACTACTTCTGTGAATTAAATTTAAAAAATCCAAGAGACATGGTTGAAATCAGTATGTAAAATGTGTTTCATTAATATAAAAATAATTTTTTGTGAATATTATCTTTAGAATTTTATTTACCATGATTAAAAGTAAATATGGTAATTAAAGGTAAAAATGATATTATAATTACCCTAACACATTTCCTAATTCTTTTGTATGAGTTTATTTCTACCAAAATCAACACTAGGAATAAAATACGATCCTTTTGGTCCACAAGGATTAGATCAGGACATTTATTATTATTTTGTTAAAAGAAGGGTTAAAAGTGTTAAATTTTGTGTTTAATTACTAAACCATTTTTAATATAGAGTTATACATAAGATAATTTCAACTATAAAGATTAATTATAAATATATAATTTTTTGATAAATAATGGTACTTTATTTATAATTTTATACATTAAATAATTAAATTCAATTATTTCACAATGATGATGACAAAATTACCTTATTAATAAATGATTAAAATAATTGATACTATAACTATCCTAATAAATGTAAATTGAAATATTTGATGAATTAAACTTAATTTTTAATTTAATATTATATGTTAGGGTTAATTTAATACATTTTTTTCTATGTGATAATGTCGTGATGACTTTCAAAAAAACAAAATACCAAATAGTGTCAAAAATGACACAAATGTGTTTTTAAAACAAATACTATATTATTGATTAATATAATATTCCTAAAAATATAACTTTAGGAAAAAGGACCTATATAAGGTTATATATATTAATAATGAACCACTTGGGGTTATATTGGATTTTAATAGTATTTTTATTAACAAATTATTATAATAATACAAGAATACATCATAAAAGTCGAACTATTTAACTAAGAGTTAAAACTAAATGATATGCTTAATATGGTCACATAAAACTCGTTAAAATCTATTGGTTGATAGTTTTTAGACATATCCTCCCCTATCGTATAAATAAATCCTTTTGGATCCATTAAAAACTGAATATGATTGTATAATAATATAATATTTCAAGCTTTCCTTAAATTGACCCTCACATCTCTTATAAAAGGGTACTTCCCCTTCCCTTGAAATCACACATCCAAATCCATTTGGCTCTACCAAATTATACTAAAATATACTATCTACAACACTCAATTAAACCTATAGGTATTACTTTGATCATAATCTGGCCTAAGGATTCTTTTTGATCTAACCCAAAGGAATTACCAAAATAAGAGGTAATAATTTCATCAACACTTTCAAAGTTATTTTCTCCTTCCATATCCTATTTCATTTTTTTCCACAAAAAACAATTCCTCAAGTACCTTATAACAAATTTGATGTTATTATAAATATGATACGACCATATTCATTATTATATCAATCCTATGAACAAAAAACTCAGCAAACCATTGTACGTACGACTTATTGTCTCCATGTCGTGGTGTGGTTTGTTATTCAACAGATAATTATATGGAAGAGTATAATATTGAGTATAATTGATGTAAATAATAAATATAACATGTATATTATTATGTATATATGATATAACATCCAATTACATATGATTTTACCCTCAAAAGAATTATATTTTCAGCCATGCGTACATATGAATTACTGTCTCCATTAACGTTATAAGATTCGTTTTCCCATTGCAACCATTCCTGAATAATTTTAATTATATAATTAAAAATAATATTTGAGAACTTAATATCATTCTGGATATGAAAAAAATACATCATATGAATTAGAAACCTTACTTATGTAACATAAAATGTTATCGAAAATTAATTATTTAACACCCGAAACCATGATACTACAGCAATATTATTGAAAAATTAGTATTAGAAGATCAAATATATCATTATATATGTGTATATGATTCTTGTATAATTTTGTAACATTGAATTATCTATTTTAAATGAGGTTAACATACACTTAATCAAGGAAAAGTACATGGTAATGGTTAATTCCACAACCACTTCATTATCCGCTGTGGTTTATTCGTGAGTATCTACAGGGACGTCTTTGTCATCCACATCTGTGTTTCTTAAAAATGTATTTCGAAAACTTTTTAATATTTCCTAGACTATAGATTAATTTAATTTATACTATTTTTTGACTTTTTATAAAAATTTTATAAAGTAATTGTTTCTTCATTTTCCAAACAATGGCTTTTACGACATTTTCGATAATATTATTGTAGGAATGGTTTTTATGTTATACAGAGAGTGTGACTATTTCATGCCATTATAATACCTTTGAAGCTTCCCATAAAAGCTTATAAGAATATTTTCAAAATAAATTTTTTCTTTTATAAATATTTGAAATTTGAATGATTTTAAAATAGAAACAGATATTTCTCTAAAATATATTTGATTTTATCTATGTCAACAACCTTTGATGGATTATACAGTAGTTTGAAGTTGATTTATTATGATACAATTTTTTGCATTGTATTGAATTTATTGTGATATGATCGAGTGTGGATGTGTAATTTTTATACCATTCATGTTTTATGATTAAATTATTAACATTTTGAATACTATTTTTAAAATGTATGTTTTTGTTATGTTTCAACCTTTTCATATGAGTAATGCATTGAACATAGTATGTGACGAGTAGATCCCGCTATAGCTCCTCGATGTATCGGTATGTCTCATGAGATAAACTAGTGTCTTGGAACAAGGACTTGAAAAAAATCTTATTTGTAGTCTTGGCATGAGGCCTTGAATATGATTTTATGATATCCCGTATTAAGCATTCCATCATTATGAAATTGGTTATTGATATTACAACTGATTATTCTACTAGTAGAAAATCCATGTGAATAAGTAAATGTAGTTTTTTATTTATCTTTTCCATATTATACTAAAGTATAAGTTTAAAAAGAACTTGTTTTAGTCTTATACATTTCTTTATATGTTTATTCTTATTTACGAATGTTTCTTCTATATTTTTTTCATTACTATGCACCTATGCTCACCCCTTTTTTGGTTTTTTCCCAGGATGCGATGAATTATATTATGGCTGACTTTTTGGGATAGTCTAAGGGAGATGAATGTGTTAAAAGGAGAAACAAATTTTTTTTAATGATGTAATGTAAAACCTATATATATATATCTAGTACTTATAAGGATACAAAAATAATCGATCTTTTCAAATTGATCTCTTGTACTCATGCCAATGTTATGTAATAATGCACTGACTGTACGTAACTAGGGAGAGGGAATCACTCCAACCAACTCTTCTTCCACATAACACTTATTCTTCCATTTTCCAGCTTCTATTTTGTGATTCCTATTTTATCTATGGACTCTCTACTCTTAGCTTTCCCTTTTCCATTTTAGCCTATATAGCTCTGGAAACTCCTTTAGTAGAATTTCCGCCACAAACTACATCACCCTTCATGAAATCCTCTATTAAGAACCACTTCATACATTGACAAATTATTATCTATATTATGTTATATAAAATGAAATTATCTCTATATAATTTTCTGATTGGGGGACATTATATAGAAAAATAGTTTCACAAAACTTGATAATCCAATTTATCGAAAATGTCAATGCAATTCATCCTTCAGCGTAAACTATTATGAGGTCCGCATAGAGCCTTTATACATTATGGTGGTCGATGTATTTGGAAAATTAAAACACATTTTAGTCTTCCATAATCACCACCTCAATCCACAAAGGAAACACCTCCCTTGAACTAATGAACCTCCCACAAAATGTGAGCCTTCAAGAAACATCATTCGCTACATGGTCCACATAGAGCGCTTCGTGGTCCATATACTAATTCGAGATTATATGACTTTTTCAAGAAAAAAAATAAACCCAAAAACATAGAGACTAAACCATGAGGGATTTTTCCTACATTTTTGTATAATATAATAATTATTTGTAATCTTTCACAAAAAATTAAAAGATCTTATTTATTACCAAATTCTGTTTTAATGCATTATATAGTTTTGTTGTAAAATCATAATTTAATATTTTTTGATTTTAATTTTAAAATATAATTTTTTTAAAATTAATAAATTTAAAATAATCGTTAGTTGAATTTGTTATATTTTTTGAATATATTTGTTTTTCAATGAATCATAAAGAAAAAACTATTTTTATTCAAACATATATTCTTTTCAAGTATATTAAAAGGAAAATTAATGTTTAGATTATTTTAAAATTCTTTTCTCTACTTTTTTCAAAAATAATGTAACAAATTATAGGGGAATAAACCCTATAATTTAATTTGGTATTAAAAATTATTTATACATAGAAAATGAATTTTTCTATAAAACTGTTTTTTCTTCATGTTTTGTGGGATTAATTTTAAATTAAATTCATACACTTTTATGAATGAAATTAAATAATATAATAAAATATTAATTATTAATTGGTTAAAATTAGTTAAATAATTAACTTTTATTTTACCACTATGAATTGTAATTGATGTAATTGTTTTCCACCTCAATAATTGTAAATCGAGTAATTAAGGTTTAAAATAATATGATAAGGAATAAACATACCCCTAAAAAAGTAAATTTATTTATTTTATATTATATTTTATGAATTCATCATCAATGATACCAATTTCTAGAAATTTGGATTTCATTTTTCTTTAAAAATTAATTATATAATATTTTATTTAAAATGAAATTTAAAAATGTCACTCTCTTTATTTTATATTAATATTATATGCTCACATTTGGGTAAAAATATTTTTTAAATGAATATTAATCATTATTTTGAATATAAATAAATTGATTATTTTATTATATATTTTTTATTTTTTAGTAATGATAAAATTATTGTAAATGTAAACGTAGTGCTAGCAATGTGAATGGAAAAATTGTAGAAAATTAATGTAACTAATTTAAAAAATATATGGAGTTATATTAATTGGTAGAACTATGGTTTCAAAATAGTTTTATAATTAATAATAATATATTATTTATTTTTAAATATATTACATTTCAATTTCCCGTTTTCATTTAGTTTTCAAAGTCTGTTTATATATGTTATTTTTCAATAAAATAAATAGTATTTATGTAAAATAAACTTTATTAAATAATTTAAATACAAAAAATATATATTTTAAGAGAATAATTAAGATGAGAAATAGTTTTAAATTTAATATATTTTCAATTAATGATAAAATTTTCATCTTATATGTAAATTTATAATTCGTTTATAGATAAAAATTTATTACATCGTTTGTGGATAACAATAGGTAACAGATGGGTTGATCAAAATGATTAGGTTATAAATGATATAAAAACACATAAATATTTTTGTATATTATTATATTAAATCCCTATTATCTATATCTTATAAAAAATATCATTTTAGCCATTTTATATGATTTAGAGTCATATTATATTATAATATTTCATCTACTTCAAAAATTGTCACTCCCATTAGTTTTAAAAGGACACCATCTCACATCTCCCATCCATAATTAATGTACCTATTATTTCAACCAATAAAAACTAAAACAACTTACCAAAACCACTCCTCATGTCCAATATACCATTTTTATCAAAAAAACATTTGATGTATTTAGGTATAAACCTAAAGATGTTGCCCAAACAAGAGGTACAATTCTTAACTGAGAGATTTCATTTTATTCCATCGTATACATCCATAAAATATTCTTAATGAATAGGGAAATAATAACTTCAATATATTACTTAGAATGAAATTTTATTATGTTATTGTAATATCAAATATAAAATTTCCCAAAATATTAAATTGGAAATGAAGATATCATTTGTGTGTTGGGTGGATTATTTCCTCAAGAACCGAAGTAATTCATTTTCAATCACGGCCTCTCACAAATAGAAATAATTATGTATTTCATATATATATATATATATATTATTTATGACATAATTTTAATTTTTGATCGATAATTTTTCATATTATCACATACCAATCCATCCACTACCGAATGATAATGTTTTTCATGTGTGTTTGTGTGGAGTACTACCTCCCTGATGTGATAGGATTCGATTTTCATCCCCACATCCCATGGATGGTATATATATAGGTTTATTTAAATATATAAAATTATATTTTGTATATAATATTCATTCATTAATGTTAACATGATACTAACCTTTTTTTCCAAATCTCATTGAAAAATGGTAACATTACTCAGGTGTATTTTTGTCTTATTATCACCATGATTGTAACACAATTAATTTTTCATGACCATACTTTTTTGAGGGTTTTAACGGAATAATTAATATATATAAATGGTAAATATTAAATTATTAATATTCCATGTAAGATTTAATATTTACCTATTTGATAATGTTTAATATATTGAAATAATTTTAATTTATGAACTAAATTTCATCAAAACATCTAATATAGAAGTAACTGCATAAGTAATTGAATATTTCTATGTAATAAATGAAATAAATGGTTTAATAATAAAATATTAAACCTATAAAAGGATCATAAAAATTAAATAACTTATACTACTTAATTATATAATAGTTAAAGTATATAAATGGAAAATGTGGAGATAGGAAAGGAATTTCATCCCAATTTTCCTTCACAGAGGAATATGTTATTATTATACGCCTATTTAATTTTATATGGTGTATATTCTAACTATTTTACATATCATATAATTAATATTTATTACTATGTTTCATTTTATGGTATAATTTAAAATATTTCAACCAAGGGTATTTTACATTAATGATAACATATATAAGGGGTTTCATAACTCAATTTCATTGAATTGAATTATATCACTTCTTTATTGATTATATTATTCCATGATTGTATTTGAAAAGAAAATTTTTTATTTTTATTGTATGTCCACTTGTTTTTTATGGTTTTACATTTGTGACACATAATTTTACCATTTATTAACTCTCAAATTTAATGATATGATTTATAAAATGGTGTATCCTATCAAATTGTCTTCTTTGGGACATATGATTATGTTATAAACAAAAATTATTTTATTAGGAGTACATACTACGCCTCAAGAATGTTGTATCATGACTAAATTAAATATTTTTATTAATGAATTTTCATATATTATTTTTTCATGGAGACTATGATTAAAATGATTCCAATGTTGTTAGGGTTTTTTTCAATCTCATTTTATTTTGTTTTTTCACGGGTAATATTATTCAAAAGGTACCAAAGTGGTAATGGGTTTTTTTTTAAACTTTTATTAATAAAGATAATTTTTTCTTGAATTTCCATTCAGAAAATTATATTATCTTTATATGATAATACTAACCCATATTTTCCCCCATCATATATTTTAACAACATTGATGTCTAATTACCATTTTATATCTTTGGTACTAAAAATGTTTCAGAAATATTTTTTTTGAAATTCAAACCATATTTCTCTTCTATTGTTAGAAATAAAATTTCTTCCATATCCATGCATTATAATGTTGCAACCCATACTTTACATACATTGTTATTACTTTATAATTGAAGTACACTTATTACAACATATAACAAAACCAGGAAAGGACCGTATAGGTATAATGTCTTTAGAAACTGGGAAACATAAACAACTGGTTCATAAAGCGTCTACATTGTCTCCCATTTATTTCATCATATCTATAGTCCCTTTTGACACATCATACTTAATAACCTTATTTCTGACCTGGGGAAGGAAAACATAAAAAATGGTGAGCTCAAATGATCAGTAAGGGTAAACCAAAGAAATATCAATCACATAATATACATAAGAACATAACTTTTGAAAATCTTAACCTGAAAAAAAATCCATAATTTCATAACATGGGATAAATCACAGTAGTGAAATGTAATCCCAATAATCATAAATTAAAACCTGAAACATTGTGGCATACAAAAATAACCCTAGAGAATCATTTCTTATTAGTCAAGACTCATTGCCAAGACTATCTTAGTGGACAAAGTCCATTTCTGAACCGAGTTCACTCCTCGTTTCAGTCCTGTTTCAGTGAACCGGTTTAACATGCCATTCTATCCATGTCTATCTCATGAGATATAAAATCTTTACCCAATTCATTGGAGGGAGATATAGGTCCCACCCATCTCATAATGATACCATTCTTATGTGTGCCACAAATCATAAACCATACATCATAGCATAACCCATGTAATAAAAATGTGAATCCTTAAACATCATGACATCGTAAAAAATTTCATATAAGATAAAAAAATTCATAGAAATATTTCCATCACAACATAATCAAATCCATGTAATAATAGGGATAGAAACATAACCCTTTATTACCTTAGATGGGAAATAATTTTGATAAAACACTTGAACTCCATTCTTGAGGAAAATATCCTTTCTACTTCAAAAACATTTTTCCTTTCTTAACATGTCATACAATTTTAAACTAAAAGAAGTTGATTAAAAATAAACTTGAAAAATTTTAAATGAAGATTCTTGGAAATTTTGTTTTAAAAATACATTCATGCTGTATAAGTTAAAAAAACATTCTTCTCATACTTTTGTCAGAAAAGTCAAAAAATACATCGTACGAAAAATTTCCAAAGATTCCTATCATATCTTTTACTAAAAACTCACCGAAGGGTAAAATGGGATGTCAAAAATTGTAGGTGGATGGACATAATATTACATATTGAGGAAACCTGGATGTGTATGATAAAATACACCCCAGTAAATACCGAAGTATAAACAATCTCGGATAAAAATGAGATTGTGATATTTCCTTTACCTTAGGTCTGATATGCATTGTTCGTGTCCAAACCTCCTGTATAATGATTTAAATAATGTTGTTGATTTATTCCAGAATCATACTCATTGTTATGATATCACATATGTTAATATTATTAGCTTCTTATTAGTAATATTTCATTACAACTTGTTATTCCGGTGTTTATTACTTTTTGTTCTTACGCGTGTTTTTTCGAATAAATTCTTATTCGTCTATTTAGGTTATAGATACCTAATTTACAGAATTTTATTAGTGTAATATATATCATATTCATTCATTATATTCATTTATATAATTATTATTCAACGAAGATCATGTAGAATGAGTCACATCACATCGTGGAGACGATATTCCGTACGTACGCAAGAACGATGATATCGTTCCCATGATCATGGAATTGTATTGGAGTGTATGTATACTATTTCAGAATCTATATCACTTTAAAATAATCATATATAGTCATTATTTACACCATTATACACTTCCAAGTATGGTGGTGGTGGAAAATAGATTACACCACGGCATGGAGACGGTATTCCGTACGTACACACGCGCGGTGATTTCATTTTCTGTATGATGGATAGATGGTGAAATAGGGTTGTTTCATAAATTTAATAACATATCATTATATGAGTGATACTGATGTTATTACTTCATAATGAAACAAATAAATAAGAAGAAGTGGAAAAAGAAATAAAGATGAATGAATCGGAAACTGACATTACCTCTTCTTTGAAGTGCTTCATTGAGACCTCCTTTTAGGGCACTAAATTTGGTCTTTGAAGAAGACCAGGACCTCTAGGATGTCTCTAGGGAAGTGGAGAGGATAATGTGGTAGGGTTTGGCGATCTTGAAGGCTCAATGTGGTGTGAGGAAGAGGGGGGAGGTGCCCTTTTATAAGGGAGGAGAGGGGCTCCTTTGGAAAAACTAAAAATATTATTTTATTATAAAGTCAAGTTCAGTATTAAATATCTCAAAATTGATTTATTTCAAAGCAAAGGTGGGGGTGGGTCGAAATAATCTCATCCAATAGAATTTATACAAGTTTAGGTTCCAATTTTAACCTTATAATTTAGATTTAACATTAAGTTAAATAATTTTACTTTTACCGCGTCTTCTTGTGTTCTTATACTATAAGGGTAATAAATTACTATAAGAATCCAAACGACCCCCAAGTTGTTTATTATTAATATATATAACCTTATCTAAGTCATTTTTCTGAACCGTAGGTAAATAACAATTAATAATATAATATTTGTTTTAAAAACTATTTTTTGTCAATTTTGACACTATTTAGTAATTGATTTTTCTGAAAATTATAACAGAATGATTAGTTAGAAAAAAGTTAATTAAATCACTAATAACATGTCATATTAACCTAAAAAATTAGTGGAATTCATAAAAAGTCTCAAATTACATTTATTTTGGTATTTATAACATCAATTATGTCAATATTTAATCAATAAGATAATTACTACATCATCTTTGTGTCATGAATAAAATAAATTATTTAATTTCTAAAAATTACAAATAAAATACCATTATGTAGGAAATATTTTATCTTTCTAATGAATATTTATAGTCGATTTTATCTTATGTATTACCTTATATTAAAAATTATTTAATTATTGAACATTGATTTTAACTATTTTAACCCTTCTTTAAATAAATTAATAATAAATGTCCTAATCTAATCCAAGTGGGTCTAAATGGACATATTTTATTCCTATGTTTGTTTATGGTCGAATTACACTTATCCAATTGAATTAGAACATGTGTTAGGGTAATAATAATATCATTTTTACCCTTAATTACCCTATTTACTTTTAACCGTGGTAAATAAAAGTAAACAGTTACTATTCACCAAAAATTATTTTCATCTCATTGAACCACGTTTTACTTACTGACATCAACCGTGTCTCTCGGATTTTTGAAATTTCACTCACAAAAGCTGTAAAATTATGTTTTATGAAAAATTCAGTTTTTTTAACTACCACTTAGTGGTTTCACTATTCATAAAAAATTTAATGTTTTCTGAAAAATACCAAAATTTCACCCTTGGCTAATTTCGATATTCCGAATCCAAAAATGAAGTCCATTGTGAAAAATAAAATTTATAAATTTTCAAAAAGTTGTTATTACTATTCATAATGGCTAGTTTTAATAATATTTTAATAGCATATCATTGTTTAGTGAAACTCGGTATTGCGTACGATGCAAGCTATCGAGGAAGGTCGCGATTGTGTGTAAGGAAAGCCAAGCTATTGTTGTGTGTAGTGAAATATTCCTTTTATGATTTATAAAAACAAAAATATTTCTAATTAAATTCTCGGGTGTTACATTCTACCCCCCTTAAAATGAATTTCGCCCTCGAAATTCGTCACTTTGTAACAAACAGATGAGGATACCTCTCCCTCATCATATCCTCAAGCTCCCATGTAGCTTCTTATAATTGGTGGTTATTCCATAAAACATTCACCAATCGAGTGGTCTTGTTTCGTAGGAATTTTTCGCTATGATCCAGAATTTCTATCTGCTGTTTTTCATAAGAAATATCTTACTCCAGCGGTACAACTTCTGAGCTGAGTACATGTGATGGATCAGGTATGTACTTTCTCAAGAGAGATACATGGAACACATCGTGAACTTGAGAGAGATTCGGTGGAAGCGCCAATTGGTAAGCTACCTTCCCAACATGATCCAGTATTTCAAAAGGACCGATATATGTAGGGCTCAACTTCCCCTTCTTTCCAAATCTCATGACCCTCTTCGAGGGAGATATTCGTATGAACACATTATCACCCACTTCAAACTCTAGGTCTTTTCTTTGGTTGACAGCATAACTTTTCTCTCGAATCTGAGCTGCTCTTATGTGTTGTTGAATAGATCTGACCTTTTCTGCCATTTCATCAACGAGATCGGGTCCTAATATCTTTCTTTCCCCAACTTCATCCTAGCAAGTTGGAGTCCCGTATTTCTTTCAATAGAGAGCTTCATAAGGAGCCATCTGAATACTGGAGTGAAAGCTATTATTATAAGAAAATTACACAAAATGTAGGTGTTGATCCCAACCACCTTTGAAATCCATAGAGCAAGCTCTCAACATATCTTCTATAGTTTGAATCTTCCTCTCAGACTGACCGTCTGTCTGAGGATGATAAGCAGTGATGAAACTCAACTCTGTATCCAGAGTATGCTGACGACTTCGCCAGAACGTTGAGTAACCCTCGGATCCCGATCAGATATAATAGAAAGTGGTACTCCATGAAATCTTACAACTTCCTTCACATATATCCTAGCAAGCTGATCCAGAGAGAAATCCTCTCTAATAGCGATGAAGTGTGCAGACTTTGTAAGACTATCAACTATGACCCAGATAGCATTATTGCCTTTGGATGTTTTAGGATGTCTGGTGACAAAGTCCATAGTGATGTTTTCCCATTTCCATTAGGGTATGGGTAATGGTTGTAACAACCCCTTATACTTTTGTCTCTAAGCTTTAACTTGCTGACAAACCAAGCATCGAGAGACATATTCAGCAACATCTCTTTTCATGACATCCCACCAGAAGTACTCTTTTAGGTCCCTATACGTCTTCGTGCTTCCAGGATTAATGGAGAATGAAGAACTATGAGCCTCATCCAGCAGCTCCTTCTTTAATTCGGGGATGGGAGGAACACAAACCTGATTTCAGAACTTTATTATCCCATCACAATCAAGGTTTAGTTCAGGAACATTTCTCACCTTCTTTTGTAACTCAACATCTTCTTTTTGTGCCTCTTTAATCTTCAGATGTATATATGGTTGAACATTCATTTGAGAAAGATACGATTTTTCCCCTTTCATTATAATTCCAAGATCCATCCATTGTAAATCCATAAATATTGGATCTTTTGTGATCCTCATCATGGATAAACTGGCATGGTCTTGTCAACTTAATGCATATGCCACCTTGTTTGGTTTCCCAGGGTGGTAATGTATTGAGCAGTCGTAATCCTTAATCAGCTCCAACCATCTTCTTTGGAGCATATTCAGCTCCTTTTGTGTGAAAATATACTTTAAACTATTATGATCAGTATAAATGTCACACCTTTCTCCATAAAGATAATGCCTCCAAATCTCTAATGAAAAGATTACCGCAGCTAACTCCAAATCATGAGTGGGGTAATTTTGCTCATGTATTTTCAATTGTCGTGAGGCATAAGCTATCACCATATCATTATTCATAAGAACACACCCCAATTCCTTCTTGGATGCATCACTGTAGATCACAAACTTCTCTCCACTACAAAGAAGTGTGAGCACAGGTGCACTGGATAACCTTCTTTTCAAATCCTTGAAATTCTCTTCAAATTCCTCCATCCAAAAAAACTTAACTCCTTTCCAAGCCAACTTGGTGAGTGGATTAGATAATCGTGAAAAATATTTCACAAAACGTCCATAATATCCAGCCAAACCAAGAAAACTTCGGATCTTAGTTACTTTTGTTGGTCTCGACAATCTTTTGATAACCTCTATTTTTGTTGGATCCACAGATATCCCCTCTTTTGAGATTATGTGACCCAAAAATGAAACTTTTTGAAGCCAAAATTCATACTTGGTAAATTTGGCATAAAGCTTCTCCTTTCTTAGGGTCTTCAATATAATTCTCAAGTGATCTTCATATTATTCCTTGCTCTTTTAATAGACAAGAATACCATCTAAAAGACTACCACAAACTGATCAAGATAGTCTCTAAAGACTATATTCATCAGATCCATGAAGATAGCAGTGGCATTAGTACGACCAAATGGCATCACTATAAATTCATAGTGTCCATACCTTCTACGAAAAGCCGTCATTGGTATATCCTCTCTTTTGAACCTTAATTGATGATACCCTGAAATAAGATCAATCTTGGAAAAGTATTGAGCTCTGTGTAGTTGGTCAAATAGGTCATCAATGCACAGGAGAGGATATTTGTTCATGATAGTGATCTTGTTAAGTTCTCGATAATCAATTCAGAGTCTCATTGATCCATCTTTCTTCTAAAAAAATAGAACAGGTGCTCCCCAAGGTGACGAACTAGGGCATATGAACCCTTTAACAAGATTCTCTTGGAGTTGCTTCTTCAATTCTTGCAACTCAGATGGGGCCATTCTATACGGTTTCCATGAAATAGGCAAAGCACCCGGTATAAGTTCTATTGAAAACTCAACTTCACGATTTGGTGGAAGACCTGGTAATTCCTCCATAAAGACATCATCAAACTCCCTTACAATGGGAATATTATTAATCGTGAGTTTCTCACCAAACATTTGAGATAAATAACCTTCATTTAGTGGAATCAAGACACATAAGATGGAAGAAATTTCCACTTGAAGGTTATGTTCATCCTTGCATTGATAGACGATCATAGATTGATCTAGAATATGAAATGTGACTTCCCTTATTTGGTAATTGATATGAGATCCATATAATGAAAGCCAATCCATGCCATGAATCACATCAAATTCCACTATAGGAAGGATCACAATATTTTCAGGAAGCACTTTCCCACAAACATCGATCGGAGAAGAATTATAAACTTTTAATGCGACTGTTTTGCCATTAGGGGTTCTCACAGCTAACTCAACATATAATTATTGAGGTAATACGGTGATATCCATAGAAAATTCTTCATAAATAAAAGAGTGGGTGGATCGAGAATCAAATAAAACATTTTCTACTTTAGAGTGGATGGTAAGTGTACCTTTCACCACATTGTTATCGTAAACCACATCACTGATACAAATTGCATGTGACATTCCTTTGTCTTTATCCCTAAGTGTTTTTTGACGTCGACCATCATCATCGACCCTTGGATTTGGGTATTGATTGGAATAATTCCCCATATCCTTGCACTTGAAACATTGAAGTGTAGTAGGTTTATTCTTTGTATCCCTTCCATTGTTTTCATCATTAGACATCTTCTTCCCATCATTGCGGCATTCAAATTCCCTATGACCTTATTTTCCACATTTGAAACATTTACTTGTCCCTTTAAGACAACTCCCTCCATGTTTCTTTCCACACCTTGAGCATAAGGAAAATCTCATCTTATTTTCGGTGTTCTCTTTAGAATTTCCTTTGAATTCAATTTTCCTCTTCTTATCAAACCCATATGACTGATGGGTTACTCCAATATCCATCTCGACTTTGAGAGCACATCGAACGATTTCCTCATAGATATGGAAGTCCCTTTTCGCTAATTCCCTTATAAGACTTGGTTTTAAGCCACTAAAGAATCGACCGATCTTACTCTTAAGTTGGATAATAATACCAGAATCGTACCTTGCAAGTCTTGTAAAATTTGATTCATAGGTACCAACAGATTCATCATCCTTTTTCTTCAGTTCAAGAAACTCTTTCTCCATCTTTGTTCGGAGAATACTAGGGAAGTACTTATTGAAAAAATAAGTTCTTGAACTCGTCCCATTCCATGGACTCAATTTCATCCCTTTGCCTCGTATTCTTAATAAGATTCCACCATTGATCAGCATCACCATCCAAATGATACACTGCTAAGATGACTTTATCATGTTTAGTACATTGAAGAACTAAAAATATCTTTTCAGTAGTACTAATCCATTGTTCAGCAACTAATGGATCAGTAGACCTGCTGAATGAAGGTAGACACTGTCTCATGAAGGATTCAACAGAATGTTGCTCCTTCCATTTCTCGTTTGGAAGTCATGCATGATTCATAGCTTGAGAAATTTGTGTGAGCATGGCTACAAGATTTTTCATTCCAGCTCCCACAACGTTTGGTTGATCAGGGGGACAATCATTGCATTTCCCGTCGCATTCCGTATTAACATGGTTCCTTTGGGTTCTAGCCATTGACTAAAACCAAGAAGAATAGTGTGAGAAACAGTAATTATAATAGGAAAACCATGTAATCAAGAATAAAATTTCACAATTAAGGACTTATCCTAGGTTATTCATGGCCATTTCTAAAACACAAAGATTGTGTTCTATGCTTAGACTTATCCATAGGATTCTTACTAAGTCTTTCACATCCTAGTTTCCAAAGGTTGACTATAGCTTTTCTCTAATACCAACTGTAGCGACCCATAATTTACATACATTGTTATTACTTTTGAATTGAATCACACTTATTAAAACATATAACAAAACCAGGAAAAGACCACATAGGTATAGTGTCTTTAGAAATTTGGAAACATAAACAACTGGTTCATATAGCATCTACACTGTCTCCCATGTATTTCATCATATCTATAGGTCCTTTTGACATATCTTACTTAATAACATTCTTCCTGACCTGGGGAAAGAAAAAATACAAAAGGGTGAGCTCAAATGCATAGTAAGGGTAAACAAATTAAATATTAATCACATCATATACATAAGAACATAACTTTTGGAAATCTTAACCTGCAAAAGAAATCATTATTTCCTAACATGGGATAAATCATAGTAGTGAAATGTTATCCCAATAATCATAACATAAAACATGAAACATTGTGGCATACACACATAATTATAGAGAATAATTTCTTATTAGTCAAGACTCATTGCCAAGATTATCTTAATAGAAAAATTCCATTTTTGAACCGAGTTCACTCTTCGTTTCAGTCATGTTTCACAGAAATGGTATAACCTGCCGTTCCAGCCATGTCTATCTCATGAGATATAAAATATTTACCCAATGCATTGGAGGGATATATAGGTCCCACTCATCTCATAATGATACCATTCTTATGTGTGCCACAAAATCATAAACCATACATCATAGCATAACTCATGTAATAAAAATGGGAATCTTTAAACATCGTGACATTATAAAACAATTCATATAAGATAAAATAATTCATAAAAATATTTCCATCACAATATAATCAAATCCATGTAATAATAGGGATAGAAACAGAACCCTTTATTATCTTAGACGGAAAATAATTTTATAAAACACCTGAACTCCATTATTGACGAAAATATCCTTTCTACTTCAAAAACATTTTTCCTTTCATGACATGTCATACAATTTTAAACTAAAAGAATTTGATTAAAAAAACTTGAAAACTTTTAAAGGAATATTCTTGCAAATTTTGTTTTAAAAATCCATTCATGCCATAAAAGTAAAAAAACATTCTTCTCTTACTTTTGTCGAAAATGTCAAAGAGTACCTCGTACGAAAATAAACAAAAGATTCCTTTCATATCTTTTACTAAAAACTCACCGAAGGGTAAAATTGGATTAAAAAAATTGTAGGTGGATGGAAATAATATTACATATTGAGGAAACATGGATGTGGATGAAAAAATACACTACAGTAAATACCGAAGTATAACTAATCTCGGATAAAAATGAGATTGTGATATTTCCTTTACCTTAGGCCAGATATGCTTTGTTCATGTCCAAACCTCCTGTATAATGATTTAAATAATGTTATTTACATTTTCCAGAATCATAAGAATTGTTATGATATCACGTATGGTCATATTATTAGCTTCTTATTAGTAATATTTCATTACAACTCGTTATTCGGTTGTTTATTACTTTTTGTTCTTATCCGTGTTTTGTCGAATAAATTCTTATTCTTCTGTTTAGGTTATAGATACCTCATTCCCATAATGTTATTAGTGTAATATATATCATATTCATTCATGAAATTCATTTATATAATCATTATACAATGAAGATCATGTAGAACGAGTCGCGTCACATCGTGGAGATGGTATTCCATACGTACGCATGAGTGATGATATCGTTACCATGATCATGGAATTGTATTGGTGTGTGTGTATAATATTTCAGAATCAATATCACTTTAAAATAATCATATATAGTCATTATTTACACCATTATACCCATCCATGTAAGGTGGTGGTGGAAAATAGATTACACTACGGCATGGAGACGGTATTCCGTACGTACGCACTCACAATGATTTCATTTTTCGTAGGATGGATATATGGTGAAATAGGGTTGTTTCATACTTATAAAAACATATAAGTATATGAGTGATACTGACGTTATTACATCATAATGAAAAAACTAAAGAAGAAGAAGTTGAAGAAAAAATTAAGATGAAAGAATCGGTACCGGACATTACCTCTTCTTTGAAGGGCTTCTTTGAGACCTCCTTTTAGGGAACTAAAATTGGTCTTTGAAGAAGGCCAGGACCTCAAGGATGCCTCTAGGGAAGTGGAGAGGATAAAGTGTCAGGGTCTGGCCGAGCTTGAAGGCTCAAAGTGGTGTGAGGAAGAGGGGGAGGAGGTGCCCTTTTATAAGGGAGGAGAGGAGCTCCTTTGGAAAAACTAAAAATATTATTTTATTATAAAGTCATGTTCGGTTTTAAATAGCTCCAAATTGATTTATTTCAAAGCTAAGGTGGGGATGGGTCGAAATAATCTCTTCCGATATAATTTAGACAAGTTTAGGTTCCTATTTTAACCTTATCATTTAGGTTTAACATTAAGTTAAATAAGTTTACTTTTACCGTGTCTTCTTGTGTTCTTATACTATAAGGTTAATAAACATACTATAAGAAGCCAAAAGAACCCCAAGTTGTTTATTATTAATATATATCACTTTATCTATGTCATTTGGCTGAACCGTAGATAAAATAACAATTAATAATATAATATTTGTTTTAAAAAATATTTTATGTCAATTTTGACACTATTTAGTAATTGATTTTTTTGAAAATAATAACAGAATGATTAGTTCGAACAAAGTTAATTAAATAAATAATAACATGTCATAGTAACCAATAAAATTTGTGAAATTCATTAAAAGTCTCAAATTACATTTATTTTGGTATTTATAACAACAATTATATCAATATTTCATTAATAAGATAATTACTGCATCATCTTTGTGTCATAAATAAATTAAATTATTTAATGTCTAAAAATTATAAATAAACAACCATTTTGTAGGAAATCGTTTTAGATTTCTAATTAATATTTATAGTTGAATTTATCGTATTTATAACCTTATATTAAAAATTTTTTTCTTATTAAATTTTGATTTTAACTATTTTAACCCTTCTTTAAATAAATTAATAATAAATGTCCTAATCTAATCCAAGAAAGCCTAAATGGTCATATTGTATTCCTAAGTTTTTTTTTGGTCGAATTACACTTATCCAATAGAATTAGGACATGTGTTAGGGTAATAATAATATCATTTTAACCCTTAATTACCCTATTTACTTTTAACCGTGGTAAATAAAAGTAAAAAGTTATTATTCACCAAAATTATTTTCAACCTATTAAACCACATTTTACTTACTGACATCAACCGTGTCTCTCGGATTTTTGAAATTCCACTCATAGAAGTGGTAACATAATGTTTTATGAAAAATTCAGTTTTTTTAACTACCACTTAGTGGTTTCACTATTCATCAAAAAATGAAAGTTTTCAGAAAAATACCAAAATTTCACCCTAGGCTAATTTCGATAATACAAAGCCAAAAATGAAGTCCATTTTGAAAAATAAAATTTATAAAATTTCAAAAAGTGGTTATTATTATTCATAACGGCTAGTTTTAATAATATTTTAATAGCATATCATTGTTTAGTGAAACTCGGTATTGCGTACGACGCAAGCTATCGAGGAAGGTCACGATTGCGTGTAAAGAAATCCAAGCTAGTGTTGTGTGTAGTGAAAGATTCCGTTTATGATTTATAAAAACAAAAATATTTCTCATAAAATTCTCGGGTGTTACATCTAAAGTGTTTTCAAGAATAACCCTAAATATTATTTACTGGCTTTTAAAATTTATATTGTATATATTTTATGTGTTGAAAAAATATTTAAAAATATTATTCTTGTCTATTTCTAAACAATTTAAATTTTCCCAAATGAATGAACTTTTTCACAGTTTTTATGATTATATCATAAACAGAATTTCCTACAATCTTTAAAATAAATTTCATTGAATCTTACTTTTTAATTTTATGTGGTTAGTTTCAAATAAATATATTTTCTGAATATTCTATAATTTTTATTTTTTAAAAGGTTATTTTCAATGTGTAATATATATTTCCAAAAAATTTGTTTTAAATGGTATTCTTATGGTTGTTCTATAAATGGACGGTAAAAAACAGGATTTTTCTTATGATCGATGTGATATATTGTTAATTGATACCAGACATATTATTTCACTCAATGTATTATAATTAATTCAATGTGATTTTCATGGAACCCATTTATTTTCCATGAGTAAATTAATATTTGAAATCAAAGTGGATATTGTTATGTTGAAAAATTAAATATTTCATATACTAGGTTTATGTTATGGTTCTGGAACAGTGTTTATGATGATGTGTGAGCCTGATAAATCTCATGATGATGGTTTTTCCTGATATAGTTCTCAAAATATTTGTGTAAATGGATTTTGTTAGCTGATTATTTGTTTCTCGGGTATAGATTATTGGAATTTATCTAGTAGGATATTCGTCTTCGAAGAGTGATTGTATGAGTTATATGGAAATGATTCTACACATTACTAACATGTTTTATTTATTATTTCCTAAATTTATAATCTATTTTTTTTTCAAGTATTTTTGTCACATGGATTATGATTGTTGATCTATTTGACTCTTATCTTATATTAAATATTTATCTCAAAATTCACAATTCGTGAACCCAGTTTTGATGGGTATGAATTCTCTTATATTTTTATCATGTAGATTGATTTTGTCATTATACCCTTATAATAATCTATTTCTCAATGATAAAATACAATGATTAATTCTTCGTTATAACTATAATGAGAACATGATCTTCATATTATAATGTTTCTTTCTTACTAGGTTTTGAGGTATTGGTATAAGAATGTTAGGCCTATGAATGTTTCAAAATGTGAATAAATTTTTCAAAGATTATGTAGAGTTTTCAGAACCAATATTTGAATTATCCATGTTTTTATATAAGAGTTTTTCTTAATTATATAAATTTATAATCATAAAAGGTCCTTATTTATGTTATTGATACATTATTTTCATTTGATGTTGAATGTATTGGATGGATAAATGTGGGTCGAATTTATTAGTATCAAAACATAAATTTAATGATTATGTTTTTAGAACAAGATCAAGGAGTATAGTTTTGATGTTATTATACCATGTCCAAACTATACTTATGAACTGAGAGGGAACACCATGTCTAGAAGAAATCATTTTAATGAAGGAATGTAATTTTTTGACTGATAATATCATCCAATAATGAAAAATATTTCTAACCCATGATATTATGTAGGAATGAATTCCATGTTCCACCAATAATATTATTCACAAGTCAATTCAATGTACAACATATAACATAATTATGAATGTAATTACATTTCAAACATATATTCTGATATAAGTTGGAATTCCATGACAAACCTATAATCTCATATTATAAGGAAGACCATTCCCAAGCTATAATCTTATCCCAGAATGAACAAAATGTCAAGACAATAATATCATGTAGGTTAGAATTACATGTCTAACATATCATATCACATGAGAAGGAACATCATGTCCTACCCATGATATGACTCCCATTATTTTTTAGCCAAATATTCAAAACAATGTTGTTGGCGCCAAAAATGTGGCCCGAAAGAAAGGAACGAAAAAGGCCGGCGCGCTGCCTCGCGAAGCCCCGCCGCGAAGCGCCCCAACCATGGAGGCGCCGCGAAGCACCAGAGGCGGTAATGCTCCGCGAACCCATTTTACGTTCGCGAGCCGCCACGAAGCACCAGAGGCGGTAATCCTCCGCGAACCCATTTGACATTCGCGAGCTGCCGCGAAGCACCAGAGGCGGTAATCCTTCGCGAACCCATTTGACGTTCGCGAGCCGCCGCGAAGCACCAGAGGCGGTAATCCTCCGCGTACCCATTTGACGTTCGCGATCCGCCGCAAAGCACCAGAGGCGGTAATCCTCCGCGATCCCATTTGATGTTCGCGAGCTGCCGCGAAGCACCAGAGGTGGTAATGCTCCGCGAAACCATTTGACGTTCGCGAGCCACTGCGAAGCACCAGAGGCGGTAATCCTCTGTGATCCCATTTGACGTTCACGAGCCGCCGCGAAACACCAGAGGCGGCGCGCGAGCCCTGCTTCACGGCGCCCCTTCCCTATAAATGCTGGACTCCCCCTGAGTCCCGAAGACGTACAATCCGACCTTTCGGCTTCTCCTCTCCCGAATCGTGAAGCGCGATTTGCCCCCAGAATCATGAGCTCCATGAGGTATTTCTACTTCGCGAGACGACCCTTCTTTGTCTCGTTTTGAGCCCCTCTTCTGAGAGGGATGCCCTTCGCGGAGCCCAAGGGCATTCGTGAAGGAAGGGGATTCCCAAGGGAACCCGGGCAGCCGCGGATCACTTGTGCTTCGCGAAACACCCAACCTATACGATTAATCCCTATGCTAAGGCAGGATCGCTCCACTTCGCGAAGCACATTACTTGGCAGGTCCCTGCTTCGCGAGACACTCCTTCTTCGCGAGGCAGTGCTCCACGAACACTGTTCCACTTCGCGAAGAACCTCCCACTCACACCTGCGCCCCATGCTAAGGCTAAGGCACCCCACTTCGCAAAGCACACTCCTCTGCTTAGCGATTCCTCTTTCCGTGCGACCCTCCAGGTTTGCACGATGTGATTTCAAAGTCCAATGGACAACACCACCCGTAGCGTTGCTTCGCCTAATGCTTCTTCGCATAGACACGCTAACGACTATTGCTTCTTCGCATAGCCACGCTAACGTGGACCCCCTCGATGGTTCATTCCACGACCCCCCTTAACCATGGCCTTACCGGCACCTTCCCTTCCCCAAGGACTAGAGGGTACCGGTTATGTAAGCCCTATGGGTGTGGAGTGAACCCACCTCGTCCGAGCTACAGGACGTTAAATTTCCAAGCACTACGTCCTCAACACATGACGTTAAACTGTGACCTAACCTCGTCTCCCTCACGAAGGGTCCCCCCAGCTCGAACATTCGTTACACCACTCGTCTCCACGGGAATGGAACTCTTCCACACATTGAATGAGATCCTCCTTGTTGGAGTGTTGTTTGTTCGTAGGGGAAGGGCTGCCTCAGAGCATAAGCCCCTAACATTTGGTACGGATGATTGCACCCATGCATCTCTGTACTTCCCCATACCAAGGTCAGTGGAGGACGTGATAGGGAACGAGGCACCCCTGTATGGGCCTCCATCCTGGAGTAAGTCCCAACACCATGGGATGCCCAATGCGTAAGCCCCTTTTTGCTTCTCACGGACGCACCCTTCGCGACGTGATTGTCAGGTCCTTGCAACCTCTTGTTTCTCACACCGAGCATGACTCACGTGGGCTTAGAGTGAGCACCGACCCTGACCACCCATACAGTGAACTACGAGGACTTTGATCCGTGTCAAGGCATGGTACGTAGGAAGCCTCCCTGAGGTTCAATCCCACCCGTCATTTCACGTCGGGTCTTCCCATTTGAACTACGAGGTCTCTGATCCATGTCAAGGCATGGTACGTAGGAAGCCTCCATGAGGTTCAAGCCCACCAATAGTGGACCAAGGTCTACTTTCAAGTCGGTTCACCGACAAAACCCATCCTAAACTATGAGGTCTTTGATCCATGTCAAGGCATGGTACGTAGGAAGCCTCCACGAGGTTCAATCCCACCAATAGTGGACCAAGGTCTACTTTCACGTCAGTTCACCGACAAATCCCCAGTGAACTACGAGGACATTGATCCGTGTCAAGGCATGGTACATAGGAAGCCTCCCTGAGGTTCAAGCCCACCCATCATTTCACGTCAGGTCTTCCCCTTTGAACTACGAGGTCTTTGATCCATGTCAAGGAATGGTACGTAGGAAGCCTTCAAGAGGTTCAATCTCACCACTAGTGGACCCCCGGGTCTACTTTCACGTCGGTTCACCGGCGAACCTTTCTTGAACTACGAGGACTTTGATCCGTGTCAAGGCATGGTACGTAGGAAACCTCCACGAGGTTCAAGCCCACCACCCGCCGCTCATTCACGTCGGGTCCCATTCCGGTCCAGTGGTAAGCCACTGCGACCCATCAACCCCATCTTGAACTACGAGGTCTTTGATCCATGTCAAGGCATGGTACGTAGGAAGCCTCTACGAGGTTCAAACCCACCATCCGGTCGTTCCGACCTCATTTACATCGGTTCACCCCCATCCCACATGATGTCAAACTGAATTCCACAACCCAAACTACGAGGACTTTGATCTGTGTCAAGGCATGGTACGTAGGAATCCTCCCAGAGGTTCAAGCCCATCTTTCATTGGACCAAGGTACACCCTCATGTCGGTACGCTGACAATGCCCATCGGACCAAGGTCCACCATCACGTCGGTTTACCAGCACCATCCCGAACTACGCGGACTTTGATTCCCTGCCACGGGGATACGTAGGAAGCCTCTTCAAGGCTCAAGCCCAACTTCACTGTCGCCCCTGCGATGGTCCCATTTCACTCTCCTTCCACTCCATTCATCAACCCACCACCCGTTCCGATTCTCGCCCGGACCGTCTTATCCTGGTGAGACCATGTCGGTACGCTCTTTTCCACAGTCGCCCATAGGCTGGCTTCGGTATCGATATCCCTTCAAGGAGGATCCCTCAATCCGATCTATCCTAGCTAATGCTATGGTTGGGTTGATCCGTCTCCGCTGGACGTTAAACTCGCGGCATACCCTGTGCTGAACACGGGAAGCTGAAGAAAACCTCAGATATGTGTCTATGACATGTAATTCCCCGCGCTCGATGTGGGATGCCTCGGGCTTCCACGCCCTCGAGAAGCCTTGTGGTCAAGGATAACAGACAGACATGCTAGGTACCCCAGCATCCAGACACTCTACTGATGCCTCAACGTGACTACTCCCCCGACTGAAGGTTGCTTTCCTGACTGGACCCTTTGGAATGTCCCGACAGATGCAGTGTAATTAACTGGCGTCCATGGAAACATGGAACTGGGAAGAGTTTCACGAACTACATATTAAATCTATGAGGGAGACCCGGACTAGGTGATGAGTTCTGAGGAGGAATCCACAGGAGGAAGAACCGACATCCCATCATCCCGTTTCGATCAAGGAGAAGACGTACCTGAACAAGGAACGAATGGCGCCCGCCCTTGGAAAGCGGGAATGCGGGGCAACAGACCGCGCGTCCTCCAAGGACGGATGCGCGCGCGCCCCGGCGAAAGCGTCGGAAACAGAAATGGTGAACCCGACGTGAAATTCTTCTCCTCAGTAGGGATATTAGTATCGTTCGAGACACTAGTGGATTGACGTGTCACCAGATCCAGATATCCGGTGCCTGGTCCCGCCAAGCAAATAGCGGGCCTCTCATGAGACTCACCGGAAGTCGGGGTGGTAGAACGTGGGGCACTCTGCTCTACAGCGTATTGGCGTGGATCCTTATCACATACATGGAGGATGGAAGAACGCTGGGGAACTGGTTGTCAATCCTTTTCCCCTCAGTACTGATGAGTTGATCCCTTCGTTTTCCAGGAACCAGGTTCCTATTTCAGAGATGCGGTCATCGTCTGCTCCTCGCCCACGCAGGGGCAGGGGCAATACCACGACGACCACCCCACATGGTGCCACAGCCGCCACGACAGCTGCCACGTCACGGAATACAGGACTTCCACGTCCCCTTTCCCCATCATAGGTCATCCAATGAAGGGTGATCAACAGCCTCGTGCGCAGGTACGAGGAGGAAGGGGTCATCCCGACCAGGGATATGGCCCGCTTGGACCTGAAAGCCTCCAGGCCCCGCCGTCAACGCCGCCCTAACAGGCCGCGCAGGGAGCCCCTGCTCCCCACCCCGACATTCAACCGTTTCGGGAGCCTATCCCCAGAACACCTTGATGACTCCTCGCCTTACGCTGAAGAGGCAGACGCTGTCCGGCTCAGTCCGCTCAAGGCCCCGACCCGGGGGCCCCAGGCGAGAGCTCCCGTCCGGCCGCGTCAGCACCGCCGTCCGGCCCCCCAGGAAGAACAGGCAGACTACGTCCCTGCACCACCTGCACCGGCCCGCCTGACCCGACGTCAGCGTCGGGCCCAAGCTGAGGACGCTCGTCTAGGCACGTCCACGTCGACAGCTACAGTGGCCCGAGCCACCGCCGACGTGCATCATGAAGCCCCCGCGTACATTGAGCAGGGGCACTCCTTCACCCAACCATGATCGAGACCCCAACCGCCCCATGGGCAGGTTGGGTTGACTCTCCGGGTTGCAGGCCCAAGTGGTGATCGCCGCGAGCTAACCCGTGGTAATGCCACCCCGTACGAAGGTCCTCCCCATACCACTACTCCACAGAGCGTGGGCCTTCCCCGCTCCGAGGATCGTCATGGAGGCATGCCTCGTGCTGGCCCCATTCTGCAGGAAGACCTGCCCCACGGCAGTGACGCTCAGCGCGGAAACATTTCTTGTGCCCGCTGTACAGGGTATGGAGTCCATCCTTCTGAAGGCATTGTTCATCCGGTCCTTCTTCAACGTGGGGGTCCCCCATACGTCCTCTCTGCGACTGGCAAAGGTCCTCCTCGCCCCAGCAACTCAAGGAGTGAAGGTCAACCTCGCTCCGCCCGCATTGATCATGGAGGTCCTCCCCATGCTCCTGCTAATCCCAACAGAGGCTCCGCCTACATGGGTGTTCGTGGAGGCCCTCCCCATGTGCCCTTCGACATTTTCCCTAGTTCCCCTCGCACCCCGGCTATCTCGAGTGGGGACCCTCTCCGCCACGGCGCCAGCGCTGCCCCGAGGCTGCCTGAGAGGGGTCAACCCTGTCCCGAAGAACCACATAGGGGCAGAAGAGTGGGTCGTCACCGCCGCAAGAAGAATCCTGGGAAGGCCCAGGTGGAGATCAAACCTACCCGCTTCTCTGATTCGGAATCAAAATACGATTCAGCGATGGATCCCTCTCCCAGTTCCTCCGTATCAAGGACCGGGGCAGGAACCAGACGCGTCAGCCTCGTTCTCCCAGAACATGAGGTCCACCGGATCCCCATCTCCCTCTGCAGATACATCTAGGAGGAAGAGATTCTGAGAACTTCGCAGGTTTCGACCGCGCAGTCACTGCCATCGTCACCCGAAGTGCCCTCTACCTCTAATAGAGATCACAGAGAGCTATTTTTGGGGCCAACGGTGGTAGAGCAACGACATGACCAGACACCGGTAATGGCGATTCATGTGCCCGAAGCAGTGGCTATTAGCCCGTCCTATTTTGACATTGTGGTCAGGTCACCTCGCTCTTCAGAGGAAGGCCCAGAATTCGGTGGCCAGTCCGCTCGCTCGCCGTATTCTCCACCGCCGAGTTTGTTATCCCAGAGGTCCGCCTCGGTACCGCTACCGGTCCCTCAGCCGCCTCCGGTTGATGAGTGGGGTAATGCAGGGCCGAACCCTGAGGACAAACCCAGGAGCTTCTGGAGTATTCTTGCAGCGGACTACATCCCAGAGAAGTTCTGGCCCACGGCGGCGCTGAATTTCCGCGTACCCGAGTCGCTTACCCCTGAAGAAGTGGGATGCTTTTGTCAAAACCTGTGGGCGACGCACTTCCGCCTCCGCTGTGAACGGGTAGTATACCCCAGGAGTCGAGAGAACTTCGAGGAGATTGGAAAACAGTGTCGCCTGATCGATGCAGAGGCGCTCCTTGTAGCCCAGCACCCCGAGTCGCCAGGTCACCAGAGTGCCCTCCAACGAAAATGCGTTCAGAGTTTCAAAGCACTCCGCAAGATCGTCAGGGAGGCCACCCCCCATGTGCAAGTCCGTGGTTGGGGACACTATGCTGCCCTTCTGTTCGATCCTATTCGATGACAACCCGATTCGCTATGCGACATCGAGGACATGCCCTCGAGAGGAATCGCGGTCCACATGGCCGACATTGTGGATAGGGAAGTCGAACTGGAGCTCCTTGATGGAGACTTCCCCCCAGAGGGCGCACCGCCACTACTCGACCCATCAGGGAGAGTCACCCATCAGCAGAGGAACCTGCTAGGCCTGCCCGCACCCACAGAGTCGCTGGTAATCAGTCGAAACACCGACAAAGGTAAAGAGCACGTCGGAAACATAAAGCACTCCGACCCGTCCGCTTCTGTGCAGAAAACTGATGAGGATCCTGAGAAGGCCGTGTTACGCCAGCAGCTTGCAGAGCAAAAGAGGCTAGTTGACGAACTCTTGGCTGAGCGCGCCGTAGAGCGGCGACCCGACTATGGTAATCCGAGGCTGGGGCAGCAGGGGCAGGAACAATTTCCCCCGGTGAGATGCCTCCGGGAAACCCTGATCATGCTACTGCCGCAGACAGGGCAGAATCCGGAACGTATGGAAAGAGGGAGCGATACGTTTCGCCAACCCCCCCCCCCCCCCCCCCCCCGAGCGACGGGGCAATCCGAAGAGCCCAGTCCGGGTTCCCCCAATCGGCCCGCAAGTCGTTCCGCCAGTTGATCCACGAGCGGACGAGGCAGTCTACCATGTTGATGAACCCGGTAATGCACTGGTGGTTAGGGATCCCCGTCAAGATAGGGACCCCCATTGGGATGACCTTATTGCGGCACTCACAGCCCGCCTCGAAGCATTGGAAACGCGGCAGGTTGCGGTCCCACCGGATGGCAAGCCTTATCCCGCGTGGGTGGATGATATGCATGCGCCTCCGGGTTTTGGGAACCCCACTTTCTCGCCCTTTAACAGGACAGGGGAACCGCCCCAGCACATGGACCATTTCTCTTCTAGGTGTGGCCCCATGCTGGGGACACCGGCTCAGCAAGAAGCCGCTCAGCTCCGATGTTTTGTACAAACATTGGATGGTCCGTCATTCGTCTGGTACAGCCAGCTCCCTATCGGATCAGTGACCGGTTGGGAGGATCTTCACCGGCAGTTCTTATACCAGTTCAGCTCCACCACGCGAAAGACCAGCATTGCGGACAACTTCAAGTTCAAACAGAGGCCTGATGAGCGGGTTGCATATTTCATCGCCCGGTGGAAAGGACTTACGTATTCCCTCGATATGCCACTGACTCAGGAGCAATTACTGACGATGTGTGTGGGGAACGTCAAGACAGAGCTGGTACCCTCCCTAATTACCCAGAACTACCCTGGAGGGTTCAGAGATTTCTCAGATAAGGCCCAGCGCCTCGAGGAAGCCCTGCAACAGGCTGGTCAGGCACGTTTGCTGCCCCCTATGATCCCAGCCAGGAGGGCCGCCAGGGCTGAACCCGCCGCAGTGGCTCAAATAGAAGCCCCGAGGTGGCTGGAATTGCTTCCGACGACACCACCCCCGCAACCCCGCAGAGGTCCTCCACCTCAAGCACAGGCTCCTGCCCAGCAGCGACCGCCTCAGAACCGACAGGTTCCCCCGCGCAACGCGCCACCGCCACCTAGGCGAGACAACCAGGCGCCGCCTCCTCGGCAGGCCCCTCCGGTCCCTCGACCGGACCAGGCCCCCAGGGCCCCCTATCCGGAAAGAAAGTACCAGACCTATTCGTTCAACGAAAATCAGGTCCCTGGCTACTTCTGAAGTGCTCTAGAGTAAGGGATTGTGCGTCTGCCTGAGTGCAGAAGGCCGGCAGAGGCGCATCTCACCGATCACCCCAACTACTGCCCTTATCATCGGATCCTGTGACACACCCTCAAGCGATGCTATGTGTTTAAAGACTAGCTTTAGGACCAGGTCAACAACAACATAGTCAAGTTGGGCCCAGCACCAGCGCAAGTGGCAGGCGTCTTTGCAGGATCAGAAATCGGTAGCGACAGCGAAGGTGAGTGGCAGCAGGTCTCTAGCCGCGGATCTCAGAAATATGACTACTAGATGGCTCGAAAAACCGTTGTCCGTGCCCAGGGTATCATCCGGGCGCGCCTGAAGCAGTCGGAACCTTCAGAAGAAGCAGCCGGTGCCTCCGCATCGTCTTCACAGTCGACCTCTGCCCAAAAGGGCAAGCAGCAGCGACGCAAGAAGAAGCAACGTTCACCGCCAGTGCCGTCGTTGTCCCGCACTCTCGGCGACTTTATGCCTCCCGAAATGGGGATTCCTCCCAGAATCTGCCCAGCGGTGGATGACTCTTCGAGTGACAGTCAAGGGTACGCTTCGGTTAACACCGTGGAGCTGGTAAAGCCCTATATGACCCCCAACGATGGGGAACCCCAGTCAGACCTCCCCAACGTTTCGAGCCGACGTCAACGTCTGCGGAATCGCAATCGTGCCGGTCATCGAGGCGCGTCAGCAGGCACTTGTGGCCAAGACGTGGACGCTGCCGAGACCAGGCAGCAGGCTCAGTGCAGATCTCAGCACGCGCAAACCCATCCAACACCCTCGGCTCTGCCTCCACTGCCGTTCGTGCTACTGGATCGGGGGGAGTTGCCTCGTCCATATCATAGTCAGTCTTGCCCGGCTACATGCCAGCCTCTGCTGCCCGATCCTAGCCTGGCGACCACTCTCCAGGCTTCTACTAGCAGGCAGCAGGATGTACCCAATGCTAGCCGACCGCCAGTTCAACCGGCAGGACCCGCTATGCCTCCAAATGCCGAAAAACCCCCTGTAAGCAGAGGTTCGTGTTTGGCACGCAAGTATGATGTCCTAAAGCACCTGGCCGGCATTCCAGCGAGGCTCTCCATCCTTGAGGCCCTGCGCCTGTCATCCGAGATGCGTGAGGCACTTGCCGAGGCCCTGAGGAGCCCCCTCTAGTTCGAGATGGAGGTGGAAGCTGCGGAAGCCTTCCATACCGAGACGATTGAAAACGCCGAATGTCATGCGGTTATCTCGTTCTCCGGTGAAGTTGAGGACCGTCCCATACGGGGGTACATTTGACCGCTTTATATCACTGGACACTTTAACGGTGTGGAAGTCCATCGTTTCCTCGTTGACACAGGTTCTGGAATCAATCTAATTCCGACCCAGACGTTGCGAAAGCTGGGTCTGTCCGAAGGTGATTTAACTCCCTCTGACCTCAGGATCCAGGGGTACGACAGGACAGAGCAAACCACAGTCGGCAAGATCCGTCTGAAGACTCAGTTCGGTGGCTTGATTGCAAGCACCGAGTTCATGGTTGTTTCTCAGGACACCGCCTACAACGCATTTATGGGTAGGCCATGGCTCCATCTGCATGCAGCGGTCCCCTCATCGTATCACCAGTGCCTCGAGTACTCGCTCAACGGTCGAGTAGGTGTGCTCCAAGGAGACGCGTCCCCTTTCACTTCTTGTGAGACCCGCTATCTAGATGTAGGTTATTACAAAAGTAAGGACAAGCAAATCCTAGTAAGTGAGGATGAGCCCGCCCCTATCACAAGTGATCCCTGGGAAAGCATGGACGAAGCCTACATCCTCCCGATCCACCGGTTGGAGGCCACGACCCCCGACATGAGGCAATGTTTTGTTGTTTCGGGTACGCAAGGAAGGCATGTTCCCTTGTCCAAGCGACGACGGAAAATCACCTCGTACTCTTATATCAACTAGGCTCAGGTGATCCCGGAACCTCCTACCCCTGTACGGTACCGGGACGTCAAGCTCATGACAACGGTGGTGCGCCATACGTGTCTCTTCCGCCGGGCTGGAATCAACCGACTCAGGCCGACACGTCACCACTGCTTTGATATTATCAAGCGTGGCCCCTTAGGTCGGAGGCCAGATGGGATAGGATCAAATGTATTCATTTCTATGGTCTCAACGACAAGTGAGTCTCCTGATGTGATGACCGCTGCTACCCAAGCCGGCACCAGCTGCCCCTCGGGTTTCGAGAGCCCAGAAGTATCTCCTGTCGCGGGAAGTCCCCCCACGGCTGGGGAGGAAGACTTGGAGGATGCTACCCCAGCCTTTGAGGAAGGCGTCTCTACCACGGTTGATGAACTGGTACAGGTGAACCTTGGTAGCGAGGCAGATCCGAGACCCACATTGATCAGTGCGGCCATGTCCCTCGAGAAGCGGCAGCAGTACGTAGAATTCCTCAAACAGCACCGTGATGTGTTTGCCTGGAGTTAGGATGAGATGCCAGGGCTGGATCCCCAAGTGGCTGTCCACCGTCTGGGCCTCCCGACAAAACACCGTGGGTTCAAGCAGCCTCCCAGGAAAATGCACCCTTCTCATGGTGCTATGGTTGAGGCCGAAGTTGACAAGCTTATCAAAGCCAACTTCATTAAGGATTTCCACTACCCCAAATGGCTCGCCAACATTGTACCGGTCAGGAAGAAGAATGGGCAGATCAGAGTCTGCATCGACTTCCGCGATCTCAATCGCCACTGCCCAAAGGATGACTTCCCACTCCCAGTAACAGAGCTGTTGATCGACGCCACGGCTGGGTTCCAAGCCCTCCCTTTCATGGATGGGTATTCCGGGTATAACCAGATCCGGATGGCCCCCGAAGACGAGGAGTCCACTACCTTCAGGGCTCCCCAGGGTACCTTTTGCTACCAGGTAATGCCATTCGGTTTGAAAAATGCAGGTGCCACTTATCAGAGGGCCATGCATCGCATATTCAAACCGATTCTCGGGACATTTGTGGAATGCTATGTGGATGACCTTGTAGTCAAATCACGCCAGCGCCAGGACCATCTCAAAGACCTTGAGAAAGTGTTCGGTTTCCTCCGTTCCCGTCACCTGAAGATGAACCCGCTGAAGTGTGCCTTCGGAGTCACCTCCGGGAAGTTTCTGGGCTTTGTTGTTAGATACCGAGGTATCGAGATCGACCCGGAGAAGATCAAGGCCATTAGCCAAATGCCTCCCCCGAGCAACATTCGAGAGCTCCAAGGCCTTCAAGACCACTTGGCCTATATACGCCGATTCATTGCGAATCTGGCCGGCATGTGTAAGCCCTTTTCCTGGCTCATGAAGAAAGGCGCTGCCTACGAATGGGATGAGGAGTGTCGGATCGCTTTCGAGGAAATCAAGCAGTATCTGCTCCACCCTCCAGTCTTGATGCCACCCGTCTCCGGAAAGCCGTTGGTCCTTTACGTGACCGCCCTGGAGAGATCCCTCGGCGCGCTGCTCGCCCAGAAGAAAAACGAGGTCACTCAGAACAGTCTCTACTATCTCAGTCGCATGCTTCTCGATACGGAGGTCAGATACTCCCCTATCGAAAAGAGCTGCCTTGCGCTCGTCTTCGCCGTGCAGAAGTTGTGACACTACCTGCAACACCACGAGGTGCAATTAATCTCTCAGGTAGATCCGTTGAAGTTCATCCTGAACCGCCCCATGATGACTGGCCGACTAACACGGTGGGCGGTGATTCTCCAGCAGTTTGATATCAGGTTCATGCCTCAGAAGGCCGTTAAGGGACATGCGTTGGCAGAATTTTTAGCAGCCCATCCAACCCCCGCGGATCAATCCCCGGACCTGGACTTCCCCGACGAGACGATCCTCTCAGTCGATCATGTTGTCCCATGTTGGAAAATGCATTTCGACGGTGCCTCCCGGAGTCCCACCGGTAGAAGGCTCAACGACCCCAAGCTCAACAGAGTGGGTCTGGGTATTGTTTCCATTACCCCGGCGCAAGCCATCCTGCCATACTCGTTCCTATTGTCAGAGGGTTGTACGAACAACGAGGCAGAGTACCAAGCTCTCATCACCGGCCTCGAGTTGGCCCTTGAGATCCATGTTCCCCATCTGCATGTGAAGGGAGATACCGAGCTGGTAATCAAACAGGTTAATGGCGACTACATCGTCAGGAAGCCAGAGCATGCACCGTTGCTGGAGTACACCCTCCTCCTAATGGCCCGGTTCTCTTCTCGGCCAGAGGTTACCCATGTCCCATGGTCGCAGAATGGCCAAGCGGACGCCCTGGCTGGCTTAGCCGCGTCGCTCGCAGAACCCGAGCAAGATGATTTGGTCATACACGTGGCCCACCGGAGAGTCATTTCTCCCGTCACCCAAGAGGACCGTGATAGCCTGCGGGTAAGTCATCTCACTGCCGGACCCTCCATATCGGGAGTCCCAGGTTCTTCAGACGCAGTGGTTGAAACCACCCCCGACTGGAGAGAACCTTTTGTCGAGTATCTCCAAAATGGTCAGCTCCCGGACGACCGGGCCGAGCGCGAGCGAATCCGACGCCGCGCAATTCAATTCACCCTCCAGAGTGGCCCCAGTCTTGATATGATCCTCTATAAGCAGAGTTTCGATGGTGTCCTCCTCCGTTTCATCCAAGGAGTAGAGATACCTCAAGTTATTCAAGAGGTTCATGTCGGTTCCTGTGGCACCCATCAAGCTGGGCCGAAATTGTCCCATAAAATCCAGAGGTTAGGGTACTTCTGGCCCTCCATGATCCACGATTGCATTGGATATGCCAAGAGATTCCACGCGTGCCAAGTACACGCCAACTTCTTGCATCGGCCGCCAGAACCCCTCCACCCCACCAAGTACTCTTGGCCATTTGCGGTATGGGGACTTGATGTAGTGGGACTGTATCCACCGGCAACAGCCCGCCAGTGTAGGTTCATCCTAACTGCTACAGATTTCTTCTCCAAATGGGCAGAAGCAGTTCCGCTCAAAGAGGTCAAGGCCCGTTCCATCGTTGACTTTGTGAGCTCCAACATTATCCACCGGTTTGGAGTCCCTCACGTCGTCCTCACCGATAACGACACCAACATCCGAGCAGCTGAATTGAATAAATTGTACGCCAAGTACGACATCCGGTCAAACCATACCTCCCGCTACCACGCGCAGGCGAATGGACAGATCGAGGCATTCAACAAGACCCTCTCTAACATTCTGCAGAAGATGGTTGGTCAGAACAAGAAGAGTTGGCCAGACAATCTCCCCAACGCCCTCTGGGCTTACCGGACGACGACTCGCAACTCTACCCAAGTGACCCCATATTCCCCGGTGTATGGAGCTGAGGCCGTCCTACCCATTGAGATCCAGCTGTCATCGCTACGCACTGCAGTTTATGATCACCAGACATCAGATGAGGTAGCCGAGATCCATCTAGCCGAATTAGAGGCACTGGACGAGAACCGGCTTCGTGCCCTGCACAATCTGGAAAGGCATCAGCACAAGATAGCGAGAGCTTTTGACAAGAAGGTTCATCTCCGCTCATTTCTACAGGGTGACCTGGTACTGGCCCTTCGAGCGCCAATGATTCCCGGTAGGAAACCACCCAAGTTAGAACCCAAATGGGAAGGGCCTTATATCATCCATAAGGTTTACCCAAATGGAGCATACTCCTTGGTGACCACAGATGGAGAGCGTATAACACCTCCCACCAATGCCAAATTCATCAAGCGATACTTTGCCTAGGGAAAAAATTGGTCCTGCACGACCCTAAACTGCGACTTGGTCCTGCACGACCCTAAACTGCGAGATGGTCCTGCATGACTCTAAACTGCGACTTGGTCCTGCACGACCCTAAACTGCGAGATGGTCCTGCACGACCCTAAACTGCAAGATGGTCCTACATGACCCTAAACTGTGAGATGGTCCTGTATGACCCTAAACTGCAAGAAGGTCCTGCACGACCCTAAACTGCGACTTGGTCCTGCATGACTCTAAACTGAGACTTGGTCTTGCACGACCTTAAACTGCCTCTCCGTCCTCACTGCAAGACGTTAAACTGCAAGCTAGTCAGGTCTTCCTGACCGAGGCCTAGCCTTAGGCCCCTTGGCCTCCTTAGGCCCCTGGCCCCGTCTCCACCGCGGTCTGGCCCCAGGCCCCCTCGTTTCTCCCCGACTTACCCTCTTACGGGATCGTACGGTACGGTGTAGGAATACGTCCTAACGTTGGGCTCATGTACCATACCGTACGCCTCCCTGAATGAAATGCCCCTCGTCCCGCATGACGTTAAGCTGCACCTCAAGAACTATGTATGGCTTGATTCTCATCCTTATGAGATACATAGGAACGCCCAGACATTTCGTCCGTTGGCCCAGCCCAAAAGCCAAGATCATCCCCTCGGGTCAAGACATGGCAGGGTGCACACTATTGCCCCGACCCACATCGAGCAAGCCTCGACTTGGCTTCACATTCCCCCTGGAGGTGTTTTCCCCTTTCGTGGATGGATACAACTACTCTTCACCCACTCCTTGACTAGGATTCCGTCATTTTTCACACCCAGAGGGACCCCCAAGAACGGCCTGGATATGCCCAAGGGCTCTCCTACTGATACGGGCCAACGCCCCCGAGGGTTTACAAGCAACAAATCGATACAAGTCCCGCGTTGCGAATTTGGCCAGCGGTCGACGCTCATTTGTTGCCCCCATGCGGGTCACCATAGGAACACTGTGTTTCGAACATGGTCAACAGTGTCCTGGATCTTCGGGTCCACCCCAAGATGCCCCAGGCATCGAGAACAGCGATTCATTCTACCCCATCCCGAGGTGACAAACTTCCCCCAGGTGGTGCTAGCGATTCGGGCCATGGCCCCGGATTCCTCACCGGGAGTGTACGGTGTGGTGTAGGACTACATCCTCATTCACGTCGGGATCATGTACCATGTCGTATGACTCCCCTTACGAGGCCCAGCCTCAGGCCCCTTGGCCTTTCCGGGTCCCCGACCCTCGTCCTCATGTAAGACGTTAAACTGCAAACCAGTCAGGCCTTTCTGACAAATAACTTCCCCTTTTCTCTGGGCCACGACCTAGGATTCCTCACCGGGAGTGTACGGTGTGGTGTAGGACTACGTCCTCATTCACGTCGGGATCATGTACCATGTTGTACGACTCCCCTTACAAGGCCCAGCCTCAGGCCCTTTGGCCTCCTTGGGTCCCTAGCCCCCCGTCCTCATGTAAGACGTTAAACTGCAAGCCAGTCAGGTCTTCCTGACTGATGCCAGACCTTAGGCCCCTTGGCCTTTCCGGGCCACAGCCTAGGTCTCTTCTTACCCGGAGTGTACCGTGTGGTGTGGGACTACGTCCTCATTCACATCGGGATCATGTACCATACCGTACAACTCCCTTAACGAGGCCCAGCCTGATGCCTGACCTTAGGCTCCTTGGCCTTTCCGGGCCACGACCCAGGTCCCCTTTTACCCAGGGTGTATGGTGTGGTGTAAGACTACATTGGCTTCTTCGCCATACCGCACACCTCCCTTGTTTCGGAGTATATTACTCCCATCCTCGTCCAATATGATGTTAAACTACATTTCAAGAACCACGTTCAACTCGATTCCCATCCTAATGGGATACGCAGGACCACTTGGATGTCCAAGATTCGGGTCCAGTCCCATCTCTCGGGAATCCTCATCCCATCTTGGCCCCTTGTCCTATCCTTCCTCCATGAGGGGATCATATGGTGTGGTGTGGGATTATGTTCTCATTCACGACGATCTCGTAATGACCACGCCATGCTCCCACCCCCTACTGAGTTGTTTCGTCGATCCCTTTTTTCGGCGGTTCACCAATGTGCTTAAGAGTACTCTGGTTTATTACATGGAATGCCAAGCTTTACTTGGACACGTCCGCACCCGCTTTCCAGGCTTTGCGTATCCCTGCATCAGGTCTTTCAACATCTTTCACACCCAGAGGGACCCCCCAGAACGGCCTGGACACAATGCCCAAGGGCTCTCCTACCGATACGGGCCAACGCCCCCCAGGGTTTCGGACAACAAATCGATAAAATCCCGCGTTGCGAATATGGTCAGCGGCTGATGCTCGTTTGTTGTTCCCACCTCAGGCTAACACAATACAGACGCTGTGTTTCCGTCATGGATAACAGTTTTCCTCTATCGTCACGCCAACCCATTAAGCCCAACTGCCGGGTACACGATTCACACCCTTCGTCATTTCACCATGTCCGAGTAGAATCTCATAACCCCCGGTACTTTTCCTCCGTGCACGTCCGCGCATTGGGAGAACAAGCTACATCAAAGGTGTCCTTCGAAAGTCTCTGCTGACTCCCCTTTGATGGACGCCCCAAGTATTGCGATGAGGATACCCCCCTTGTTTCCCACACTGAGTTTATCTCACGTGGGCTTAGGGATTGGGTTGACATCTGTGCCTACTCGGGAGTTGTCACCATCCACGGTCCGAGCTCTAAGACCATAAAATAAGATTATCATCTGGAACTACGCGTGACTCCCATCCTAACGGAATGCGTAAGAGTGCCCAGAACTCCTGTCTTTGGGTCCAGATTGAGTCCATCTAATCCGCCATTCTAATCCTGCCTTCAGGACCCTGATCACAGGGCTGCGTGGCGCAGTGTAGGACTGTGTCCTCATTCACGTTGGGTTTGAAATAGATGCACCACGCACGCCCCCATTCCGAGGTTCAGTCCTCCTGTTCCCTGTCCTGCATGACATTAAAAGGCACCCTTCAGAACTATGTGTGGCTTGATTCCCATCCTAATGGGATACGTAGGACCACCTGGATGTCCAAGGTTCGGGTCCAGCCCCATCTCTCGATCACCCTCAAAGTTGAGTCCCTTGACTCCTTGCAGTGGTTCACCCATGTATTGAGAGTACTCTGGTCTAGGACCAAGAGTGTCAGATTCAACTTGATCAAGTTCCTTCCGCTTGTCAAGCTTCATGTTCCCCTCCATTCGGACTTCCATCACCTTTCACACCCGGAGGGACCCCCGATAACGGCCTGGATACTATGCCCAAGGGCTCTCCTACCGACACGGGCCAACGCCCCCGAGGGTTTTGGACAACAAATCGATAAAATCCCACGTTGCGAATATGGTCAGCGGTTGATGCTCGTTTTGTTATTCCTCATTTCAGGCTAACGCGATAGGATGCTGTGTTGCGAACATGGTCAGCAGTAATCCTCTGTCGTCACGCCAGCTTCTTCAGTCCTTGAATGTTGGTTGCATGATTCACATCGTTTTCCACCCCATCATGTCCAGGTGGAATCTCGACACTTTTGGCACTATCCCTCAGTGCACCTTTTCATGCTAGGGGGACAAAGCTGCAATTTGGCGTCCTTTGGGGCTCCCATGGTCCGAGCTCTAAGACCATAAACTAAGATCCATTCGGGACCACGTCCAACTTAATTCCCATCATAATGGGATACGTAGGACCGCCCAGACACCCTATCTCCGGGTACAACCCATCCAGGAAGCTAGTCTCTCTCCCTGTTTCACCTCTATGTAGGCCCCTCGGCCTAAGGTTTCCCTCTCTGGATGGCGTACAATTTGATGTGGGATTATGTCTCTGTCAATTGTGTTTTATAACACTGCACACATTTCCCGCCTAGCATCGTATCTGCTACATCTGCGCTGCATGACGATAAAATGCATGCTCGGTCCTATCATACGACCCTAAACTGTGACATTATCGTCCTGGCCGCACGACGAAAAACGGCACCGCATTGTGGTGACCTCGTTGTAGAGGACATCACATTGGGTATTGGTCATGTGCCATGCCATTTGTCAACTCCCATCACGGCTTGATCCTTGTGGCGACATCACGACCTATTGTTCTAGGTCTGCTGCTTCACAAAAAAATCATTCACCTTAAAGAACAAACAAGAGTTATCAAATTCCGCTTCTTTTAGTGCAAGGGCTATGCCCACACTTCCCTTTTCCCCTGGCACTGGTACCTTACGGTGCCACCTTCCAGAACTACGTATGGCTTGATTCTCATCCTTATGAGATACGTAGGAGCACCTGGGTACTTCCCCGCAGGCCCAGCCTAACCCTTGTGTTCAGTCCCTCGACTTGAGCATTTCCTCGGAGAACGCATGGTAAGCAGGACGATGTCCTCATTCATGTCAGGTTTTGATGTCATGCATCCCTTGATCCCTTTTTCCCATCCATGGTCCGAATTCTATGACCCTAAACTAAGATCTCCCCAAGGGAAAGGAATCTGCTCCCTCTCTCTAATACGTTTCGTTGTCGTATTCAGGTGTGTTTTGACAAAGAGCCCGAAGCGTGGGATTTTCACAGGGACATTCTCCTCATCTCATGACCAAGCTTCGTGAGCTCGCTATTTGGATCCTCATCCTCTTCCACATCCAAAAGGACCCTCGGACGACGTGGATACTAAGCTTAAGGGATCTCCATGGATGCTGGACCTAAGGGCCCTTCAATCGTTTCGGGCCAACGTCCCTACGGATATCTGACAACATTTGTGACATGGTCCCGTGTTTCGAATATGGTCAACGGTCGACCCTCATTTGTTTGTCCCCATTTTAGGCTAACGCGACAGGATGCTGTGTTGCGAACATGGTCAGCAGTAATCCTCCATCGTCATGCCGCCATCATCGTGATCCGAATCTCAAGCGCCATGATTCACACATTTCCATTTCCTCATGTTCAAGTGGAATTCCATCATGCTTGGCTCTTCCTCTTCGTGCATATAGGTGCGCTAAATGATCGTGTTACTGTCATTGGGCCGGTATCCACCGAGCGTCCCTTTTCCCTAACCTGTCCCTTTTGTGTCGGGAAATTCCCACCACTACTGCTTGTTTCCCGCACCGAGCATGACTCACGCGGGCTTAATAGTTTCGGCAGGATGTGTACCAACACGGTCAGGCTGCTCCTCGTCCTGCACGACGTTAAACTGCATTTCCAGAAATACGTACGGCTTGATTCCCATCATCATGGGATACGTAGAGACACCCTGGCATTTCACCTAGGGTTCATCCCCTGGAATCACAAAATCTTGTTCCTCCCCATTTCCAGCCCTCTGGCCTGACCCCTCGGGGAGAACTATGTAATTGCGATTCTACCCTGAACAAGTTCAGGATGCCCCAAGATCCCATTGGGAAGTGACAGATCCCCTTGCCAGAGAGGCCCTATCTGGAAGAAAGAATGATCCATGATCAGACCGATGCGCCCATTTGGCGTACTCCCACCACGGTGGTGCAACTACCGAAGTGTTGGATTCTATTTGAACAAACCAACACTCCATGTTCCATGCTTTGCATGCCCCTTATTTGGACCCTCGTCCTCTTTCATGTCTGAAGGAACCACCCTAACGGCCTGGTCTCATGCCGCATCGGCTTACCTACCGTCATGGGCCAACGTTCCGGAAGACGGGTCATGTCTGGAAGGACCCCCTAACAGTATGGATGTCTGAACTATGGTCCACCAACTGTCCTGGGCCAACGCCCCGAAAGACTGATCGACAACAAATTGATAAAATCCCACGTTGCGAATATGGTCAGTGGTCGATGCTCATTTTTTGTCCCCATTTCAGGCTAATGCAGTAGGGATACCGTTTGACCGCCACGGCTAACGGTTGTCCTTTATTGTCACGCCATCCCCACAGTGTTCCGAATTTGGGTTTCGTGATTCACACTTCCCATTTTCATCTGTTTGAACTGATTTCAGCGCCTTTGGTGTTGCCCCGTTCGTGCATAAGAGAACATTGAAGAAACGGTAATTCAGCTATCCTGGAAGTTCCTCCTCCGATCAAGCCTTCCCCATCTATCGGGAATCTGGACTGGCTCGGGGAATTGTCGTCAAACGTCCCGCAAACATTGTAGGGATGTAAAAAGGCAATTCAACAGTGGAAATCGTGCGTGCCACGATACTCAAAACAAAGGAGAAAGAAAGAGTTGAAGCACAAAAGTGTTAGCAAGAGTTTCTTTCGGGTTTATTACAATACTCGGGGGTTGACTTCCCCCATGGACGGGTTGACCCCGTCAAAAGAGCGTTGCAACTCCGCTACCCGCTGACTTGCGGCGTCCAAAGCTTGTTGCCGCTGACTCAACTCCTGCTCCTCTTCAGCAGCGGCGGGGCGTAATTCGACATCCCGGGCCCTGGCCCTTTCTACCTCAGCCTGGATGGCAACCATCCTTCCAGAGGTCTGCCCCATATGCTCCCCAGCCTCTGCCAGATGGGCCTTCAATCGTGAGACCAGCTCAGACTACGCATCGAGAGTGGCTGAAAGCTTGTTGGCCCGAATCTGCATCTGTTGGACCTCGCCTTCAGCCTCCTGGAGCTTCCTAATGCTGGTCGCCTTCCTCCGCTGCCATCCCACGCTGAGCCCACGATCATGCTCCCGGATCTTCTCAGCCATGAGGTCTCGGATAAGCGTGTGAGGGCGTTGGGCATCCACTCCCCAGGCACACAGTTCGTGCAACCGCGAGCGGAGTCTATCCATTTCGGCCATCCATTGCGCTTGGGGAGTGTCCCTGATAAAGCGTGTGATCAGCTTCCATGACCGGCGACGGACTATGCTGCTGTCTTCCTCATCAGAGGTCGTTTAGTCCCAATCCGCGTGGTTGGCAGGCTCGTACGCAGGATATGCCTGCAGGAATTCCTCAACGGGATCTGCATCTGGTGTTGAGTCTGGTACGACACCTGACGCCGGTGCAGGCATGACAGGACTGGGACCGGCCGGTTGATCCTCTTCCTCAGAGTCCACCTCGATGACTTCAGGTATGTCCCTGCTGGTGGTCCCGCCAGTGATGGTGTGCGTCGCAGCTTGAGGAGGTGAAGGGACTATCGCCACCATCACCGGCATGCCCCTGGGAGGGACGCCGCCAGACATCCCGACCAGCCTCGCTGCAGCATCCCACACTAGTCGGAGAACTGTATGATAGAAAGAGACATAAACGTTAGTTGGAATGGCCTACATGTGACAACGAGGAGACCAGTGGAGGAGACTTACGAAGATCGACATCCGAGCGCTGCTCTTGAGCCGGTTCTGATGGGACTCCGAGACGAGGCCCCCCGTATACTGTTGGAAGGTCTGGTGATTCCAGAGGAGCCGTCTCAGGCCCCCTGGTCCCACCAAACGTAGAACTGGATGCAGCCATAGGCACGGGTTCTGAAGGTCCCGCATCATCACCCGCCAAGGAGCGAGACCAAGGCCTACGAACAACTTCCTCCTGCATGGCTCAAACATTGATGAGAAGTCCATAGGGACCCAAAAACAGGTCGTAAGGAGAGAAGTTCGGAATTCTACCTCGAGAGCCTCCGTGAAGTCGTCGGATTCTGAGCTTCGGTCTGCGACTTCGCCCTCCTCCAACGGGCTCCCTCCTCCAGCCTCATCCCCCCAAGAAGAGTCCCCTAATTCCTCCAGCAAGGGGAAGCGCTCCCTCAGATCGGTAGCCGATAGCTGCGGGGGCACCGTCTGATTCAACAGTACCCTCACCCGATCCGTCATTGGGCGAGGAACACCGCTGGAGTGGATGTAATCCTCCATATCGTTCAAGTATTGCTCCGCTTCCGCCGGAGACACCATGAATCCAGCCCGAACTGGGCCTATGCCCGGCAATTCCATCCAGAGGCGATTCAGGTGGGCCCACATCTCAGGTGGGCTGAGGAATTGCCAGTTGACATCCCAAATGTCCCAAGCTTCTGGAAAGACAGCATCTTCTTCCATGTCGATGTGGCGTAGCCACTTCCCCGGAGCCTGAGTGGGTATCCGATGAAATCCCCTCGGGGGCCGCCCCTCTGAATGGCCCTTCTCTTCCGGAACCACCAGATCCACCGCTGCTGCCATACCCTCGGCCGGTGCGGGTCTCGCCGCCATGGCAGCCCCGCTGCCGCGAGTGGCCCTAGCTGCCCTCCGACCTCGACCTCGAGATAGAGGAGGCCCACCATCACCAACCCGGATCGTTGGCTGCTTCAGCATCTCCCCCGGATAAGCATCCTCCCAACTGATGGCGTACTCCTTCACTAATCCGAAGGCGGCGGTGGATGGAGGCAATGCAATCCGCATCTTCCCATCTTCCCGTGTGAACATGAGCCACAACTGACTCATCACACACGGGTGCTCCTCGTGGCGCACCTCCCAGTAGACCCGCGGGGTCAGCCGCTGGAGGCACCGGAACTGCCTTGCAAAACGATGTGGGGTGTACGGTTCGCATATTGGCTCACGATCTATCCGAGCCACCAAAACTCCACCTCAGAAGTCCATTAGGTAAGCCCGATGTTCTTCCGTTCCTCTCCCGTCATCAGTAAGCATCCCCGTCGGCAACGGGAAGGGATGGAAATTGAACTCATCCACCCTCCACACCCGATTCAGTACCATCGGGACATCCAGTTTGAACGGGAAGCTCCCAACTGCGTTCAGAATGGTGGGGCGAAAGTCAGATCCGGGTGGCGAGATGGGGTTCGGATACTCGTAAATCCCCCTGATGTGTGCTGCGATCCACCCATACAGGAGGTGGAAGGGCCCGCATATTCTTGGCGGCTTCTTGCCCTCGCTAATATGCCGCAACATTCTATACAGTTTGGTGAGCATCAGGATCCCCAGGTTGATCCGCTGCCCCATGGCCAACATCGACGCCATGATGAACGAGCTGGGCCGTACCCCCATGCTTGTATCTCTCACCGGTAGGATCCAGCCACAGATGAGAGCCGCAATGAACGCCGCCATCCTGACTATTGGCTGTTGTTCGGTGCTGACGCTGAAACCCCAAGTCTTCCATTGGCTGTCCTCCAAGACCCGTCAATACGAGTGCCCCTTGCCCCGTTGGGCTGCCCTCAGACAAGTTCGAGGCCTTGGAGGGAACTATTGATTCTCTGGGAAATTCAGGAAGCGTTTGAACCATCTTCTAAAGTGGACATCCCTCACTCCCTCCTTGTCCTCTCCAGGGACAAGCGCCATCAGCGCTGACGCCAGTCGCGGCATTTGCTCCGCATCTCCCCACCCGCTGGCAACGGGGAGGAACTCTTCGTACATGGCCCCCAAGATCGGGACCCCAGAAACCTGGTGGACATCCCACAGGCTGATGCCCACCTCCCCGTGATGAAGGTGAAAAGTGTTGGTCCTGGACGACCATCTACTCAGCAGTTCCGGCATCAGCTGCTTTGGTTGGTAAATGTGGAACTGGGAGGCCCATTCCGCCTCATACAATCCCACTCTCCTCAGCTCGGCCTCGAACTCCTCACATGAGGCACCTACCCAGTAGGCCCAGGCCCAATCATCGGTAAAGTTGCCACCCTGGCATAGGTCCCACTCATCGGACCATCCCTTCTTCGGATCCTGCAGCGCTGCCTTCATCATGGTGCGGTAGATACGAGGGGACGTCTCCGGTTGAAGTGGCTTCCCATCGATATCATTCACATGATTGTAGAGACAGTCAGCAGTGATGGGTGTGGAGTCCTCCAGCGTGTGACCATCGGCCGCCCTAAACCATTGATGCTGGCACGGTGTGCTCCTGAACCAGCAAGCCGGTTCATCCCTTCTCGCCTCAGGGATGAAGACGTCATCCCTCATCCCGAAGCCATACAACGATAGTTTCTTGCATTGCGGATATTCCTTCTGACCTTCCGACAGCAGGTCTATCAGAGAAGTCTGGTCCGAATGGCTCCGAACCATTTCCCCCCAAGCCGGGATGGTTGGCCATCTCATCCCGACGAGCAGCATCTGCAAGCACTCCCAGCACAGCCTCTTGATGGGCCATCTTGATGGGGACCCTCAGAAACGTTTCCCCCCCCTGGATCGCGAAGCTCAACCGCAAAGATGAATCGCGAAGCTCAGTCGCGAAGTGGAATCGCGAAGATCGGTCACGAGTCCAAGGCGCAAAGTCTGGCCTAAGCCGACAAAAAGTTCGCGTAGCGCAGACATGGAGTCGGAGACCCGCGGTTCGCCGTGAAGCTCGATTCGTGGAGGGCTGTCACGGAGTACGCGGAGCTTCGCGAAGTCGAGAGCGCAAAAAGACAAGAAAGTCATGTGAAGACAAAAGAGGGTGGACCCCCTATTTATAGGCGGCGACCCCGTAGCATCGCGGCGTGCCTCACCCGCGCGAAGCATTGCGGCGCGTCCGGATCCGCGGCCCCGGCGAGCATCGCGGGCCCCCTTCGCGATGCCTCATCGCGAACCACCGAAAATTTTGGCGATTATCCCCCAGACTTCAACCCTTCACCTTCCATGGCTCCAAGTCTAAGGGGGGGCATTTGTTGGCGCCAAAAATGTGGCCCGAAAGAATGGAATGAAAAAGGCTGGCGCGCTGCCTCGCGAAGCCCCGCCACGAAGCCCCGCCGCGAAGCGCCCCAAACATGGCGGCGCCGCGAACCACCAGAGGCGGTAATGCTCCGCGAACCCATTTGACGTTCGCGAGCCACCGTGAAGCACCAGAGGCGGTAATCATCCGCGAACCCATTTGACGTTCGCGAGCCGCCGCGAAGCACCAGAGGCGGTAATCCTCCGCGAACCCATTTGACGTTCGCGAGCTGCCGCGAAGCACCAGAGGCGGTAATCCTCCGGGAACCCATTTAACGTTCGGGAGCCGCCGCGAAGCCCCAGAGGCGGTAATCCACTGCGATCCCATTTGACGTTTGCGAGCCGTCGCGAATCACCAGAGGCGGTAATGCTCCGCGAACCCATTTGACGTTCGAGAGCCGTCATGAAGCACCAGAGGCGGTAATCCTCCGCGATCCCATTTGACGTTCGCGAGCCGCCGCGAAGCACCAGAGGCGGCGCGCGAGACCTGCATCACGGCACCCCTTCCCTATAAATACTGGACTCCCCCTGAGTCCCGAAGACGGACAATCCGACCTTTCGGCTTCTCCTCTCCCGAATCGCGAAGCACACTTTGCCCCGGGAATCATGAGCTCCGCGAGGTATTTCTACTTCGCGAGACGACTCTGCTTTGTCTAGTTTTGAGCCCCTCTTCCGAGAGGGATGCCCTTCGCGAAGCCCAAGGGCATTCGCGAAGGAAGGGGATTCCCAATGGAACCCGGGCAGCTGCAGAGCACTTGTGCTTCGCGAAACACCCAACCTATACGAGTAATCCCTATGCTAAGGCAGGATCGCTCCACTTCGTGAAGCACATTACTTGGCAGGTCCCTGCTTCGTGAGACACTCATTCTTCGCGAGGCAGTGCTCTGCGAACACTGTTCCACTTCGCGAAGCACCTCCCACTCACACCTGCGCCCCATGCTAAGGCTAAGGCACCCCACATTGCAAAGCACACTCCTCTGCTTAGCGATTCCCCTTTCCGTGCGACCCTCCAGGTTTTCACGATGTGATTTCAAAGTCCCATGGACAACACCACCCGTAGCGTTGCTTCGCCTAATGCTTCTTCGCATAGGCACGCTAACGGCTATTGCTTCTTCACGTAGCCACGCTAATGTGGACCCCTCGATGGTTCATTCCACGACCCCCCTTAACCATGGCCTTACCGGCACCTTCACTTCCCCAAGGACTAGAGGGTACCGGTTATGTAATCCCTAGGGGTGTGTAGTGAACCCACCTCGTCCGAGCTGCAGGACGTTAAACTGCCAAGCACCACGTCCTCAACACATGACGTTAAACTGTGACCTACCCTTGTCTCCCTCACGAAGGGTCCCCCAGCTCGAACATCCATTACACCACTCGTCTCCACGGGAATGGAACTCTTCCACACATGGAATGAGATCCTCCTTGTTGGAGTGGTGTATGTTCGCAGGGGAAGGGCTGCCTCAGAGCATAATCCCCTAACCTTTGGTACGGATGATTGCACCTGTGCATCTCTGTACTTCCCCACTACCAAGGTCAGTGGAGGACGTGATAGAAAACGAGGCACCCCCGTATGGGCCTCCATCCTGGAGTAAGTCCCAACACCATGGGCCGCCCAACGCGTAAGCCCCTTTTCGCTTCTCACGGATGCACCCTTCGCGACGTGATCGTCAGGTCCTTGCAACCTATTGTTTCTCACACCGAGCATGACTCACGTGGGCTTAGAGTGAGACCCGACGCTGACCACCCATATAGTGAACTACGAGGACTTTGATCTGTGTCACGGCATGGTACGAAGGAAGCCTCCCTGAAGTTCAAGCCCACCCGTCATTTCACGTCGGGTCTTCCCATTTGAACTACGAGGTCTTTGATCCATGTCAAGGCATGGTACGTAGGAAGCCTCCATGAGGTTCAAGCCCACCAATAGTGGACCAAGGTCTACTTTCACGTCGGTTCACCGACAAAACCCCATCCTGAACTACGAGGTCTTTGATCCATGTCAAGGAATGGTACGTAGGAAGCCTCCACGAGGTTCAAGCCCACCAATAGTGGACCAAGGTCTACTTTCACGTCGGTTCACTGACAAATCCCCAGTGAACTACGAGGACTTTGATCCGTGTCAAGGCATGGTACGTAGGAATCCTCCCTGAGGTTCAAGCCCACCCGTCATTTCACGTCGGGTCTTCCCATTTGAACTACGAGGTCTTTGATCCATGTCAAGGCATGGTACGTAGGAAGCCTTCACGAGGTTCACGCCCACCACTAGTGGACCCCCGGGTCTACTTTCACGTCGGTTCACTGGCGAACCTTTCTTGAACTACGAGGACTTTGATCCGTGTCAAGGCATGGTACGTTGGAATCCTCCACGAGGTTCAAGCCCACCACCCGCCACTCATTCACGTCGGGACCCATTCCGGTCCAGTGGTAAGCCACTGCGACCCATCAACCCCATCTTGAACTACGAGGTCTTCGATACATGTCAAGGCATGGTACGTAGGAAGTCTCTACGAGGTTCAAACCCACCATCCGGTCATTCCGACCTCATTTACGTCGGTTCACCCCCGTCCCGCATGACGTCAAACTGTATTCCACAACCCGAACTACAAGGACTTTGATCCGTGTCAAGGCATGGTGCGCAGGAATCCTCCCAGAGGTTCAAGCCCAGATTTAATTGGACAAAGGTCCACCCTCATGTCGGTATGCTGACAATGCCCATCGGACCAAGGTCCACCATCACGTCGGTTTACCGACACCATCCCGAACTACGCGGACTTTGATTCCCTGCCACAGGGATACGTAGGAAGCCTCTTCAAGGCTCAAGCCCAACTTCACCGTCGCCCCTGCGATGGTCCCATTTCACTCTCCTTCCACTCCATTCATCAACCCACCACCCATTCCAATTCTCGCCCGGACCGTCTTATCCTGGTGAGACCATGTCGGTATGCTCTTTTCCACAGTCGCCCATAGGCTGGCTTCGGTATCGATATCCCTTCAAGGAGGATCCCTCAATCCGATCTATCCTAGCTAATGCCCTGGTTGGGTTGATCCTTCTCCGCTGGACGTTAAACTCGCGGCATACCCTGTGTTGAACACGGGAAGCTGAGGAAAACCTTAGATATGTGTCTATGACATGTAATTCCCCGCACTCGATGTGGGATGCCTCGGGCTTCCATGCCCTCGAGAAGCCTTGTGGTCAAGGATAACAGACAGACATTCCAGGTACCCCAGCATCCAGACACGCTACTGATGCCTCAACGTGACTACTCCCCCGACCGAAGGTTGCTGCCCTGACTGGACCCTTTGGAATGTCCCGACAGATGCAGTGTAATTAACTGGCGTCCATGGAAACATGGCACTGGGAAGAGTTTCACGAACTACGTATTAAATCTATGAGGGAGACCCGGACTAGGTGATGAGTTCTGAGGAGGAATCCACAGGAGGAAGAACCGACATCCCATCATCCCGTTTCGATCAAGGAGCAGACGTACCTGAACAAGGAACGAATGCCGCCCGCCTTTGGAAAGCGGGAATGCGGGGCAACAGGCCGCGCGTCCTCCACGGACGGATGCGCGCGCGCCCCGGCGAAAGCGTCAGAATCAAATGTAATACTCTAAGATAACCATCTATAATAGAAAAACACCATATATTCCAAACAAGTTTTTATAATCCTAAATTACAGATTAAATAGTCTATTTATTCAATTATTACAGCTTACCAATTACTAAAAAACTATTCCATTTCTCAAAACAAGTAATCTAAATTACTATTTCACATGCCGTTATATACATATTCCATCACATTATATTAATAATTCAAATTACATTCAATTTTTCCACCTTTATGCTAGGTAATCTTTAGTGGGTAATTTAACTAATTCATGTGATAAAAATCACATTGTAAAAACAATTTTAAATCACAATTGTTTTTCAAGTTCAATTTTAACTTATTACAATCATGATTCAATGGTCTTATCACCTTGTGAGTGGCCACATGTCCTAATCTTAATGTAAATAGAAGAAAAGAGGTCTATTGGAGGTTTACGAATTAAGTATTAAAATATCCCTTTTTAGAATGGTCATTTGAATTTTAGTCCATCATGACCAATGAAGTTTCATGTACTAAATAAAAAACAAGACATTATGGTGTTATATTAAATAAACAACCACTAAATCAAGGATGATGAAGAAAATAGACAATGAACAAGATAGATCTCAGTTACCCCTTCTTTCATTAAATGAATTCCTAAGAAACTCTATGAGCACATATTAATAGTCCATGATCTTGTTATCACTGTCCATGCCAAGGGTTATCCTCTAGGGAAAAAAGTGTGATAGAATAATATGAAGAAGGACCAGTAGTCTTACCTTCAATTTTCATTTCACATCTTGAATCATTATGTTTCTATGTTCGCTGAACAAAATTCACCTCAATATAAAATCCTTAATACTAGTTTCTGTGAGGAATGTAGTATCAAATCATAACCTGATTTTTTTTATAAAAATAATAACCCCTAAATGAATTTCATGGGGGTCCACTAAGAATCTGTCATAAATAGAATTTTTTCATGTATATATACATCATATTCCCATCATGTTTTCACACTAAACACCTTAAAAACACTAAAAAAACTGGGAAAAAGTGATCATTTTAAAAACATAATGAATTTTAATAAAAAATCATAAACGATTCAATAACACATTTAGGGATATATGTCGAAAAAGACAAGATCTGACACACTATTCACAATCAATCAATCTGAATAAAATATATATAATCATTAGAAATTTAATTAATACAACCACGTAATGACCAAATGAATTGGAATTTAACTATAGTTGTGTTGTCCTGGTAAAACATATTGAATTTATACCAAGTCCCAAATCCTTGTCTCTTTTCCACTATTTTCCCCAATATCAAAACCCTGGGGAATATATAATTTTGACAACATTTTATAAGGTCCCACTTTCACATGAATATACTAGTAAGTTAAAACATCACATAACTACAAGGGAAATTTTGGATCACTAGAGGCTGGTGAAAAGAACCACGAGTTCTTCAATTAATACTTGGTAAGTGCATACACTATAATGAATAATAAATAATAAAATATATTAAATTAAATAATTAAAAAATCAAGAAAATTTATTTTAAATGGAAACCTAAAATTTTAAAATAATATAACCAAGCATGTCAACTGTATAATGTAACAGAAAAACTAGATAACTAAGTCATACAATGAGTGAAAAGATAAAAATACATCATAAAATCCATTAAAAATGATGGAAGAATCTTTTGACTCCATATCCAAACCCCATAAAACATCATCTAGAAATGATTCTAGTCACCAAATACAAGACGCATCTAAATATTTTCATTTCATAAAAGATGAAACAAATAATATGTAAAATAATATGTTTTTAATGCATAGGGTGTGAGATTATTATCAAAGTAGGAACATTTTGAATCATATATTATTTTTAGATTTTAAAGGTTGTTTTATTTGTGATATGTTTTGAAATAAACTAAATAAAATAATTCATAACATTCTCAAGCTTATATGAATCCTATATTTCGATTTTAACTAGGTCATTCTAGTGTATATTACCTCTTCATATGAATATGTTTAGGAGAAAATTTAATTTATCCAGCTATTATTGGCCATAAAATTAAAAAAAATTAATACCCATTATCTAGATTATAAAGAGTTATTGTCCACATTGGAAAACCCCAGATAATATTCCCAATGGGACATCAAAATAAGTCCTGAGTTAGGGTCCCAATGGACTGAATCCCCCAAATAAACACAATAACACCCTATGGTCATTCATGGAATGGATTACACTTATAATTTATTAAATAAAATATTACACATTACTCAGTATATTTATTTTATAATTGATCTATATAAACCCACTATATCAACTATGTCTGCTTTATATAACATAAAACAACATATTTCACATGTTAGTCATCTTATGCACCATAAAAATTTCTTCATTCAATCATTATAAAGGTATACTTAATAGGATAGTAGTGGAGAAAGGGAGATAATGATGCTCAAATCCTAACTCTAATAAGCTATTATTTTTTGACCATCATTGAAGGATTAAAATCATAGAAAGAGGTGAAATTACACTCATAATGATCAATATTTTATGTATATGACTAAAATAAAAACCAAATAACTTATACTAATACTAAATAAATAATAAATCCAAATATATTATTTGATTCAATACATAAATGGATACAATAGAAATGAAAATTACAAATTTATAAATCCTATGAATTGATCATAATTATCCAATATCTCCTAAAAACGTTTTGGACTTCTAATTTCCATCTATATAACCTTCCAACACTTGTTTTCCAAAAAATCATTTCTATATATGAAGTGAGAAAGTAACAAGTATAATCCAAAAGGAACATACCTAAAACAAATCAATGGAAATGTGAAGTAAGTATACTAAACACTAATGTGTAAATAAATGAATCTAATACATCACCTAAACTGGTAATACTAGTTTCTTATCATCACCATGGTTATCTCACCAAATAATGCATAAAATTAAACCCATAAATTTAAAAGGAATATATGTCAATGGAGTTACCCTGATTTCACTTCTCCACCACTTTTTTACACTAACACCTGAATTCCACACATCATATCCTAATCCCCTCTACAATTCATGTCAACACTAATGTGAGTCGGGCCTTACCCATACTTACCCCATTATCGTTCAGTTCCAAATATGTTGTGGTGGTATCAATCCACCTATCCACCATATCATTATCATTTTCTAATCTATAATAATGTGTACGTCTATAAGCCCCTAAAATCTATATAAATTCATTATATCTCAAACCAACACTACACATGCATGAAAACTAATGGAATCAAGAACCATAATGACCATATATTATTATGCATAATGCATCAAGTCATTACTGCACTCTTATAAATGTATGATAAACAATGAGAAATTACAACACTAGATGGACTCACCCCATATTATAAGCCATTATTGGTCGTGATACAACTTCTAATCTACGTCAATACAGATAGTGGGTAGAGGGAGAAGATGACCATTTTTTCCCTTGTTGTCTTGGATATTGGAGAAACCACCCCCACCAAAAAAACAATTGGTTGTATATTTACCAACTAAAATGTGTGGGTTTCATATGAAATCAAGAAATAAAAAATACTATCATGGATAACCCCAGAATGAGAAACTACCAAGAATTAGAATCAATTAATTTTATCGTCTTATATGACATTTGACTATAAACACTAAGGTCTATATATGAAATAGGAATAGAATGGTCTAGTTAAATATTAAATTTCATTATCCATTATTAACATAATACCATTTCAATTTACCTGGTTAAAAATTTAATATGTGGATCCAAATGTCAATCACACTATTAATTTAATTTCTTATAGTATCATGAATATAATCATCCTATGTAATAATCAAGATCCAACCCTATTCTTTCATTATTTCACTATCATTTCATAATATAAAAACCAATCCATCACTGTACCTAAGATACCACTTAAAATATAAACTCATAGGGGATTGAATCAAACTATGTCATTGTTGACGCTCCTTTCGTCACAGAATCTAATGATCGGAAAAGGGAATATCTGAGCTCAAAGTGATTTCAACCTTTGAAGAAAACATCAAAAAATCGACAAAGGCATGAACACAGGATCAAAAGCAAATCCACCGCGCAAGTGATACCACTGCCGTGCAAGTATACTTGCGCGGCTACCTTGGTCGCGCAGGCGACTTGCGCGACCTAATTGGTAACCGCCCGGTAACCGCCCTTGGTCTTCTTTTGCCTATAAATAGACCCTGTGGGCCCCCCATTCGAGAGGATCTTTTTCCAGAAACTCGGATTGAAGCTCCCGACGCCCAAGTCTCTTATCAAAGCTTCTGGAACACTTCTAAGGTAATTTCTTACCTAGAACGGAAGATCTAAAGAGAAGAAGGAAGGCCTAAGTGTTGAAACTTATCAAACACTTGTGCGCCGACTTAATTCCTTCAATATAACTTGCGCGTCCCTTTTCTGGAAGAACCTCAAGGGGATTCTAAAGGGTTTTATCAAGAGTCGCTCAAGTATTTCAATCCTGATTGAAAATCGCGCAAGTACACCATGTGTCGCGCAAGTATACTTGCGCGACCAATACTTGCGCGCCGCCGCAGGACTTGCGCGCCTTTCAAGACTTGTGCGCCCCTATCTTTTTGGGTGCCCATCTTGCCCGTTTTACCCCTCTTAAGCCATTAAACCTTTCCTTTTTAAGATTCAGCCTTCAAGACACTCTTCAAAGCCATTTATGGCATGATTCCTTGATTTGACTTTCTTATCTGAAAGGAATTCTGTGGAATCTCTCTCAAACTCTAGTGATTTAAATATCCTTATGTCACTAAAATACATAGAGTTCATTCATTCAACCTCATCCTTTAAGATGAGAAAATACTAACTTGGGTCTCCTTTTCAGGAATAATCCCCAGTTATAAAACCTTTATTATGGGCATCTTCCTCAGGAGTAAGCTCCAATCAAGCCCTCTAATCTTGGGCATCTTTCTTAAGAATAAGCCCCAACCTCAAATATGGGCATCCTCCTCAGGAGTAAGCCCCAAACCTTAATCCCTAACCTAGGTATCCTTTTTCAGGAATAAGACTCAGTCATAACCCTGGGCTTCCTTTTCAGGAATAAGCCCCAAGTCCCCTTAAACTTCTCTTAACCAATCATAAATTACCTTTGATTTGGGTTTCCTTTTTCAGGAATAAAACCAAATCATAAGTCCCCTCCTAACTTGGGCATACTCCTTAGGAGTAAGCCCCAAGATTAGAGTATTCAAATCTCCATGAAGCACATATAACTTTGTGGACCCTGTTCATGGATTTTCTCCCTAAAAGTAAATCCTAAACCTTCATATATCTGGGCAGTCATCTATACATAAGCCCCAAACAAATTCTTATGATTGCATCTTTTATGGAACAATTGTCTAAATTTTATCAATACCTCTTGTTTCTCACACCGAGCATGACTCACGTGAGCTTAGAGTGTAAAAGTAATTATGACATTCATCTTTGAGCCATCAATCATAAACATCATACCCCATTCCTCGAACTACGTGGGTTCTGATTCCTTTTCTAAAAGAAAGGATACGTAGGTAGCCCATTCATGGGTTCGATCCCAACTTTGAAATAATCTCTGTCCTTCTGAATGACAATAAACTTCAAGTGCCCCACTGAGTGGCTTTAAAACCAGCCTGGTCATCATAAATGACCAAGAGACTTTTATATAAATGTTTTGAAGGATACCATTGAACAAGAATCTCTAAACAGATATAGATGATTCTCTATTGATGAAGAACCTCGAATACCTATAAAAGATTCTCTAAATTTCTTGCATATTTAATCATTGATTGTTAAAACTAAAGGAAAGCACATTTTATACTTGGTAATGTAATAAGGATTCACGAACATAACTTAAATCTATAAAGAGAGTCCCGGAGTAGACAATAATTCCCCTCAAAAAGGTGTGATGAGTCCGACCTCCCATCCTCTCGACCAATGCAAATTCCTAAGTCTCATTAGTCCACAAGCTAATGAGTGCCTACCTTTGGAAAGTAGGTCCAAACGGATGTGGAATCATTGGATGTTTCCGGTTCTACGAACAAAACCGTTAGAAACCGATCGGAACGTTTGAATCTCCCGTCCAGGAGGTCATCCCCGGATTCCGTGTGAAACAAAAATGGTGAACCTGACGTGAATCCTTAACCAAGTGAAAGTGATGTTCTTCTTATTTGTTAGGCCCCTTGGGCCAAAAAAGCAATCATTGACATATGCTCATCCAAAAAATGCAGTGGCCGGATTCATCTTGATTATGTCTGTTACATGGAACAGGCACTCTTTTCTCAAGATCTTCTGCAAAAATGGTTTTCCTTAAATTCACCCCTGTGAATACTGCTGCTGTGAACACCTCTACTGTGAGGTCTGCTGCTGTGAAAACCAATGCTGCTACTTCTGCTGGAACGTCATCCGCTCTGAGGAAGACATCACCAACTCAGCGTCTTCAACGCTGTGTTTCCAATGCACTGGTTAAGGAGTACCGTCGCAACGGTACTATCCCAACTCTGGAGGCCGCTCGTCAAGCCCTCCAAGTTAACAACTCTACCTGGTCGTCCGGACAACGACGACCAGCAATCAAGAAGCAGGCGGTGTTGACTACCGTCTCCAACCGTTTCGGGTCGTTATCCCCGGAACGCAATTTCCATTCACTCCCTTACTCCGAGGAAGTGAATGAGCAGGTCCCTCGGGGCCTTAATTCAAAAAGACAGGAGTCCTTCCCGAGGGATCCCATCAACAATCGTCGCCAGACTCGTGCGGTAGTGCACCCTCAACATGATGAGGGTACCGACTCCAGGCATTCAGCTCAGGTCCCTCGAACCCGAGCAGGCAAGATGAACCGCCAGAGACGGAATCCGGTTAACAATAGGCAGGTTGTCATCCCTGCCATCTCCGGAGAAGTCCACCAACCTAACTTGGTGGCAAGCAACGAGCAGGCATACACACCTGTCCGTTTTAATTCAGTTGTCCAGCAGACTCGTCTGGCAGCATCAAGCCGATCCCGCCAGGCAATTCCGGCGGAGTACCATAGGCAGGAACATACACCTGCTTATACATCACCAGTTAGTCAGCAGGCTCGTCTGACTACATATGATGGATCTCTTCAACTGCGTTTGGCGAAGTGTAATCAGCAGGCACATACACCTGCTAATACTAATCAAGCCTACCAATAGTCTCGCTTGGTAGCGCATGGAGAAGTTAGTCGGAAAGTCCCGACGACAAATAGGGGGCAGACTCAACTCTCTGCCTCCACACTTGAGTACTGTCAGGATTCACTGACATGAAAAGGAGGAAAGGAGCATGCACATACACCTACTCCAAGCCCGGAATGGACGTACATCCCTGTTCCGGCGGGTGAAGTCACCAAACATATTTTGTCAATGGTGAAAGAGAAGAAGCAAATTCCTGCTCATATTCTGGATGCTTGCCTGGATATCATAACAACTTCAGCATCATCTCAGGGACAGACACATAAATCTATCCCTAGCAGTGGAGTGACACATCAACAATTCACTCCGGAACAGACACACACATCTGTTCCAGTCCAAGAGGGTTATGGGGCATACTCCCCCATATCATACGGACAACCAAGTCAGGCACATACACCTGATTTGAGTGGAGATCGTCAGCCTAACCTGACCATCTTTCCTGATCAGGCACATACACCTGCTCAGAGCAATCACTTTCGTCATCAAGTGGTTTCTAAAGCGAGTAAGAAGGCATCTAAGAAAAAGATCCGCTCAGCACAGTCAGGAGATCAAAGGCCAATCTGTAGCCAAGCCTTGCTCGATGCTGGAGTTCTTGAAGCCCTCAGACATTTATCTGTCGGAATTAAAGATTCTACTCCCTCAGTTCCCAATAACAGGAACATTAATTTTGAAGGTCTTCAACAGACACTTCCTCATGAAGACTTGCTTCATGAAAATTCGGTCAATCTTGAAGTTTCTTCTTCAGATGAGAGCCACAAGAACCCTCTGTGTGGTCATATGGCCAAGGAGCAAGAGATTTCATCATTTTCTGCAACCCATCATGACGTTCCTCCTCATGGTGATGAACTTCGCTGCGAAAGTCCTCTCCGCAGTAGTGATTCACGTTGTCTCGAAAATTCTTCAGAAGGCAATGTAGTGACGAGAAAGCCCTCCTATCTTGAGGCACTTGCAAATGTAAAACCAGTCATGTCTGATGCTTTACTATCGGCAGGTGAAACTCTTTCTCCATCAGAAGATAGCCTGGGGTTCAGGTTATTCTCTGAACCTTCCCTGGGTCATTCATCTTCCAGCATGAATAGTGATTTCTCTACCAATCTTGTTGAATCTGATGAAGCAACAAGGAAACACCAACTCTGGTCCAAATAGGTAGAAGAATCTTCATTTAATGATAAAGAGGAAATGCTGAACATGAGGAAAAAACTGGCAAAAGGTGAAGTACCAGTCATGTTTTGGCCTTTGGCTGATTCCCAGTACGACATTCCAAAGATGTTGACGGATGATGGAATCCATGATATTCGTCTCAACATATGGAAAACTCTTTGTCAATTAAAGAAGAAGGTATTATCTTACGATGAATATGAAAATCATCTTATGTTAATAGAAGGGTTACAACGCCAGATTGATTTGGCATCTCTATCAGTCTCTCGGTATCCGAAGGCTGAAAAGCAACAGAGAACCCTTCAACGTTCATGCCTTGGCACACTAAGAAGATTGCATCAGTTAATTTCCAATTCTCCATCTAATGTTCATATCAGAGGATGGGGTGTTCACGGAGCACTACATTTCACAGTGCTTTCCGGTCAGCAAAGCCCACCAAAAATGGTCTCGTGCAATGTTATTTCCCATGGCCGGCCACAGTCAATGGGCTTTATTCATAATCAAAAGCTTGCTCAAGAACAAGCTTCAACTAGTTCCTCTCAAAATCAAGTATATAGAGAACAGGTTGTTGAATTGCTCCTACATCAAGCAGGCGAGAATATTGCACAAGCCTCTCGTCTGGAGCAAACACGTTATCAAATGACAGAAGTTTCAGAAATCATCCAACGGTCTGTTGAACCAGGTGATAAAAGTGGATACAGGTTAATGCATCCAGTTAATTTCCGAACTAAGATTCGCAAGATCAAGAGAGATTTCAAGAAGATCTCAGACATAGCATGTCAAGAGACACCCCACCTTGCCGGGCTGGGGACTTCTCTAACCCAACCCTCAGAGTCAACGAATGGGATTCGAGGAGTTGAGCGGAAGCAGCAGGAACACCCCCAGTCCACCGGACTGGGGACTTTTTCAAATCTTCAATCCCTCCCTCAGAGAAAGTCAGTATTCTCTCGATTAGGGAATAAGCCTCAAGAGGAACGAAGAGCCAAGCTGTCAGGAGATTCTCTCCAAGTGACGGTTCTCCAAGAAATTCCTGAGGGATCAAGTCAATGGAATGCCATGTCTCATCATGGACATAGAAGGAGACAATATCACAGAAATGATGATAGAAAGGATTCCATGCAATATGCATCCATTAATGTCATCAATGCCGTTGCTGCTGATTCACCAGATGAGGTTCAATCAGAGGGATCAGATGAAGAGGTTCCTACTCAAGAAGTCGCGCACACAGACCTAAATGAAGAAGGTGTGTGCACACGTAATCAAAGGCTTACCCAAAATCTGGGTATTCCTTCAAGTAACCCACTTCCCCCTCTCCGAAAAGGATCCAATAAGGGGAAAGGAAAGAATCAGGTTACTTTTCACCCTTCCTCTGAAGGAGGTCAATCGATCTCATTAGAGCAAAGGTTTTCACAACAGGAGGAAGAAATGAAAGAATTAAGAAGGTTGAATGCAGAACTACTTCAGAGTAGTCTTCTTCTTAAGAATGCTGATGTACGACAGCCGAAGGAATTTTATGTAACTACTGAGATGGATCAAGAATATCCTCCTTTGTTAGTACACCCACAAAGGTCAAATCCTACGGGTCAAACGCAACAACGGTTGGCAGCACTACCATCAGTTGCAGCACCAACCACCACGTCTGTCCAAGCTCCATTCATTGCACCTACCCAAAACCAAGTTCAACCTGACGTTTCTCAAAAGTTAATAACTACTATTGAGTCATTAACAGCTCGGTTAGAAACTATGTAAGGGAAACAGGCGCAAGTTCAACCTGAAAAGAAAGTTTACCCTGAATGGGTAGATTCAATTTCTCCTCCATCTAGTTTTGGAAACCCTATTTTCCCTACTTTCAATGGATCAGGCGACCCTGAACAACATTTGACGCATTACGTATCTTGTTGTGATCCTATGATGGGAACTCCAGAGCAGCAAGAAGCAGTGAAACTCAGATGCTTCGTGCGAACCTTGCAAGGACCAGCTTTTGTCTGGTATACAAGCTTAAAATCCCGGTCAGTCATCGGATGGGAGGATCTTCGTCAAAAATTCCTTCTTCAGTTTAGCTCAACTTTTCCAAAAACGACAGTTTTCGATCTTACAAACTGCAAGCAAAGGGAGAATGAAAGTGTCTCTGATTTCATTGCTCGTTGGAAGGGATTAACGTATTCCATGAGTTTATCACTCCCTCAGGAGGAATTGTTGCCAATCTGTGTGGCAAATTTGCGTGACGAATTACGCACGCCATTGATCCCTGTGAAATACACAGGAGGGTTTCGAGACCTTACTTCAATCGCTCAACATATTGAAGATTCCCTTATACAGGCTAAGGTTAAATCTCGTGTAATTCCATCAGCTCCAGGAAGAAGAATGGGTAAAGCAGAAACTGCTACAGTTATGCTTAAACAGGCACCTGTACCTATTTCTACTTCAAAACCTTCATCTTCTCGAAGGGCTCCACCTCCTGAACGCCAACAACAAAGGTTGTTTCGTCCAAATGATCAAAAAGATCAACGACGAAAACAATTTGAGGATATGAAGAGTAAAACATACTCTTTCCGAAGTGAGAAAGTTCCTGGTTACTTCATTTCAGCTCTGGAAAATAATTTGGTTCAATTACCAGTGCCGAAGAGGCCAAACAAGGAAGGAGATGAAGACCGTCACAATTATTGTCCCTTTCATCAAATGTTGGGGCATCCCATCCAGGAGTGTTTTGTCTTTAAAGACCTCTTGTAAAAGATGGTCGACTTGGGACAAGTCAAATTGAAGGGTTCTTCAGCTCATGTATCGTGTATTACCGCTACAGATCCAGAAGAAGGAGGCGAGTGGCAGGAAGTCAAAAGCAAAACTGCGAAAAAATATGATGATTGGATGGTCAGAAAGACAATCAATCGGACCCATTCCATTTTGCGAACACAATTGAAGAAGCCAATTGTGTCTCCTAAAAAAGTTGCAGTAAAGTCTCCATCAAAAGACAAACCCTCAAAAGGGCAACACAATTCAAAGAAGAAAGAGGAATCAGGAGAAGATGAGTATGCATAAAAGCCTAAATTGTCTTTGACTCTGGCAGATTTCATTCCATCTACTTCAAAGCCACGGGCACCGTCCCACCAAACGGCACAGCCTAAACAGGCTAACCAGGCAGAGTCTTTATCAGACGAAGATTTAATCTTTGGTTCTGTTAATATGATTCAATTAACAGATTCATATTCTAGTCTTGATGAGCCTGAATTCCCTGTATCAAATAAGGGAACCCGAGGAAGTTCTAGAGGTTCATGATATAGGGGAAGACGTGGATCTTTCCGAAGCCACTACTCTAATTCTACCCCTGCTACCACTGTATATGCAGCAGAAACTCGTGGTAGAGCCCTTCAGCGAGCTCAAAAAGAACAAGCAAGTTCTTGTGCCAATGGCCAACTCAGCTTCGGCACAGTTATTTTGGAAGATCGATTAAAGGTTCCATCTTCTTTATCTCAGCAAGTAAATGGATCTAATCAGTCTAATTTTCCAAAACCAAAGATGTTTCCAACTTCAATACAAGATGCATCGGCTTCCAAAGCATTTGCTTCCAAGGTACCTGCTAAACCACATATTCCTATTGGGAAACGCAGGCCTCTAGATCAAAAGTATGATATATTGAAACACTTGGCCCAAGTACCAGACAAATTATCAATTTTGGATGCTTTGAATCTATCAAGAGATCTTCGGGAAGCATTCATCGAAGCTTTGTCAAGTCCTCAGGAGTTTGAAGCTGAAATTGCTGCAGCTGAAATTTATCACATAGAGAATAATCCTGCAGAATGCCATGCAGTGATATCTTTTACTGATAAAGATGAAGATGATGTTGTGCATGGGCACATAAAACCTTTGTACTTATCTGGAAAAGTCAATGGTATAGATGTTCGAAGAGCTTTTATTGACAATGGTTCAGGAGTCAACCTCATGCCCATTCGCACACTTCGTCGATTGGGCCTCACGGAATCTGATTTATCTCCTTCTACCATGATGTTGCAAGGATATGATAAAAATGAACAAGAACCACTGGGAGAAGTTACGCTCAGAACTCAGTTTGGAGATCTTGTTTCCAATTCGGATTTCATGATTGTTGATCAAGACTCAGCTTTCAATATCTTTCTTGGAAGACCCTGGCTACATCAGCATGAGCTATTCCGTCATCATACCATCAATGTCTCAAATACTGTTTCGATTGTCAAGTTGGAACATTGTATGGTGATATGGCCCCGTTCAAGACATGTGAGTCTCAATACATTGAGGCGGAATTTTATCACATGAAGGGAAGAGAAAAATCTACAATGAAGGAAATTACCAAAGTTAATGCTCCATATGGTTTGGAAAAAATTCCAATAAATCCATTTTCACATGTGAGTACAGATTATGTGTTACCTATCAGTCAAATTGACAAAATAGGCCCAAATCAAAATACTCTTATGGAAAGATCCATAATGTCAATTACGGCAATCGAGCCAGACAACATGGGAGAAATTGGTAACTTGCCAAGCAGTGATGAAAGCATAAGTGGTGACGTTTTCATTTCGTCTGCTGAAATCCAACAAGTCTATACTCCGCTAATCAGGCCAGAAGAAGTTATAGCAACACCAGAGGTGAACAGTGATGTCGATTCTCAATCCATTATCTCCTCTTTATTTCCCAAAGAAGACCCTTTTTCATCAATAGGGTCAGAAATGGAAGCTTCTTCTTCAAAATGTGAAACTTTTGACATCTCTTATGATCATGAGAATTTCGTTGTTTCATCTACTTTGCAAGTAGAAACAGAATAAATAACACATGATGAAGAGGAAGAGGATGATCTTAGAGATGCTCCTCCAGCATTTGAATAGGGTATCTCTACCACTCTGGATGAACTCAGAGAAGTAAATCTGGGTACAGAGAAAGATCCACGCCCCACTTTAATTAGTGCGGCCATGACCCTTGAAGAACAAGAGATGTATATTTCTTTTCTAAAGCAAAATAAAGATATTTATGCTTGGAATTATACAGATATGCCTGGCCTTGATCCTGATGTTGCCACCCATCATTTGGGTTTGCCAAAAGAACATCGAGGATTCAAGCAAGCCGCGAGAAGAACACACCCAACCTATGCTGCCAAAATCGAGGATGATGTTGATAAGCTTATCAAAGCTAACTTCGTCAGAGAAGTTCAATATCCCAAGTGGTTGGCTAATATTGTCCCTGTAAAGAAGAAGAACGGACAAATTAGGGTTTGCATCGATTTCAGAGATCTTAATCGGTATTGTCCCAAAGATGATTTTCCAGTTCCGATTTCAGAACTCTTAATTGATGCAACGGCTGGCTATGAAGTACTTTCTTTCATGGATGGATATTCTGGATATAATCAGATCCGAATGGCCCCAGAAGATGAGTAATATACAGCCTTCAGAGCTCCTCAAGGTGTGTTTTGTTACCGGGTGATGCCCTTTGGTTTAAAGAATGCAGGTGCAACATATCAACGCGCCATGCATCGTATCTTCAAACCTTTTCTAGGGAAATTTGTTGAATGCTATGTAGATGATCTGGTGGTTAAATCCAAACAACGTTTTGATCACTTGGCTGATTTGGAAGTCGTATTCCACAAGCTTCGACAACATAATTTGAAGTTGAACCCCTTAAAATGTGCTTTTGGGGTAACCTCAGGAAAATTCCTCGGCTTTGTTGTACGCCATCGTGGTATTGAAGTCGATCCTGAGAAGACCAAATCAATCCTTGGTATGTCACCTCCTCAGAATTTGAAAGAATTAAGACGACTTTAAGGACACTTAGCCTATATTCAGCGTTTCATCGCCAATTTGGCAGGAAATAGTTTACCCTTTACCAAATTATTGAAGAAAGGAGTCACTTACCAGTGGACTAAAGAATGTCAAGAAGCATTTGATGTTCTCAAGAAATTTCTCTTGAGTCCACCAGTACTCATGCCACCTGTTGAGGGTAGGCCTCTTATCCTCTATGTGACAGCTTTAGAGTGATCATTAGGTGTCTTTCTCGCTCAAAAGAATGATGCTGGGAATGAAAATAGTCTCTACTATCTCAGTAGAACTATGCTTGAAGTAGAAACCCGGTATTCGAGTATTGAAAAGTGCTGCCTAGCATTAATCTTTGCAGTTCAGAAACTGAGACACTACCTGCAACATCACGAGGTCCAATTGGTATCTCGTAATAATCCACTCAAATTCATCCTTAGTCGTCCAATGCTTACAGGACGTCTGGAAAGGTGGGCGGTTATTCTACAGCAGTTCGACATCCATTATGTGTCTCAAAAGGCAATTAAGGGCCAAGCTCTGGCTGATTTCCTGGCTGAACACCCTTCAGTGGAAGACACGTATTCAGATATCGAACTCCCTGATGAGGAAGTTTTTTCTATTCAAGAGAGTCATCAAACATGGGAAATGTATTTTGATGGTGCTTCTAGAAGTCCAACAAGGAAGAAAATGGAAAATCCTAAATTCAACAAAGTTGGTTTTGGAATTGTGCTCATTTCTCCAGATAAGGCAGTGTTACCTTATTCCTTTTTGTTGTGGGAAGGTGGTACCAATAATGAAGCTGAATAGAAAGCTCTCGTTGCAGGCTTGGAGTTAGCGCTTCAAGCACAAGTGAATCACTTAAAGGTGAAAGGTAATTCAGACCTGGTAATCAAACAAGTCAATGGGGATTATTCCATCAGAAAAGAAGAATTAATCCCTTTGTATGATTACGTCAGAGAGTTAATGTCGAAATTCCCTTCAGAACCGATATTTTCTTATGTCCCAAGATCACAAAATGCTCAAGCTGATGCACTGGCTAATATAGCCACAGCTTTAGAAGATCCAAATCGGGACGAGACAACCATCGGTATTGCCCACCGTCGTGCAATTTCACCTTATGTTCAAGTCAGAACAGAGGAAATTAATGAAATTAGTCCCATTCCTGAACTGTATGGTCATACTACAGGATGGATTTCACCTATCAAGGAATACCTTCAAAATGGAACACTTCCACCTGATAGAGCCGAGAAAGAACAAATTCGGCGACGTGTGGTTAATTTTACTCTTTATGATGGTCCAAACCACCTCGAGAAAATTCTCTACAAACGTGGTTTTTATAGAGTTCTCTTCAGATGTATTGATGGTGAAGAGACAATGGCTGTCATAAAAGAAGTACATGCAAGAGTCTGTGGTGCCCACCAATGTGGACATAGATTGTCTGATCAAATTCGAAGGCTTGGATACTTCTGGCCTTCAATGATACAAGATTGTGTTAATTTCACAAAGAAGTGTCATTCATGCCAAGTATATGCCAACTTCATTCATCAACCTCCAGAGTTTCTTCATACAAGTAAATACTCATGGCCATTTTCCACATGGGGAATGGATGTGGTGGGACCTTACCCTTCAGCTACGGCCAAGCAGTTTAAGTACATTCTTACTGCTACTGATTTCTTTTCCAAATGGGCAGAGGCAGTACCTCTCAAAGAAGTCAGTTATAAATGCATTGTTAGCTTCATCAAGTCTAACATCATTACTAGATTTGGTGTCCCTCATACCATATTGACGGACAACGGCACCAACTTCTGTTCTTCTGAGGTAAAGAAATTGTATCAAGAATACAACATTAAGTCCAACCATTCATCTCGATATCATGCAGCGGCTAATGGCCAGATAGAGGCCTTCAACAAGACTCTTTCAAATATACTACAAAAGATGGTGGATAACGATAAGAGGTCATGGCCTGATAAACTCTATCATGCTTTATGGGCTTATCGGACTACCACTCGCAATGCAACGCGGTCTACTCCATATTCATTGGTATATGGAACAGAAGCAGTCTTGCCAATTGAAGTTAAATTCCCCTCACTCAGAATAGCCATTTGTGATCAGTTATCAACAGATGAGCAATCCCAAAAGCGGTTGAATGAATTGGAACAGTTAGATGAGAAAAGATTGTGCACTTTGCACCACTTGGAAATCTATCAGAATCGGATAGCACGAGCTTTTAACAAAAAAGTTCGTCTTCGTTCATTCATTCAGGGAGAATTGGTATTGGTTCTCAGAACACCAATGATAACAGGAAAGAAGCCTCCCAAACATGAACCAAAATGGGAAGGACCTTATTCAATACATAAGGTCTACTCCAATGGAGCGTATTCTCTGATCTCAATGGATGGAGAACACATCACGACTCCAACTAATGCCAGAGTTCTGAAGAAGTATTTTGTATAAACACAAAATATTGTTCCCAGAACCAAGACTCTTACATTTGGTTCATACAGTAATGGTCCAGTATGACCTTAAACTGCAACTTCGTCCAACATGACGTTAAACTGTGTCACCTTCAATGTCCTACATGACATTAAACTGTATAATGTCCTATCTACATGACATTAAACTGTATAGAAGTTCCTTATTTGTCCAAGATGACATTAAACTATATGTTGTCCGAGATGACATTAAACTGTTATTGTGTCCTAGCAACATGACATTAAACTGTGTGGCACTTCCAACGTCCAGCATGACGTTAAACTGTAAAAAGTCCCCATAACTGATATCCTCATATTTGTTCACCTTAGTCCTAGTTACATGACTTTAAACTGTACAGCACCAGTTAGTCCTAGCTACATGACTTTAAACTGTACAGTAATGGTCCAGTATGACTTTAAACTGCAACTTCGTCCCACACGACATTAAACTGTGAAAAAGTTCCCTAAACCGTCCAGCATGACCTTAAACTGCATCATCCCTGGTCCATGTATATGACCATAAACTATTTGCAAATCCCTTATGTCCAGCAAGACGTTAAACTATATAATCTCAAAAGTCCAGTATGACATTAAACTGCACCATTCACGGTCCATGCATATGACCTTAAACTATTCGCACTTTCGTCCGACATGATGTTAAAATGGTACACTCTTTTGTCCTTACTGCATGACATTAAACTGCACAGTCCCCCTTTTCGTCCAATATGACGTTAAACTATATTGTCCCCATCGTCCTAACTACATGACGCTAAACTGTACAGAAAGTCCTTGATATGTCCTACATGACATTAAACTGTTATTTTGTCCCTGCTACATGACACTAAACTGTGCAGCACCAATAGTCCTAACTGCAAGACTTTAAACTGCATAGTCCCTTTTTTATGTCATACATGACATTAAATTGTGCATCGTTAAGGTTGTTATTATCTCTTGTTTCTCACACCGAGTATGACTCACGTGATCTTAGAGCGAACATCAACCATAACACTCCCTTTGGGCCACTAACCATGTGTAAGTCCCAACAACATTTTTTATTAGATCATTGTCCCCAAGAATAACTTGATCATTGATTCATTCTTTAATTGAACTACACGGACTTTGATCCTTGCCCTCCAGGCTGGGTATGTAGGCAACTTCCCAGGGTTCAAGCCCAAAAACAATCTCTTCACATCGGTTCACCACCATCTCATATGATGATGATTTGTGAAACCGCCCCTGGAATCAATATCTTTACATTGATTCACTTTCGTCCTTGTTATATGAAGTTAAACTATACAACACTTTTGTCCGGTACGACAATAAACTACAATATTCTTTGATTTCTTCATTTGAGAAGGAACCATTATTAACATTGATTTTTTTTCAATCATGGTTTTCATTTTCAAAAGACTACGTGCATACATGGTAATGCCTAAACTTTTTATCTTAGGTTAAAACCATCATTGCACTAAAGTCCCCTTTCACCCTTCACATGTACGAACCAAATTTGTACAAAGGGTAGTTCTAGAACTACGTGGACTTGATTCCCATCCTTATGGGATACGTAGGAACATTCGAGTGTCCCTCGAATCCAGTCCCAAGTCTTTTGGGCCTAACCCCAAATTTCACTTTCAGTCCCTTGGCTGAAAAGTCTTCATGGAAACACACACTGTGTATTCATTATTATGGTCCGAATTCTATGACCCTAAACTAAGATCACTCATACTTTCGTCCTGCACGATGTTAAACTACATTTCAAGAACTACGTATGGCTTGATTCTCATTCTTATGAGATACATAGTGAAGTCCAAAATTTCAATTTAGGACCCAGCCACAACATGATTATGGTTTTCATTAACCTATGTATCTCTATATACATTGGACAATACCCATCTTTATGTATTATAATCCTAACCTTAAATATTTTCAGATCTTCATAACCCTTTTCATGACTTCTAGTCACAAAAATGTCAAACTTCTGAGAATTCTTTTTCCTGACTATGCAGCACGTGCCCATAGGTGGCCTTGCATAAACAGTCCACATAACAGAATTGTCAGCCAAAAGATGCTATTCATTTGACCATGCAGCCAATGCCCATAGGTGGCCCTGCATATTTCAACCCCCTAACGGGTTTTGTTAAATAATAGTAACTTCATTCTTGGGAAGAATGCCTCTTTTGTCCTTATTTGTCTTAAACGACATTATGTAGGGATCCGCAAAAATAGCCATCCTTAACGTATTTGTCCCATATCCTTTTTCATGATCTGAAAGTATTCAAGTCTATGGTTTATTCTTCTTCCCTACGTTTCGGTCAGACCTTCGTAGGAGTGATATTCATCCTGTTCTTCGATATTCTTGTTTGGAAATATCTTCTCCATATTCAAGTACCTCTTTCCATACAACAAACTCTATGCTTTAGAAAATTTGAATCTCCATAAACTTTCACTGGCTTTTGGCACTAGGAAAGTAAATTTCTGGGAGTTCTTTTGCCTGATTATGCAGCACGTGCCCATAGGTGGCCTTGCATAAAAAGTCCACATAACAGACTTGTCAGCCAAAAGATGCTATTTTATTTGACTATGCAGCCAATGCCCATAGGTGGCCCTGCATATTTCAACCCCCTAACGGGTTTTGTTAAATAATAGTAACTTCATTCTTGGAAACTACTTCTTCTAATGCCTTTTAGCTTTTTTTCATATCATTCATCAGATTCAAATATTCGTAAGCCATAGTTTACATTTTTTCCCTCATACTTGAGTATGGTAAATATGTTTTCAGATAAATTGTCAAGGAATTGAATCCATTTTTTTATCCATTTTCGGTCCAAGCTATTTCGACCTTAAACATTAGCCCCTTTATGTCCGACGTGCATGACTTTAAACTGCCCACACAAAAGACAAAGTAACTCTGAATAAAAGTCAAGTTCCAGCTCACTAAATATACATTTTTGTATGATTTAGGTAATATTGAGAAGTTAAAAGATTCAAAGTTTGTAGGGTTATTTATAATAATCCTAGTAAAAATCAAACTATGATTACTAAGCCCATTGGCTTAAGTAAATTTGAAGCAGGTAATGGAAGAATGCAAGTAAAAATGATTGAAGACAAAAGTGTTTTTCATTTGATACACAATAGTTAGAAGGACATCCACAGACTGGAGTCTCTTCTCTCTTTCAAGAAATTACAGAAGATTGTCAACATAAGTCTTCATTTTATGTATAGCATCCTGAGCCTTATCAGCAGTTACTTGAAGCTCGTGCACTTGACCAGCTTCATTTTTTTCAGCTTGCTGAAGTGCCTTCTTAGCATCTGCGATGGCATTCATGCCATTAATAGGATTTTCATCCAATGATTTATTAAGCTGATCAAGTTCCCCAGTAACAACATCTAACTGTTGCTGGAGTTGCACGTGTTGGACGACCTTTTCTTTGATTTTTTGCTTCAGATCCTTCATCTTGACAGCATAATCAGCTTCAGCCTGGGATATCACAGCCTCAAATTCGCCTATGTTGACTGACAATTTCACTCTGGTCAAATCTTCGCGACTTGTCTCCATTTGCTCCCTCCTGAAAATGATCTGTTTCACCGCAGCATGGATCTTTTCATACCCAAAACCACCAAGTCCCATTATAACAAATTGGGATGACAATCGGGAAATTTTTGATGGTAGCTCTTCTAAAGGAACCCCCGATATGATATTCCATATGTTATTCCATGCCTTACGTCGTGAAAAGCTGAATGCTTTAAGCATATCTGGATCTGATTCAATATCATCATCAAGAGGGGGTATGTAATCTGGAATTAGCGCACTTAGGGAGGTGCCTTGTCCTGCTCTTTCCCCCCTGACATGTACTTCCTCACTTTCAATTCCCGTTGGGGCAGAGGCTGAGGCCTCATCTTCGGATCTAGTTATTGCAGTTGATGGTCCTGCATGATTAATAGAAAGGTTTAGTCAGCTTCAAAGGATAACAAAAGAATGGATTGTCTTGCGAATAAAGTACAATCACAAATATTGATATCCATTACCCAATGGTGGTTCAGAAACCTGAGAAGACTTCTCCCTATCTTTCCCAGTTTCAACAGGATTTTCAAGATGAGTCTCAGGAGAGTTTATTGGATTTAACTCTACTTGAGCTAATGTTTCTGCAATGATAGGGTTGACATCAGTGTCCACACCCTCTTCGGGCATTGGCAGTTCAGCGGCTTCTACGGAAGAAACTGCATATTATTTTCCATCATGGTTAGAAGTATATTTTTTAAAGAAAAAAAATTTTGGGTGAAGGGTAACACTCACGCCCAAGGTCTTCTAAATCACATGACAACTCAGCATGATCATAAAATTCTTCAAAAGTCATTCCTTGATTCATCATTTCATCCAATGACACTTCAGAATTTTGGTTAGTCTCACCAGTGGGAGCATTTGCTACGTCTTCTTGCCGACTTATGTCCTGCAACCCCTGACCCTGGACAACATCTTCAGTAGTAGGAGGAATATTGGGAATGGATGGTAGCTCTTCTCTAGGAGCAACCAAGTCAGCCTGAGTCTGTGATTGTTCTACAGCACCTTCCACGACCTTTGAAGAAGGATCAATCCCTTCCCTCAAGGGAGAAATTGAAGAAGCCCCTGCAATCCTCAGAAATATGAGTAACCATATGATTATGGGTATAAACTCATGATTGCTCTAAGGACTTACCACTGCTAATGAAACTTTTAGCTATGGATTTCCTCCTTCGTTGCCTTGGCTTCTTTTGTTTTCTCGGAGTATCAGTAGTCTCCCTTATTGGCACTTGGATTGGAGAATGAAAGGCTATGTCCAGTGCCTCATTCATGGCCTGCTGGCCTGGAGATATCTCGCCTGGTTCGCGAGGAGAATCAGCAGCAGCCCCGATAGCAGTACCACCAGGGCTATATTGTGGCGAAGGAACCCCGGTTCCTTTCTTTGCAAGCTGCAAGATGAAGAAAATAACTTCCTTAAGTAACAAAGCTTCAACTAAAATCAAGTTTCAAAGAAAATAAGGAAAGAAAACTTACATCTTCAGGAGCCACGTACTCTTGCCATTCCTCATCTCCAGAACCACCAGCCCCCTCAGTGGTTCCACGATCAATCATTTCCTTCACCCGACTGGTGATAGGAACCGAATTATCAGTGGCATATATGAGAATTTCCAACTCTCTGATGTAAGCTCACACTTCATTGGGGTTATCTCCGTATTGAAGGTCATTAGAAGCTAGAAGATATCCTATTCCAGGAAGTTGTAGGCCCTCACACAAATCCAGCCAGGCGGTCTCAGTATCACAGTATAAGCTCTGCCATAGCTGAACAGCCTCTGGTCTTAGATATAAAGGCTGTGAGGAAGGTCCTACAATTTTTGATTTTAATTTCTTCCCGACTCCTGCAACTACAGATAGAGAATAAGAAAGTGAGACTTATTACTTTATAAAGTAGCCGTGATTGAAGTTATTACAATCAAATAACTCACCAGGAGCTGATGGAGTGGGTCTTTTAACTCTGGCCGGAGGATTATATCGTGCACGAAACCGCTTTGCTGCCGGTTGTGCCTCATCATCCCCATCGTGATAATCCGATGAATCAGTTCTAGAAGAGGAGTCTGTTGAACCTATTTCAGGTGGAGAAGCGTCGCCTTCATGAGGAAGAGTTTCTTTCTCTACAGTCCTCTTCCTCTTTCCCACTTGATATACTGGGTGATTCAATATCCCTTTAGGGTACGATGCTATCCAGTGTTCGTCATAAAATGTAGTCAGATAATGTGCCGCTTTTTCAACTGGTAGATCAAATACTGCCCCAGTCTTCTCTCTTGATGTCAGCAACCATAGTTGTCGAGCAACCATCAGATGTTGCTCTAACCTGACATGTACTGGAGGGGATACAACAATCTGTTGCAAACATTTGAATTGGTGTGCAAATCTATATGGAGCATAGGCCTCGCATATGATTTCTCCATCAATCCTGGCTACTAACACGCCATCCCTGCAAGCTAGCATGTATGCCCTCAAATCCAAATGGGCCTTCCCATCATCAACAAACCGCCCGGATGGCAGACTTACATAAGGAAAGAAGTTGAATTCCTTATACATGCTTAGTCTTACTTTCATTTCATAACCATTAACATCTAATGGAGCAATTCCAGAGAATGCTTGAACTGACGGTCTGAAAGAGCTTCCTGGAATTTGTAATCCATTCTGTACATTGTAAGTCCTGAAGTGAGTGGCGATCCATCCCAACAAAACCTGGAATGGTCCCACTATTCATAAAGGAGATTTACCCTGGAAGACGTGAAGTAAACTCCTGTGAATCTTTGCTAAAATGGGGGTAGCTAACCCAACCATTTTTCCCTCATCCAACTTGGCCGCAATAACGAAGGTCCCTGGCCTAACGCCTCCCTTCGAATCCCTGACCGGCAAGAGATAAACACTGAGCCACACTGCCAAGAAACCCGCCAGACGAGTTTTCTTTGGAATTCTTTGATTCACTTAATAGCCCCATTTTTCAAACTCTCCTGCTTCTAGAGTTGGCCAGAATGTGCCAGGAGCTCCTCTCTTCTCAGGTTTTGGACAAGTGGTAGGACGTCTGGGCCGGGTATCCTTGGATTTCTTTTTCTTGGATCCTTTTTCTTTTGGCTCCATCCCTTTCTTCTCAGTAAGAAACACATTCATCCATTCTTCCGGATGAATATCTTTTCTAAAATGAGTTAATGAGGTCTCTGAACTCTTGAGCCTGTGAAAGATTTTAAATAATTCTCGAGCCAAAGCAGGAGTCTTCTCTGGATCATTCCAAGTCACCTTGGGAGGAATGAATTCATCATACATATCGCCCAAGATTGGAGCTCCTGAAATCTTGTGGACATCCCACAAACTGATACCTACTTCTCCATGAGTCAAATGGAAATAATTAGTCGCTGGGCTCCAGTGGCTGAGTATCTCTGGCATGAAGTTATCATGTCTGTAAATATATGTTTTCCCAACCCAAATAGCCTCATATATTGCAGCTCTCTTCAGATCCTCAATAAACTCTGCGCAAGTCTGTCGCACCCAGTATACCCACATCCAAGTTGGCTTCACACCTCACCCAGGACGGAAATCCCAACTTTTCTTCCAGCCTTTGGATTGATCCATCTGAGCATTTCGGAAGATTGAAGGATGACAATGTGGTTGAAGCTCCGGTGTATGTTTTTTCAGATCTGGTGTGCAAGGGCTATGATGCATCACATAAGCCTTCTCCACTGTTCCAGCAGTTTGAAATACTCCTCCGCCTGAGATATTTGCTGAAGCAAAATTGGTATAATTCTGAAACCACGAAAATGGAAGATAATTCTTTACTTCTGGAATAATGACTTCTTGTAGATGACCATGACCATACAAAGGTAAATAAGTGCAGTGAGGAAAGTCGTGATGATATTTCTTCAGATACATAGCCAAATCTGGAAGAGTACTGTCTTTAACAGTATAGTAATCAGGGCCAATGATATTCATCATATCATCTATCCGCTTGCTAGCCAATTCATCAATTAATCCAGGTCTAAGAGCCATTGAATCTGCACAGGAGTTGAATAAATTAAACTCTTAAGTGGGTTTATTTTTCATAAAATTTGTGAATTAATTTTGAAAAAATGGCTAAGGCATTAAGGCGCGCATGTATGGAGATGTCGCGCAAGTGATACATGTTCCGCGCAAGTTTTTGTCGCGCAAGTATTACCGTGCGAGCCCTATTACCTTGAAAGTAGCGCTGCAGCGAGGAAATAGTGAAATCAAGTGACTTGCGAGGCGAGGAAGACTTGCGCGGCGAGAGATCGAGAAATCCGGAAATCCAGATGCATGTAACGGAGATGAGGCCATGTATTTATAGGCCAGGAAGCCTACCTGCGCGCCACACCCAGAGCGCTTAAGGCCTGCGCGACGCAGACTTGCGCGCCGCCCTCTGCGCACTGAAAGACTTGCGCGCCCTCCCTTTTCCTTTGGAGGGATTCGATTTCCTCAGAGTCAAATCCTCATTTTCTCTCCGGATCCAACTCTGAGGGGGGACTTTTGTTGACGCTCCTTTCGTCACAGAATCTAAAGATCGGAAAAGGGAATATCTGAGCTCAAAGTGATTTCAACCTTTGAAGAAAACATCAAAAAATCGACAAAGGCATGAACACAGGATCAAAAGCAAATCCACCGCGCAAGTGATACCACTGCCGCGCAAGTATACTTGCGCGGCTACATTGGTCGCGCAGGTGACATGCGCGACCTAATTGGTAACCGCCCGGTAACCGCCCTGGGTCATCTTTTGCCTATAAATAGACCCTGTGGGCCCCCCATTCGAGAGGATCTTTTTCCGGAAACTCAGATTGAAGCTCCCGACGCCCAAGTCTCTTCTCAAAGCTTCCGGAACACTTCTAAGGTAATTTCTTACCTAGAACGGAATATCTAAAGAGAATAAGGAAGGCCTAAGTGTTGAAACTTATCAAACACTTGCACGCTGACTTAATTCCTTCAATATAACTTGCGCGTCCCTTTTCTGGAAGAACCTCAAAGGGATTCTAAAGGGTTTTATCAAGAGTCGCTCAAGTATTTCAATCCTGATTGAAAATCGCGCAAGTACACCATGTGTCGCGCAAGTATACTTGCGCGACCAATACTTGCGCGCCGCCGCAGGACTTGCGCGCCATTCAAGACTTGCGCGCCCCTATCTTTTTGGGTGCCCATCTTGCCCATTTTACCCCTCTTAAGCCATTCCACCTTTCCTTTTTAAGATTCAGTCTTCAAGACACTCTTCAAAGCCATTTATGGCATGATTTCTTGATTTGACTTTCTTATCTGAAAGGAATTCTGTGGAATCTCTCTCAAAGTCTAGTGATTTAAATATCCTTATGTCACTAAAATACAGAGAGTTCATTCATTCAACCTCATCCTTTAAGATGAGAAAATCCTAACTTGGGTCTCCTTTTCATGAATAATCCCCAGTTATAAAACCTTTAATATGGGCATCTTCCTCAGGAGTAAGCCCCAATCAAGCCCTCTAATCTTGGGCATCTTTCTTAAGAATAAGCCCCAACCTCAAAAATGGGAATCCTCCTCAGGAGTAAGCCCCAAACCTTAATCCCTAACCTGGGTATCCTTTTTCAGGAATAAGACTCAGTCATAACCTTGGGCTTCCTTTTCAGGAATAAGCCCCAAGTCCCCTTAAACTTCTCTTAACCAGTCATAAATTACCTTTGATTTGGGTTTCCTTTTTCAGGAATAAAACCCAATCATAAGTCCCCTCCTAACTTGGGCATCCTCCTTTGGAGTAAGCCCCAAGATTAGAGTATTCAAATCTCCATGAAGCACATATAACTTTGTGGACCCTGTTCATGGATTTTCTCCCTAAAAGTAAATCCTAAACCTTCATATATCTGGGTAGTCATCTATACATAAGCCCCAAACAAATTCTTATGATTGCATCTTTTATGGCACAGTTGTCTAAATTTTATCAATACCTCTTGTTTCTCACACCGAGCATGACTCACGTGAGCTTAGAGTGTAAAAGTAATTATGACATTCATCTTTGAGCCATCAATCATAAACATCATACCCCATTCCTCGAACTACGTGGGTTCTGATTCCTTTTCCAAAAGAAAGGATACGTAGGTAGCCCATTCATGGGTTCGATCCCAACTTTGAAATAATCTCTATCCTTCTGAATGACAATAAACTTCAAGTGCCCCACTGAGTGGCTTTAAAACCAGCCTGGTCAACATAAATGACCAAGAGACTTTTATATAAATGTTTTGAAGGATACCATTGAACAAGAATCTCTAAACAGATATAGATGATTCTCTATTGATGAAGAACCTCGAATACCTATAAAAGATTCTCTAAATTTCTTGCATATTTAATCATTGATTGTTAAAACTAAAGGAAAGCACATTTTATACTTGGTAATGTAATAAGGATTCACGAACATAACTTAAATCTATAAAGAGAGTCCCGGAGTAGACAATAATTCCCCTCAAAAAGGTGTGATGAGTCCGACCTCCCATCCTCTCGACCAATTCAAATTCCTAGGTCTCATTAGTCCACAAGCTAATGAGTGCCTACCTTTGGAAAGTAGGTCCAAACGGATGTGGAATCATTGGATGTTTCCAGTTCTATGAACAAACCCGTTAGAAACCGATCAGAACATTTGAATCTCCCGTCCAGGAGGTCATCCCCGGATTCCATGCGAAACAGTCATATTGTAGGAAAATTTTCATATAAATAACTTTGAAATTATGTAAAAATGATGAATGATGTAAGGAAAAATGAGACCGGTATAATATGAACTCATCTCAATTATCCAAAATTCAGCCTTGGAAAAACATCACATTATATACCATTATAATCCCATTATAATACTTCCAAATGTAACACCACATTCCACCATTATCATTATAACTAGAACCACATTCCATCATCATCTTCAAAACCACCATAGTCATGAGAATCAATCTCATTTCTCATAAAATCATTCCAACTACATAAGGTTATAAATTAATCATATGAATACTATTTATTCTAGAGAATATATACATATCAATTTTATTATTCCACATGTTTTTTTAATATAATATCTTGAAATTTTATCAAATAATTAATTACTCCCATAATCCTAGTTGGGATCCCTCATCCCCAATTAATTAATCATTTAAAAACATCTATTTTAATTCCATATTGACCTAACTGCTTTATTATGAATGTTTTCAACGTTCAAAAAACTATATTAGTATCTAAAAGTATCTCTATTCAATGCAACAAGTTACTTATAATAAATTTTGTGTCTCAGAAACTACAATATGAGTAATAATTTTTCCCCTCCAAACCACTTTGATTTAATTAATAATATCAATCCGTTTTATGTTTTTATAAATTTCATTCAATTTAAAATTATTTGAAACAATATAAAAAATAAAATGTTTGATAGAAAACCATCTAGTCATTATCAATAAGAAACATAAAAACATTGAATTGAAAACCCATCCATTAATTTTATTCCTACAATATAAAATATTAATTATCATTAACTTGTGGTAATAAATATTTCTATTTTATAATATCAATAATTAAAAAATAATTCTAAACATTAATGATTAATGATTTTAAAAATATTTCATAATATAATTTTAATTTTTTCAAATACCAGTTACATAGTGGCATGCGATTATCTAATTCTCTATCTTTCATAATTTCTAAAATAATTATCAATATTATAATTCTTATCATAACATTTAAAAAGTAAAATTTACCACCAAGTGATAACTTATTTTCTATGTATATAATATTTAAAAATCATTTACAGTATAACAAATTAATAATTTATTTCAATATAATAATTTTTTCTAATTTTTAGGGTAATAAAAATTAACTACTATAAGAAATATTATTTCAAATTAAATTTTTGAAATAATTATATTTATAACATTTTAACAAATTGGATAACTTTATAACTTTTATTAATTTTATATCCAATATTAAAATAATATAAATATAAAACAAGCATGTGATAATAATTACCTATTAAAAATTCCTTATTAAAAAAACAATAAAACTACATGAAATAATTCAACACTATAATGTAATATACGAGTTGAATATTGGAAATATTATGGGAATATATAATGAATATTAAACAACATGAAAATGTCATTAATAGTAGATGATATCAAGTATCATATAAATTATTGTTTATTGATAAATGTATTTAACCTAATACATCGGTTAATTATATGATGTAATTTATTTTATCTCGATTAAAAAATAATAATAATCCAAAAATGTGGCAACATTAAACTATTCTAGTTATTTCTGAGGATATAGAATATCAATTATCTATTACATTCAATAATTTTAAAAAACCAAAACATTAAATAAAAACATGCAATGATAGTTATTTTTCACCTCTAATTATCTCTAGATTATTACACAAGAATTATTCACATATGGGCAGAAAATTAGTTTTACATATTTATCAAAACATTCATTCTTCATGTGTTATAAAAATATAATTATTTTTTAAGACTAATCGCATCCATTTATTCAATGGAATATGTGGAATGATCCAATCACAGTTTCCCTTTAAAACCTAGAGAATTAATTCATCCCCTAACTAGAATATATAATATTGACATGCTTCACCAAAAGATAAGGAGAATTGAAGATGTGCGGAGCTTTAAATCTCCTAAGGGATATACATAAAATTTTATGAAGACTTGTAAAAGATAAAAGTTGTTTTTTAGGTCACCAAAACTCAATAAAAATTATGAAATTGAAGAATGTGATAAATATAGTATTCTAAAATATGTAGATATAGGATCAAAATAGATATTTAATCCTCACTTAATTCATATAAAAACCATTTACACTTTAATTCTCCCCAAGACTCATTTTACGAATCCTAAATTTATAGAGGGTAAAATATTGTTTTCAAAACTCATAATTGATTAAAATCCATTAATTTATATATTAATATATATTAATTTTTCCTCAAATGGATTAATATTGAATGGGGTGGTAAAACTGGTATTTTTAATAAAATCCCCCGACCCCTACATGAGACATACACAATGTGTAATGGTAAACATGCTTTATTGTTATGTGGATATTTACCTTTATGCAATATTTGAGAAACATGTAAGAACCCTTATATATGAAAAATTAATATTGATGTACCCTTACATGAAATAATTATGACACATACATAGACTATATAAAATATAGTATAAACTTATGTGAGACTCATGTTAACCTTACATGGGTAAAGAAAGGGGTGAAATACCTTTACACAAGTTTAGGAAATGCGAAGTTAACATTACATGGGGTAAGTGTTACCAGTGCACAAGTAAATAAATTCTTGGTTTACCTCTATACAATATCAATTGGAGTCCGGCTACTATTATGTAACTCTAGTCCTATATTTACACTGGATGAAGAAAATGTGGAGTTACCAATAAACATGATTTAAAAAGAGCTTCCTACCCTTACACAACTAAAGAAAACCACCCCTTATTGTAACATCCCAGTTAAATAAAGAATAAAGAATTTTCATTTTTATTAATATTTATGAATTAAATATTAATTTTACATTAAAGGTGTTGCTATGTTCGATAGCGTAACCGATACGCAATAAAGAGTTTCATTGAAAATCATACGTTGCACACTAGTAATAAAATAATATTATTTTAATTGGTAGTTAACACGTAGCTGTTGTATTGGAAGGGATGAATGGAAATAACTAAAATATGATTATATATGTTTGTTAAATGTTTTTACATTTATCCAACAATGGATAACGGCTTAAAATACGAAAATAATTCTATTTGAGGCATATATACTCTAACATTCACTAAAGGTCGACTTATCGCCTTTTGATGGCGAACCGTCCATAAATATAGTTTTGTTCACTATTATAAATTCTATTGGACCAATTAAAATTATTCTTTAGAATCGTAACATCAAATTTTACTTTGTGTAAATTTTTGGTATTTTTCCGATAAAGTTCATTATTAATGAATAGTGAAAATTGTTGTATTTTAATTCAAAAACTATTTTTAATCTAATTTATTTATATGATTAGATTATATCTTGAATTGGTTTTAAAGATCAATTAGAATATATTTTTATCATTTAATCCAATAGTGGTCGTTGTAATTAATTTCACTTTGAAATTGGACTTAAACTAATGTAAATATTTTGATACATATTGTTTCATAAAAACACACTATTTGATCTGACAGCGGGAATTAATTATTAAATTAATTAATGTAACTTATATGTTTTGAATTTTTTAAAATAGGCATCATTTTGAAATTCGGAATATCAAATATAGCTTATGGTGAAGTTTGGTATTTTTCTAAAAAACTTCACTTTTTGGTGAATCGTGAAACCACTAAGTGGTACTAATAAAAACAGATTTTCTGTTTAAATGAAATTTTACCACCTCTGTGTTTTTAATTTCAAAAATCCTAAATACATGGTTGTAATTATGATGTAAAATATGGTTTAATGTGATTAAAATAATTTTTTGGTGAATAGTAACTTTTATGTTTTTAATCGCGATTAGAGGTAATTAGTGTAGTTTATGGTAAAAATAATGTTTTAATAATTTGAAATGACCCAGACACTTGTCTTACCCTTATTATATGTGTCATGGCCGACCAAAAAAATACATGGGTCAACATGGGGACCCCATGGAGCCACTTTGGTCGGAAAATGACATTAATACCTTTTTATTTAAAGTTAAAATAAAAATGTCACAAACATGAGTTGTTTTACTAAAAAAAATAAAATGGGGTTATAAAAGTCACATTTTTGACTATAAATATTAATTAGAAATATAAAACGATGTACTACATCATGGTAGTTTTTTTATAATTTTATACATTAAATAAATTAATTTATTTATGACACCGTACTGATGCAGTGATTACCTCAAAAATGAATGATTTAAATAAAAATGAAAAGATAATGTAAAATATAAGACCTAAACATGTCAAAAACCTATTGGATGGGTGGATTTCGAACTATTATCACCTTATCCTCGAAATATATAATTTTGGGACCTTTTAAATCCGAAAAGCATTTCATAATAAAGTATCCTTTTATAACATTCCAAGAGTGCCCCACCTCTCCTCTTTCAAAAGGCCCCCACCTATACCACCTTACCCACACCTCTCAAGCCATTGGCTCGGGAAAACCCTATCCATATTGTCTCTCCACATTCCTCTATTACTCCTTGAAGCCTCACTTTGGGCAGAAGTCATCCTAAGGAAGCCTTTGAGCTCAAATCAAAACGAGTTACCCGTTTTAAAGGTAGTGTTTTCCCTTGTGTTCTTATGTTTTATTTTGCTTATCCAAACCTCTAAACTCTTTTTATTCCTTTATAACAACACAAGTATCACCAGTATACTACGATGTTGTAATAAGAAGTATTTGAGCTACACTGACACACACGTACATCTAATGGTTGAAGAACATACTGTTTTGGGGATGGCAAATTTCTGCCCCACGAAACGATGATCGTTCAACACTCATATAACACATTCAAAGGTGTCCATTAAGATGTAACTATATTTATATATGATATATAATATGATTATTTTTTACTTAATATTCTTTGTTTTTCATTTATGGTATACCTTTATGATTTCCATTATGGGTAAACGCGATATCTTCATTTTAGGAAGTGCGGACTACCGCCCCTTCAAAGTGATTTGATTCATTAATACTTTTTTTCGTATGTATAAAGAATAGATTGAATGATATTATATATGATACAATACTGGAATTATAATACTATTATGTATCATTATGTTTTAATTATATTAAATATGAAATATAAATGGAAGTAGCATTCTTGCGTACGTACGGCTTACAGTCTCCATGAACGGTGCATTTCATTTCATACCTCTAAAAGTTATGTAAAATTATAAATGCATGTATATACTGGATATATATGATATATATGATATCTAAATCATTAATATAACTCTGGATATAATGGATACGTGAACAACTTGTAATTATAAAGAGCATATTTTTTACTCAAGTACCAATGATCGTTAAAACGACTGTTATTAACTTAAATATTTTCATAGTGTTCATGACATGGTAATAAGAGATATAAACGGAATAATGATCTTGAAAAAGGTTCTTATGAAAGTATATATTAACTCATGTTTATTATTCAGGACATTAAAGAATGATCGAGTCAAGTCGGACCCAAGGTATGGGACTTCGTCTCAATCTCCTTTCATTGAGGCATATTATGTTTTATACACATATTTATTTTATACGGTGTATAAACCCCTTTGAATTTTACATTAAATAAAAAGGAATATTTTTATACGAAGCAATTACTAAATGAAAAAAGGGAATGTTTTGTTTTTGTCATACGTATGCGGCGACAACGACCGAAGCGTTTACTAAACAAAAAAAGGGAATGTTTTGTTTTTGTTATACGTATGCGGCGACAATGAATTATACACTTCCGTGACCATTATTTGAGTTTCGGCTTCCTCTACAAGCCATACTTTTTTTAAATGAAAAATAAACACCATGTTTTACTTTTCTTTTATTTTTTTATTGAAAATGGTTTTAATAATGTTTTTATTATATCAATGTGTTGTATTGATATCTTGTGATTAAAATGTGGAAATGTTATGTTTCCTTTATGCATGTTTTATGTGATATGATTATGTTATGGTTCTTGGGGATTATTATGTAGACGGGTGGTTCCGTGATAAACTAAGGGCGGGCGAGCCAGATATAGCTCTCCAATACATTGGGTAACGCGTAGGGGTTAAATGTTAAGGTTTCTTTGAAGAGATTTAGGGAATATGCTGTGATGGGTATTCCAAACGTAACCAAGAGGGTTAATACCTATGTAATAATGTTATGAATGCCTCACGTTACCTTTATATCTTATGATTTATATGATTTATTCATGATTTGATGAGGTGTGTTAAAGTTCTTATGTTTTATGGGTAAAGTATGATTTCTTTCTTATGTATATATGTACTCATGTTTCCTTTCCATATTTTTATATCCCTTACTGAGCTTTTTATGCTCTTCCCAAGTTTTTGAAATGTTTTCCATAGTTCAACAGAAAGGTACATGATATGATGATAGTGTCAAGGAAGTGTCAAGAATGACTCCTTGTTTTATTTTAAATATGTTTCCATTGATGGGAAAAATGAATACTATATTTTATGTAACCGCTTTGTTTAAATGTGGAATGTTATTCATGTTTTATGATCTAATTCTCTAAAACTCTAAACCTGAAAAGATCCTCAACCTGTATTCTTGAAGTAACTCAAGATTAATTGATGTTTAAGGCTGGGGCCTTATAATTTGTATCAGAGGTCGGTTTAGATAACTTTAGGAGTTAGAATTCTATTAAATGATTATCCAAAAATATTTTTTTGAAATGATATATCATTTGAAGATTACCATGTTGCTTCATCTAAGACTTGTTTGTTCAGAATATTTTTCCATAGAGGAAACAGGGAAGCAGTGCTAGGAAGGCATACAGAAGGAAATAACCTTCTGAATCAGCATCCTGAGATGGTCGCAATTTGAACTGAACAGTTTGTTGCAGTAATGGCGCAGTTGACTCAAGCGATAAATTGTGGTGGTATCCATGCACGAGATCAACTAGATCAACCGTAGAGGAACATGTCAGTGGTGGAACATTTCATGAGGAAACATCCCCCATCATTCAGAGGATCATCTACCCTGTGCTCGCTGAAGGGTAGATTAAAGCACTGGAGAAGATATTCAATGTCATGGGATGTTCAGAAAATCAAAAGGATAGTCTTGCTATTTACCGTTTGGAGGGTGAATCAGATCCGTGGTGGTCGATGGTTAAAAATATCAGGGACGTTGATGAGATTGTTGCTCCCGACTGGGATGAATTCAATGGTATATTTCTTGAGAAGTATTTTCCTAAGGCTGTTCGACTTAGGATGGAAAAAAAATTCATGGAATTGAGGTAAGAGGAAGACTCAGTGGCTGCCTATGAAGAGGGGTTCAATCGATTGGAAAGGTATGATCCAAATTTTATCCAAGACATTGATAGTAAAATCAATCGTTTTTACTCAAGATTAAAGCCAAAATATCAAAGGGATTTAGCTTCTCATGAGTTCAAGAGTTATTAAATGCTTGTTCGATGTGCTGAGAAGGTGGAAATGGAGTTTTTCGATGATCAAGTGTTCTATAACAACCAGTAGAAGAAGAGACTGAGTTGGTAGGATAAAGGAAAGAATTATTCAAAAAGGTCTGACGGTAAGAAAACTAAGTTTCCAGTTTGTGATAAATGTGTTAAAAGGCATGCTAGGGAATGTCTTCTAAATTCTGGAATGTGCAACCGATGCGGTAAGATGGGACATAAGTCTCGTGATTTCACTGAAAAAGACCAGGGTGATGGTAAGACCAAATTTGATTTACAGTTAGTGAAATGTTTTATTTGCAATGAGATGGGTCACTATGCAAATGAGTGTCCAACAAAGAGCTCAAGTGATGTGAAGGAGTTAGACTACAAGCAGAAAGGGGTGGTGAAATCCTTTGCAACTACTTCAGCAGATGTCGGGCCATCAAATGAAGTTGTATCAGGTACTTTGTTTGTATTTTCAGATTATGCCAGTGTGTTGTTTGATTTGAGTTCTACACATTCTTTCATCTCTGAAAATTTTTCTAGTAAAATGGGAATTCCATCTCAAGATACGACTCTTGAAGTTTTGTTAAAAAAAACTTGGAGAAATGTTTAGGAAAAAATAATTTATAAGAATCTTCCTATCCTTATCTGTGAAAAGAACCTACTTGCCAACCATATTATTTTACCTCTAGTAGAGTTTGATGTTATCCTAGGTATGGATTGGCTCTCTATTTACCATGTTAAGGTTGACTGTAGAGCTAAAGAAGTTTCTTTTTAGAAAGACTTTAAGATTGTGTACAAGAATTAACCCTTACTATTGATAACATATCAAGAGGATGAGAAACTTGTAAAATATGGAAATGAATGTTACCTTGAACATATTGTTGAAAACAAGGGAACTGTTCAGATTAATGATGTGCCAGTGGTAAATGAGTATCCTGATGTTTTTCTTGATGAGTTTCTTGGAATAATACCAGATCCGGAATTTGAGTTTACTATAGACTTAGTTCCTGATACTATGCCAATTTCAAAACCCCCTTATAGAATGGCTCAAATTGAACTTTTAGAGTTTAAGGAGCAATTGCAAGATTTATTAGAGAAAGGTTTCATTGGACCTAGCACATCATCGTGGGGTGCTCATATTTTATTTGTTAAAATGAAATATGGTTCTATGAGACTTTTCATTGATTATAGATCCTTGAATAACATCACTATTAAGAACAAATATCCTTTGCCTCATATCGATGATTTATTTGATCAGCTCCAGGGAGCTCAGTATTTTTCAAAGATTGACCTGAGATCGGGTTACCATCAGTTGAAGGTAAAGGAAGCAGATATTCCGAAGACTGCGTTTCGTACAAGATATGGCCATTATGAATTTGTATTAATGCCTTTTGGGCTAACCAATGCACCTGCTATATTCATGGACTTAACGAATATAATTTTCCATTAGTTCTTGGATAAGATTGTGGTTTTTTTCATTGATGATATTTTGGTGTTTTCTAAAAGTAAATAAGATCATGAATGACATTTAAGGGTTATTTTGCAAACCTTAAAAAAAATTGTATGGGAAATTCAGCAACTGTGAGTTTTGGTTGCAAAAAATTTCTTTCCTTGGTCATATTGTTTCTAAAGATGGGATAACTATTGATCGTGCAAAAAAAATGGTTGTGGAAGAATGGCCAAGACCCAAAAATGTAACTGAGATTCGTAGAATCCATTGTTTGGCAGGCTATTACTGAAGGTTTGTTAGAAATGTTTCACGGTTATCTAGTCCAATGACTAAGCTAACTCAGAATGGTGATTACATTATCTGGACAAAATATTTTGATTATTGTTTTCAGGAAATGGAAAGAAGATCGGTGAATGCTCCAATTTTGGCACTACCTTCCAGGAATGTGGAGTTTGTTATCTATAGTGATTCTTCATTGAAAGGAATTTTTTGCATCTTAATTCAGAATGATCAGGTAATTTCTTATGCTTCACGACAGTTGAAAACTCATGAGGTAAATTACCCTACACATGATTTTGTATTAGCTGATGTTGTTTTCGAATTAAAAATTTGGAGGCATCATTTTTATGTATTAAAGTTTAAAATATATACCGATCACAAAATTTTAATGTATATATTCACTCAGAAAGAATTGAACATGAGACAGATGAGATGGCTAGAATTAATCAAGGATTATAATTGTACAATTCATTACCATTCGGGAAAATCAAATAAAGTGGTTGATGCTTTGAGTCGAAAAAGTAATGCTTCGTTAGAAATTTTGCGTTTGGAACATGATCCTTTGGTTAAGGATTTGAGGAACTTTGGCATAGAAGTTGTTGGTGCAGGATGTCCTTCTGTTTTGTTTCAGGTATCAGTGAAAATTTCTCTATGAGAAAAAATTAAGAAAGCACAGAAGCAAGACAGCGAGTTGCAGAAAAAGGTAGAGCTGGTTCAGAAGGGTAAGTTGCCTGAATTCAATATTGATTATGATTTTGTTTTGATATTATGGAAGAGATTGTGTGTGCCGTGTGATTCACAATTTATGGGAGATTTGTTATGTGAAGCTCATAGTTCTCCGTTTTCAGTTCATCCTGGCAGTACTAATATGTATAGTGATATTCGAGAGTATTACTGGTGGGACAGAATGAAAAGGGATATTGCTGATTTTACAATAAAGTGTTTAACTTTTCAACAGGTTAAAGTATAGTGGCAGTTACCAAAAGGGATGCTTCAGCCTTTACCAGTGCCAGATTGGAAATGGGAAAATATATCCATGGACTTTTTTGTGGGATTACCGAAGATATCTCGAGGTAATAATGCAATCTGGGTTATTGTTAATCGATTAACTAAATCTACTCATTTCCTTGCCATATGAGATACTTTTTCCCTAGATCAACTTTCATGTTTGTATCTTAAAGAGATAGTCAGGTTAAATGGAGTTCCTCTCTCCATTGTATCTGATCATGATCCCATTTTCACTTATAACTTTTGGAAAGGCCTTCAGAATTCGTTGGGTACTAAATTAAATTTTAGTATGGCTTTTCATCTTCAATCAGATGGGTAGTCAAAATGAAAAATTCAGACTTCAGAGGATATTCTACGTGCTTGTTCTATGGATTATCAGGAATGTTGGGACCAACATCTTTCTTTGGTGGATTTTTATCATAATAACAGTTTTCATTCCAGTATACAAATGGCACCATTTGATGCATTATATGGGAAGCGGTGTCAAACTCTAGATTTCTGGGATGAAGTGGGTCAAAGGAAGTTGATGGGACCAGAATTGGTAGAAGAGATGTTAGAAAAAGTTCAGTTGATTCAGAAACACATGAGAACAGCTCAGAGCAGGCAGAAGGGTTATGCAGATAACCAGAGGAAGGATCTATCTTTTGAGGTTGGTGATCATGTCTTTCTCAATGTTTCTCCATGGAAAAGTGTGATTCGATTTGGTAAGAAAAGAAAGTTGAGTCCAAGGTTTATTGGACCATATGAAATTATGGAGAGAGTTCGATCAGTTGCTTACTAAGTGGCTTTACCTCCAAGTTTTCTCAGGTACACAATTTTTTTCATGTTTTGATGTTGAGAAAGTATATGCCAGATCCATCTCATGTTTTGAGCCCAGAGGTAGTTCAGTTGGAAGAGAATATCTCTTATGAACAACAACCAGTCCAGATACATGATCGTAGAGAGCAAGTGTTGCAGAATAAGGTAATTCACCATGTAATGGTTTTGTGGAAAAACCATATGGTTTAAGTGGCGACATGGGAATCTGGAAATGCTATGAGGGATAAATACCCCACTTATTTTGATATGTGAATAAAATTCTGAGGACGCAATTCCCAAAAGGGGGAAGGATGTAACATCCTAGGTAAATAAAGAATAAATCTTTTCATTTTTATTAATATTTATGAATTAAATATTAATTTTACTTTAAAGTGGTTGCTATGTTTGATAGCGTAACCGATACACAACAAAGAGTTTCTTTGATAATCATATGTTTCACACTAGTAATAAAATAATATTATTTTAAATGGTAGTTAACACGTAGCCGTTTTATTGGAGGGGATGAATTGAAATAACTAAAATATGATTATATATGTTTGTTAAATGATTTTGCCTTTATCCAATAAAGGATAAAGGCTTAAAATACGAAAAGAATTCAATATTAGGCATATATACTCTAACATTCACCAAAGGTTGACTTATCGCATTTTGATGGCGAACCACCCATAAATAAAGATTTGGTCACTCTTATACTTTCTATTGGACCAAATAAAATTATTCTTTAGAATTAGAACATCGAATTTTAGTTTGTGTAAAGTTTTGGTATTTTTCAGATAAAGTTCAGTTTTTAATAAATATTGAAAACTGTTGTATTTTAATTCAAAACCACTTTTTAATATAATTTATTTATATTATTAGATTATATTTTGATTGGTTTTAAAGAGAAATTAGAATATATTTTTAGCATTTAATCCAATAGTGGCTGTTGGAATTAATTTTACTTTGAAATTGGACTTAAACTAGTGTCAATCTTTTGATACATATTATTTCATAAAAACACACTATTTGCTCTCATAGCGGGAATTAATTATTAAATTAATTAATGTAACTTATATGTTTTGAACCTTTTAGAATATACATAATTTTTGAATTCGGAATATCAAATATAGCTCTGGGTGAAGTTTTGGTATTTTTTCTGAAAAACATCAATTTTTGATGAATAGTGAAACCACTAAGTGGCACTTATAAAAACTGATTTTCCGTTTAAATGAAATTTTACCACCTCTGTGTTTTTAATTTCAAAAATCAAACATACATGGATGTAATTAAGAAGTAAAATATGGTTCAATGATATTAAAAAAATTATTTGTTGAATAGTAACTTTTATGTTTTTAATCGCGATTAGAGGTAATTAGTGTATTTTAAGGTAAAAATAATGTTTGAATAATAAGAAATGACCTAGACACATGTTTTACCCTTATTGTATGTGTCATGGCCAACAATGAAAATCCATGGGTCAACATGGGAACCCCATGGAGCCACTTTGGTAGGAAAATGACATTAATTCCTTTTTATTTAAAGTTAAAATAAAAATGTCACAAACATGAGTTATTTTACTAAAACAATTTTTAAATGTGGTTATACAAGTCATATTTTTGACTATAAATATTAATTAGAAAGATAAAAAGATTTCCTACATCATGATAGTTTTTTTATAATTTTTATACATTATATAAATTAATTTATTTGTGACACCATGATAATACAGTGATTACCTCATAAATGAACGATTTAAATAAAAATGAAAAGATAATGTAAACTCTAATCCCAACAAATGTCAAAAACATATTGTATGGGTGGATTTCGAACTCATATCACCTTATCTCAGAAATATTTAATTTTTGGACATTTTAAATCCGAAAATCATTTTATAATAAAGGAACCTTTTATAACTTTCCAAGAGTGCCCCTCCTCTCCTCTTATAAAAGGCCCCCACCTCTACCACCTTACCCACACCTCTCAAGCCTTTGGCTCGGCCAACCCCTTCCATATTGTCTCTCCACATCCCTCTATTACTCCTTTAAGCCTCAAATTGGGCCGAAGTCTTCCCAAGGAATCCTTTGAGGTCAAATCAAAAAGAGTTACCCGTTTTAAAGGTAGTGTTTTCTCTTGTATTCTTATGTTTTATTTTGCTTCTCCAACTCTCTAAACTCTTTTTATTCCTTTCTTTTGTAACAACACCAGTATCATAAATATACTTGGATGTTTTTATAAGATGTAATCGAGGTACACTAACACACACCAATATGTAATGGTTAAAGAACATACAGTTTTTGTGGATGGCGAATTTCTGCCTCACGAAACTATGATTGTTCAACAATAATATAACAGCTTCAAAGGTGGCCATTAATATGTCACTATATTTATATATGCTATATAATATGTTTATGGTTTACTTAGGCTCTTGTATTTTTGATTTATGTCATACCTTTATGGTTTCCATTATGGTTAAACGCGATATCTTCATTTTAGGAAGTGCGGACTACCGCCCCCCAAAAGTGATTTGATTTGTTAATACCATATGTGGTAAATATAAAGGATAGATTGAATGATATTATATATGATACAATACTGGAATTATAATACTATTTTGTATCATTATGTTTTAATTATATTAAATATGAAATAGATATGGAATTAGCGTTCATGCGTATGTACGGCTTTCCATCTCCATGAATGGTGCATTTCATTTCTTACCTCTAAATGTTATGTAATATTGTAAATGCATGTATATACTGGATATATATGATATATATTATATCTACATCATGAAAATAAATCTTGATATAATGGATACTTGATCATCTTGTAATTATAAAGAGCATATTTTTTACTCATGTACCAATGATCATTAAAATGACCGTTATTGACTTGAATAATTACATAGTGTTAATGAAATGGTAATAAGAGATATAAAAGGAATAATGAACTTGAAAAAGGTTCTGACGCAATTATAAATTAACTCATTTTTATTATTCAGGACATTAAAGAACGATCGAGTCATGTCAGACCCAAGGTATGGGACTTCGTCTCAATCTCCTTTCATTGAAGAATATTATGTTTTAAACACAACTTTATTTTATACGGTGTATTAACCCCTTTTAATTTTATGTAAACTCAAAAAGAATCTTTTTATAAGAAGTGTTTACTAAATGAAAAAAGGGAATGTTTTTTTTGTCGTACGTATGCAGCGAAAACGACTTCTCTGCCGCCGTGACCATTATTTGAGTTTCGGCTTCCTCTACAAGCCATACTTTTTTAAATGAAAAATAAATACCATGTTTTTATTTTCTTTTATTTTGGTATTGAAAATGGTTTTCATAAAGTTTTTATTATATCAATGTTTTGTATTGATATCTTGTGATTGAAATGTTGAAATGTTTTGTTTTCTTTATGCATGTTTTATGTGATACAATTATGTTATGGTTCTTGGGCATTATTATGAAGACGGGTGGTTCCGTGATAAACTAAGTGCGGGTGAGCCCGATACAGATATCCAATGCATTGGGTAACACGAAGGGGTTAAACGTTAAGGTTTCCCCGAAGAGATTTAGGGAATATACTGTGATGGGAATTCCAAACGTAACCATGAGGGTTACTCACTATGTAATAATGTTATGAATGCCTCAAGTTACCTTTATGTCTTATGATTTCTATGATTTATTCAAGATTTGATTAGGTATGTTAAAGTGCTTATGTTTTATTGGTAAAGTAGGATTTCATTCTTATGTATATATGTACTCATGTTTCCTTTCCATATTTTTATATCCTTTACTGAGCTTTTTATACTCATCCCATGTTTTTGAAATTTTTTCCATGGGTCAAGGGAATGGTACGTGATTTGATGATAGTGTCAAGGACGTTTCAAGAAAGAATCCATGTTTTATTTTAAATATGTTTCCGTTGACAGGAAAAATGAATACTATCTTTTATGTAACCACTTTGTTTAAATATAGAATGTTATGCATGTTTTAGGATCTAATTCTCTAAAACTCTAAACATTAAAAGATCCTCAACGTTTATTATTGAAGTAAATCAAGATTAAGTGATGTTTAAGGCTGGGGCCTTATACTTATAATTACATTGGTGAAAGTTGTAGATTAATGGTAAAATTATAATTTAATATGTTAATTTTATACTTTTTCAAAATAATAGGAAATAATGTAAATGATTTACTATAAATTTCTAGAAAACACAAAACACCTTCAAAATTAATTAAATTTATTTCAAAACAAATAAATTAATTTCCCAATAATCATCTAAAAAAATTAAATTACATTCGTAGTTTGAAAAAACATTTTAAAACCACTTCATAAAATATGAAAAAATATTTGAACTACTATATACCTCATATTAATAATTGAAGGGTCAATAATATTTTAAACAATTATAAATTATACTACAAAACATAACACATGCTTCATATCATTATCTTCTCTCTCATAAAGCATATATAACATTCACTTTCAAAACATTTCTTGTATTTCTATCATGGAAAATTTAATAGACATATTGCATGATCAAATTCAAACAAAAATCCTTTTATTCAGTTAAAATAAGCCCCATTTATTCTATATATAATATCATAATACATAAAAAACAAAAAAAATATGTATATCGAGATATAAATTTTCCAAAAAAACCATTCAAAATAAGTCCTCATTTCATAACATAATTTTTAAAATAAAATTTTTTCTTCTAAGAACATCATTTAAACATAAAATTGAATTCAAGAAAAAACATCAACTGACACGTCAGTCTCAACAAAAATATACATAAATAATGTAAATAAAGCAGAAAAATAAAATATTTACTCTATAATTCCATTTTTATGATCCAAACTGCATGTTAATTGCGAGAAAAAATCAAATAAAATATACTTTATTTTTAAATACCAAATTTTCAAATCCAACAGATTAATATATCACTAGATGACTAAAAATAAAACTATAAGAACTTCATAATGTATCATATCACCATCCATCAATTACAATGGTTTCATTCCATTACCTATAGTATCATGTATATAATTTGTTTGCTAACGAGATGTGTACTTTGTTTGATTGAAAAATAAATCTTTAGTGAAAACCACCACACCACTAGAATCCATTATATTTCTACATGATCATCACTACTACAGATTCCATAATTTTTAGCAGTCTCTTTTATGAGATATTATTCTAGATATATAAAAGTTATCTTTTATCAGTTCTTTATTTAAATTATATTAATGTTATACATTCATTTATGTTTTAATTAGCATTGATTAGAATTAATTTATATCATGGATTGTCATAGAGTTGATAAAATATTTAGGTACATATCTAAGGTGAAATTACTAAATTTTTTATGCAGTAAATGACTTGTATCAATAATTCTTAAATATATATTAATTGAATATATAGAAATTTTTAAAAAAGCATAAAAATTTTATATATTAGTACTAATTAATTCTTTCAATATATATATAAATAAATTTTAAATCATTTTATTTTATTTTATATAGAAATTATAAACATTTTATATTAAATCAATTGTATATAGTTGGATACAAATGTATGTGTCATGTTAATAGACACACATATGCCCTTAGGTTCTTTGGATTGATACTAACACTGTGTCAGTGGTGAAATTGGTTAATTTCATATCTTAAAACATCTCAAATTTTATATACATGTAATTCATATATATATTATTTAAATAATATTATTTTTACACTATGTTAAATATTTTGGATTGTAAATTTGACATTGATTAACAATATACTAAATATAATTTCTATAAATTGAATCTTTGTTATTAATATTTTTAAATATAATTATATGTTTAAATAATATTAAATAAATATTCATCTACATAATTAATAAAAATTTATATATAGTGTTAAAAAAATTTAATATATTTTCAGTAATTATTTTTAATATATATTTAATATTATATGATCTTAAAAAATTACTAATCAATTATAAATGTTTTTTATTTAAATGAAATTGATATATTATTAATAATTTTTTTTGTATTTATATTTAGTGAGATATATTTTCTCGTTTTCATAAATAAAAATATTTCTAAAACAAAATTAGTCACATTGTTATCAAACAATAAACTATTAATAAATTTTATATTATTAATAATATATACATATATTATTTATTCTATTACTGTTTTTTCCCTTGAGATTAATCTTTTAAAATTAATACATTTAATTATTTAATAATATGATAATACCCTTATATAATCAATGAATTTATTTTATAATAATAAATAACAATAATTCATCTTGTGGTAACTCCTATATATATAGAAGGTTACTCCTATCTATAAGAATATTATTAATACATACCTTAGAAATGTAATATATATATATATATGAGTGATAAAGTTATCTCTAATAAATATATAAAAGCCATTGAGCCCATACTCTAGGGTTAAGTTCTCTTACTTTGAATCTAAGAGACCTAGGTTCAAAACCAGGTAGAGGCTAATTTTCGAGTTAATGAAGCAGTACTGTAGCTGTTAGTATTTAGTACTATACAATTGGAACTATTTACCTATTTTTTGTCTTTGGGCCACTGGTTTGGGACTACGGGTCTCAAGGTCCTTCGAGTCATCAAAGGCCATTAGGGCATAGGGCCTTCGGGCCACGGAGTCCTTGAAGTATCCCATATCACATATAAGAGTCATTAGAAGAGGATCATAGAAATAAGAGTTACAACCACTAGAAAGAGAGCTATCTATATTGGATGAATGAGAGGGTATGGCAGCCACCATTAGGACCATGAAACATATAGTTTTTTATAGGGAAATTCTAGCCAATCACCAATACAAGGTGGGGAGAAAGGTGATCAATGACGCAGTAGCTGGGGATGGGAAATTCAAGTTGATTAGGCTTACAGTTCATTTATTGATCATGGTATGTCTATGGGCCTTTAGGTCATGTAGTGCAGGTAAGTCTGACCTTGTTCCTTGGGCTTGCGGGTCACATACAACTTCAACATCATCCCTTTAATGGGGGAATTTCCATAATAAAATAAAAAAAGAAGGCCTTTAGGTCATTTCAGAAAATAAGGATATAAAACCTCTTTATGAGGTTGTAATTATTATGAATCCAGTAATTAACCTTACATATCATGCTTGGTACACTTATATATCTGGTTTTATAAGCACTAATAAATCAACTTAGGTTATTGACAATTCTAGCAACGATAATGTTATAACCATTATGTATCATGTTGTAAATCATACATGTTTTATGGTAAACCGTATGTATCAATCTAGTGAATCTTACAAAGAATTTTTTATATGATCTAACCTTACTATATATAAATATCATCTTAATCTTTGAAAAATTTATCTCTAAAAAACATTATTTTTTCAAATCTCATAGATTTGTAGTGATAAAATCCTCTTTTGTCATTTATTTTTATAAAGATATGATAAATCCCTTAAAATATTTATAAAAAAATCCTAACGATGTTAGGTATCTGACATTTCATTGATTATGTTGAAGAATTATTACTGAATGCACCCCTATTGTTTAATTTTTGAATTATTCTCCTTAAAAATCAAAGGAAAGAAATCTCCTCCAACAATGATGTGTTTTTGGTGATATTTGTATTATTCTTATTGTATAATAATTTTAAACACTATATCAGTAGCATGAAGATAATATTTTTTAAATTTAAATTTTATTATTATTTTTGTTTCATTATATTCAACGAAATGTTCATGAAATGTTGTATATATTATTGTTTAATTAAAATTCACTATTGATAGTGTTTGTGGAGATTTTTTTATGAATATAAAAATTTTAAAATAATTTTTTTATTTTAAAATTCATGGATTCCTTTGAAATTTTTTACTATAGTGGTTAGTTTCCTGTTTTATGTATGTAATTATTTTAATGGGAATGGTTTTTATAAAGTATCATTATATTTTTTTCGGTATTGTTTTAATACATAGTTATCTACTATAATAATTATTAATTATTTTTCATGATAGGATGTGTATTTTAGGTGTTCAAGGACATGTGTTGTATTTATTTTAAATAAATATCTCTTTATTTTCAATAATAATTTTAGGAGTTGTGTAATAATATATTTGTGATGATTTTGGATTGATTTTAATTATTCAGAAATATTTTGAATATTAAGGATGTGTTTTCATGGTTTGTTTTACATGATAGTGTTTATTTCAAACGAATTTTATAGTGTTTGAGATTAATATGTTTATTTTAGTTCCTCGATTATTTTAAATTTTTAATACATTTTTCATCCATGTGTAATATGCCACAATAGTCATATTCAGATTTTTATGATGTTTCCAAACTAATAGGGAACCATGTATGGTATATAGGATTGAATTGATCCTAACTAGTGGATATTATTAACAATTTAAATAAAGGAAAATATATTTAATAAAGAGGATTTATGTAATATATGTATAAATTTAATAGTTCCTTACCTAAACATTTTTTCTATATCTGAAACACAATATAGAAAAGAAAATTTCTTTTACTAATTAATTGTTTCATTATCAAGTAAACCTCTACCAATGTTTTCCATATTTAAAGTGATGAATGATTTACACATTTGATATTTACTATATAAATTATATCAATTTATTTTATTATGGAAAATGGGTGTTGAATAAAAAATGTTTTGGAATCAAAATATCCATGGTTATAGCTTCACTAAGAACAATACTAAAATTTCAACTCATTATTTATAACTAATTCCATACTAATCTATTTAAGATATTAAACCCATTATTTTTTTATTAAAATTTAGTATTTGATTGTTAAAAAACCCTAATTAATAAAACCCAATATCTTCAAGAAACAAAAAATTCCCTTTTTACCTATAAAAAACATGTAATTATCTCATCATTGATGCAATTCATAGCAAAAATTAAGTAATTTTCATTAAAAAATAATTCAGTCTTGTTTTACAAGAAATACATTTCTTCCATTTTAATTCATTCCTTGTAAAAAAAGTTATTCATAATTATGGTATATTCATTCCATTAACATTAAATATTTATAACCTAAATTTACATTTACTAAAATGAATTAAGATAATTTAAAATAATTATTAATCAAATATTAATATTTATTCATAGCCACTGGCATAAGATAGGTAAATATTTTTATTTAAATATTAAAAATGATTTCAAAGAAACTAACCAGAAAATGTTAAAAAAATAATAATTTATTGATTATAATATAATTTGTTGAATTAATTAATTTCTATGAATGGAAATATTTATGTGCATGATAATATGAAATTTAAGAACACAATACATGACATTATGTTCAAGGAATATTAAATCTTTAAATAAGAAAACATTATAAGTTTCTAATACACAAATAAAATGCGAATTAACACATAATGTAATCAAGTTACTGTTCAAGAAAAATATAATAAAAAAATTTATGCAAATGAAAAGATATAATTACTATCTAATACAAAAAATTGTATCTCTCTTGAGTTTTCATATTAATAGTTAATGTAGAAAAAAGGATCATTACGAAAAACTAAATTTTCACAAGTTTTTAAGTCACAATTTTAATTAAAAAATGTGTAATTCAAAAACCATCATAAATGTTCTTCTGAAATTACATTAAAAACCTAAAACATTAATTATCTTAATATTATTTTAAAAAAACAATTCAAATCCCTTTATATTTTTTTTTAAAATTGTGTGGGATATACTAAATATCTTCAATATGTATGTTAAATAATTTAAAATAATAATTTCTAAACTAATAATGTATATAATTTATAAATGTATTGAAAATAAAATATATGAATTCCTTTGGTGTGGTCATTTATTTATTGTTAATTGTTAATATTTTTTAACAAATTATTATGAATATAAATAAAAAATGGATTGATGTTAAATGTATGAAAATATTGTATAAGGATTCATATAAAGAGTTCATTATATTCTTCAGAGAGTATGTAAATCACACTTCTCAACTCATTTTTTTGTGTTTATAGGGTAATTATTAAAGTCGAATTTGGATAGAAAAGATGTAAGATCACCTAATCTATCACAAAATTGATTATATTTATAAATTGTTGACAATACATATGAAGTAATGAAATACAGCTACTAACAAAGATAACACTAAATTTTATTTATTTCATAATATGAGTAAAAATGTTAATTATCCTACACTTCATATTAAGGAATGTAAAAAGGCAGATGAATGTGACTTTCAGAATTTTATAATGTAGGTCGAGAAGTTAAGGTTGTAAAAATATTTCATTTTATTCAGGTTATACTATATATACATCATTTTCATCAATAGTAATGATATATAATTTGATGGTTGTCATTTGAATTGAGTGACACCAGTATTATAAAATACTATATCTCTAGAATGATATATTAATAAAGGATAATGAGCTTCTTTATAAAACATAAGACACTAAATGAATTATATTTCTAATGGATATGATCACTAAAAGATTAAATTCCACTCTAAAATGAATATATATTATTTTTAAGGACCTTGAATCAATTAAATAATTCCCTAACTATGTTGTGACTTGATACAAAAATGTTGAAAAAATCCCATTGTGTGTTTTTTATATTTTTTAATAAATAAAATTTTAATAATAATATATAAAAGTTTGGATAATATAAGTATATTTAAATTTCACACAACTATAATAATTAAATATATGAAACATCATCACCGAGAATAATCTCCTCAATGGAATAAAATTGATCATGAGTATCCTAAATTTAATCTTGAGTTACGAAACTAGTATATTATCTATCTATATGTGGAATGAATTCTTCAGGGTTATGAATTAACATTCATAGTTTATGGCCTATTATGTTGGTAAATTATAAATTAACATTGTGTATATTCATGAATCATAACAAATTTTATTATGGTCATACCTATATTAGGAATGAAAGAACATGGTAATAATTTTTTTAATTTGGGTCCATTGATCAATGATCTTATTTTAATATTTAATTTATGTTTTTTTCATTATGATTCTCAATAAAATAAACTATTCACATAAAGATCCATGTTATTTAGGATGATGAATGGCTTTCCTACTTATAAAAATTTGATAGGATTTATCATTGATGGAATGTTATGAGGTCCTTTTTTGGAAAATGGTAACAACCAGGTTTGGATAATTAATTCCTTAATGATATTGTTTCAAAGAAATAATTTTTTTACCTGGATAAAATATAAAAAAATCATGTACAATATTATTTATTTCATAGTGATTGACTATTCATATCCACCCTTAAACCACTATTTCAAATTGGTGTTGTAATGAATATTCCAAATATAATAATAAATGTCACTTCATGTTTGACTCAATGAATTAATATTTATCAATGTTTAATAGGTATTTTTTACTTGTTTATGGGTTTACATTGTAGGAGTGTGTGATTTGGGGAACACATGATGGAGTTCAAACAAAATGGGCAAAACTAGGAGAGAGCCCAAGCAGGCATGTGGAAATTAATAAGTATAGTGGATAATTTTTGAATCCAAATGGGCTAAAAATGGGTGTCTGAATGGAAAAAATTGGATACATTAATCTCAAAGATCATGGTTCCCAATTCATCAATTCGAAGGCCCAAAATAGACCCACAATGTGAAGAAATTATGGACAGTCCATCTTCCACCACCCTTCTATATTTGGGACATATCTTGGGCCTCGGAGATCCAATAGGGTTTTTCAACCTCCCATCGACAATTATTTCAACGTCACACCTCTCTAACTAATTTCATGAAAATTGAATGTGTTTGTGTCATTAAACCTTCCATATAAATATGGGTTAAAAATTCTACCATGAATAGGGACACCGTCCCATAGGCACTTGACTTATTTTGTGGAATGTGTGAGGTTCATTCCATAAAATCAATACTCCCACTTATTATCTCATGTTGAAAGACCAGGAAGAATGGGGATTCTATTTTAGAGTTTTAAATGGGTTTTCTCATCATCTTAATATGTTCTGGAGGCTATAAGAAGTGCTACATCAACATTTTCTTCTTCCTCCACTCACATGGATTTCGGAACCCCTTGTGATCACCCAAGGAAGAACATGACATCATACCTAGCGTCATATTCGTATTATTTTGAATGGAATTTTTTATTCTAGTTTGTATGTTTTATTCTTCATCCTATATTTTTAGTTAATTGAGTTATATACAAGTATGTTATACTCAACCTCAAATGATCATGTTTGGGGATACCCTTTTATATGATGTTTCACACACCATTCATTCTGTTTCCCTCCTTCATCTAATTGTAGTGTTTTTGTGGTTCAGATTGGTCAATTGAACTCACATAATCACTATTAAGGCCATTTAAATTTATTTCAAGGTGTCCCAAAGAATTATCTTACTAACCTGGACAACACATTGAGTTTTTCATGTGCTGCTGTAGTGATTTTTTGTAATGAAGTCAAACACAAATCACCCAATCATCGGGGGTGAGTGGTGAATAAATGTGTGTTTTAAAATGAACACTAGGAGTTATCCTATAATAAGATTATTAACATTTTTGAAATAGGTGTTACAAAAAATGGATTTGAAGAACTATAACATTTCTTTTAAAGTGATGAAGGATGAGTATCAAGAGACTTCCCTAGGATGAAAATGTTCAATTAATTTTGTTCATTTGTACTTTGTTTAATCGAATTCATTTTCTATAGACATATGTAGTCATCAAACCCCATGTTTTCCAAATTATGATTCATCTTATATTTTCATAATAAAAACTCTCTTATTAAATTAAATATCTAAGGCTTTGTTGAGAGATGACCTAGGGTTATAGCTATACTGCATATATGCTCGTAAAAATTTAACAATTAATTTGACACACTTGACAATGAAGTCAAATTTTGGCTTCGTTGTCTGGAATCCAAGATCATTTTTCCTTTTAATTGTTTATTTTAATTATTAATTATTACTCCTTTCTATTCCACACCCCCATTTGATTGTTTCTATTTTAGGTTTTTTCTTTTATTTTTTTGTCTCTTTGTGCTCTTCCTTTCAATCCCTCTTATGTCTCTCTTCCCTCTCTATCTTTTTTTTTCTTCTCTCCCTCTCTGTCATGTTATATTTTTTAAAATTATATTCTTCAATCAGCCTTCTTAAGTGATTTTAGTTTGACCATATTCAATCATAAAAAAACAAAACAAACATCACAACTTATATTCATTACCTAATAAAAAAAGATTTATTGAATTTGACCTATAAATTGAAAAGACAATCCACTCAAAAATCTATTCATCTAGAGTAGAAAAATCATGTAAATCCATGAAACCCCTTTTAGAACCTCATGTGGACCCAAACCAGTAAAAAATTAAACCAAATCAAACCCATGAAAAATGGCTGTAAATAATCAGACCTTGAAAGAACTAACCACCCCAGATGTTGAGCACTAACCTGCATGCATTCAATATCTTAAATAAGCTTCCTATATTGATATAAGAATGGTCCTTAACCAACTCCTTAAAAAATTACAATTTCTTCATAAGGATGACCCTCACAAACATCTCAAATAGTTACACATAGTTTGATCCACCATGAAACCCAAATATGTGTGTTGGGACCTAATTATGTTTAGGTATTTCACTTTATCACTTAATGGTGTTGTCAAAGACCAGAAATAGTATCCTCCTACCAAAATTTAGAGATGGAATGACCTAAAAATAAAATTCTTATAGATTTTCTTCTCTAACTCCTGAACAACGTCAATTAGAAAAGAAATTTTTGGCATTGGGAAATCATAAGGAGAGACACTTAATGAATATTGGGACAGATTCAAAATACTTTTCTCAAGCTACTCCAACACAAAAATTTTGAAAACTATTAATCCAAAACATCTTTGAGGGACATATGTCTATGGATTGTGGAATGATTTTTGTTGAAAGTAGTGATTCCCTAAAAGATAAAACTCTTTTCATCGCTGGTTACTTAATAGCCAATGTGGATCAGAATGCACAAATATTTGGTACACAATCTATTTACCTAATCTGAGGAGTTCATGAGGTAAGTCAATCATCCCTATAACAAAAGTTAGACAACAAAAAAATGATTTGAATACCCTTCTAGGACAATTAGCACAAGAACATGGTAACTCAAACACTTCATGAACTCCATTAAGTTATGGTATTTGTTCTGACAATACTCATGTTTCTGACCAGGGCCCACAACTTCAATATTCACCTGTGTCTTATGTAGTCGTGTTCTGGGGGCATCCATTCCAATAAGAACATCCCTTCAAGAAAGAACTATTCCAGCCAAATAAAAACCCAAGGTGGAAATCAAAACCATAGTACTAACAAAGAGTAAACTCAAGCAACCCAAATGCGGATTTGTATCAACAAGGCCAATGTATGCAACCTTCTAATACTTCACCTTCTCAAAACAATCCTCCTCCAAAATCTGTCCATTCCTCGAGGACATGGTGAAGAAATTGGAATCCAAGAACCTCCAGTTTCAACAGACAACACAAACAGCTATTCAAGACCTGTAACTCAAGTGAAAAAACTAGAAAACACCATCAGTGAGATAAATATCCAAGGTTCTAGACATTTACAATTCCAACCCATTGCTAATCTGAAGGACAAAGTTATTGTTTTCTCACTCATACTATGTAGTGTTAAGGTAGTTTCTTAATACAATTATTCTATAAAACATGTATTCCCCCTATTGAAAATACTCTTTCTCGACACATAAAAGATTCAAATGAAAAAAAATAAAAAGGGTACTAAAATCATCATTGATGATTTAAATGAAAAATCAATTCCTCTTACTTTTCCCAAAAGTATCTTTAAATCTAACTTGAATTTTTATGATGATATGGATAAAGACATAATATATAAATTTAAAAATGATTATGTTAACATTACACTATTGGATGTAGTAATAAAATGCCTTAATATGAAATTTTTTTTAATGATCATTGCACCCATAGGTGGAGCCTGAATTGGAATGGGAGAGTCAACTCAAGAAGGAATGTCTCGTCCTTGATTCAACCAGCATTTCTAAAAATAGGAAAGGATCCGAGCACATTCACTATACTTCATAAAATTGGGGATACCATCTTTTCTGATGTTATGTTATATTTTGGTGATTCCATTAATGTAATGCCTTACTGCATGTATAATTCTCTGCAGGTTGGAGTGATTCAAAAAATATGCACTGTTTTGAAAATTCCCAACCAGGGTACTATGCATCCAATAGGTGATATTGAGGATGTCTATGTGAGAGTGGAAAATCTCATATTCCCTGATGATTTCAACATTCATGATATGGAAGAAACCTGAAACCGAGGACATACTCCTCCTATACATGGGGGGTTCATTCCTTAAAACATCAAATACAATCATTAATGTTTACAATGGTATTTTTTCCATGCAATTCATTAGAGAAAAGGTATTTTTTCACATCCATGATATAATAAAACATCCCATTTGAAGAAAGCACTATTCTTCTTGTATATTCAATGGAAGTTCTCTAAAATGACAAGCACACACAAATCCATCTCCTCAACCCATACTCTAACTCATTTTCCGTTTCTTCTCCATTTGATTAGTTGAGTTTTGATTTGTGTTTTGATAATTGTGTGGGTTCTGAAAAATGAAAATGTTTTTCTTTAATTTATAAGTGTGTTCATCTAGAGGTCCCCATGTCCGTCGATGAATCTATAAATATCTTTTTAATATATTATATTTCCATAGATAATTAACATGAGTGGGTAGAAAATTCTATGGATCATACTCCCCCTAAACCCCCTCTCCCAATAAAAAAACAACCAGTGATAGAACATAAAAAACATCCTTCTAATTTAATATATTCATATACTGAGGGTATTGAACATTTTCCCATCATTATTTCCAATGAACTCTCCACAGCAGGAATCAAATCTTCTCAACATTTTTATAGAGTGTAAAAAGGTGATGGGATGGAGATTTCCTGATATTACAAAGATTATCAATTATATTAGTATGGCCCCATATAATTTTTCATTATTAGGATAATCTTATTAGACAAGATCAATTCTAGTGGAATCCCACTATCATTGATGTGGTAAAATTAGAATTCATTAAATAACTTTCTTCTGTTATCATTTAGAATATATAAATACTATATGGGTTATCCTAGTGAAAATTGTCCCTAAAAAATGGGAATAATATTAGTGTCAACTAAAAGGAATGAACTGGTTCTATCATGTGTGAAAAATAGTTTGTGAGTCAATATTGAATAATGTTGACTAAATTAAGTCATACAAAAGGAAAATTTTCATTTACCTTTAATTGACCAAATGGTTGAACAATTTTCTAGTAAGTCACATTATTTCTTCCTTGATGGCTATTCAGGTTGTTTCTGAATCCATATAACCCCTGAGGATCAAGAAATGGAAACTTATACCTATCCATTTACTAGATTTTCATAACGAATAATTAATTTTGGTCTGTATAATGATCATGGTACTTTTTAGCGATGTGTGTTGTGTATTTTTTCGAGTACCATGAGAGTTGAATGGAAGTATTTATGGGTGATTTTATGGTATATGGTTCTTCATTTTAAGATTCTTTGGACCACCTATATTTTGTCCTCTAATACTACATTGAAGAATATATGCTTTTAAATTATGAGAAATGTCATTTCATGGTTGAGCGGGGGATAATTCATGGGAATATCATTTAAAATATGTGAATTCAAGTTGATAAATATACAATGGGATTAATTTCATCCCTTCCATATAATAAATGTGTTTGTGAGGTGATATCATTCTTAGGCCATGCTAGTTTTTACCACCGATTAATTAAATACTTTAGGATGATCACATTTTCATTGTACCAGTTATTAAAAAATGATTCTGAGTTTGTGGTTGATAAAAATAGTGAGGATGCATTAAATGCACTAAAAAGGTGTCCCACATCACCTCCCATAATCCAAAAACCATGGTAAGATCTCCCCTTCGATCCTATGTCTGATTCCTCTAACATTATAGTTGGGGATGTTTTATTATAATGGGCTGAGAAGGCTTCTCATGTTATTCCATATGCCTCATGTACCCTTGACCCTACCTAGATAAACTACACAACCACTAAAAATGAACTATTTTCTATTGTGTTTTCCTTGGATAAATTTCATTCATTTCTTCTTGGGTCAAAAGTAATTTTCTTTTCTAATCACACGACCCATTGTTTTCTCCTAAAACATCCTGAAGGTAAGCCCTCCCACATTCGATGGATGATACTCCTCCAGCTATTTTACCTTCTGATAAAATATATAAGGGTTGTGGAAACTTTTTTAGCTGACTACATTAGTAGTATTTCCCCACTGTTGTACCACTATGTTGACTCATCCCTCCCCATTGAAGAATCCTTCTCTAATGAGAAACATTGTGATGTTGTAAACCATAACCCCTAGTATGTATAGATTGTTAATTTTATAGTAACATATTGGTCCCCCACTAATTTAAACACTTCACTATCCCCGATACTTGAGCAATGATTCTCAGTAGTACATTTGGGATGATAAATATTTGTGGACATTGTTTGGTGACCATGTAGTTCGTCAGTGTGTCCCTAACCCCATGTTCTACTCCATTTTGACCTTCTTCAACACATTGTCTTGTGGGGCCACATTGTATCACAATGTATAGGTCAAAAGGTCCTGGACACATGAAATTATTGGCCATCAATGAATATGGATTCCCATCAATTTTATATTTTTGTATTCATTTTCAATTCATAAGGAATATCTCTAAGAAGAATGTAATTCCCCAACAGCCTATGTTATTCTATGAAATCATTGGTTCATGGGTAATTGAATTCATGGGTCCTATTCTGAATTAATTTTTCCTTGTATACATATTATTATTTGTGGACTCTGTCTCTAAATGGGTCGATAAAAATGCCACTATAACTGATGACTCTCATGTTGCTGTTGAATTTTTGAGGTCCCAAATATTTAGTCAGTTTATTCCCGTGATTCATCTTTAGGGACCACGAAGCCCATTTTTTCAATAGCAACATTAATAATTTTCTGCATAAATATGGGTTCTTTAATAAAATATCAATTTCATATCACCCCCAAACTAATATACAAGTAGAAATATCAAATCGGTAAGTAGAGTGAATCATGGAAAAAATGATACAATCTAATAAGAAAGATTGGAGTTTGTGCTTGGATGATGCACAATGGGCGTACAATACAAATTTTAAAACACAAATTGGAATTTTCACAGATAGGATTTTTTTTTGTAAAGTATTGTCTCATACAAGTAGATATATAACACTATGAACATTGGGTAGTTAAACAAAATAATATTAATCTTTTAGATACAGGTTAGCATAGAAAGATGTAGATGCAAGTGTTGGAAGAAATTTGACAGCATGAAAATGAGAACTCCATGATCTATAAATTAATGTCAAAGTATTTACATTATAACATGATTCTTTAGTACAATTTCTATATTGGTGATAAGTTCGTCATTTACAGTTACATGATAAATCTCTACCAATGTTAGCTTCTTTCCCAATGTCTCGGTCCTTATTCTGTTACAAATGTTTACCCTTTTGGTGAAATACATATTTTTCATGTGTAGAGAGGATGGAGAATTACTGTTAATGGGTATAGACTTAAAAACATAAATGAATATTTTCCAAAGAATCTGGTGGAAAAATACTACATCTAAAATAAACATAATAGGGATTCACAATAGGATTTACCCTTCCTTCAATCGTTCTCAATTATTACAGTGAGGACACTGCACATTCTAGGTTTGGGGGGGGGGGGATACATTCATGGGATCATTAGGATTTTCATTGTCTTTTTTCATTTTATATTTTTCGCCTTATTTATGGTATATTAACATTTCCTCATCTTCATGAGTTTATTAAGATTTTAAATGTATTTATTCTTTATTATATTTTTCAGCTTATTTATGTTATTTTTACTCCCCCCTAATGTTCCCCAAATTATTCAATATACTAATAATTCATGTTTAATTTTTTGATTCCATGTTGTTTTAACATTTGATGATAAAATGTCTCTATAATAGAAGTAATAATTGTATGAATTTAATTTTAGGGATTGATGTTTATTGAACTAGTTTTCTATCATTAATATAAATAGTTTTATCTATTTGAATCCTTTTAGATGATTTATTCCTCTTGTTTGAGTAGTTGTTGGGAAACATATATTAATAATATATCAACACATTTTCGCACCAAACAACAATGTGTGAATATTTTTACTTAATAGAAGGAAAATATGTATTAGGTTAACAATTTTCAGCTAAAATTTTTATTTCTATACACTAATTCTTTGTTTGATCTGTTTCAATAAGTTACTAGATTGACCTATGTGTGTGTACATAATATATGAATGTTTCATGCCATCAAAAAAAAATTGGGTTTTGTCTTAGGCATGTAAAAAACCTATTCTCAACTTTTGATCATGGTATATGTATTACAATTAGTGTTGTGGGGAGATCAAAAAATGGTTGAGAAATCAGTGTGAGATTTTTTCTAGATGCATCTTCTCAAAAAAATGAAGGGAGAGGTGAAATGTTAAAAATTTAGGGATATATAGGTCAGGATCATATGGTTTGACTTTTGGGAATTCATAAGTGAGTAGGTATTGAAATATGATTACAATGGATGTAGGTTAGGATCGGTGAAAAAAATCATTTAAGTAGAAAAATGTAAAAATAACATATATTTAATGAATAAAAAGTGGAAAGAATAACATGTCATGGTTTTAAAAAACATACATGTGGAGTTATTAACATGGTTGGATTTTGAATTCCGTACACAATTTAGCATCATGTATTTCTTTGATTTTCATTATGATATGATTTATAAGACATCATTTTCCATTTTCACTATGAAAGAACACCTTATTGTTGTTTGTGCATTGATCGCAATACATTAATGAATTAAAATTTTCTCAAAGGATAATTTTCATGACGTTGGAAATATATTCATGCACCATTTTTTAATATTTAAATTTTCCCAAGAGAGAAAGTATTTAGTTGTGGGGGCGTGATCGCATAGTGAATCACTATTCAATTTCTCCCTTATGGAGCTATTTTAAACAATGTTTGTAATGAACATTAAAAATATAATAATATATTTCACTTCATGATTAATTCAATTAATTAATTTTTATCACTATTTAATATTTAATTTTTAATTTTTTCATTGTTTAAAGTGTAGGACGAGGAGATTTGGATATCCTATGATGGAGTTTGACAAAAATGGGTTAAAATGCATGAGAGCCCAAGAATATATGTGGACATTAATATGTACAGGGGATAATCAATAGATTTAATTGGGATAAAAATTGTTGGGTGAATTTAAAACATTGTGGGATGCATTTTTATAGAATTTCACATAGCCCAATTCATCAATTTGGAGGCCCAAAATAGGCCCACAATGTGAATAAATTCTTGGCAGGCCAGATTGGAAAATCCTTATGTATTCGGTCCATAATGGGGGTCTCGAGGATCCATTTGGTATGATTTCACCTCCCATGGATAGCTGACTGAAAGATGCACCTCGCATATAAATTTCAGGATAATTTAACAAGTTCCATTCACTCAACCAGCCAGATAAATAAGGATCGAAATGTCTATCATGAATAGGGACTTAGTCTCTTAGGTAGTTAACTTCTTTTGTGGAAAATGAAATGCTTTTCCCATTAAATATCTAATCCCCCACATTATCCCTATTTGAAAAACTACTAGGATAGATTCTTACATTTTTTAGTACAAAAGTGGTCTTCTCATCATCCCTAAATGTTCTGGAGGAGATGGGAAGTGCTACTTTAACATCATCTTCTTCCTCCCCTCCCATGGATTTCAAAAGACGTTTAAATCACCCGAGGAGGAAGGGGTTGTAATCCCATGAATTTTTGTTATATTATATTGAATGAAATTTTTAATTCTATTTTTTATTTTTTTATTTGACCTATATTTTTATTTGACAGATTTTTATACTCGTACGTTATACTCAAACTCAAATGATCATGTTTGGGGGCGCCCATTCATGTGGCATTTCACACATCATTCCTCACTTTTTCCTCCCTCATTCAACTTCAATGTTTTTGTGGTTCATATTGGTAAATTGATCTCACATATTTGCTCTCAATGCAATGTACATTTATGTCATGGTATCCCAAATAAATAACAAACAATCCTAGAAACACTTCTAGTTCTTCATGTTTATCCTTGGTGAGTTTGAGTTGGGAATTAGAACACAAATAACCCAATCATTAGTGGAATCTGGTGAATCATTGTGTGTTTTCAACTAAATCCTAGAAAGTGTTATAGAATAATGTAACACCCCACCCCTACCTCATTGGCTTGAGGAGGCGGTGAGAGTCACTTGTCCTTAAGAAACTATCCCAAGGTGCCAAATGCTAGCAATAAATTCCGAGGGCTCCAAGAACAAAAGGGGAACGATTTTCCCTAAAGACAAAATCAACCAAAAAACAACTATATGATGTATGTCAAAAAAATCAAACAATTCATTTCCAAAAGGCAACCAAGTTGTTCCATAAAACAACCCAAAGCCAATACAACCAAACATGTCCACATAACATCAGAGTACACTGCGGAAACTAACAACTAACACCACAAGCCAAGACACCACCCCATCTCCACACCAAGATCCAAGATCCAAGCTCCAGCAAGGAATCACAAAGCTCCGCCAAATGAGGATGATGCCTTACCATTACCCACATAACAATACACGACATCTGCAAAGAAACCAATGTGCCAAAGCAGGGGGTGAGAACTAAAACTCAGTAGGATTTCTCCAAATGACTTCCCTACACATGCCACTAGGATAAAACTGTTAGCACATTTATATAAAACAGTTTATATAAAATAAATCACAAGTGCAACCATTCTCATATGCCAAACATGCCCTTACCAAGACATGTTTCCCATACCGGGAAAATAAGGTAAAGCCAAACAAATATGCCACAATCCATGTCATCATTTACACATTAGCACCACAATTTCCATCTTGAAAAGAAATGCACCACAAACAACCAAAACGGTGGGACTTCCCCCAAACCCGTTCACCCATTCAAACCAAAACAATCAAAACGGTGGGACTTCCTCCTAACCTATTCACCCATTCACACTAAAACAATCAAAAAAAGCGGGACTTCTGCCCAACCTATTCGCCCATTCACAACTACCAGAACATCCCGACCACTACTCATATGGTGGTTTTTCCGACCACTATCCATACCCTTTTAATAGTGAGACATCCCACCCACTTCCATACAACATTATAATCAAACAAAACAAATCATAAACCCACCAAGGTCACAACAACATGTAATCAACTAATTCCATTGCATATTAATTCACTTCAATAAAACACCCATTTATTGAAAACCATTTTCCATGCCAAACAACATTTAAATAAAACAACCCTTTTATTGAAAACCATTTCCCTCAATAATTTTCACAAATCGACCAAATCATCCCATTTTAAAATCTTCTTTTTAAAATCCACAAGAATAGAATTTCACCATAAAACACCCTTTTTTCCTAAAAAACCCCCAAAAATTCATCCAAGAGATTTCCAACCAATTTCCCATAATAATTAACAATTAATTTTCAGTACAACACCTAATTGTAACAAATAACCACTAGTTCTAACCAAGTGGAGTCGAGAGTGAAGCCACCTACCTTTAGGGTTCCCGAGAAAACGACCCACTAGACACCGCACCTCAAAACCGGAAAATGCACCACGGAAATCTCTCTAGACCCCTTTCGCTAACATTCACAGGCCTTAAAATTAACATCCAAGGAAACCTGAACCCTATATCTACACACAATAAGTGTAGATCTAGAAAACAAAGAAAGAGAGGGATGCCATTATAGAGGAAAACACAAGAAAAACAAGATGAGAGACTTACCTGGGAGAAATCACCTTGAATCCACCATGAAACCCCTTCAAATCGCTTCCAAAACATTTGGGAGAGTCCCTCCATCCCTTTAGTACACAAAATCCTGAGTGAAGATCGAGTGGGAGGAAGAGAGGAGTGAAATGAGGCAATCTTGAGTGAGCCCGGGTTTTATAACCCCAATTTTAAGTGGCCGCATGATTTTTCCCGCATGGTTTAGCAAACCGTGCTCTAACCATGCACAATCCACTGCCTCAAGAGCCAGGTTCCACACCCTTTACTCGCACCATTTGGAAAACAGTGCACAGGTTGTGCGAAGCCTACTGTCTCCCCCTACATGGTTCCTGGAGCATCCACATGGTTTACACTAACTGTGCTCAAATCATGCTCCCCTTTAAAAGCCTCCAAACTCATCCAAACCTGTTTCAAACTATCCCAAACTCTTACCAACTCATCCCATGCACTTTAAACACATAAAAATGCATTAAAAAAGGTTACATACCACAGACTGGGGGTGTTAAATTCACCCCACCATTGTACTTTCCGTCCTCATAATGTTTTGAACCCGCCCTTTTCCGAAAGAGCTAAGGCCACTGCTCGACCATCTCATTATCCCGCTCCCAAGTCTCCTCTTGAATCTGACCATGTTTCCACAAAACACAAACTAAATTGATGATTTTTCCAAGCAAGACATTATCTATCCTATCCCCAACCCTCACTAGCACGTGCACCAACAAAGCATCCAATTCTAGCTCAACATGATCCCATCAAATCACATAGTCACGATCTAGATGATACTTTTTCAACTGCGAGACATGAAACACATTGTGCACCACACTAAACCATGGTGGCAAATCCAAATGGTAATCCACCTCAACAACCCGCTCAAGAACCATAAAAGTCTCAACATACCTCAGAGATAACTTTTCCTTCTTCCCAAACAGACGATATCCCAACCTAGGGGAGATCCTCAAGAACACATGATCACTCAACTCGAACGACAACGGTCATCGACGATGATCCACATATGATTTCTGACGACTCTGAGCCATCTCCATTCTCTTCCTAATCAACCTGATCTTCTCCGTTGTCTCATGGACAAGGCTCTGTCCAACCATCCAGGACTCGACCATTTTCACCCATTATAGTGGAGAACAACACGGCCACCCATATAATTCTTCAAACAGAGCCATATGTATGGATGCCTGATAACTATTATTGTATGAGAACTCAACCAACGACAAGTGCTACTCCCACAAGCCACCAAAATCCATGACATAAGCCCGAAACATATCCTCCAGAGTTTGTATCATCCTCTGGGATTGACCATCCGTATGAGGGTGATATGCCGTGCTCATAGTCAACTGAGTTCCAAGGGATTTCTGCAAGGATTTCCAGAAACGAGATGTAAACCCCAGACCTCTATCTGATATGATCAAAACTGGAATATCGTGCCTCTTTACCACCTACCAGATATTGATTTTGGATAGATCCTCTACCATATGAGATTCATGAATTAGGATGAAATGGGAAGACTTCATTAGTTGATCCCCTATCACCCAAATGGCGTCATGCTTTCTGACCATTCATGGGAGACCTGTAACAAAATCCATCGCTATCTTCTCCCATTTCCAAACAAGGATTGGTAAATACTGCAATATTCCTACTGGTCTCGGATGATCTGCCTTGACCTACAGACAAGTCAAGCATCTCGAAACAAACTCATCCACCCTTCATTTCATACCAGCCCACCAGAACTGTGATTTCAACACTTTATACATTTTCTGAATTCTAGGATGAACTAACCACCTAGAATGATGATACTCCCTGAGAAGATCCTCCTGACAAGAAATCGGTACTACCATCTGATTCTGAAAACACAAACTGAATCTCCAATTAGTTTCCAACCCTCAATGGTCTCCCCACCATTGAGTCTTGACCCCACTGTCACACTTTGACAAGTTGGCATACAACCGATGATCCCTCAAGATCCCCAACACTGTCACCAAGTGCTGGTCATGCTCCACCCTTATCTTTGAATACATCAGAATATCATCAACAAACACCACCACAAATGAATCCAGATACCTCTGAAATATCTGATTCATCAATTACATAAAAATCATTGGCACATTCATTAGACCAAAGGGCATAACCACATATTCATAATGGTCATATCTACATCTAAAAGCTGTTTTAGGAATATCCTACTTCCTCACCCATGATTGATGATATCCCAAGCTCAGGTCGATCTTGGAGAACCACTGGGTTCCCCTCAAATGGTCGAACAAATCATCAATTCATTGAAGTGGATATATATTCATTATCCTGACTTGGTTGTGTCTATGATAATCAACACATAGCCTCAATGTTATGTCCGCCTTTTCCACAAACAACACCGGCGCTGCCCATGAAGATGTGCTTGGTCGGATAAACCCTTTGTTTTCCATCTCTTCAAACTGGACTTTAAATTACCGCAATTCAGTTGGTGCCATCCGGTAAGACAGAAGTGTGATAAGACTGGACCCTGGAAGGAGATCAATCAAAAACTCCACTTCTCTTACAGGAGGTAACCTATATAATTCTTCAGGAAAAACATCAATGAACTGATCCACCACTGTTGGAAGAACACTCTACTCATTATCTTCTATTGATTCTAATGATGAGAATACCAACTGACTAGATAACGTACCCACTGTTGGTGCCAACAAACCTGTTGCACCCTACATTTCATGTCTCTCTCCTCAAAAGAGATTTATAACACCTTCGTGTGTCGTAAAAGCCACTGTTTGGGCATCAAAATCAATGTGATACTTAAACACCACTAGATAATCCATTCCTAGGATTACATCATACCAATCCATCTCGAGCATTGAGAAATTCCACACTATCTCAACCTCACCCACAACGATACTACACTCTCTACACAAGAGGTCTCGACACTCTGTTCAAACTAGAGGAGATGAAGTTTTAAAACCTAGGGTATAATTTATACCCTTAAACCCATAAAATCAACAACACATGCAACAATAAAAGAGTGTAAAGCACCTGTATCAAACAACACTTTCATGTAGGTCGAATTTAAATGAATAATACATGGCATCGTGGATGGTCCCGAATGATCATCCACCACAAACTGTTCAGCTCCAAACACCTGTTTGCTTGCCACACTCTACTCTTTATTGCTCTGTTGAGGCGTCGTGGTATTCCGAGAATCACTATTACCCACATTACTCTACTGTCGAGGGGTATACTGCTGTCCCCATCCCATCGAATCATGAGACGTCTGCAATCCCTGAGGAGTGTCATGCACACCCAACCTTGGAGAATTCTGAAAATGATGTTGCAGATGCCCCGTCTGCTTACAATTATGACATGCTCGAGGTGGTGTCGTACAATCCCGCTTTATGTGCCTTGTAGAACCACACTGAAAATATCTCAACTTGCTCTAGGGCTTCGGAGGAAGATTCACCGATCCCACTGTTTGATTATTTTACATAATCCCGCACTAGGAATAAGTGTCACTCTTTCTCTTGAACCCAGCGTTAGAGTTCCCACTATTCCTCATGGGTTCCACCATGCTTCCTTCACCCAAAGCTCCCAACAGATCCCGCTCAGCCACCGAGGCTCGATTTACCATCTCTGTGTAATAATCTATACACCACACGACTATCTTTGAATGGATTTCTTGCCTCAACCCCGCTTCAAAGATACTTGCCTTCAACGACATGCTACTCGCCACCTCAGGTGAAAACTGCACTAAGTTCATAAACTTTGCTGCCTAACCTGTCATAGACATAATCTCTTGCTTCAAACTGAATAAATTAGTCATACGCTGAATTCTAAATGTATGTGGGTATAATTTTTTGTTAAACAATTCCTCATAACCTTCCCATATCATACCCCAGTCTGTCCCAGCTTGGACTACCAACTCCCACCACTGACGGGAATGATCATCCAACATATACGTGGCCAACTTCACTTTCAATTCTACTGGATTTCCCAAGAACTCGAAGATATTATTCATTCTATTCAACCATACTTCTTCCCTTTCTGGTTCTGAATCACCCCTGAATATGGGTGGATTCAGCTTTTGAAACTGAACCGCATGATCCACATGCCTTGGTTATCCACTTTATTTCCACTTCCCACACCTTGAAAAGCTTACACACTAGGCTTTGCTGTAGCAGCTGGTTCACCTGAGGCTCAGGTGCAACCACATTCTCAGCAGTCTCCTCTGGTTGGTCTCTACGATGCCTACCCGGTTCCGTTTCTATAAACGTAAAACAAAAAACCATGAGTCTCACTTCCGTAGACATCACAAAATCCCATTTCAAGTCACATTACATAACACTATCACAACAAGGCTTTCCATGAGTTCACATTTTCCACATGTGTCATGTTTCACCATTTTGAAAACCAAACCATTTTCAAAATAACAATTTATTCACATTACAATTTCACACATTCATATCACATCATAAATCATTATACCCCAATGAAATATGCATCCTAGAGGGAATTCATTTCTACCATGCATGTCATGCTCATCTCATTGGCTACACCCACGACAATGAGATTTCTAAGGCCTATAAGTGTCTCCAAACACTTATGTACCCAACTCCCCGGTAACTTCAATTTCAGCATAAAAGGGTTAACTACATCCTTTTAGGATATACATTCCATGTTCTGATAGTCCTATGCCTTGCTACCATCCCGACTCAAGGAATAACCAAGAACGAATGTCAACTCCAAATCTGAGAATCAACTCCAGAGGACCGAACAAGCTGATACCACTTGTAACACACCACCCCTACCTCATTGGCTTGAGGAGGCGGTGAGGGTCATGTGGCCTTAATCAACGTTCCCAAGGCACCAATGGATGGCAATAAATGACGAGGGCTCCATGATCAAAATAAGAACTATTTTCCCAAAAGACAAAATCTACCAACAAACCACTAAATTATGCATGTCAACAAAATCCAAGCTTTCATTTACAAAAGACAACCATGTTGTTCCATAAAACAACCCAAATCCAATACAACGAAACATGTCCACTCAACATCAGAGTACACTATAGCGACTAACAACCAACACCACAAGCCAATACACCACCCTAGCTCCAAACCAACCTCCAAGATCTATGCTCCAATAAGAAATCACAAAGCTCCACTAAAATAGTATGATGCCTTACTTTTTCCCACGTCACAATAAACGACATCTGCAAAGACACCAACATGCCAAAGCAGTGGGTGTGTACTAAAACTCAGTAGGATTTACCCAAATGACTTCCCTACACAGGCCACTAGGTTAAAACCGTTAGCACATTTATAGAAAACAGTTTAGATAAAATAAATCACAACTGAAATCATTTACATAAGCAAAAAATTACCTTACCAAGACATCTTTCCCAAACCATTCCAATAAGGGAAATCTAAACAAACATGCCACAAGCCGTGCCATCATTTACACATTAGCAAAAAAATTCCATCTTGCAAAGAAATACACCACAAACAACCAAAAAAAGTGGGACTTCCGCCCAACCCATTCAAACATTCACACCAAAACAATCAAAATCGTGGGACTTCCGCCCAACCTGTTCACCAATTCACACAAAAACAATCAAAACAGTGGGACTTACTCCCAACCCGTTCGCTGATTCACAACTAGCGGTACTTCCCGACCACTAATCATATGGTGGTTCTTCCGACCACTATCCATCCCCTTTTTATAGTGATACTTCCCGCCCACTTCCATACTACATTTCAATAAAACCAAACAAATCATAAACCCACCAAGGTCACAACAACATGCAATCAACTAATTCCATTGCATATCAATTCACTTCAATAAATCACCCATTTATTGAAAACCATTTTCCATGCCAAACAACATTTCAATAAAAAAACATTTTATTGAAAACCCTTTCCATCAATAATTTTCACAAATCAAACATATCATCCCATTTTAAAATACTCATTTTAAAATCCACAAGAATAGCATTTCACCATAAAACACCCTTTTCCCCAAAAATCCCCAAAACATCACCCAAGGGATTTCCAACCAATTTCGCATAACAATTAAAAATTAATTTTCATCACAACAATTAATCGTAAGAAAGACACATTAGTTCTAACCATGTGGAGTTGAGAGAGAATCCACCTACCTTTAGGGTTCTAGAAAAAAAGACCCACAAGCCACTGCACCTCAAAACTGGCGAATGCACCACCGAAACCTCTCTAGATCCCTTTCACTAACATTCACAAGCCTTAATATTAACATCCAAGGAAACCACAAACATAGATCTACACATAACAAGTGTAGTTCTGGAAACCCAAGAAAGAGAGGGATGCAGATCTAGAGGAAAGCACAAGAGAAACAAGAGAAGAGACTTACCCGGGAAAAATCACCTTGAATCCACCTTGAAACCACTTAGAATCGCTTCCAAAACATGTGGGAGAGCCCCTCCAACCCTTGAGAACCATAAATCCTTAGTGAGGCTCAAGTGGGAGGAAGAGAGGATAGAAATGAGGCAATCCCGAGTGAGCCCGGGTTTTATAACCCTAATTTTAAGTGGCCGCAGGGTTTAGCCCACACGGTTTAGCAAACCGTGCGCTAACCATGCGCACTCCACAGCCTCAAGAGCCAGGGTCTGCACTGTTTACTTGAACCATTTGGAAAACCATGCGAATCTTGTGCGAAGCCTAATGTCTCCCCCTGCAGGGTTCCTGGAGCATCCACATGGTTTACACTAACCATGCCCAAACCGTGCACCCCTTTAAAAGCCTCCTAACTCATCCAAAACCGTTCCAAGCTCTCCCAACCTCTTCCCAACTCATTCCATGCACATTAAACACATATTAATTCATAAAAAAAGGTTACATACCTCAAACCGGGGGTGGTACAAATAATCTCAATAACATTGCGGTACACTATGTCACAAAATAATGATCTGAAGATCTATACCCTTTCTCTTGAAGAAATAAAGGATGATAATCATGGGACATCCCTTGGTTGATCGTGTTCAATTAGTCTTGATCATTTCAACTTAGTTTTTTCACTTTTGTTTTCTATTGTAATATTTAATCATCGAATCCCATGTTTTTCCAAATCTTATTCCCCATAAATTTTTATAATCAGAACCCACTTTTTAAATTAATGATCAAAGGCTTAGTTGCGGGACGACCTAGGGTTACTGCTATAATGTAGAAATTCTATTAAAAATTAGACAATTAAATTGATGCGGATGAAAATACGATCAATAAATGTATATGAATTGAGAATAATTTAAAAAACATAATAAATTAATAGTTTATTAAGTTTTTTATAAAGTAAATAATATTTTTATATTTTTAGTATAACCTTTTGGAATAAACATTAAAATATGACTTTAAAAAAAATTATTTAATTAATATATAGTAATTTTCTACTTTTCCTCATTTTTAATGACGTTACGAAAATAGGAATATAAATATATATTATAGTATCATTGGATAATTACTAACCTCAATTAAAAATAAAAACATGGAATTAAGGTTAGCATACACATGATTTTTATGGGGATAAGGGAAGAGTTGGTTATCGTAAAGGATTAAAGATGGACTTCTCTTCCTCCAGTGTCTTACACTATTTAAATAAATTATTTTTCTATTTTTAATCTTATATAATGGAATAATGGTTTTGAATTGGTATTCATTAAATATCAAGAATATTGTTTTGATGATTAATTTTAATTTAATGGCTATAAAATCACATTATTGTCATGTATTGGTGAAATAACTAATTCTTATGTTTTTTATAAAGAATTATTTTTAAATATGAATATAACACATTAACCATGATTCTGATCATTTTCAAGGTTATATGTAGAATACATATTGACCTAGTTAATTTTCCTATAATTGAAATGAATGTTGAATTAATATTATGGGTATTACAGATGATTTATGCACTACAATTATTTGATATAATGGTTCACCAAATGATTACAAATATTATAGTGATCTAAACTTATAGTCCAATATAGTTTATATTAACGTACATTATTCAATGATATACACTGATTCTGAAAATGGATATTAAAATTTTGAAGTTGGTTTGACGGATGTGTTGAATATTAATCAATTGTTGAAGAAGTATTTAAATAATAATATTAAATAGTACAATGTGGATAAAATTAATGAAAAAAAGTATCATCATTTTGGATTCCTTACAGGTAAGGATATTTATACAAGATAAGTTATTTCAATTACCCTAATTGTTTAGAGTTATCCCACCATTATATTTTATATAATTTTATAAATGTTGTTTCATATTATCAAACTCACATACTAATTAATATGTATTGTAATAATTAAAGGTACATGATTTGAATATAAAATATAAAAAAAATAGTTTATAAGATGATTTTGATAAAATATTTTCAAAATGATTTCTGTAAAACTTAACTAAATTTCTGGATGATTTGGATGAAAAACCAAAGGCTTAACTATACATGTAATTTTATAATATTTTTTATAATTACCACAAAAATTATATATATAATTTAAAAAATGTAAATTTATTATAATTAAAAATAGTGTATTATATAAGAAATGTAATTCAATTTAGTCAGAAATTTAATAATATTACAACAACGAAAAAATAAAGTAGTTTTGGTTTAAAATATTCCAGGTGTCAATTTTTGGATTCAAATGGGATGATAACATGAGTGCCATTAAAATCGGTTATTTAAGACTAAAAAAAGTGGATTATCATAATGATCGGTACAAGGATTAACCATTCATAATTGAATAATAATTAGTTTAGTGATTTCATTCCTTTATTCCAAAAAAAACGATTTTTCCAATTGTTTCATTTTTTATAAAAACAACTGCATGATTAAATGCATATTCTATTATGGATAAACCATTAAAATTACTTTAAATGTAATGAGAATATGATAAAATGAATAAAACATTATAAACTCTCACATTAAGGAAATAATATTGAGATATTTAGGAGATATTCAATGTGAAATAATCATAGGAAATAGAATATTTCAAGCGGAATAAAATGAATCATGGAAGTGAATGTCAATAAAATCCTTGGTGAAATCAATACTAAATAGAACGATGAAATAATAATGGTGGTATAAACAAAAAAATATTATGTGGGGTAAAAAATAAAGGGTTTTTGTCATTTATTTAATAAAAATACTACAAAATATCTTTTATAAACGTTCTAGAGAAAAATAAACTTTGTATTTCGAAAATCATTTTGAAAATTTATTTCATTGGAAATAACTTTTGAAAACATTTTTTTAAAGTACACATTTCAAATTTCAATGTAAAAAATTGAGGAAATGACATTGTGTAAATCATTACATGTTATAGGAGGTAATAAAAACATTCCATTTCTGTAGTGGAAGGGTTAGAAAAATGACAAGTTATGAATGTGACAATAATATTCTTTTTAAAAAACGTGTATAAGAAAGAATTATAAAAATTTCATTAATACATCATTTTTGAATGATTAAAAAAATTTGAATAATTTTTTAAAAAAAATAGATTCTATTAGAAATTAGGTTCTATGACTTAGGAGATTGCAGTGACCTGGACCAAAAAAACCAACCAAACAGTGCTAAATAGGTCGGGTGTTACTATATAGGCACACCTTCCCGAAAGACAATGTCTTCCGACTAGCAGTGAGGGTCAAATTGGAATAGTGGGGAGGCTATACCCTCTTGGAGGATGATAATGGTACTGGTCCTAGTAATAAAATTTAACATTATGCAGAAATAATCAACTCAGCAAACTCAAACTAGACCTGTATTGTGGAATCAAAATCAATAACAATAAACAGCATAAGAAATACATAAACAAGTGCAGCAGAATGTAAACAGAATGGCATTCTAAACACCACTTGTACCTACTAAAAAAACAGAGCATGCATCTAGAACAGATCAGTACCAATAAATGATCCAATGGCTAACCAAAAGTAGCTATGATAAATAAAGTGAACATGATACATGAGAGAAAGAAAAACAAAGTATTATTCATCTATGAAATACCTTAGGATCCCTACCATCTCCATGAGACAGCTAAAATAGTCCTATTTCAGAAGTTGGTCTCTTTCCTACATGTAAATCCCTAAAATCTACAAATGTCTTGATGGGCCCATGCAGGGTGTGAGACGAATCTCAGTATGATAAAACCCAACAGTGCGTAACTTATTTATGTGTTTAAGTTGAAATGAAGTTATAAGGAAAACAATAAATAATACGATTCAAAAAAAACATAAACTCCACTGGTTCTCAGCAGCTATCATGAAGTGTCACCTTCTTCGGAAAAAGTCGGAATCTGTGTCATATAACCCGACACCATATGCCACCTGACACATTGTGTCTCATGTACTGACATCCTAAAGGCATGCCCAAGTAGTAGTAACCTAGAATAACCACAATCTCTGTCCTCAAATAAGTAACCAGAGGTACAACGATGTCTACCCTAAAATAATATAACCATAGGGACAACGACATCTACCCTCCAATCATGGCGAGCCTCTAACCCAAACCCGATACCCACAACGAGATCCCCTGATGGCTCCACACCATTAACGTGGCTTCCTACATAATGAACCACCACATCAATAGTACCTAAACCACATCTATCGGTGGTATATAGCCACATGAGTGGTTAAAACGACCTCATTACAGAGTCTCACTGTGTTCACACTACTCAAAGTTTTGGGTGAGCAGTAATCACCAAAATAGTACCTAGGCTAGAACGTCTCTGATACGTCATGTCTGTGTGACCATGTCGCTCATGTATGATGGTCTTTCCATCCAAGCATCACAGTCCATGCCCAACCTAACAGTCACACTGCCACAAACTGACATCTATGACTCCTAATCTTGTGGTCAGAACCACCCATTGTAACCCAGGACAAGCCCAAACAATGATCAGCATCACTCAAGAATATCTAGGCCACTGCAGACACAACCCGACAATTCCATCATAGGCAATATCACACATAATATATCTATAATCAAAAGAAATATGTAAAATATGAAAACACACTAATCATTTGAATTACACTAGCCATGTATTGTCCCATTCAATAACTGAGGTATTGAAAGCCTCTAAGGATTCATATCATGTATGAATAGACCAAACTCAATATTTTAAATGATAAAGTTCAATTATAACCATTTTAGCACCCCCAATCAAAATTCCTCGATGAGAAACAACCCCTCGAATGGCCCCGCTCAAACAAAAAATTTTAAGGGCTTACCTAAAGGCATACCACAAGTCTCATAATCAACATAACATATTATAGAAGGTATGAAATGGTCTTCTAAAAATACCCTAACACCCGCTAATGTCCGATCCACCAAAAAATCCACAAAAACACGAATGAAGGTATGCAACAACTACCTAAGAATCGTAGACATAGGAACATATGATATCGACCTCCAATTCAAAGCCGATCTTCACAGATCTATGTTTTCCTCAAATCATGGCAATTTCACTAGAATATAATCTATGGTGTGTGAGGCATAGAAACTGGAGCATAATAGGTTGTGTGGTTTTAGCCTTTTGGATGCGATCCCACAGCCACAGATGGATTGAAAAATGAACTTCGTATGAAGAATCAAGGGTAAGGTATGTTGTATGTAATTTGGGAAAGAGATTGTTTCAATGTTTGGGAAGAAGATTATTTTTTATGAAATAAGATGCAACAATCATTCATTTAAGGGAATGAAAATAAAAATACACAACTTGTATAAATAAATACATGCCATTTATTAGCCAGGTCTATATTCCTACTTATGCGGAGGTTGGAACAGAGCTAGGATGTGCCACATGGGTCGAAACATGGCCAGAACATAGCCAGTACATGGAAAGGAAAATACACAGAATTTCAAGAAACTCTACATTCCGTGTATTAATAAATTATTACATGGTCATCACACGACATGCACATGGCTCTCCCATGGATAGTACACACCTAAACCACTCATGGTGTGTAAACATGGTACACGACATGTTTTTGTTAAATCATTATACCCGAATAAAGGCCAACACACCATGATTTTCCTTCAGATTTGGTTGAATGTACATTGTGTGTAATGAAGGTACAAGGCGTGTCATTTGGAAATTTCTAGAATATCCTCATTTTCAATGATATCTCAAACACAAGTCAAAAATTAAAATAGGGTCGGAATTTTCACCTGTTCTAATAAACCTGGTTCTTACAATATTCCCACCTAAACAAAACTCATACTCAAGCAATCAAATGAAACCTAGAGATGGGCCGGAAATACCACCCTAATCAATGTAACATGGAATACCCCGATCTAAAAACCTTCCATCTAAATTCCTCAAGGGGATCCCCACCATAGGAATATTCTAACATAGTCTCAACCAAAAAAATCAAATAAGTAAAAGGATCACGAACTTGTTTTGTGAACTCATGGTCATCTCATGATGAATTTTCACCCATGCACCTCATTGGTTATCTCAGGTCATTTATGACACCCAAACATATCATGCACCGCATTGGTGTCTGCCTCAACGAGGTCATGCATCCCATGGATGCTCAAAACGATCCTAGTACCTAGAACCTCACACAACCTACATCCTCGATGCCTTGATTACCTCTACAACTCAACTAACCCACTTCCTCGATGCCTCAGATATCACACATCTCATACATATATAAAAATACCACACAACTGATATTATGTCGATCCCACTGAACATCATCTAGCCAGTCCAAATAAATCATTTGTAGCTTGTTCGCTCAAAGAGGACATGCCTCAACAGGACATGGAAAAACAAGAAATAACAAAACAGAGTAGGACCACACTGTTGTGTACCTCTAACCATCATCATCTCACCAGCCTGCTCAGCCTCTAGTAACTCCACAACATGCACCTAGCCTAATGTATGACTTTCTGATGACTGACCACCCTGCATTGTTGCTCATGTCAACAGCCACTGACCCCTCTGCTGGGTCATGTTGTCTCTATCACATCCTCCACATGCAGTTGAATCACATCTACCTTGTCCTAGTACTGATCTTGAACCAACTCCATATGTCACAGTCTGCACTGGTCCCTACCAACCAGTTGTCTGAGAAGGCATCCTACAAAACCTCTACATATTTTCAACCCCTATACATGCCCCACACTCTTTTGGAGGCCTATTACACTGAGTATGAACATGTATTGGCTTTACACGCTGAAATCAATCCACTAATGAACATCTATGAGATGGCTGAACTGATTCCTTGTCCTGACTTCCCTATTGGAACTCATCCTTTCATCGCTTCCTGTTATATAAACAATCACCTGAAGTTGTCGCCCAACGATCCTGGGGCCTATCCATCTGGTTGCCCTCAAATAAGAGCACCTAATTCACCACCTCTGAGAATGATCACAGACTGAAGATATTAACCAAGATCCAAATGGCATGGAGTAAGCCATCTTAAATGAACCTCACCCTTTCCAAGTCATCACATACCGTACTAGGTGAAAATTGACACAACTCAGTGAAAGCACCTGCATAGTCCATGACAGACATATATCTCGGATTAAGTCTCATGAACTCCCAAGCTCTCCCGAACCTTAGTGTCTTTATGTAAAAGTGATCTAAAAATCGTTCCTTGACGTCCTTCCATGTCAGTCCTTCGCGTTTCTTAGCATGAGACTTCACCTTCGACCAACTCTTCGCCAGTCCTCCCACCATGTATGTCGCTAGCTTGACCCTCCACCCTAGCGGCATCTCAAGATGCCTAAAGATCATGTGCATGAGCTATATGTAGTTCTCAACCACATGTAGACCATCCTAACCCTGAAGGAGAGGCGGGTGATGTGACTTGAACTCCCACATCAGATACGCCTTAGATGGCTCTGTACTCTATGCACCTCTGTCGACCCCCAGCAAGACACATACCGGGCTAGCATGTAGATGCTCTTTGATCAATGGTCTGAACGCTACCAAATCCAGCTATTGTCTTTACTGCACTTGATCCTGGAATTGTTATTATCCCTAAGCCTATACATATGGCTCATCATATACCTTCAATAGATCCTGAATCTGATATGTTAGCATTATACCATCTCTCTCTTGACTCTCAGTCTGAGACGACTAAAAGGAACCCACTGAATACCATAAATGGTGAGATATTCCATATATATATATAACAATATATTACACAAATATGAAATGTTGTACAATGAAAACATAACTAATATCCTTACTCTCTCACACCGCAACCCATGCCCATGACATCCCATCTTCATGGTCCCCTTACCCACCCTCAATAGAGCCAAGTATCAAAAGTAACTCGGGTTATGCCTGTCCTGAAAACCAACGTTACCTCAAACAAATAACTGAGTCTCCCAATCATAATTACAAAAATCACCTCAACCATAGTATCTGCCTTCTCCTATAAGTGTTGGACCCAAATACCTTTCCACATGCGATTCTTCATATATATAAAGCATGGAGTAACACATTGTAATAATCTGGAAATTATATCAAGAAATTCACTTATTCATATTTCAAATCATACAAAAAATGAAAATTGATATTATTCACATGGAATTATCACTTCATAAATCATACATGAAATTATGAAAATTAAATTCCCTAAAAATGTGCCTATAAAAATACAAACAATCACCCCTTTCCATACTAGGACAAGTTCCAATTCTCCCTTATCGCAACGGGTTAAGGGCTACATATCATAATCATTATCAACACACACCATGTGAGCCATAGATGTGAAAATCATGTAAACTGTAATATGAGAAAAAAATAAATAGGAATTCCAACCCCTGGAAACTTGGTCCATCCCTTGTACATGGGGTTATGGGCACCAAAGAGAAAGCTAGAAACCCAATTCCAACAACAACCAATCTCTAGTCCACCATATACTAATTAGTAAAACCAACACAAATAAAAAGATAATTCTCAATATCATTAGTTGATATCAAAACACTTGTACTAAATCCTTGTCAAGAACTCCTCTAATACCACATTGAAACGACCTCTACCTGATCATCTACCTGAAAATGATAAATAGGCTACGTGTTACTACATTAGGTGCACCTCCCCAAACACCAAAGGTAGCCGACTAGCACTGAGGGTCTGATATGTATAGTGGGGAGTTTATACCCTCTCAGAGGATGATAATGGAACTGGTCCGAGTAATAATATATAACATGTGGAAAAAATAATCGACATAGCAGACTCGAACCATACCCTCATTTCGGAAAAAAAAAATCAATAACAAAAAATGACAGAAGAAAAAAGGGATCCAATGGCTAACCAAAAGTTGCTACGATAAATAAGATGAACAAACTGATACATCAAAGAGAGAAAAACAATTTAGAATCCAGCTAGGAAAGATTTCAAAGTTCACTACCATCTCCATGAGACAGTTAAAACAATACAGTTCTTGAAGCTCATATATTTCCTACACATAAATGCATAAAATCTAAATGCATCCCAATGGGCATGTGTAGTGTGTGAGATAAATCTCAACAGGACACCACCCAATGGTGCGTTACTAATTTATATTTTTAATTAGGTATGCAGTTATAATGAAAATAATAAATAGTACAATTCAATAATAAACTTAAACTCCACTAGTGCTCAGTATCCTCCAAGAAGTGTCACCTGCTTCGACCAAATTCGGAATCTATATCATGTGAAGTAGCACCATGTGCCACCCGACACCTCGTATCCCATGTACCAAAGTCCCGAAGGCACTCCCCAATAGTAGTGACCTGGATGAACAATGATGTCTGTCCTCATATAAGTAACTGGGGGGACAACGATGTCTGCCCTCAGATAAAGTAACCGGCATGACAATAATGTCTGCACTCAAATCACAGTGAGCCTGTACCCCCCAACATGATAGCCACAACGCTATCCCCTGAAGGCTCCCCACCTTCCACATTGCTTCTTATGAAAAACACCCAAACCAATAGTACCTAAACCGCATCTATACGGGGTCTCTACCCACACGAGTGATCAAAACGACCTCATCACAGAGTCTCTCTGTGTGCACACTATCCAACAATTCGGGTGAGCTGTAATCACCAAAATAGTACCCAACCCACAAAGTCTCTTACACATCAGGTCCCCTTTACCATGTCACTCACATCTTATGGCCTTGATATCAATGCAACCCAGGCCATAACCATCCTAACAGTCACACTGCCTTAAGCCGATGTCCATGACCCTAAATCCCATGGTTAGAACCACCCAATGTAACCAAGGTCAAGACCGACCTGTGATTAGCATCACTCAAAAATATCTGGGCCATGCCCAACACAACTCGATGGTTCCAAAATATGTGACATCACACATCATATATATATATATATATATATTCGAAAGAAATAATTAAAAAAAATGGAACCAAACAAAATAGTTGAATTGTATTATCCAGCAGTTGTCCCATACTTGAACTGAGGTCTTGAAAGCCTCTAATGATTCATATCAAGGATTAATAAACTAGACTTAATAGTTAATATGATATAGCTCAATTATAACAATTTTGGGACCCCCCCCCGGAAAAAATGCCTCGATGAGAAATGGATCTTCACCGACCTTGCTTAAAAAAACTAGTAAAAGGTTTACCCAAAGTAATCCCACAGGTATAATAATCAATTTATCATATTAAAGCAGGTATTAAAGGATCGTTCTCAAAATACCCAAGTACATTCCAATGGTTGTGCCACCAAAAGTCCACAAAACACAAAAGAAGGTATGAACCACCTAAATGAGACTCGTAGATATAGCTAAGTCTGATATCGAACTCACATTCAATGTTGATATTCGTAGATCTACGTTTCCATCAAATCTTGGCAATTTCACTCAGATGGATTTTGTGGTGTCAGAGGAAAAAAATTGGAACGAAATAGTGTGTGCAGGATTATCCTTGCTGATGCGATCACACATTCACCAACGGATTAAATAACAAACATCGTTCGAAAAATCTTTGGAAGGGATTGTAGTTTAGGATTTTGGAAGGCGAATTTTCTAAATTTGGGGAAGAAGATGATGTTTTCAGAAATAATATGCAATGCTCTTTCATTAAAGCGAATAAAAAAATACACGACGTGTATGAAGGACTACATGCCATGTAGTAGCCTTGTCTATACTCTTACTTTATAGGAGGTATCCACAAATCTTGGACACACCACATGGGTCGACACATGGCTAGAACTCAGCCAGTATGTGGAAAAGATAATACACGACATGTCATGAAACACTACATGCCATGTAGTAGGAAATTATTACAGAGTCATCATATGGAATGTACTTCTCTATCCCATGGATAGTTCATTCCAAACCCATACATGACATGTAAGCATAGTACATGATATGTTCCTACTAAAAACAATCTACCATGTCAAAAGTCCTACACGCCATGTCTATCATTCACACACGGTTGAAAGTACACAGCGTGTTATGAAGGTACATGGTGTGTAATCTAGAAATTATCTGAACATCCAGATTTTCCAGGATTTCTGAGAAAGAAGTTGAAAATTCAAATAGGGACATGATTTTGATCCATTCTAAAAACACGGGTTCATATAGAGATAATGATGGTGGGTTCTCCTACAAACACTTTTTATTGTACCAATAGTAAAAAATGGTACTTTTATTTGATGCAGGTCATGAATAACCAGAGGAAAATAAAATTAAAGGCTATGTGAGACTATGATAACATAACTTCCAGAGATGTAAATTCTTGTGGAAACAATCACGAAAAAATGTTATTGTTATGTAATCCCTTGAAAAGATTATAATGATGAAGTTAAAATCAAAAAACGATTATATTATTCGTATTAATAATAAATCCACTTAAGAAAGTGGAAATAAAATAATATATATTAAAATTCATTATACACATAAGAATGTAATATTTAATGGATTGAGTTAGTGGTAAAAGCCGATTAATATAAATTGGAGTATAAAATTCTTTTCCACTTAGTCACATTTAACTCAAATCATTTTACATTAAATAATCCAATTTGGAACTCAAAATATTATGAATATTGAAAGAATCTGGTTTTTATATGACAAATTTGTTGTATTTACACCATATATAATAAATTAATTATAAAAAAATCAAGTTATTATTTCAATAGAATGTTATCAATCACAAAAAATAAAAGATTTTAAAATATATTCATTAAAAACATTATCGATAAGAAAAATATTTAATCATTCGAATGTGGCGAATTCTAATTTAAAACTATTTAATTATAATATCCATGAAGGAATAACATTAAATGAAACTAATATTTCATAAAATAAGTAAATTCCTGATATTAAATTTTATAGGGAATTATATAAATCATATAAATGAAACTTGGTTCATAACAACAGATAAGTCTCAATGGAATGTAAATTGAGATGATATCTATTAACGTTTGATTCCTTTTAGGTGTAAATACTTTAATCTCCTTCATAATGGATTAAAATTCTCACTAAACTGTTCCAAAACCATAATCATATTTATAATACTATATATTAACTTATATTAATACTCTATTAACCATTTTTTAATAATATTTCATTATTATCTCTATTTTGATTATTAATTGCCATGTTTCATGGGTATGTTTTACCTTGTTATTTGTTGTCCAGATCATGGATTTATAATATCCCGAATTTAAACTATGATATAAATATAATATATATTCATTATATATTTATTTATAATAATCTATAATATTTTTAGATAATAAATGGAATGCATCATTCATGGAGACGGTAGGTCGAACGTACGCATGAACGCAGTAATCATTTTTTTCTATATAAAAAGAATAAAAAGTATTCAAAATTTAATTATATTATAATTAAAGTATCATATAAATTTGATACATATTATATATATTTATTATAAAAATTCATTATAAATTCCATGTATAATGTAAAGGAATTTTATTTTAATGAGTGGGCAGTAGTCCACACTTCTACAAAAAATGTTATAGTTTTCTAATAAAATGAAGTACATAAAGGTATGTGTTATTAATTGATTTAAGAAGTATAATTATATGATTAATATAATTTATAACATATATAAATATATTTATCCTCATAATTACCAACCATGAGATGTGGTAAAGGAAAAATGAATAACATTATTTTGGGAGGTGATAGTTCACCATACACATAAACAATATGTTCATTACCCTATAGATGGAAGTGTGTGAAAGTGTAGTTAAAAAACATAAATTAAAAATAATATATTTGTATTTATGAAACATTTTTTTTATATAATCATTGAATAATAATAAGTGAATGATTAGAGAGTCAAAATAAAACAAAAGAGATTGAGGAAGATGTTACCTCTTCTTTGGGTAACTCGTTTTGTTTTGAACCAATGAGATTCCATAAATGGATTCATTACTATGGATATGATTCTATGATGAGGGGTGGTATGTTTAAGAACTATTTGGTTTGATATTTTATGAAATTAATGGTATTGATAGTTTTGAGAAAGTGTGAGGGATGAGTGCCTTTATATAGTGGAGGAGGAGTGGCACAATTGTGAATTTTGGGAAAAGGAATTACACCCGCATTTTATAGATGTCTAGTGGATCCAATAATTGTCCAAATTACATAAAAGTGATAATATGGTCGAAATATTTCTAAAAAATGGATTTTGGTAATGATTAATGGTCATTATGGCTCTTAAAATGACGTTTAATTCTCTTGCAAAGCAAATATTTCACATAATAATTGTAATTTATTATAATTACCTTCACAAATATTTGTGGTCAATAACTAAGATGAACTTTTTATATAATATAAAATATTATTATTCAAAACATGGAACAATTTTTAAGAATTCTAATCACATAAGTGGATGAAATTAATTTAAATTTATTTCCATCCATGGGATGACAATGCAAGTTTTTGATGTAAAAAAGTTCAAATATTTGCTAATTTGTCATATCTAATTTTAAAGAGAAAATGATTCCAATGAACTAAATTTTATTAATTATTAAAAAAATAATATAATTAATCTTTTCAACTAATTAAATTTATATCTTAATCATATTAATAATTTAGATGAAAAAAATAAAATTTCAATTAAAATTCATTATTTCTTAATATTCTTTAAAAAACATAAACATCATAGAAAAATATGATAACATGACCCTAAACAAATTTTATGTTCTGATTTCAATGATTAAATTTATTTAGAAATACTATTTTTATAAACACTTTAAAAAATGTATTTAAATTATGTTCCCCATTAAAGGGAGTTATAAGTACATTTAAAAAAATATAGGTTTTTAAGTTTAATATTGTGTTTATTCTTATCTAATTCATATAAAATAATTTAAATGAATATAAAATTATATAATTGAATATAATATATATATACACATATATATATATAATACTATAAATTTACTAAATAATTATATATTCGTTTATTTATTAGGATAAAAAAACTTTTCTATAATATAAATAGTTTTCTCTAAAGACATTCTTTTTATATTCAATTTGTTCTTATTTATATTTCTAATTATTTATTAACCAATGAATTCGTTTCGTCTTTATTTTAAACTATATATTTATATTAGTTAGTTTATCGTATTCATAAACACTAATATAAAGGCTAGGGAATATCTTATTTTATTAAATAATAATATCTTAATAATATGTAATTATTTGGTAAAACATAGTCTTGTGTGAAATGAAATCTTTTTAATAAATTTGTTTTTCCAAGAGATGTATGGTAAATTGGTAACCTATTAATTTCAAGATATAAATTACATTGAATTTTTTTAAAATAGAAAATATATTATAAATTCTCAAAATATTATATTCCCTTATGTTCTTTGTGTTGAGTGCCATTCAAGCTATTAAATAGAATGTTCCTACTTTTGATTTTTAGGGCATTAAATAAAAACTCATTATTAATTTATCAAATAATGATAATATAATATTCATGAATTATCTATCCTTTTATATGATTAATTTTTTTCCAAAAATTTAATACATACTTTTACCCCTAAACAGATTTAGTAAATATATTCGTCACTCAATAATCCATATAATAGAATTTTCAATCAATTATACTACATTTTAATGGTATTTATACTCATATGTATTATTAAATCTTAAATTAAATACAATATTCATAAAATAACACAACATAAATTAAAAACCATTCAGTATGACACCTACCAGATTTTCATAAAATTAATCAAACATGAAAAAATGATCAAACTCACTACTTCATAAAATATTCTAAATATCAATAAATTATAGCGTGAAAATTTAAATGAGCCCAGACATTAATTATATCTTTCGAAACATTAGAATAAATAGTGGATTTCTCTTATATACAATCAGATGAATCAAAATCCATTTAACATCCACCTTTTGGGCAATTTTTTGATGATGTAATTAATAAAGAAGGTGACGATTATTTTTGGATATTAGTCAAAAAGGGGATCATATGATATAAAAAAATAAAATTGGTGTTTATACACACTAGCACTAGTATTTTTTTGTTACCCCCGAATTATTTTATCATTTCAATTTTTTATCAAATACATGATTGATTAGTCATTTTCTACTCATACTAATTATTTTTTCTGCTAAATAATCATGAAAATAACTCTTATATATTATTTTCATTTTTTATAGTATTTATTACTACTTCCCAAAAATATAATTACCATAAACACACCCCCAACACCTAATAATACACATTACACTCACACAGATACCCAAATTTACACATAAAACATATGCACATTTTTAGATTATTTTTAAAAAAACACTAAAATTAATATTATTACCCTAAAACATATCTATTATAAATTAATAATTATTAATATTATAATTAATTAATTTATAATAGAACCATTATATTTAATTTCATTCATTTTACTAATATCGTGGCCCTAGAATATATATTTAAGAAAATTATATTTAAAAATTTTAACATAAAATTAATTATAATCACTCACACATACACTCATATATATTCTAAACCAATTGAATGCCCATAAAATCCATTATTGTTATTATTTTAATAAAATAAAAAACATAATCATTTACAATTCTTCTACAGTTATTATTATAAAATAAAGGCATTAGAAATAAAATTATGGAAAAAACAATTCCTTAGAAATTAATATTTATAATTGTGATAAAAAAGTGAAAAAAAAATTTAATATCAATGGTATTTTAATTTTTCATACGTTATAAACACCCAATTTAAATACACATAAATATTTCACTAATAAATTCAAGGAAAAAATAAATTTTTAATTTTAAATTCAATACAGTATCTCCATTAAATAATAAACAAAATGAAAAAAATATATTTCAATGACATGTGGTTTTACTTATAATTCCATTCCTAGTTTATTTAATTGTGGTTTATTTGTCCAATGTGGTAAATACCATTAAATGTATTGATATTATTGAACTATATGTGATTTATTCATTTCGTGGTATTCTTTTAATGAAAAAATTGTGAATTAATGAGTTGACCAATATGTTTTTTTTATATAAATGGTATCTGTTATAAAATAAAACTCTATGGACTAAAAAAATAATAATAAATAAAAAAATATAAGGTATAGTGTTTTTGATTCGATATAATAGAAAATAACTAATCATATCGACTATAACTTCACTAAGAGTGTCCAGTCCAATTTCTCTCACTACCTTATTTGTGAGAGGGTCTATAATTTTATTTGCCTCTCAGGACTCATGCGAGATAAAAATATTTATTATACTATGATCAATTAATCATTATCACAGTATTGTTGTGATCCACTATGGTGGTGTTTGGAACCTAGATCTAACAAGGTGAGTCATATCTAATGAACTACGATCAATCTAAAAATCCCCCCGACCATAAAACATAAAAATAAGGATAACAATAAGGAATCCATAAATCTCAATATATGGATCTAATTCCCATGGATATCTCTTCCAAATAATACAACCTCAGTTATAGAAAAATCATGGATGAATTCTCTATAACTAGATAGTCTGGGGGATTCCCCTAGTTGCCTCATCTGAGATAAAAATAAACCAGTTGAAAGGGGAGGGTACTATGAAACAAAAAACACACCTTTATATGTGGGAGTATTTCACTTCATTTCCAAATTCTGCATAAATGAGGTATCATGGACCAAAATTAAAAAATTACCTTATAATTAATCTTATTCCCTATCACTATAAAAAACTATCAGAAATAACATTTGTATTGGGAACCCTATGTCTATAATGTTTTACTCAGATTTAATTATATTAAATGATATTTATAGAATCTTATAGAGTAGTCATAATTTATTTACCCTAGTGTAGAGAGAATACTAAATTTAGATATTTGAATATTATTATCCTAAATCCTGTAGTTATTGGTATAATAGATCATTAAAAGATCAATTATTTTATTCCCAAGCGATTTATAAAAGGTACATTGAATAAATATATGATTATATCATTCTTCGATAAATTTATTGTAAATGAAAATAGAGGAACCCCAATAACTCTTTTTCGGTTGAATATAATTCCAGGTTCTCTTTCTTCATCTTATGGTTCCATACCACAATAAGTGTTTTTAAAAAATCATCTTACAAAATTTCTTAATTCATGTGATTCATATTGACGAGAATAAGGGTTATGTATTGAATATTATGTTGGTTTATTAGAAAAACCAATTTTTATTTGGTCTCACTAGCTCATGACTATTTTACATTGAAGACTATGAGATAATTATCCATTATGATCAAGAAACTAAGCTATGGGTGAAGGATATATGGGAAAATCATAAAAATACTTTGGTTCTTTATATATAGGATTAGGAACAATTTCATTCACATTTCAATTTTGATTCAAGAAATTGTACTATATATAGTATCCATGTGATATTATTTTGTATACTCATACATCAAGATGATGGGCCATCTCTTTCAGGAAGGATAATGAGTATGTTATTATTAGAACATTCTTAAAAACTATAAGGGCATAAAATATCTCATGTTGGATTCTATAAGGTCTTTTGATATTAGTTTAATAATGAAGAATAATTTTAAGACATATTCCCTACTTTTAGTTTGATTATTATTTTATAATGAATGATTTTATTTGTGGTTTGGAAATATTCCAGACATATGTGTCCTCTTAAGAGTTTGGCATAGTTGAATCTCAAAACATTGATGATTATTATAATGCAGTTATTCTATATTTAAATGATACTTTTCCTAATTTAGGATACAACCTATATCCTCTTATTTCACATCCATAACTGAAAATACCAGAGCTAGGTGGGGGTGTCGGGAGTCATATTACTCCCACAGATATGGTGTCATGAAAAATATTGATGGATCATGTACTAATGGAATTGTGAATGGTGGAAGTATTATTTATGACTATTGGTGATTACTATTCTAGCCATTTAGTTCTTAAATTGTTATAGGGAACTCTATTATATGGAAATTGTGTGTGTTTTTAAGCGGCATTCTTAGACTCTTGATGAGAATTTTTGCACGCGCTCAAAAAATATTTTTGAATTCTTCCAGTTGAAATATAATGGATGAACTAGGACATCCAATTAAAGATTAATATAATTAAAAAATGCATCGTATTCCAAAAAAAATATTATATAAAAAACTAAAAACATGTATAAAATTTTGGGGTGTTTGGATTAGTAATTTTTAAACATATTGATGATGCAATCAAGGACAAAATTACAAAAAAAACAAAATATGATAAGATTAATTAGATCTAATCTACCCTCTAAAATTTAATTCCTTAGTACCACATAGTATTACAATCTATTTAAATGTGATCCCAAAGTCATTTAAATCCTAAAACCATTTGGAAATTAACATGGACAAAAGGACAGGAAGAAATGAATCATAGGATAAATTTGGGATATCCAATCGTAGACCCCCTCTTGGATTGTGACCCAAAATAGAACTTATGTTCAATGTCCAATTTGTGAATAATATACTCCATATAAATGATAACAATTATCTCTGGGGATTATACATAATCCCTTTAATACTATCCCATGTGGATTTGGTTTGGTGATTAATGTCTCTCTTTCATGATTCACACAAGTCCAACCTCACAGTCAATTGAAAATTGGTTGAGTTCCATAGAAGATCAAACACAATTAATTACTCAAAATATGTGAGTTTTTGTGTTTACATGGACACAAAACATATAAATTAAGGGGGCAGATTTATATAAACTATAAAAGAAACTACTCATACATGAGTGGAGTCGTCATTATGAAGACAAATTTCATGAGAAATAAATTTTAATAAAAACCCCAATATCATCTCCACCCATATTTTTATCATTAAGAATTAAAATACAATATGAAAAGGTGAAATGTATATAATTTAAATTTAATAACAATTTACAATAAAGGACAAAAGATATGAAACACATTGTAGAAGAAGGACATGAGTACTATCTTGGAAGAAATAAATGAAAAAGGATAATTTATTTAAAATTTCTTAAGAGTTAAATGGAATAAACCATTTCAGCGACGCATTACCCAGTCCTTAGAAAATCCTACCAAGAGTGAAAAGAAAATTTAAATAGTGTTTTGGAGGGTCCGACATTGAAATGTAAATAATGTAACATGCAGAATCATGCCTTAAATGTTTTCTATGTGGTATTCCATTTCATTTGGTTTCCATGTAAACTACCCTTAACATCTAATGAAATAAATGCATGTAATTTAATCCTCAATCAAAACAAAAATTTTCAACCAATTCTATTAAAGGATGAAAATTTTGTGGAAAAAATAGGGATGAAAAGTCCAATCTATTGAATCTAACCTAGCTATGAATTAATTCCCATTTTCAGAAAAACAAATTAATGATCAAGATTTCATGGTATCAAATAAATTTTTTTATATTTACTTAATAACATTACCATAAAATTTCAAATCATAATTTATCCTCTATAAACTATTATAACAAAATTACTACGATAAAATTAAATTGGGAATGATGGAATTCTCTAGGAATATTCAATTTCAAGATCACAAAAAATATTTAAATTAAATATTAAAATAATGATCAATGTTCCCAAAATTTTATGGTATGTATCTTTCTAAATTTAATATTTTTGAAATCTTAAGCTTCACGCAATTCCCAGCTTAATAAATCAATGAAATATTGTTATAACCAAGCCATTAAACTAGGGGGGGTAATATTATTCTAAAAATTGTAAAATTTAGATATTTTATATTTAAATTTTATTTTAAAATTCATAAGAAAATAATTTATGTTCATATGAGTAAAATTAATCCAATTTTATGCATTAAAAGGCTATATCTTATAAGGACATTTTTACAGCCTTTTGATGGCGTGCTTATATTAAATCTAGATATTGACACTTTTATAAATCAAATTTTAAAAAATTAACTTATTATTTAAAATTTTAATATAAAAATTAATTTTTTTCCTTTTTTATAAGATTCATACTATGATAAAAAGTGAAAAAATATGGAAATTAAAATTAAATTTTTTTTTGTCTAAATAAATTATAGTGTTAAATTATATTTTAAAATATTTTAAAACTATAATGAGATAATTTTATTCATTAAATATAATGTATATCCTTTGAATAAATTGCACCTTTATTTTGGATATAAAAACATTTCAATATTCTGAATGTTTTCACTTTAATTATCATTTTATCATTCCATCAGTGAGATTAATTTTAAATAAATTCTTACCAATTATATGTTTTAAATTTTGAAAAATATATTCCATGTTTGAAATAATAAGGACAAATTTTAATAAATATTTTAATTTTGTATTTGGATAAGATGAATAGTAGCATTAATGAAAGTTTTATTACAACAGATAAAGGTAAATTGGGTAATTAAGGGTAAAAACAATATTTTAAATATTATAAATTTTCCATATAACTTTTTATAAAGTATTTGGGTGAGTTATTTCTATAAAAAAATAAAACGTAGGAATATTTTATGGCCTTTTTGAGCTACTTGGAACAATTGAGGAATTTTATAGTATTTTATTCTAAGGAAAGTCAAATATGTCATACTCATGTTTTTAATAAATGAGACATTTTTTTATATTGTTATCCAAATATATATTAAATTATAAATATTAATTTAAAATATTTCATTTTTATATTTATCAAGATAGTTTCTTTTATAATATTAGGAATGAAATAATTAAATTACCTGTTTTCACAATGGTGATGGAATAATTTGTTTATTTAATGGACATATCAAATAAATGTTATTAAAAAGATTAAAATATTGTTTATTTGATATAATTAATTTCATCCATGATTATTTGTTTGTCCTAGGATTATTATGGATGTAATACATATTTTGGTTTGAAGTTTTCATATTTATATGTTATTTATAAAAATTCATGTGCTGAAAAATGACAAAATAGATAGTAATGATATTTGAAATTAAATAATATTTTATTAATTGATATAGAATTTAAAAAAAATATAAAATTAGACCAATTCATTGGAAAAAGGTTGAAAATTACATCAATTACTCATTTATTAAATTTTTATCATTTTATTGTCACTGTATTAAAGTCTAAAGTGTAAACACACATGTTGTCATAGTAAAAGTTAAAGGGGTTAAATAAGGTTTATAGATAAACTATAAGAGTAATAATGTCACCGAAACTTGTATAATTAATTTTTTCGATTACTTAGAACCATAATCATCTTATATTTGATACAAATAAATTCTTATCCATTTTAAAATAAAAATTAATTTGTATTCATTTATATTTTTATAGTTTCCAAAAGTTCCTCTCACCTCAATTATAAAAGGGATCTTATACTGTATCTACTTCACAAACCCTTTATCCTTATATAACTTCAAAAATTAACAAAATAATCTCCCAAAATACCTCTCCTCATTCTATATGCCTCATATGGGGAGAAAGATAACCACGAAGTCTTTTGTATAAACCAAAAGGAGTTCCCCAAATAAGAGGTATCGTTCTTCAATGATCAGTTTTATTGCATTCACATATCCACACCTTAAATTATTTTTTATCATGAATATATAATAACATATGTAACCAAAATATATTGAAATATTTTTTTCAATGGTTTAGACCTACAAATCCAAATACATTTATCAATTTTGATAGACAATCATCGTTCATGTATACAGCGGATTACCATCCCCTTAACCAATGTTGTTCATATTTTCATTACCACCGTTCAATGTTATAATAATGATGTATTTATGATTATATATTATCTTTGTTATCTTTATTTTTTCTTTATTGTTCTAGAATATGTATATAACACATACAATTAATTTTTTGTATATGATAACTTTGATTGTGGACTTGTGGACTACCGACTCCTCTAAGTGATATTATTCATTAACATTATACATTTAATTTATTAAGGTTCATTTCAATAAAAATATGTGACATATATGAAATAATTATGATAATATAATTTATATAATAATAATTTAATTTTAATTTTATTTAATATGGAAAACAAATAGATGAATCATTCATGCGTACGTACGACTTACCATCTCCATAAGAAGTGCATTTCATTTCTTATCACCAAATTTTATGGACTGTTATAAATACATATGTACTAAATATATATGATATTTAAATTATGGTTTTCATTTTGGTGATGATGAAATCATGATATAATTAATGGGAACAAAAATAAATAAGTGATACCAAACTCGAAAAACTAGGCAATTAATACTCAAAATTGTGAAAAGAAATCAAGATTTTTAACAAACATGTAAAGAGATATTATAAGAATCTAATATATGATTTTATAAATATGATCATGGTTCTAGTAATATTTCAAAACATGGTTAAAACTATTATACAAGAGTTTAAAGTACATCCACCCAAAAGGAAACACAAGGTGAGGGATTTCATCTAAATTTAATTTCATTGAGGCATATTAAAATATTATACAACTAGAATTTTTTATATGGTGTACATTCTTCCATATTACATGTTTTATTACATGAATTTTTATTCTCATGATATTATTTCATCCATTTAATGTCATTTATTTACGGGGATTGCTATTATAAAGAATCAAAGTGTTAGGGGTCACCTTGTTATGTTTATAGATTATTTTCATCAAGAATGATTCGATGATCTTTCATATTTATTAACATTCATCAATGTCAAATACCCTCATTTTTATTATCCTGAATTAATGAAATTTTTTAGAATATTTACTATTTATTGAAAACTAAAATTTTATGATAAGGAACATTGATTATTACTTAAATTTTATATTAGACATAGGATGAATACATGGGACTGGAAGAGATGTGCATGGACTAATTATAGATAGACCCTTGATACATTGATAGTTTCATGGGATGAATCAGTTTTCACAATCAGTGTACTTTAAAATTTATTTAGAATTGATCATAATAGAAAAATGGTTCATGTTCTAGATAAGTGAAATCAAATATTAAATGATTACTTTCATTAAGAAATTATTTCATTTTTCTGTTGGATGTTTTTTCCCTAACAAATATTATATGTATACATATAATTGTTATACTATTTCTTAAATTTCATGTTCTCTTAATTATTTATCATTCCATGTTTATATATTTTTCATTGATTCAAGATATATTTCAGTATACATAACACTTACAAACCAATTAAGCTCACCCATTATTTGTTTCCTTTTATAAGTTATGAAGAAAATATCCTTGAAAGAGTTTTTGATGATACGTTTTAGTATCATTTGTTATGTTTTATGTTTTATATTCCCTTTTAAATATAGAGTGGCTATCAAGTATGTATTTGTTTTTCAATGATTATAAATTTATCGGACCATCTAGATTTGATTCATTGTAATCATGACAATATAATAATAAAATGCTCTATTTTTTGGGATTCTAGGGTGGGGGAATTACAGTTGATATCAGAGGATATTTAGAATCAACAATGGAAACTAGATTTAGAAAACACAGACTAGGGAACATAACCCTAAGATAAGAATTAATGATAAGAATATAATAACATCCTTTAATTTTAGGTAGGTTGAGAATATAAGGATATTTTAAGAATGAATTCATGTCTAGATAATAAAAGTTGATGTTGTTTTGGAATATATGTGACTAGGGTTAACAAATCCAAAAATTTGTATCAGCCCTAGCATGCGTGTAACGTTGTACCTAAAAAAAGGCCTTACTGCACAACTATTTCGACACTCCCAGGGGATACACTTAGGATTTTTCATGTTTTTTTACATGTCAAAATGAAGTATTTGAAATTATTGATATTTCAAAATAAACGATTTTTATGGTAATGATATTAGTTGTTATAATATTTCTCAATTTATGTTAATTATTACACCATATTTAGAATAATATGTCATTGATAATTTTATAATCTATTCGTGTATATTCCACTGTTTACAAATAGAACCTGGAAGAAATAATGATATCAATACTCATAGAAAATGTAGAGGATTACCTACTAAGAAAGACGATATAGCTTGTATTGGAACTGAGAGAGATATGGATATACTAGGTTATCTTAATCTGGTTATGAAATGTAACCTTTCTCAGATGGAGAAACCTATTCCAACATGATATTATTTGTTGATGGATCACTTTATCCGATATATGAACACGTCATTTAGTAATTCTAGTAACCCAATGGTGGCTAAGAAATGTATTATGTCATTATAAATAATATTCATGGAATTAGGGTGTGGTGAAAAATAAAAGGTTACACTTTCAGTGTAATATCTCAATTGTGATGAAGATTAAAAGTGGTTGTTGATCTAGAATAGAAAAAGGATAAATAAATAGAAATCATGGAGTGGAAAATTTTTAAAGGCTCATTCATTGGTAAATATTTCCCTCATGAAAAATAAAATCAGTTGAAAATAATGTTCCATTGTTTTATGAAAATTAAGGTAGAATGAGTTGTATAGTATGAGGCTACCTTTACAAGGTTATTAATGTATTATATGTATTTAATATTCAACATGGAATGTAAGTTTTACCATTTATTTGGAGGACATATGAAAATATATGAAGGGAATAGGGGAATCAATCATTTTATTCATATGAAGAAATAGTTTTGTGTTCTCTCACCATAGAGAGGTAAATCACCAAGTCCAAAAGATTATAAGGGGAGAAAGAGAAGATGCTGATGATATAGAAAAATATGAATTAATTGAAGAAGAGACTGAATTATTTTACCACACCTAATAATAGTTGAAAGAATTACCCTGGTAAATGCTTTAAGGGAGTGAGATTACTTTTTTATGTGTGGGGATAAGGGACACCATTCTGAAGAATGAAAAAGGAATAACAAAAAGGATAATATTCATTGTTAGAACTTCAAGGTGTTATGCCTCTATGAAAATTAATTCCAAAAGAATAAAATGAATTTACCTTGGAATAAGCTGAGGGGTAATTGTCAAGATTATGATATTGATAAATCCGAAGTGAAATGGCTATTTTTCTCTTGTAATTGTACCCTTAAATAATGTTTTAAAATTATTTTTTTGATGATATCTTTGTTATAATTATTTGGAATGTATAAGTATTTCACTTAAAAAAAATTTCATTATGTATTTAAAATATTCTATTGATTGGTCAAAATTATCTAGAATTTTGATTCTGTAGAAAGTTGATATTTTTTTTAAAAATATGGTTGGGTGAAAGGCAAGCCCTAATATGTTTCTAATTATGAGGTAATGAAATTTGGAAGAAGATCTGATTAATATGGATACAATAATTTGGGAACTACTAACTTCCATGGAAAGGATTCTAAATAATTGGTTCATGGTTTATGGGAATGTTTAGAAATTAATTAAATGGATTATATTGATCATTAGATATGGATTTAGAGGATTATATATTACATCACTAGATAATTCACATTATCCTAATAGATAAATCCTACATAGTTCAAGGAAAAGACAAATAAAATGATTCTGTTCATTGAAATTTATATTAACTTTTATTTGTAGAGACATAAATAATTTATTAACTCCAGGAAAAAGATCTTGAAACAAAAAATTGTCTTATTATAATAATTTTTAATGATATGAATTATCATTTTCATAACTCTAGTTTATGAATTTTTGTTCATAAACTTTTATTTGCACATTTTCTCTTTCACTCTACATCATAAATTGATAGTTTAATTTTTTTCCCATGTCTATTTTTTCACTAAATTTCATCAATTCAATGGCCTAGTTTTTTTGTAACCATCACATTCCTTTCCCCTCTTATTAAGATGGTGTTTTATTAATCCTATATCAGATTATGGTTTCCAAAAATAATAATTTTCAAATATCAACCTTTTATTTTTTTAGTGAAATTTAAAATCCCAAGGACACAACTTTTTGAGTGAGAGGATAATTTAACACCATAAGATTTTATGGTATTTCTATTTTTAATGTTAATATTTTAGAGTTGTATTTTACACACAACACCTTTATTAAAAGTAAAATGAAATATTGTTATAAACCAGATATTAAATTGATGGAAATCAATAGAATTAACAAAATTATTAAATTTGTATGTTATATATTTATTAAAATTTTATTAATGTCATATAAATGATTATATATGAATAAAATATGAATGAATAAAATTTTACACATTAAATGCTATATTTTACTAGAGGATGTTTTTCACCTTTTTATGGTGCAGTTTTTTTAAATATTATTTTGACTCATTTATAAATTCTTGTTGACATAATTATCTTCTCCTTTGAAATAATAACATCAAAATTTACATTAATTTATTTTTTGGTAAGAGATAAATTTTAATTTAATTCTACCCAATTTTCTGTTTTGAATTTGGAAACTTAGTTTCCATATTTGAAAATGATAAGGTCGTAATTTAAATTTTTGGTGGATATTATTTTTTTAAAAAATGATTTGTAACTTTAGAAATTATTTAATTAAAACATTTCATGGTAAATTAAGTAAATAAGGATAGAACTAATATTATTAATAATTAAAAATTAAACTAATTGATTAATTATCCACCAAAATCATCTCTGGACTTATTTTTTATCCTCGTGGAGTCACATAGATGGAATTTAGACTTTTATAGTCTTTTATTCTATGGAAACTCAAATATTTCATAATCATGTTTCAAATAAGTGTAAAATTTTTTATATATGCTTCTTTAAAAATATCATTATCTATAAATATTAACTTTTAGATAAAATTTCTATCATCATTATGAATTATTTTCAGAAAATAAATAATTAAATTAAATGATTTTATAATGACGATGAGATAATTTTTTAGTTAAAAGACATAACAAATAAATATTATTAAAAATATTGAAATATAAATTATTTAATATAACAAATTTCATTCATTAATTTTCTAGGTTACCTATACATACTGTATACATATTGATGTTTTGTTGATGCTATACTATTTTTATGATATTTTAAATACTTCATGTAATGAATAGTGAAAAAATTGACACTCATGATATTTTAAAATAAATAATTTTTTTTAAAATAGTAAGGAATTAAAAAAACATAAATTTTATTCCAACTAATTTTGATAAGGTTTAAAATTACATCCATTACTCATTTATGGATCCATTGGACTTTTAGAGTAACTATATTAACCATCAAAAAGTAAAAACACATGTTGTCATGGTAATAGTTTTAGAGGTCAAATAAGGGTAATAATGTGACCTAAACATGTTTGGAAATTATTAATTGATTGTATTTCGACCCATCCCAATCATAGCATTAAGATAACTAAACATGGATCCATTTTAAAACGAAAATTAATTTTTATTAATGTAATATTTTTTGAGTATCCAAAAGTTCCCCTAACCTCAATTATAAAAGGGAGCCACCTCCCTCATTTATTCACACCACATTGTTCCTTATATCTCATCTAAAATAATCCCAAAGATACTCCCAAAACCCCTCCCTTCATCCGGGAATCCTCACATGGGGTATAAATCTATCCCTAGAAGTATTTCATTATAATCCAAAAATAGTAACCCCATTCAGAGGTAACATTCTTGAAAAATAACTTTTGTTTCATTTACTTATCGACACATTCAAATATTTTATTTATTACTTATATAAAAACATTATAATCCTCAATATATTGGAATATTTTTATTTTCATAGTCCAGACAAAACTTCTATAAACGTCCATCAAATGGGATACATAATCATTGATCATCAATACGCTAAACTATCACCTCGTGAAGCGATGTAATACCTCAGATATTCTGAGTATTATATTTAGATATTATATGGAAATAATTTGGGACTAGGAGATGAGATGGTGTGCAATGATGAGGCTCAGTATACCTAGAATAAATGGTTGAATAGTATTAAAATTTAAATATAACATGCACTTGATTTTCATAAGAACGAGGAAAAACATATAAAAGGGTTCCAGATTCAAAATATGAGGTCACCATTGTGTTCAGAGTAGAGAATTTACCCAAGTTGAAACCTAACATCAATGTTCACAAGTTATCTATGAAAATTAGATTTTCGAAATTTTAATGAATAAAATAAATTGAAGATTTACACTTCATTTTCTGAGTGTCACAAAGAGAATTATTTTTTTAAATGATACTTTATGCAGGGATTAGTGGTTTGTATCTCAACCTGGGAAATTCTCTAGATGTGCTAGAGAGAACCATGAAGAATCCTATCAAACGAACAATGATATAATCATTGATCGATGATTGATAAACACCATTCTTCATGGAACTCTCCAACGATGGAGATGCATTTATCAATCATAATTAGGGAGTGATCCAAATTAAAGTTAGGGTGCATTATTTTGGTTTCTGATTCCCATTGTTGAGTTAAATTATGAACATGAACCAACCATTGAACATGTTGATCTATGTTTTGATCAATCTTGTGGGAAGAATTTTGGTTGAGGCAAATTTAGGGGGTTTATTATTATATTTACATTTCATTAATGATCATTCTTATAGGAACAGATCATGGATAGAATGAATAATGTCCATGTTTTGTTCCTCTGGATTGTTCATTATAAATGTTTTATACCCTATTTTGTTCTATGTATTCTTCATTATTTATAATGTTATGAACGGATGATCATTATGGTTTCATTTCTTGGGAAAAATATCTGAATTTGATGATCCATCATTAGAACGACCTAAGACAAGTGAAACGGTGATGGAAACCGAAAAATCATATCAAATCAAAAGAAACAATTTCAGGAGTGGTTTGCATCGAAAGAGAACCAAACTAATTTCCAAGCAGATTGAAGCACTAGAAAACCTCGATTTGATGCTTGAGTGATGATGAGTCCTTTGATATTAAGTTTTGTGGTGAATTGATCAATGAAATGTGATTCTGGAGATCGGACAAGGTCTTCAGAGGAAGAACAATGGAATTTGGAAAATCATGTTGAACAAAACGTGTAACCCAATGTTACACGATTCGTGGACCCCATCGAGTGGTGGATACGGTTTAGAGAGACAGTTAACTGATGTCTGGAATTTGTCCCTATCACACATCATGTAGGATATTCCGAGATACTCATCCGGTATCTTGAAGATTCACAAACCCAGGGCGAAGAACACGGGTTGCCAGTACGACATGTACTCTCCCACACGACTTGGACAGGATAAAGTACACAGACTACCCCATATACTGGTATAATGGTAGTGATACACTAGTTGAAACCATTTAATCGCACATGGTCAAAGTACACAGGGGGGCCATATATGGAAGGACATGAAGTGTGACTTCTGCTACACGATGTGTACCCATCTTCTACATGAAACAGTTGGAATGACATTGTTCGTTGAACACAGGTGGTACTCATGCTCAAGGGACATTAAATATGATGCTAAAACATATTTTTATACCATTATACATCGCTTTCATCTCCTTTCCAATGTATATTGGAATAGTATCATTAGGTTCTGTTCCCTTTATCACATCCATATGGGTTGATTGGTATCATTTCCTACTCGTATGTGTTTGATCCCTTCAGTAGGACTTCATGGATATAGTAAATTTAATCCTCTGAGATGCTTGGTGTGACATCCTCTATTCATTCATAGTGACCTATGAATATTCATTGGTATTAATGTGAACAGATCCACTAGTTTTCGAGCCTCTAATTAGCAGTTTAATCTAGACAGAGTTGTTGGTATCACCACAAGGCCCTGGTTGTGATCCTTATCTATTGTATCCTATCTCTCACTTTATATCAATAAGCATATATATAAATATATATCATGATAGTTCCTGAGGAATAGTACTTCTCAAATGAACATCATCAGTGCTATCGGACTTAGGAGTGTGCTCCCCCAGATTAGTACTTCTCATAATCTTCAAATCTGAATCCCTGGAGTTGGTATGTGGTAGTTGTGATTTATATCTAGTCTGTGTGTCTTTGTTAAAGTATATCTGGATATTATTTTTATACATTTTTTAGAAATATACTATGTAGAGATGACTATGTATTTCATTGTGTATTGCTTGGTGGTTTCAGGTTGTCCTAATGATTATTGTTATGCTCACCCCTGAAAGGAATTTTCCTACACATGTCATGTCTTGTGAAGATGAGCATCATTTTGACAAATTCCTAGGTTGACAAGGACTAGAGGATGATATATGTGATCAAGAAGGGTGAGGTTTGTTCCTACAATGATAGACAATAGTCTCAGTACCTTTGTTTACAAGTTGTACTTTAGGGTATAGACTCCTTTTGGTGGGAATGTATTTGGACCAGTTTTACATTACTTTACTTTCCTATAATACTCTATTTGTTGGGATATAATAGTATGCATGATTTTTTCTTAGTGGATTTTACACTTCAATATTTCTTGGCATTGGATATGTGTTCATGCGTAAAGGTACAATGGCAATTATTTTCCTGTTAGTGATATACCTACTCAGTACTAGTCACTGACCCCTATATTATTTTAGGTGGGATTGGGGAGTTGTGACATGAGTCCAACTAAAACAGGTTGTGGAAGAGCAGTATCAAAGGTGGTGGGTTCTATTATTGGACCAGAAGTTACTGATATTGGATTGGGGAAATGGTTTTAAGTTTCTTGAGATTAGATTTCAAGCCAGGGATTCCTTTTTTGGTGTAAGAAGCAAACAAATATATACACCAGGACTCCGATAACCAACTTTTCGACTCGATACATGGAATCATTGGTTTCAGGGAAAATAGTGGTACGTGCAACATATATGAATCAGTTTTCATTCCATGTCTTTCTCTATTCATATCTCTAGATATACTCATTGATCGTGGTACAACTTTTTTTCTAATAGGATTCCCAGAAGATTCATACTAGTTAGGATATAACAAGTTGATCATGATGATAAACCCCTCAATGATGAGGCATCAATACAGAGGCCAGTTTCCCAAATTTTACCTCTATGTGGTTTACTACATATACCTCCACCTATGGAGTAGCATGTGGAACCAACAATGCCAACAGATGTGGAGCACATGATGAGTGCTCTTAAAGAGTTTCAGTGATAGATAAACCTTAGGTTCTGAGGAGATCCTGAGTCTTAGAAGGCAAAGTAATAACATGATGTGGTTACCCAATTTTTCTATCGAGTCAGGACCCTAGTGGATTAGATAGTCGTCCTGGTAGTGATTTATTTACCCAGTTTGGCTGGATGATGGTGGAATTTGGATATCCAAACCCACAACAAGGTGACACATTCATTGGCAGTGTTTGGACATCTCATAATAGAAGATTTACCACCAATTACACTGAGAGATGTGGGTATACATAATCTCATCATCTCTAGAAAGGTTTCATGATAGTGGTTGGTTATTCATCGAGGATCACCAACCTTTACAAGTACTAGATTAATGTGGTTGTAGATTAGTACATTAGTTATCAGACCATGGAGAGAGATATTCATAGAGCTATCTGAGCCAGCAATATCCATCTTTACATTCTTACATCTTTTAGGGTGAAAGAGAGAGCATTGGTGGTTCAAATATTATTGGATGACCATATACAGCTAGAGATACTAAAAAATGGATGAGTAAGAGAAAATAACGTTGAAGAGGGATCCAATGTTAGTCCCATAGACCTAGATGTGGGAGACGTTTTAGGAGGATGTCCAATGATTGATAATATACAGTTCAGGACTAACAGGGTGGGGCCCATTATCCTGTTGAGAGGTGATTCTATTCATGTGGCAGGAGGGGACATCTCTCTAATGATTTTTTGACCCATAATGATTATGATAGGGAGACTGTGGATTGACAATAGACATACGGGCCATTACTGGGGAAGGTAGATCTGTAGGGTGGTAGATGAGGAAGGGGAGATGGAAGAGTTTGAGGTGGTGGTCGATGTTTCAAATTGTTACTACCACCAACCCCAGGGGTTCCACACTAGGCTCAGAGAGAATGAGGATAGGGGAAAGGTAATGTGTAGGTGGTCGAGGAATATTAACTTAGGGATTTAAAAATTATTTACGGTACAATATGTGTGATTTCTAATTTAGATACAGTAATGATTGTCATAGGTCCTAGTCATTCCTTTTTCACAAAATATCTTACTTAAAACCTCAGAATTTTGTTTGACCATTAAATAAACCAATATTCTTAGAGACGCCTACTGGAGAAGACACAATGATCACAAATTTGTTTTGATAGCGGGACCATAATCTTATGGTTTAGAGTATTAGTTGGAAACTCATGGAGATAGTGTTGAGGCCTTACTACATCATTCATGGTATGGATTGGTTATCCACGTTCCTTTCAAGATTGACTATTTTAGGCGAAGGGTGTAGAGTTTCCACCAAAATGGAATGAGGTTTTATTTTGCTGGTGAAATTTAATCCTAGGTAGAAGAGGATGGATTCTTTCATAGGAGGTTGTAGATCATTACTCATTAGGTGGCTAGCCTGACCCTCGGTGCAGGTGATGTTATAAGTTTCCAATTTCCATCTGTGGTGGTGGAGTATGAGGATGTATTTCTTGAAGATGTTCCAAGATTACCACTCCACCGAGAGAAAGATTTTTACCTTGATTTACTCCCCTAGATGACATTGAAATCATCACTAGTATATCATATGGATCGTGTATGGACAAGGTTATAGTAGGAGGTATTTCAGAGGAAGTTTATCATGAGACCCACTGTTTCAACCTAGACGGCCCTAGTTTTGTTTTCAAAGAAGGCATACTGGAGATTGAGGTTGTGTGTGGAATACTGTAGCATGGACCAGGTGTCTATAAATAACATTTATATAATACTAATAATAGACGTACACTTTTTAATCAATTGAGATGGAAAATATTGTTCTTTAAGGTTGATCTTCGATCGGGCTATCACCAACTACATCTATGGGATCATGATATATTTAACTCAACTTTTAGATGTTTTTTATGGTCACTATGATTACTTGGTGATGCCCTTTAGCATGATGAACACCCTAGTAGTGTTCACGGGAATCATGAACTAGGTATTTACGTGTTATTTAGACCATTTCTTGGTAGTCATAATCAATGATATCCTTGTGGACTCAATATTTGAGGAGGAGCACATGAGACACGTTATGATGGTTAAAGATTTACACCAAGAGAAACAACATTATGGTTAGCTCTCAAAATTATAGTTCTATATTTATGTGGCCCACATTATGGGACATGTTATCTCAGTAGATGGAGTGGTTTTGGACCTGGCGAAGGATGAAGAAGTACTATCATGAGATCCACCTAGGTATGTGATAGATGTGAAGAGCTTCCTCAGGTTATCTGGCAGTTATTAAAGATTCACACCTGATTTCTCTAGGATATTAGCACCTATGAAAGATTTGAATCAAAAGGAGAAACCACTAATGTGGACTGAGAAGTACAAATAGGCTTTTCAATAGTTATGGATGATTTGGATGCGCACTCTCATCTTATGGTTTCTAGAGGAGGGTGTCCAGTACATTGTGTTATTCAATGCATCAATGACTAGAGTCGGTAGTGTCCTGATGTAGAGGAAATCATTGATTTACTATGTTTTGTGTTTATTGAGACAACATGAGAAAAACTACTCAACCCCTGATCTTGAGTTATCATCGGTAGTCATTGCACTGAATATGTGGAGAATGTACTTGATGGGAATGCGATTTGTCATCTACTCTAATCACAAGAGTCTAAATTATGTCTTCTCTCAGATGGATCTAAATGTGAGATAGAGGTTATGGATATAGATATTCTAGGAATATGAATTTGAGATTGTTTATAGTCTTATTATGGATACTTTTGTGGAATATTTTCTCAGAACAAGATCTAGTTTACTGTTTTTGAACAATGCATCAGAGCAGTTGGCCTTGTTGCAGTTGTCCTTATTTAATAGAGACGGAGCAACATACCTCTAGATGATTGTTGTTACCCCTCAACTATTTTATAGATTGAGGGAGGAACATCTTGGAGATACCAGCTACAAGACTCTACTTGTATAGATATCCTCAGGGAAAGATTATAATGGATATTCACAATGTAGGTAGAACATCATTTTATTCAGAGGATTTATAGTAGTTCCAATGGAGTTGAAGGAAGAGGTTTTGGGGGAGTTTCCCAAATACAAATTGGAGGTACATCTAGATATGGATAAGATGTACCAGGACCTCAGAAATCAATTTTGGTTTCCATTAATGAATAAGGGAGTTACATTGTTTGTTTCTCGATTCCATACTTGTGAGCAAGTGATGGCTGAACATGATTTTCCAACCAGTTTATCTTAATAAATTAAGGTTATAGAATTGATGTGTGATGGGATATTGATGGAAAACATGATGAGTTTACCATGTAGGTATAGGGGACACAATTCCATCTAGGTGATAATTTAATGACACACCAAGTCACACCACATCATAGATATCCAAGAGTAGAGTTTAGTAGAGGCCATTGAATGAATCTACATATATGACATTGTTTGAGAACATGGAGTTCTAGGAAATTTTTTTTTCAAGTAATGATGCTCATTTTACTTCCTGGTTGTGGAAGGGATTATCCAAGGTGTTTGGGACATAGTTACACATGAGAACAACATTTCACCCATAGATGGATGACTAGATAGAGAGTAAAATTTATGTTTTTGAGGATATGTAATGAGACTATATTTTAGACATCAGTCATATTTGTGAGGATAAACTACCACTAGTGGACTCCATGTACAACCAAAAATTCTATTCCACCATTGCTATTACACTATCTGAGGGCCTGTACGACCGACCATTTTTTGACACCATATTGCTGGACTGACCTAGGAGAGTTAGAAATCATGGTCCCAGAGATTGTGTGAGATAATACTGAGAAGGTACAGATCATCTAGAAGTCGAATATCACCACAGAGAGCCATCATAAATATCATTCTGAAATAAAGAAGAGGCCTTTGGAGTTCACGGAAGGAATCCATGTATTCTAACTGGTTTCATATCGTTGTGGATTATAAATATTTTTTCATGGTGATAAGTTATCTCTAAAGTTAATTGGAATGTTTTAGATACTATGTACAATTGGTGAGGTGGTGTAACTCTTAGATCTACCCATAAAGTTGGACATGGGTCACAATGTCTTCCACATATCGTAGTTGAAGAGGTACAACCATGACACATTTCACATCATTGAATAGTACAAGATGGAAATTGAGGATGGAGAAACATTTGTTGACTACCCTATGGAGATAAAGGATCTATAAATTATGATTCCTTATGGGAGGGAAAACCCTAGATATTTTATACTGGTTTCACTACAATCTCTATTATATCACTTGGGAGTTGGAGTCTCAGATAGGTGCCCATTATCCAATACTATTTTAGTAGCCTTTCTTTTCCCTTTTTGGGGATGTAAAGTCCCAAGGTGGGGAGAATTTAATGTCCCATATTCTCCATGTATTATTTATAAATAATATTTGGGTTTTCGATGATTTCTCTAGGGTGCATGCATCCGTCTGTGGAGGACGCGTAGCTGTTGCCCCGTATACCCGCATTCCAATGGTGGGCGGCATCTGCCCCATATTCAGGGACGTTTGCTCCATGATCTAAAGGAGATGATTAGATGTCAGTTATTCCTTCCATGGATTCCTCCATGGAACTCGTTACCTATTCTAGCTCTCCCTTATAGATTTAATACGGGGTTTGTGAATCTTATTCCTGGTGCCAATCTTTAATGACGTTAGTTATTTACACCACTTCCATCAGGACATTCCATGGGGTCTTGATATGGTAAAAATCTTCGGTTGGAGTATATGAAAACATCAGGCATGTCAGGGTATCTCTGGGTGCGTGGACATTGGGGAACCTATATTCTTCCTCATAAGAGGGAAACTCAAGGGTACAGAACCTGAGGAATCCCACATCAAATGCGAGGAATCATATTCCATAGGCACGTATCTAAGGTTTCCCTCAGCTTCCCATTTTTATCACATGGTATGAATCAAGTTTAACGTTGTAAGGAGACCATTACTCCAAAGTCATGTCATCCGAGGTTTTCCTCAGGCACGTCATGATTATAATGAGGTAGGCCATGAGTTTAACATCTTACAGAGACAAAATAATTGTGATCAGAACATCCCATAGTGACGGATCAGATTGGTACATCCCAAAGAGAGAACACCTGGATTATGGATGGATCAAGATGTCCAATGAGGACGGATCTGAGGTGGTTCCCTCCATGGAGGGGAGATTTCAGACTGTAATGGCTCATTAGAACACCACCAAGGACATATCAGGGGTAGTTCACCCCATGATGGGGGACACCATGGTTTTCCATTGGTTGGGATTGAACCTCATGGAGGTTTCCTACGAACCATGTATAAAGGACAAGAATCAAAACCGATGTAGTTAAAAGGGGTGATGAATCAGGGTGTTCACAGAGGAAAATGACATGGAGACATTATGTGAGTTATGCGTGGATAGCAGCCCAAGTACTTCTAGGAGCGGCAAGGATGGTGGATGACCTGATCCCACCGGGATGTGGTGGCCCGGGTTAGAATCATGTTAGATTATGGAATGTTGAATGGAGTGGATGGGGATGAGATGGGACCGTCGTGGAGGTGATGTTACTGTTTATCTTGATCCTCGAAAAGATTTCCTACGTATCCATGTGGTAGGGAATCAATGTCTGTGTAGTCTGGTGTGATGACAGGAAACCTGAGGAGGTGGCACGTGATAATGGACACATGGATGGGACCCAAACGAAGTGGAACCTATGGGTTGGGGAATGAGCTTCCCGAGACACATAAGATTGAGGGAGGGATCAGGATGAGACATGAGTGATGGGATTCAGCCTCAGGGAGGCTTCCTACATATCCACATGGAAGGGAATCAAAGTCAACAAAGTTCATCTAATGATGGCTTAATGTCGATTGGGGTTTTCAAAGACTTACTACTAGATGAGGTCGCTACGACTTACCACTGTAATGAAAATCCCTTACTGCTGAATGGAGGTACACAGTTTAATGTTGTGCGAGACGGGGGTGAACTGACGTGCAGGGGGTCGGAACGACCGGGTGGTGGGCATGAACCTCATGAGGCTTCCTACGTACCATGCCTTGACATGGATCAATGACCATGTAGTTTAGGATGGTGTGTTTGGTGAAATGACGTGAATGAGGTCAGAACGACCAGGTGGTGGCATGAACATCTTGAGGCTTCCTACGTACCATGCCTTGACATCGATCAAATACCATGTTGTTCAGGTTGGTCTGGTGCTTACCCACTAGGCTACCCAAGGTGTTGGTAAACTGACTTGAAGGGGGTCAGAGTGACCAACGGGTGGTGGGATTGAACCTTATGTAGGCTTCCTACGTAACATTCCTTGACATGGATCAATGTCCACATAGTTCGGGTGGTATATAGTTTAACTTCATGCGGCACGGGGCTGAAATTATGTTAAGGGGGTCGGAACGACTAGGTGGTGGGCTTGAACCTTGTGAGGCTTCCTACGTACCATGTGTTGACAGGGATCAAAGTCATCGTACTTTAGGATGGTGTGGGTCTTACACTCTAGGCTTCCCGATGCGTTTTTTCCATGGTCGGTGCTTTCTCTATGCCCACGTGAGTCATGCTCGGTGTGAGAAACAAGAGGCAGTGAGGACATGATGATCACCGAGCAAGGGTGCGTCCATGAATGGTGGTGAATGGGATGGAACCATCATGAGGATGATGATGGTTTCAGGTTTGAGCCTTGATGAGGCTTCCTATGTACTCCCATGGTAGGGAATCAAAGTCCACATAGTTTTTCTGATGATGGAATACCACTGATTGGGGATTTCAATGGCTTACTGCTGGATTGGGTCACTACGGCTTACCGCTGGATAAGGATGTCAACAGGTTACTGCAGATTGGAATGAAAAAAGTGGATGGGGATTACGCAAGGAAGATGCTCGGGTGCTGCTAAGGGGTGGCAATGGTGAATGGGACTTACGCAAGGAAGCTGCCTAGGTGCTGCTAAGGAGCTACAATGGTGAATGGGGCTTACATAAGAAAGCTGATCGGGTGCCGCTAAAGAGAGACAATGGTGAATGGAGATTACGTAAGGAATCCATCCGGGAGCCGCTATAGAGAGGCAATGGTGAACGAGGCTTATGCAAGGAAGCTTCCCATGTTCCGTTAAGGAGTGGAAATGGTGAATTGGGCTTACACAAGGAAGCTGCCCATGTGACGATAAGGAATGGTTATCATGAACGGGGCTTACTCAAGGAAGCTTCACGGGAGCCTCTAAGGAGTGGAAATGGTGAATGAAGATTATATAAGGAAGCTTCCCGGGTTCCACTAAGGAGAGGCAATGGTGAATGGGGAATACGCAAGGAAGGTTCCTTGGTGCCACTATGGAGTGGAAATAGTGAATAGGGATTACACAAGGATGCTTCCCGGGTGCCGCTAAGGAGCAGCAATGGTGAATAGGGCTTATGCCAGGAAGCTGCCCGGGTGCCACTAAGGAGTGGCGATTGTTGATGGGGATTACGCAAGGATGTAGCCCGGGGGGCCGTAAAGGAGCAGAAATGGTGAATGTGGCTTATGCGTTGAAGCTGCACGAGTTCTTCTAAGGATAAGCAATCGTGACTAGGGCATATGCAATAATGCTGCCTGGGTGCCACTATGGAGTAGAAATCACGACTGGGGATTATTCGAGAATGCTACCCGAGTGCCACTATGGAGTGGCAATTGTGGATAGGGCTTATGAAAAGCAAATATTTTGGTGCTGATATGGAGCCACAATGGTTGATGGGGCTTTGCAATGAAGATGCAAGGGTGCTGCTATAGAGCGGAAATGGTGGATGGGTCTTAGGCAAGGAAGCTACACGACTGCCGCTATAGAGTGACAATAATTTAGGGGGCTTACTCAAGGAAGCTACTCGGGTGCCGCTATGGAGCAACAATGGTGACCGGGGATTATGAATGAATGATGTACGAGTGCCCCTATGGAGCGGCAACGGTGATTGAGGCTTATTAAAGAATGCTGCCCGGGTGCCACTATAGAGCAACAATGGTGACTGGGGCTTACGCAATAATGCTGCCCGGGTGCCCCTATAGAGTGGAAATGGTGTCTGGAGATTATGCTAGAATCCTTCCTAGGTGTCTTCCTCATGTCTTTCCATGAGGGAATCCCATCCCACTAGTGGGATGCGGCATTCACCTATGCGCTAGTGCACAAGAGGGATAATGCCAAGGGGGTTGGAATCAGTATGAACAAAGGGGTTTGAAAAGTGTGAATCACATGGCCGTTATTCGGAACGCAATGAGGGTGGCATGGAGATAGAGGATAACTGATGAAAGTGTTCGAAACATAGCATTCATATCACGTTAGCCTGAAATGGGGACAAAAAAATGTGGGTCGACTGCTGAACGTGTTTGAAACACAAGACCTAACACAAAGTGTCATCAAATGTCTTCTGGGGCATTGGCCCAGGACAATTGGTGAGCTGATTTGGCATGGGACAAGGCCGTTATGGGGTCTCTTCGGACATGGAAGTGAATGAAGATCCGAATGAAGGACACACAAAGCATGCGGTGGAGTGATGGAATGTTTGAATGGATCCTAATGCTCTTGAAATTATGACAGTATGATCATGGCATTAGGCATCTTATACTTGGATCATAAGGTATCTCTTGTTTAGTGCAAGTTTCATCCTATGTTTAGAACATGGGGAGTACTACAGTTTATATTTGTGTAGAGAAGACTATTGGAATCTTATGTTAGGCATGTAAGGAACCTCTTTTTTGGAGAAATAGTCATCCTATTATTGAATTATAGGTAATTATACAATTTAAACTCATGTAGATAAGACTATTGGAATCTTATTCTTGTAGCATAGAGCATCTCTTGTTAGAATCAAGAGGCATCCTATGTTTGGAACATTGGTATTACTACAGTTTAAAGTCATGTATATAGGACTGTTGACATCTCATGCAAGGAGCATAAGGAATCTCTTGTTAGAAGCAAGAGGTATCCTATGTTTGGAACATATGGATTTATAAAGTATAAAGTCATGTAGATAGGACTATTTACATCTCATGCTAGGAGAATAAGGCATCTCTTGTTAGAATCAAGAGGCATCCTATGTTTAGAACATCGAGATCACTAAATTTTAAAGTCATGTAGATAACACAACTAGGCATAAGGAACCTAGGAATGGATGGTGTTGGGTCATATGCAACGGTGGCACCTTCTGGTTCGACTTGGCATAGGATCCAAGTTATAGTGCTTGGAAGAGTATTCCAAGGAATGGTTTGACTCAAGGTACTTGGGGAATTGATGATGAGGATCTCAAATCACTACATGGGAATGGAACCAAGAGGAATATGTCGACTCAAGGTGTTTCATGGTGTGTAGGGTAGTATCTCAAATCATGGTATTCTATAGGTCGATGGTGGGAGTGCATAAGGGTGCAATGGAAAATCCTGACGTCCCGACCTGAAAAATCCGTGTTGCAACCCTTCATTTTTCATGAGGGTCTGTAATAGTAGCGAAGGTAGAAGCCTCGTAAAGTGTAGGTCTTCACGAAGTATCTTCATGGAGAAAATGGGCTCATAAAATATGGGGTCTCGCGGAGCATGGACTCGGGGAGCATGGACTCATGGAGCATGGTCTCACGGAGCATGGGCTCGCGGAGCATGGTCTCACGTGGAATGGGCTCTCGGAGCATCGTCTCACGGAGCATGGGCTCGTGGAGCATGACATCGCTGTTCATGGCCTCGTGGGTTTTGGTCTCGTGGATCACAGAATCACAGAGCAGCGACACGAAGGAAGCTTCTCAGGAAGTAGGGGCTCGTGGAGGAGCCACACGAAGGAAGCTGCTCGTGGAGCAGGGGCTCGCGGAGCCACTTCGTTAAGGAAATCAGATCTCCACGAACCTGAAGATCAGCTGCCCAATGGGCATCATTGCCGTCTGGAGAATGGGGATGAGCTTGGTATTTATATTCAAGGGGTTCCGTGAAGCAAATCTTGCTTAGCGCGAAGGTGGAGCTTGCTCCGCGGTGGATCAGCAATGTCAAATACGGTTGCAGAGCATCCAACCTCCGTTCTTTGCGGAGGGTCTTCATGGTGCATCATGAACGTCAAATGGGTTCGTCGAGAATCCTACCTCCTTGATTCATGGCGGTGCTCCATGATCGCAGAGGTTGGCTTCATGAATGGACTTCACGAACCAGTTTTACATACTAACTTCAAATATCCATAACTCCTAATCCGTGACTACGTTCGTGCCCTACAACCTACCAAATCGAAGCATGTTGTAACAAACCATGATTTTATAAGATATATTATTTTTAATTTCAATCATATCTTCTGTTTTACGATACACCAAATATTATCTTGCATTATACGAAACACCGTATTAGCTTGCAGTATACGCAACACTATTCTTGGATCGTGTTATACACAATTTCATGTTTTTTTCATATTAGTTATTCTACACAACATTGAGTGTACACACATATATATATATATATTCAATTTATAAATTAAATATGGTTTTATTTTGTTATATGCAACAAAAAAGGAGTCTTGCACTACACGCAACCCTGACTTGGCTTGCATTACACGTAATCACAACCTTCCTTGATAACGTGTGTTGTACCCAATACCGGGTTTCACTAAACAACGATATATGGTTATAATATTATTATAAATTAGCCGTTATGAATAGTAGTAAAAATATTTTTAATTTTATGACATTATAGTTATTCTTACACATTTTCTAGAACTTGGTATGAGAATAAAATCAAATTTTGGAGTAAAATAAGTATTTGTAAAAAAATGTAGTTTTGCAACCTTTTGATGGTGCACCAACTTTTAATATAGTTTTTGACATGTGTATAAGTTCAATTTGAAAAAATAAAATTATTGTTTAGAATCAAGATATAAAAATTTACTTTGGATGAAATTTTCATATTATTCTGATACCTTTCATATTTTAATGAATGTTAAAAACATGGTATATTTTAATAAAAAACTAATTTGTAAATAGAAATAATTTATATGGATAGATTATATTTTTAATTGGTTATAAAGTGTAATTAGATTTTATTTTTAACATTTAATCCAATTTTGGCCAATGGAATTTATTTCAAATTGAAATTGGACATAAACAAGTGTCAATCCTTTGATTGTTATTGTTTCTTAAAAAGACGCTTTTTGTTTTGATAACGGGAAGTAATTTTAAAATTAATTAATTCCACTTCTATGTTTTCAATTCGGAAAAAGAGACATAATTTTCGAATTCAGAATATCAAATACAGCTTAGGCTGAATATTTGGTATTTTTCTTAAAAACTTCAATTTTTGATGAATAGTGAAACCACTTAGTGGTAGTTAAAAAAACTAACTCTTTCATTTAAATAAAATTTTACCACTTCGTTGAATTGAATTTCAAAAATAAGACATACATGGTTGTTATCAAGATGTAAAATGTGTTTCAATAAAATGAAAATAGTTTTTTTGAATAGTAACTTTTGACTTTTATTTACCGCGGTTAAAGGTAAATAGGGTAAATCAAGGTTAAAAGAATATTATGATAATTACAAATTACCTTAACTCTTCTCCTAACCTTATTGGATGAGTATATTCCGACCATGGGAATCCTTGGGTCGATTTTGGAACGCCATTGAGTCACTTGGCAGTGATAATGAAAATTTAGATTAATTAATTTAATGAGAAGAAAAAATTGACATTAACATAAATCTTTTTGTAATTAATTTTTATATGGTTTTATATAAGTCCTATTTTTGATTATAAATTTTAATTGTAAAGATAAAAGGATTTCCTACATCATGGTAATTTTTTGATTAATTTTTAGTCATCAAATAAATTAAATTATTTATGACATAATAATGATGTCGTATTTAGCACATTAATAAATGATTTTAATAAATAAGACTATAATGATTAAAATATTATCCAAAACCTTCCCAATAACTATTGGATGATTTTATATAAAATATTAGTGATATTATCTTCGATATTGATGTGTTTTGGACTTCATGAAACCGAAGATAATATTATAATAAAATAATATTTTCACACTTTCCTAAAGATCCCCTCCTATCCCTTATAAAAAGAGACCACTTATATGAAATTCCTCACACCTCTAAAGCCATTTGGCTTATCCAAACACTGACAAATTAAGCTCAATACATCAATCTCTTCCCCCTATAATCAATACCTCAGGCATAAGGCACTCATGAAGTCTATTAGTTCAAACCAAATGGAGTTACCCAAATTCAAGGTAAGAGTTTCTCTTAAATTGTTTTCTTTTATTTTACTTCTCCAACCTCGGAAATCTTTTTATTTACATTATTTTGTTAGAACACCAGTATCCATAATATATTATGATGTTTTTATGAGAAATATTCTAACTAAACATACACACAACTCCATTTAATGGATGAAGAACATAATATTTCTGTGGATGGAAAACTAACACCTCACGAAACGATGATTGTTCAATTACATGTTACCGCCTCTCATGGTGGCCATGATGATGGAAATGTATTTATATATGATATATATTATGTTTATGATTTAAATATGCTTCATTAATTCCCAATTATATCAAGCCTTCATCGTTTCCATAATGGGTAAATACGATAATCTCATTTGAAGAAGTACAGACTACCGCACCCTCAATGTGATGTGATTCGTTAATGCCTTATTTGGGATGTATAAGGGATAGATTTAATGATATTATATATTATATTATACTGGAATAATAATATATCTATGTATCATTATGTTTTAATTCCATTAAAATATTAAATAGAAATGAAAGCAGTGTTCATGCATACGTACGGCTTACCATCTCCATGAACAGTGCATTTCATTTCTTACCTCCATATGTTATGTACTATTATAAATACATATATATGCTGGATATATATAATATATATGATATATAAATTATGAATATAATTCTGGATATAATAAAACTTTGACCACATGAACAACATGTAATTATAAGAAGTCTTTTTTTGACTCAAGTACCAAATATCGACAAAACAAACGTTATTAACTTAAATGGTTACATAATGTTTATAACATGGTAATTAGTTATATAAAAAGAATAATAAACATGAAAAAGGTTCTTAAGCATGTATAAATTAACTTTGTTTTATTATTCAGGAGATTAAAGAATGATCGAGCCATGTCGGACACAAGGCAAGGGAACTTCTTAACCCAATTTCCGTTATTTGGGTTCATATTATCTTTCTTGTTTATGTCGTTCATTGATTATGCGAGAAATTAATATCTTATTATGTATTTATAGTTTATTTATGTGACATTATAGTTAATACACATAAGTTATCTATTTTGATTACAAAAAGATCTTTGCAAGGGATAATTATTCCACTCCCGTTCTTATCCGAGATTGTTTATTCTTAAGTATTTACTAGGGTTATTGTTATCATCCATGTCCATGTTTTCTAAAAGTGTTTTTATGTATGTTTAAAGTCCTTTTAACCATTTTTTTCATTTTACCACATGTTATGAATGGAGTATTACTTTTTTTACCATACAAGGAACTATTTTACTTTTTCGAAAAAAGTACGAGAAGATTGTTTTTTTAACTTATACGGCATGAACGGATTTTTACGGTTTCATAACGCCTTTTCTTATTGAAGTTTACTCTACAATATTTCATGACTATTTTCAAAAAAAATCCTTTTCTCTTAAAATTTCATTGTATTTTGTGAAAATAAAATGATTTTTAAGAAGAAAGGATATTTTCCTCAATATTTCATTTCAAGTGTTTTTTCAAAACCATTTTCCATATAAGATGGAATTATTTCATATGTGTATGTTTCAAGTATAATGTCTCTATGATTTACATGGTTTAAATTTTCTTATTATGAAATGATATCCATTTTTTTATATAGATTATGTTATGATGGGATGATGTTTATGAATCCCATTTTATTCTTTGGGTAATTATGAATGATTTATGTTCATATTGTGGCACATGTAAGAATGATTTCATTATGAGATGGGTGGGACCTATATCTCCCTCCAATGAATTGGGTAAAGATTTATAAGTCATGAGATAGACATGGCTGTAATGGTAAGTTAATCCGCTTCAGTGTTACAGGACTGGAACGAGGAGTGAACCCGATTCAGAAAGGGACTTTGTCCACAATGATGGTCTTGGTAGCAAAGCCTTGGCTACTATGGAAATAATATCATGAGAATAATGGTTTGCCACAATTAAATTTTTTATTCACATGCTATTTTATCATGATTAATGTTTCTTTATGATCTATTCCTTATGTACTACCATGTTTTATGTAATTTCCCATGATTTTGATGTTTAAACATTATGTACGTGTTTCTAAGTTCAAATGTATATGATTTGTTTTATTTTATCCTTGATTACCCTTACTGAGCATTTGAGCTCACCCATTATATTGTTTCTTTAACCCAGGATTTAAGAAATTTTTTTATGTAAACAAACCAAAAGGGGAAGATCTTTATTGGAGATGTTGAAGAACATTCACCAAGATTAGAAGATTACATTCTGAGTTTCCAAATACACTAAACTATTACGTTCCTATGGTGTCTGTTTTTGATATTTATTAAGTATTCCACAAAAGTAATGTATTGTCCATGTACGTCATGATTCAGGTTTCTACAGTGGGTATCTGAGGAAAGGTTTAGTTAACCTTTGGAAACTTGGATGTGAAAAATTTAGTGAAATCCCTAGATATATTTAAGGTATTTCTAGGGATATCCATAAGGATAAGTATACATATAAGTTATAGTCCTAGAATTACGGTAAAGATCTTAGAATTTACCCTATGATGTAAGATATCGAAGGTACTCCCCCTTTATTATGTTGTTTTCTCTAGCATGATTTTTGCCTCTCACACTATTCTTTTTGGGTTTTAGAGGATGGATGGAACCCAAAGGAACCATGTTGATCATTGTAATGGAAAATGAAATGATTTTCCTCCTGAACTACCAATGTTATGGGTGGAGTGAAAAATATTATTTCTATACTTACACATGGTATGAATCATTCTGGACGTCCAAATGAGTAGGGAAGGGAAAAATATTCTATTGAGTTTTTCATGAGGCAATGTCCACCTTCTTTCAGTGGGTCTTCTAATCCACTTGTTGCTGAACAATGGATCAGTACCATTGAAATGATATTTTCCATACATGGCTGTTCAGATCATGAAAAATTCATTCTAGTTGTTTATCGTTTAGAAGGTGAAGAAGACCAGTTGTGGACTCTAATTAAGAACACAATGCCCAAAGGTGAAATTCAATCCATGGAATGGGATGAGTTCAAGAACTTATTTTACGATAAGTACTTCCCTCGTATTCTTCGAACAAAGATGGAAAATGAGTTCCATGATTTTAAGAAAAAGGATGATGAATCTGTTGGTATATGTGAGGCTAATTTTACAAGGCTTGCAAGGAATGCATCTGGATTTATCATTCACCTGAAAGTAAAGTTGATCGATTCTTCTGTGGCTTAAAACCAAGTCTTCGAAGGGAATTAACTATAAGATACTTTAGTAGCTATGAAGAAATTGTGTGTTGTGCTATCAAGGTAGAATTAGAAGTTGGTGTTACATATCCATCTCATGGTTTTGACAAGAAACAAAAGATGGATTTCCAGAAGAAATCTCAGAACAATGGTGAAAAGAAGATGAATGTTTCTTTATTTTCAAAGTGTGGAAATAAGCATGGTGGAGATTGCCTAAAAGGTACTAGAAAATGTATTATGTGTGGAAAAGAAGGTCATCAAGAAGTTTATTGTTCATGTAATGGGAAAAAGGTTGCTAATGATGTGAATAAGGAATAGACTACAGAGAACGCTCCACCAACACTTCAATGCTTCAAGTGAAAGGAAATGCGGCATTATGCTAATAAATTCCCTAATACATGAGTTAATGATGATCAATGTGAGAAACCTTTTAAGGAAAAGGATAAAGGTAATTCTTATGCAATCATTATTTGTGATGATGAGTATGACAATGATGTTCTGTAATGATTAAGTGTTTATGTAATGGGATTCAAAATAGTATCATGGAATCTCATTTATGGTATTGTGGAATTTTGGAATATCTATATATTGGTTTTCAATAATTTTATGGAATTGGTAACCATGGAAAAGTGATTGAAATATTTTTGGAATGAAGATGATATGCTCATAATGAATGGATAATGAAAAAAATGAAATGATCTCATGATTGATATAAGGACCAAGTGATATCATGGTTTGAGTATATAGAATTTTTGGTATCATGGTATGTGGAAATAATTACCTTTTGACAACATTCATGTTTTCAGTAAGGTTCAATGGGTATTCATTTTTCAATAGAATACATGATTAAGGTATTCACATGTTTGGAATGTGGCCAACAAGATATATCGTATAAATGATGGTATTCAAATGCTTATTATGTGACCATTTTAGTAATCATTTTCTTTATACTATGTGATTGGACATATGTATTTTGGATAAGTCTAATGATTTGAATGGACTATGTTGGAAACAAGTTTGTATTGTTTAAGGTTAGAAATTGTTTTTATATTATTGATGGAATGTCATAATGATGTAATTTTAAAAAAAGGACAACCTGCAGGATGTGAGACAACACGTCGCGTCAGACAAGGCTATGGGAATCGAACCCACAAATGAAGTGCGACTAGCCTTTATCACATACCAATGGCCTATAAGAAGTCCCTGGTTGGTAGATACTAGTTTTATATTAGTAAGCGGTATGATAGAAGGAGTATAAGTTCATTTTTGGAATTGTATACGATTAACATCACCATAGATGGACTTATGTATATTTGATAACATTTTCTAAACTTTTGTTTCAAATAGATGGAATGACCCATCATTCTATCACATGAACTGCTAACACTTTATGAATAACAAATTCAACTTCATTTCATTAAGAGATGAAGTGGAAATTGTTCAAATCATGAAAAACAGTTAGATTGAACTAAAATCAAATAAGTATTTCTTCTAATTCCAAAATTTCCTCTTTAGGGAAATGATATTGAATTCCAAAAATGTTGTCATATTGCTCTTATATCTGATGAATCAGATAGTACCTTAGATCATCACAAGTTTTTGGCTTTGTGATTGATGGCTTTTTCATAGCCATGTTCTCTACCACTCTCCATCAGAACGTGATGGTTATATTTTTCTTCCATATCCATATTTTCACCTATGTTATCATATATGGAAACACAATGATGTGTTACATTGGGTAATCGTTACGTTTCATACTTTTGTTTTTAAAATTAAGTTTTAGTATTCCTTTTTACGATGTGGGTTTCTATGAATAGTAAACGATTTATAACCCGGACAAATTTCGAAGGAAAAATTAATTTTAAGGGGGGTAGAATGTAAAAACCCAAGATTTTATAAGATATACTCTTTTTAATTTCATTCATATCGTCTGTTGTATGATACACCAAGACTATCTTGCGTTATATGCAACACCATATTAGCTTGCTGTATACGCAACACTAATCTTGGATCGTGTTACACAAAATTTAATGTTTGTTTGATAGTAGATGTTCTATGAAACATTGAGTGTATATATATATATATTAAATTTATAAATGAAATATTTTTGGATTTTGTTATATGCAACAACAAAGGAGTCTTGCAATACATGCAACCCTGTCTTTTCTTGCATTACATGAGATCGTAACCTTCTACGATAGCATGTGTTGTATGCAATACCAGGTTTCACTAAACAATCATATATGGTTATAATATTATTATAAACTAGCCATTATGAATAGTAGTGAATACATTTTGAATTTTATGACATTATAATTCATCTTACACATTTTCTAGAACATGGTATCAGAACAAAATCATTCTTTGAGTAAAATAATTATTTTTTAAAAAATGTAGTTTTGCTGCCTTTTGATGGCACAACCACATTAAATATAGTTTTTGACAACTTTATAAGTTCAATTTGGAAAAATTAAATTATTCTTTAGAATCAGGATATAAAAATTTACTTCGGATAAAATTTTCATATTATTCTAATAACTATCATATTTTAATGAAAATTAAAAACACGCTATATTTTAATTAAAAACAAATTTTTTAATAGAAATAATTTATATGGTTAGATTATATATTTAATTGGGTTTAAAGTTTAATTATAATATATTTTTTCCATTTAATATAATGTTGGTCAATGGAAATAATTTCAATTTTAGATTGGACATAAACAAGTGTCGATGTTTTGATAGTTATTGTTTCTTAAAAACACGCTATTTGTTTTGATAATGGGAATTAATTTTAGAAATAATTAATGCCACTTCTCTGTTTTCAATTTGGAAAAATAGGAATCATTTTCGAATTAGGAATATCAAGTATATATTAGGCTGAACTTTTGGTATTTTTATGAAATTGTTTTTTGATGAATAATGAAACCACTTAGTGGTAGTTAAAAAAACGGACTCTTTCATTTAAATGAAATTTTTCCAATTCTATGAATATAATTCCAAAAATCCAACATACATGGTTTTTATGAAGAATTAAAATGTGGTTCAATAATATTAAAATGATTTTTGGTGAATAGTAACTTTTGGCTTTTATTTACCGCGGTTAAAGGTAAATATGGTAATTCAAGGTTAAAAGAATTTTATAATAATTCAAAATTACCTTAAAACTTTTCCTAAACATATTGGATGAGTAGTAACCGACCATGGGCATCTTTGGGTCGATTGTGGGACCCCATTGAGCAACTTGGTAGTGATAATGACAATTTAGATTAATTAATTTTATGAGAAGACAAAATTGACATTAACAAAAATCTTTTAGTAATTAATTTTTATACGGTGTTATATAAGTTCTATTTTTGACTATAAATATTCATTATAAATATAAAAATATTTACTACCTAATGATATTTTTTTATAATATTTAAACATAAATTAAATTAAATTATAAATGACACAATAATGATGCATTATTTACCTCATTATTAAATTATTTAAATAAATAAGATTATAATGATTAAAATATTATCCAAAACCGGTCCAATTCCTATTTGATTATTTTATTTCAAATATGAGTCATCTTATCTTCGACATTAATGTGTTTTTGACCTCTTGAAACAGAATATAAGTTTATAATAAAATAATATTTTCACCCATTCCAAAAGAGCCCCTCCTCTACCTTATAAAATGAGACCACTTCTACGCAATTACTCACATCCTTCAAGACATTTGGCTCATCCAAACTCTACCCAATTAAGATCCATACATCACTAAACTCCCCCTATAATCATTACCTTAGGTATAAGGCACTTAATAAGTCCATTAGTTCAAACCAAAGGGAGTTACCCAAATTAAAGGTAACCATTTCTCTTAAATTGTTTTCTTTTATTTTACTTCTCCAAACCCTAAAATCATTTTATTTCATTTATTTTGTAACAACACCAGTATCATAAATATACTAGGATGTTTTTATGAGAAATATTCGAACTAAACTTACACACAACTCCATCTAATGGAAGAAGAACATAATGTTTCTGTGAATAGAAAACTAACGCCTCACGAAACGATAATTGTTCAATTACATCTTACCTCCTCTAATGGTGGCCTTTATCATGGAACTGTATTTATATATGATATATATTGTTTTTATGATATCCTTATGTTTATTTAATTCCCAATTATATCATGCCTTTATGGTTTTTATAGTGGGTAAATATGATAATCACATTTGAGGAAGTGCAGACTACCACCCCCTCAAAGTGATGTGATTCGTTAATGACTTATGTGAGATGTATAAAGGATAGAGTTAATGATATTATATATGATATTAAACTTGAAATATAATATAAATATTTATCATTATGTTTTAATTCCATTAAAATTCGAAATAGAATTTAAAGTAGCATTCATGAGTACGCACGGCTTACCGTCTCCATGAACGGTGCATTTCATTTCGTACCTCCATATGTTATGTACTATTATAAATACATGTATATTCTGGATATATATGATATGTATGATATATATATCAGGAATTTAATTCTGGATATAATAAACCTTAGAACACATGAACAACATTTGATTATAAGAATCCCATTTTTGACTCAAGTACAAAATATTGACAAAATGAATGTTATTAACATAAATGGTTACATAATGTTTATAACATGGTAATAAGTAATATAAAAGGAATAATAAACTTTAAAATGGTTCTTATGAAATTATAAATTAAATTTGGTTTATTATTCAGGAGATTAAAGAACGATCGAGTCAAGTCGGACACAAGGTAAGGGAACTTCTTAACCCAATTTCCGTTCTTTGGGTTGATCTTCTCTTTCTTGTTTATATTGTAATTTGATTATGTGAGAAATGAATATATTATCCTATATTTATACTTTCTTTATGTGAAATTACAGTTAATAGACATAAGTGATTTATTTTTTTTATAAAAAGATCTTTATAAGGGAAAATTATTCCAATCTCATTCATATTCGAGATTGATTTTCCGTAAGTACTTAGTGTGTTTATTGTTATCATCCATGTCCATGTTTTCTAAAAGTTTTTTTATGTATGTTTAAAGTCCTTTTTACCCATCTTTTGACTTTTACCATAGGTTATTAATGAAATATTTCTTTTGTTTACCATACGAGGAAGTTTTTGACATTTTAAACAAAAGTACGAGAAGAATGTTTTTTTAACTTATACGGCATGAACAGATTTTTACGGTTTCATAACGCATTTTCTTAATGATTCTTACTCAACAAGATTTCATGAATATTTTCAAAAAAAATACATTTATTTTAAAATTTCATGGAATTTTGTGAAAAGAAAATTATTTTGAAGAAGAACGGATATTTTCCTCAATAATTCATATGAAGTGTTTTATCAAAACCATTTTCCATATAAGATGGAATTATTTCATATGTGTATGTTTCAAGTACAATGTCTCTATGATTTACATGGTTTCAATTTTCTTATGATGAAATGATATCCATTTTTTTCATATGGATTATGTTATGATGGGATGATGTTTATGAAACCCATTTTATTCTTTGGGTAATGATGAATGATTTATGTTCATGTTGTGGCACACGTAAGAATGATTTCATTATGAGATGGGTGGGACCTATATATCTATCCTATTGATTGTGTAAAGAATTATATCTCATGAGACAGACATGGATGGAATAGTATGTTAATCTAGTTCAGTGTTACGGGACTGGAACGAGGAGTGAACTCGATTCAGAAAGGGACTTTGTCCACTGAGATGGTCTTGGTAGCAATGCCTTGGATTCAATGGAAATAATATCATGTGCTTAATGGTTTGCCACAATTACACGTTTTATTCACATTCTATTTTATCATGATTAATGTTTCTTTATGATCTATGCCTTATGTACTGCCATGTTTTATGTCATTGCCCCAGATTTTGATGTTTAAACATTATGTACATCTTTTTAAGTACAAATGTATATGATCTGTTTTATTTTATCCATGCTTACCCTTACCAAAAATTTTAGTTCACCCTTTATATGTTTTCATTTCCCCAGGATTTAAAGAAAGGTTTTAGGTAAGAAAACCAAAAGGGGAAGATCTTTATGGGAGATGTTGAAGATCTTTCACTACGATTAGAAGATTACGTATCGAGTTCCAAAATACACTAAACTATTATAGTCTTTTGGTGTCTGTTTTTGTTATGTATTAAGTATTCCGCAAAATTAATGTGATGTCCATGTATGTCAAGATTCGAGTCTCTACACTTTTGAAAATGGATACAATCTTGGAATGTGTATGGAAGCCTCTGGAAATTTTTGGGGATGAATTTTCTGGTGCCAATAATATGGAATTATTTTAAGATGAGGGATTGATACGACATGTAATTTTGAGGCTTGTAGTTCCAAGAATAAGTTGATGAATAATTTTAAAATTCAAATAGCACACACAAACACTGTTTTCCTTTAATTTGGAATACCATCTAAATGGATTCCCATATAAAATATTTACACGAACCCCTTCATTAAAATAGGTGAATTTACACTAGGAATGGTCTAATTTATGTCAGTGCAGGTCAGTTGTGTAAAGTAGTTTTCATACATTTTATGAATAAAATTAAATGGGGGTTTATTTTATTTTAAACATTTTCATCACACAGAGTTTCAATGGAACTTCTTTATTGAAATAATCCTTTAAGAAGGGATATAAGTTACGTCTCTCTACCGTAGAAATTTCCTAGAGTTTCTGGTGATATACTTGAAGAAACTTCTCAAGAGAACGATTATAGAATCTCAGATCTAGAATCATCGAACATCGTTCATGATATATGTAGAAAAACATTGAGATACATTGACTATTCTTCATTATTAAGTGATCAAAATAAATGGTAGGATTCATTGTCTTGGTTTTCCTTCCCCCATATTTAATTCAATGATGAACATTGACCAACCAACAAATAGGTTGATCCACCGTTCGATCGTTCTCGGGGGATGGGTTTTGATTCTAGGAAATTTGTTGGAATTATTTTTATATTGAAATAGATAATTTGTTCATTCTTATGGGAAAAGATCGAGTATCGAACAACAATTTTGTGGATCGATCCTTGAGATTGTTCAGTGTGAATCTTTTCTCCCACATTTGGTTCTACACATTCATCGTTCTTCATGGGGCTTTGAAAGAATGATCTTTTCACCTAAATTTATTATATAAATGATCAGAAATTGATGATATAGAATCAGGATTTCTTAATAGATGTGTGATGGAAAAGTCGATGGAAAAATAATATTGAATTTTAAGAATAAATTCTTCGAGCGGTTAGCATCAGAATAGATCAAAATAGATTTTATAACTGATCGAAGACCTGAAACACCTCGATTTAGTTGTAATGGAGATGAGGTGAATATTGAAAAAATGTTTGTAGGTTAATATATCATTGAAATGGGATCTGGGAGATCAACCGAGGCATGTGGAGGATGAAATCTGAATTCTATAAAATCTGAATCAACAAGGCAAGTAACATGATACTACATGGCATGGGGCACAACCTGAATAGAACCAATGTTTTTGGGAGTTAGTTAAATGAAACACGACATGTGACCCCATTACAAAGTGTGTAGTCCCTTCCAAGAGACTTATAATGTATATAGAATGATTAAAAGGCATAGGGTGGAGTACATCGGTTGCTAGCACAACATGTACTCCCCAATATGACTTGGTTGGGACCAAGCACATAGACTACCCCATGTACTGGTACATAAAAAGTGATACACATGTTGACACTATGTAATGTCACTTGGATGGAGTACATGGGTGGACCCTCAATGAAATTACATGGTCTATGACTTCATCTACAAACTGTATATCCATGTTCTATAAGGAACATTTGTAATGACAAGGTTTGTTGTACTGGGGCAGTACTTGGGGTCTAGGGACATGACTTGTGACCCTACAAAATGATGTATATACCTTTATACATGGCTGGAAACTCTTTCGAAATGTATCTTGGAAATGTTAATTTTTATTTCTTTCCATTTATTTCATCCCTAATGGTTGGTGGGCATCGTTTCCTACTCATAGGTGTATGATCCCTTAAGAAGGAATTCCTTGAATGAGTTGTTGGAATCCCCTGAGAGGTCTAGTGCGAGATCCATTATTCATTATTTTTGTTCCAAATAGATTCTTTAGAATTGATGTGGGAAACTAAATATAGTAGCAATCATCTACTAAGTAGGTTAATCTAGATATTGTTTTTGGTATCACCCCAAGGTCCTTGCTGTGGTCATCAACTATTGTATATTATCTATCTCTGCAGATATAGTGCCTTATCTCTCCATCTCATACCAGTTCCTAATGAATATTACATATCAGATGGATGTCGCCAGTGCTATCAGACATTAGAATGTTTTTACCAGATGAGTGCTTCATGTAATCTTCAGACTAAATCCCTAGTGTTGGTATGTAGTAGTAGTGACATATATCTGGACTGTGTGTCTTGGTTTGAGTATATTTTGATATTATTATTTTATGAGGTGTATACATATACTGTGTAGAGATGAATATATATTCCATTTTGTTTTAAATTTTTGTTTTTGGATCTCCTATTGCATATTTTTATACAAACCCCTTCACAATATTTTCCCACGCATATCGAATCTTGTGCAGATGAGTGACCTTTTGAAAGAGTCCTAGACAGACCAATACCAGAAGAAGCTTTATGAGGTCAGTTAGACTAAAGTGTGCTCCTACTGTGACAAACATCAGTTATAGTACATTTTTTAATATGTAGGACATGTGGTTGAAAACTTCTATTGGTGGGTGTGTATTTTTCCCAGTTTCAAATTACGTTATTTTCCTATTTTACTCTGTTGGTTGGGATATTGTGGCACGCCTACAGTTTTTTTATGATTTGTTCATTTTAAAATTTTTGGGGTTTAGAGATGTAAGTGTGCATTCTTTTACATATGTAATGCCCCTATTGTTGGTTTTATTCCTACTCAGTGATAGTCACCATCCTCAGGCCTATTGGAAGAGGACTTGGGGAGTAACAGCATGGGTCCCACTTGGACGGGTTGGGACACTGATGTTGTTTGTTATTCCATTACCTATTTTAATGGTTGGAATAATGATAAAATTATGGATTATATACACTATATTTGATATATATTATTTCATTATAATTCTTTGATTTTTATTGTAAACAATACATTTTTTTTTGAAATACGATAACATTGTTTGTGGGCTTGTGGACTACTGCAACCTCAAAGCGATATAATTCATTCAATCTATACATGGAATGTATTAATGATTATTTAAATAAAAATATGTGACATATATGACCTAAATATTATTATAGATTAATTATATATATATCATTTACTTTTAATGATTTTAATATTAAAATGAAATGGTGGTACAATTCATGGGTACCTATGGCCTATGGCCTCCCTTAATTGTGCATTTCATATCCTATATCCAATTTTTATGAACTATTATAAATGAATATGTAAGTAATATATATAATATTTACATCATGGATTATAAAATATACATGATTAAATCATGACCTAATTAATATGAACAATAAGTAGAAAGTTAAAACATACTCGAAAAACTATGAAATTAACACCCAAAATAGTAAAAACAATGGATGATTTTTAACAAGTGGTTAATGATATACTAAATTAAGCAAATATAAGTAATTATAAAAATGATTATGATTTTTTGTAAGTTCATAACCGGATTAAAACAATTATATAGGTCGTTAAATAGTTTTCAGCGATTAGTAAATGCATGGTAAGTGATTTCGTCTCAATTTCATATCATTTAATCATATTATATTGTTATAAACTCAATTTTGTGTATGGTTTATAAACTGATATATGACAAGTTTAATTATTAATATACTCATTATAATGATATTATATGTTTAGTTTAATGTTATTACTTCATTAGGATTATTATTGACACGTTTCAAAGGGTTATGGTACACATTGGAATGTTTAGTTATTATTTTCCCCCAGAATTTTTTAATTATATTTCATTTGTTTTTCCATTCATCAACATCAAAAACCCTCATTATTAATTATCCTCAATTTAGAAATTATTGATAAATTTTAAATATGTATTCAATATATGAATATTATTACCTGGATTTTTCTTTCTAATTAAATCACTTTTTTGAATATAAGGAATGAATTGGACTAGAAGTCATGGGTGGAGCCTAGTTATAGATAGCACCCTGATTTATTGATTATATCATTGGACAAATCAGGTGGCCAAACTAGATTAGTTTAAACAGTCATGAGAATACATCTTGACATTAATGTGGTTCATGTTCTAGACTCATGACGCCCAGAATTAAAGAATTTCATTAAATTAGAATTAATTTGAGTTATTATCTATGGGATTTAGACTTTGAAAACTTCTAGGGATTCATTTCATTTTCAGACTATTGATTAAATGGAACAATTTACTTATCAATTACCATTCTATATTGATTTATTCAAATTTATTCATGATTTCTTCCACTATACATTACCCTTACAATGTGTTTGATGTCACACATAATTTTTTTCCTTTCCCTACGTAATAAAGAAATCAAGAAAGGAAGAGGAAATAGAACTCTTGGAATTGAAATGTTTAAGGACATAATCTTTAAAAAATATTTCCCTCCAGAGCAACAAAATAAGGTGATTATAAAGATACTTAGTTAAATAAAAATTTAGAAGAACATTTGAAGATTATGATGATTCCTTTACAAGGATATCAAGGTATGATACAGTTTTCATACAAAACATGGAATGCATGATAGACTGTTTCATTGAAGTACATAATCAAAATCTTTGTAGGGTTTTGGTGTCTCTATGTTTTTCATCATCAGATGAAATAGTTTAATGTTTTATAAAGGAAATTAATGAAATATGAAAGTCCTATAGATTCTATTGGAAGAAAAATAAGAAAAAGATTATATATAAATATATGCATAATGAAATGAAGGGAAAGAATTATTTTTAACATTTTCTAACCATGGAAAGAATCACCCTATTAAATTAATAATGGTAATGTGAGTTTTTATAAGTTTAGAGTGGGTCATCAATCAACTGAATGAAAAGGGATGAAAATAAATGATATTATTTATTTCTAAAGATTAAAGGAGATGTGGTTCTATGAAAATGAATACCCCATGAATGAAGAGAATATACCTCAGAATAATTTAAGGGATCAAATTCATTCTATTTGAATTAATATATTTGAAGTGGGATGATTAAATTTTACCTATAATTGGATTCTTGGATAATATTATAAAAGTAAATTGTTGATTATAACCTAGTTATATTTATTTAGGAATGAATAAAGATTTTTTTCTATAATTATTCCCCATGTATTTAAATTCGTATATTGATTTATATGGATCTGCATGATATGTGATTCGGTAGCTAGTAGAACTTATTGGAAAATACTTAGTTGATGTAATTCTATGCCTTAACATGTTTCTAATGATAAGGTAATGAGATGTGGAAAACATGAAGATTCATATAGAATTATTAAATTGGACTCTATTAATTACCTTGTAAATGATTCTAAAGAGTTGGATCATAATATTTTGGAATGTTTAACCATTTATAAAATTTTTTGTGTTTATATTTAGATATGGTTGTAGAGGTTAATGTAATACGTCTATATATGATGTATCGTATGCTTTGAGATGAAGTATAAATAGTTCATGATGAAACCAATGGAAAATATTGTTTTTATAGAAATGAAAGTTTATATATATTATAGAATAAGAAAAACTGAATGTGACCAATGTATATTTGTGATGGAAATGAACATGATTCATGATCCATCTTAAATTTAATACTTTCCAAAAGTTGCTACTATCAAAGCCGCTTATCCAACTCCTCCACTAGTGGAAGCACCAAACACTAGAGAATCGTGTCACTATTGCAGTTTGTGGGCTGAATATTTCATTCTAGTCCTAAATATTAATCATGTGCCTTCCTTTAGGGTCATCCTCCATCATCTAGATCCTCCGTCATTGTCTGTTTCTCTATATCCAAATGTTGCACATGACCTATAACGTTCCTCAGTTAGAGGTTTTCCACTGTCATCAATTCAGGCTTACTCATTTAAAGAAGCATCACCTCATCATAAGTGGACTCTATTAACCATATTTGGAATTGAAAAGATACTTCTTCATGTGTTTTATGATTCTGTTAATTCTTAAAATCTAGAACACCCTATAATGGTATTATCTCTAAACCAAAAGATTTTTACATTGTTTTGTATTCATGTGAAGATTATTCTTAGGCTTAAATATCCTGCATCATATACACAGTAAGATGGAAGTTTAATTCTTTTATATGTTCAATAGTGGATCATGATGTAAGGGACCCATCCCATGTGTTGGTGTGGGTTCTTCTTAATGGTATAATATTACCTCTTCCAAATATTTCCATTCTCTATGGGATTGGGAACTCTATGGGTACCTTTATCTGTGTGTATGATCGAACTTTTTGACATGAAGACATGGTAGGGCCTTAGATATTAGTAGAAATGGATCTAGCTCAGCATATTTAAATGCACAGTCTTCATTTATTGGATTTACCAAATTTTAAATCCCAAGATTTGGTGTATCCGTCTACTACATGGTTATTTCCCCATTTCTTACATTGGGGGAACTCGTTACCCATGTGCCGTAAGAATCACCAGTCTTGGTCAGATCAGTGTTATCCCAATACTTCATATAATGATGTCACAATATCTTGATTAACAATGGAGTTTTTCTATTGGGTTTTCAGGCTTTCGAAGATTGTTATCGTAAAAAGTTTGTGATTTCATCTCTTTTGGAAGAACCCATCCAGATCTCCTGGAAGAATAGTCATCCTCATTGTTTAGTTTTGACAATAATATCATCGCCTCATTGTTGGTCGAGATTCATTTATTCCAATGTGATATCTAACTCCTATTGTGTTAGAATATCCAAAATAATTTCATTTTCACATGATGTTGTTGTTCATCCCGTCGAAATTCTCCCACTCAAATTTGTTAATGGACACCATACGTCTATATCTCGATGTATTTGTAGAACCGATATGTGTATCCAGATCAAACTGAACCATCAATCATGTAGCACAATCATTCTTTGTTTCGATAAAGATCATAAATATAGTTGGATGTGGGGAACTTTAGCAAAACGTTTGGGGAGTTTTTTAGAGAATATTTATATTGATAAAATCAATGAAAATCATTTATATCTAAAAAAGGAATTTTTTATATTTCAATACATGTATGGTATGTCTATGATTGAGCACATTGATTCATTCAATAAATCCTGTAATATTTGTAATGTTTGGAGGTTACAACTAGGGATGAATATAAGAATCTATTGTTTTTGAACTCTCTATCGAGGAGTTATGGAAACCTTACTACAAAGTTGTTATATGGTACGGATGAAGTGAAATTTGGTGATGTTTTAAATTCATTAGTTAACAATGAGTATAAGAGGATGGAAAAATATGACCACTGTGATTCCACATTGAAGGGATTTAGAAAAATTAGAGGAAGGTCATCAGACAGGAAAAAGAGAAGATTCCAAACAAGATAAATCTCAATAGACGTCAAAATAAGAGTGCATCATTAGTCGTCTTGAAAAAGATGAGTGTGCCTGCTATCATGAAAAAGGGTACTGGGAGAAGGATTTTCCCAAAATTGGGGAAAAAAGGAAATTATTGTATAATGAACTAATGATATTGATAATATTGAAGATATTATATTTGTTTGCTCGTTGTTCAACCATTCAGAAGGTTGGATTCTTCATTCTGGTAGTTCATTCCATATGTGCATGAATTGAGATTGGATTCCACTCTTTAATGAGTCAGATAAAGGAGAGGTATTTATGTTCTATAACCACCCTTTCCATGTGAGAGGTATTGGAACAATACTATTGAAGATTCATGATGGTACACCTCCTTAACATACAGATTTGTGATATGTAATAGAATTGTAGAAGAACCTCATAATGCTTGGATTTTCAGATAATATTGGTTATTTGATAACTATTGAATATGGATTCATAAATGTTATCCATGGTGAAAACCTTGCAATTAAATGTATTCAAAAAGGCACTTGGAATTATTAAAATGTTGAGGCTATTATAGGTGGATCTGTTTTATCAGATAAGAGTATCGTTAATCGTAGAACATGAAGGATTATATAAAGTCCCTCAATGTAAGAAACATTAGTTATTTATTCGCTTTATGTGGCTTAATATGGTGTTCTAGATTTCTATCTAACTATTTTGGATATAAAAGAAATCAACTAGTGGATGTCCATTATAGAAGATAATATGAATTCACTACATCAAAATATAATATGGGATCTCCTTCCACCTCTAAAGGACAAGAAAAATGAAATAGGGATCGTGTTCCAATATAATTTAGACATGATCTATATGACTTAGACATGTGATTCCTATGTTCATCGGGAAAGAAACATCAGGAAGAAATAATTTTTTTCCACAGTAGCACGAATTTTTTTCAGTTATATGATGATTTTTGTGATAAGCAACTTGGTGATAATTTTAGTCAAGGTGGAAAATGATGAGTATTGATAATAATATAATTACCTTGTGGATGGTGGAAGATGAAGAAGATCACAATAAGAGTTGGTGACCACCATTGATAACCAGCTACTGGAAAACTGCTTTAGCAGTTGGTGGCCACCCAAGAGGAAAAATCCTGTAGGTGATGGATAACACAAAGAAAAAACATGCACCAATACTTTTTTCCTCTAAATCAACTACAACATATTTCTGTTGTTGTATTAACAATAGATATGAGTGTGGGATTTTGTAATATGTGTATCCCCATTTTGTGAATATGAATTTCCCTACCTCCCCCATAGATATAGGTCACCCAACCGAACCATGTTAATTTTTTGTGTCCATCATTATGCTTCTACTTTGATTTATTCTATCTTTTTGTTTTATTATGAGATTGTAATTAATTAATCTTTAAAACTTTTAAGGTGTGTCATCATTGTACTGATAGAATCATTTTTAAGAATTGTGTCTCCCTCCTCATTTTTACCCCATATGTGAAATCCAGGACCATCGGGGTCATCATTATCCAATAAATCACAGCGGAGTAGTGTGTTACCACATGATCACGATTCTCTTCTTTATGTGTATACTAGAGAAGCCTCTCCTGAAAGGCATAAGTCTCTTCCAGTCTCAGCCGACTATCTTTAATATTCATATTGTGATCAACTACTGGACCACGAATGCTTTGATAAAATGGAACAATTGACTGTATCCCCCTTATTTATTCATGGTGTAAGTTTCACTAGATCCTTATCCAAGATCAGGGTTAATTTAGTGGGGTATCCAATATCATATTTCAGTGAATCTGGGGGAAAATATATGAAGATCTTTCAATTTACTTTCTTCTTAATTTGGATTAACCATGGCCTTGGGGCTAGGGTAAAAACTGACTTCATCACTAACAAGATTCATAATAATTCTATCTCCATAGTTTTGGTTTTGGTACAAAAAGAAAAGGCGATAAAATATTTTTTATTTCATGAACAGTGTTATAGTATCAAATGTTGTTCATGGAGAGCCATAAAATACTTATGTGTGGTTATTCTAGAAATCCAATTTCACTATTGAAATTCATAGACCCTCGAAACAAAACATATCTACTAAATTCATTAGGGGTGACTAATGTCATATCATCACATTTTTTATTAATAATGTGATGCAAATTAGTGGAATAAATTATGGAACAAGCATCATTGTTTGATAATGGGTGTATTTACCTGGTTTGTAGAGGATATTTCAATATAATCCTAAAACATGAGGAAATTAAAGGGAGTTGATCATTTCCCAATCAAGATAGTCAAGCATTATTCATCTATATATGTAGAAGTGGGATACATTATTTTGGATATCCGGGTGGATGATTAACATGATGTAATATCATGGGGGAGGACGATGTTCCTAGTTCTGTATTAACCATTATATAGAGAAATATAATGGGATTTCCTTTAACACAATAATTATAGTATCATATATAGATTGAAGCTTATATGATCATTCTCGAATTCATATTTCGGTGGAATCATGTACTAAAAATGGTGATCTAATTTTTTGTTCCCATCAATACATATAGCAATTGGAGTTACTTTCTATAGTTAGAGACATGTTGAAATAACCATTTCAAGGGAACATTTGGATGATGATACAAAATGAATTTAGGAAGAATAATGTTTATATTTAAATATTGTAGAGAACCTATCCCCCCATTCATTGAATTTCATGGATATCAATGAAGAGATTAATTATCTACAGTAGAGATTGGTGGTTGTTTTTGATAAAATAGTATTTTAAGAGCTGATTAATAAGGAGTAAACCAAATTAGACATGCTTATTAAATAGGAACATCGAGACCATGATAAATTAATATTTAAATAGTTTCCCAGAGGATATCGGTTCATTGGTTAATTTATTTAATGTATCAACATAAAAAAAAATTTCAGAGACCCAATATAGTCATGGTAGATGGATCTTACCTCGATGATGGTGATGTGGTGGGAGGAATGGCCAATTAATTTTTAAAATATCTAATTAAAGGTTCCAATTTTCACATGAAAGGAGGATAACAAAGGGGATGTAATGAAAAATTTGATGTAATTCCCTCATTATCCTCCAAACACGTGAATGAACTAAGTAAGTACATACCCTAGGGGTTAGAGATTTGGGATGTAGTTTGGTCCCCCAGCCTGGAAAACATTACCGTTCTAGATATATTCCTTCAAACTTTTTAAAAGGATTACCGGGGACTAGTTAAGAATGAACTAATACATACAGTTTATGACTTATTTCTTGGGGGTAATTTTCCTCATGTTTTTGTTCTATAAAACTAGTCATGATTTTGAATGTTAAAAATTTGGACTCTATTCAAAAGTATTTTCCTATATGCATGTGCATTTTTTCATTATAAGGTGATTGAAGAAATTATATATCAATGGAACTATGTCTATCTTCCTAGCCAGATATTATTTCAGAAAAATAGATTAATTATGGGAAGATAAATTATATGTTCAATTTGATTTGATCATAGAGTTATAGGAGATATAAATCAAAAAACTGGTCTATCAAATATTGTAATCGAGAATGATATGAAAAAGGAATATAACTGAATGGAATAAAGCTACATCCTCAAGGTATTTTCTGTCATGGGATTCTCAAATTGTTAAATTGATCTTTTTGTGTGGGTGTTCAAGCTCCTTATAGATATAGGGAATCCAAGACTAAATCAATTTAGTATATCATCACTAAAGGCTCATGTGCGAAAAATGGTGTGTTATACATTTGATGAATTTATCGGCTGGACTACAAAAGTTTCATCTAGCTTAATGTTTCTCAACCAATGATTTCAAATTATGGTGGATGGAAGCCTTGTCTAGAAGGTCAGGTCACAGTATATTGTGGCAGGCTACTAGTGTCTTTTTAGTGAATATAATGAATCATGAAATAAGGGTATATTAGGTATGGGAATGAATCTCAAATACCCAATCAAGAATACAATGATTGGGATGAGTTATCTCAGTAAATAATGGGATAAATCACCTTTTCTCAATCCAATCTTAAGTGGCGTGCCAAGATAAAAAGTTTCCCAATTTTCATGTATGAGATGTTGGTTTCATGGTATCTACATCACATGAATCTTATGCTGAACACAGATGGAATATGTAACATGGGACTCATACAGGGTGGGTAGGTTTAGGATACTAAAGGATATATGGTTATTTATTTCTCTCAATTCATTGGAAGTCGAGATCCTCTAAAATCTAAACCTAGAGCAATGTATTCTATCCATGAACTCTGTGACCAAAAGAACATTCATCTAGTAATAGTAGAATCAGACTCTCTCATGCTCTATAATGTTATGCATGGTACTAGACTAACCCCATGGAAGAATGAATACAACATTAAAAATTCAAAAGGTATCATGAATAGTGATATAGTGGTGATTTATACTTGGTGTGAGGGAAATACCGTTTCTGAATTTATTTCTCCTAAGGAAATCCAAGGTACTCAATGTTTTTGGTTTTCTATTATCAGGTCATTCCCTAATGTGGGGATGAATTTTTTCTATATGGAAATACATGACATTTGTTTTTGTGACCACCTTGATAGATTGGCCGTCCTCTATATTTATTTTTATGTCTTAAAAATATCTTATTTTATTTTCATAAATTAAATATATTTATGGTATATTTACTTATATTACTAGAGAGTTATGCAATTTCTCAACTCTAAACAAATGGTATTGATACAAAAATGAGGTCCTATAGACATCGATTTTGATGGTATCAATGTCCCTTTTCATAACGCAAGTTTATTACATTGTTTTCATCAACATTAACATAAAAATAGTCTCAATCACTATCCATTGGATCATTATAGATTGATTTTTCTTCCATGTCCATGTTTTCACTAATGTTCTTATATTAGAAAGCACATTTCTGTTGTAAGCTTCACATTTACCTTTAACTCTTCATAAAATGATTTTTTATTAATCCAATTTATGATGTGGATTTTCTATGAAATAATTTTCATGTATCAACCATTAATTTTTTATGTGAAATTTTAATTGTGGGGATGAGATTTGTTGAAGGTTGAGAGAATGTAACACATTAAATTTTTTTATATCTCTTTTTAAATTTAATCATTTCAAATGACTACATTTCATGTAATGCCTAAATAAAACTAGCAAATGAAATATTGTTATAACCTATAAATTAAATTGTGGTGAACCAATAGTATTTAACAATTTATGAAATTATTATATTATATATTTAATTAAAAGTTTTTTAATTCATCCAAATGATTTAATCTAAAAAATATAATAAGGAATCTAAATTCAATAATTGAAATACTATAGTTTTGAAAGGAATATTCAACACATTTTGATGGTGAACATGTTTTAAATATATTTTTTACACTTCTATAAATTATATTTGAAAAAAAAAACTTCTTCATTGAAAGGAGAATATAAAAATTTACATTGATTGAATTTTTGGCAGGGGATTAATTTTCCAATTTGTTTTTCAATTATAGGTTTTGAATTTTGTAAAATGGATTCCATAGTTGGTTTCATAATTATTAAACTTAATAAATAAGAACCCTTAATATTTAGACAAAATGAATAGTACCTATAGTAATATTTTAATTAACATTGTTATTGTTATATTTAGTTATTAAGTGTAAAAATAATTTTATAAATATTAGAAAATTACCCTATGATTTTTTTAATTATTGGGATGAATTTTTTTTTGACTAAAATCATCATTGGTTCTATATTATGGTCCCTTGAACCAGTTGGATGACTTTATTCAATTAAATGTAATTTATTCTAAGGTAAGAAAAATATTTCATACTCATGTTTTTAATAAATGTTACATTTTTTATATATGGTTCCCAAAATATATATTCAACTATAGATATTAATTTAAAACATAAATTTTTTATCTTACTCAGTATAATTTATAATTAATTTTTAGGAAGGAAATATTTAAATTAAAGGCTTTCGCCATGAAAATGCAAAAAATATTTTATTAATGGACATATCAAACAAATGTTATTAAAAATACTAATATAAATTTAATTTGATATAACTAATATCATGAAATAAGTTTTTATATGAACAAGACAACATAGGAATTTATTAATGACTTTGGTTCATGGATATCTTTTTTGTGATATTTTCAATATAAAATTAATGAGTAGTTTCAAAATTGACAGTAATGATATTTTAAAATGAATAATATTTTATTAAAGTAAATAAAATTTAATGGAAATATAAAATTCATCCAAATTATGGGGATAAGTTTTAAAATTCCATCCATGAATTATTTATTAGACTATTGGTATTTTATAGTAAATATATTAAACATCAAAGTGTAGTAACACATGTTTTCATTGTAAGAGTTTAAGAGGTTAAATATGGGTTAAAAAAAGATATGGGAAATAATGGGACCAAAAAAATTATAAAAATATTTGGTTTGGATAATGATGACCCATCATCATATTAGATTTGAAATAACTGAAGTTTATCAATTTATAAACGAAATTTATTTTATATTAATTTAATATTTTTAGTGTTTCCAAAAGTGTGCATCACCTAAATTATTAAGGTCAAACTCATACCTAACTTATTTAGACAAAATAAGTATTATATATCCTCCAAAATATTCCCAAATAAGTTGAAAACATCCCTCCCCAGATACGGGAATCCTAACTTAGGGATGAAATCCAATTGAGAATGTCTTTTTATATAAACCAATAAAAGTTATCCAAATAACAGTTAATGTTCTTCAACGATCACTTCTGTTTAATTTACATACCAATCCCAAAAAAATTATATAATGATTATATAATAAAAATAGTATCCTAAATATAATTAATTTTTTTCTAATATTATTACCTACACATTCACACACATCCATCAAATTGGATACATAATCATCATTCATGTGTACAACGTATTACCACCTCACAAAATGATGTCATTCATTAGTCCATTACAACAATTTAGGGTTTAAATAATAATGAATATATATTTTATATATAATATATATGACATATATTATGCCCGTAATATTAAATAATTTTTATATAATACCAACCATTATTTTTTGGGGAATATGATAATTTCGTTTGTTGAAATGTAGACTACCACCTTCTTAAAACAATGCGATTCGTTAAAAATTCATTTTTTGAATTAAGGGATATTTTGATAAAAATTCACATATTAAATAAATATTATTATTTAATTATAAAATATATTTATTTAATTTTTATTTTTTTAATATGATAATGAAATTGGTGTATCCATCATGCGCACATACAACCGACAATCTCCTTGAACAGTGCATTTCGTTTCCTGTCTCCAAATATTGTGGATTATTCTAAAAAAAATATGTACTAAATATACAAGATATTTAAATATAAGATTATATTTTCAATATGATTAAATTATTATGTTATCAATATTATATATAAGTAACTAGTCAATATATAGTCAACATATCAGGCAATTAACCCCCAAAATAGTGAAAATAATATAAGATTGTTAACAAATGGGTATTGAGAAATTTTAAGAAGCCAATATATGATATTATAAATATTATTATGGTTCTTTTAGAAGTTAAAAACATTATGAAACCCATTATATAGGTTTTTAAAATATCTTCACCCTAATGGAAGCGCATGGTAAGGGATTTCATCTCAATTTCATTTCCTTGATATAATGACCCATCCTTAATACATTATATAAGCGTGAGTTTTAGACAATGAAATACATTAATAAACATTGAAAATTGTATCAGTTTTATGGGTTTTGGTAATTATTATAGAAAAAATAGAACATCTCATAATAATACATGTGGATACATTTAAAACAATAACCATTTTTTTCAAATTATAAAACATTTCACGTAAAACAAAATTTCATTGAAAAATATTCATGAAAATTAAATTTTTTTCCATATTTCTATTACAAATCCATATATCCAGTGAAAAAAATTATAAACATGGGATGTTAACAAAAATATCAATAACGTATTTAAAAAGGAAATAATTAGTCATGTGATAACTTAAAAACCAATGAGACCCATTTAATAAAACTGATTTGCATGCAGAGAAACATCATGAAGTTGACCTGGGAAATATTTTAAAAATCTCACATATAATCACCCTTACACATGTAATAAAAATTTGGTCAAATTAAATCTTCAGAGTATCCAATGGATTGGATAGCTACAATGGGGCTCACCCATCATTTTTTGACCTATAAAGGGCTCAGCCCAACATATCATGAGCTATAAAGGGATAAAATGAACATATCAAGATATATAATGGGATCAGAAAAACAGAAATATGTCCAAGGAACATTGAATATTAATAAATTATCATGAATAAGGATAAACCAATCATTCTATATATTTAAAAAAAATAACCTTTTTTAAATTCATTAATGAGACTTTTAAATGGATTTTGAATGGAAATTCCACAAAAGAATATAATTGGATTAAGGATTAGTGGAATAGAATGAATATAGATATAAAATATAAGTACTAAATATGAAACAAAATATAAACAATAATTCATCACAAAAATATTCTTAATACCATATAATGAATAAATTATACGGTTTACCCAAATACTGGAAATTGGGAAAAGAATTTCATTACCTCGGGCTCGTCATACATTAAATGTGTTTAAAACTATTGTATATTTGTTAAAAGATTTTTATTAATAATTTAATGATACATAATAATATTTATAACACCTTATAGGATCATTTTATAACAATATTCCACTGATTAATTTAAAATATTTTATTTTATCCATTAGATCTGGTGTGTTCTTCACATGATTTCCATGGACTGTTTGTAAAGGATTTCCCATTCCAATAAAATAAAATACCTAGAAGTGATTTGAGATGTTATTAAAAAAAATTCTATAATATTAAATAATTCAATAAATTTTTTTGGTTATATATTTGGACAATGCATTACTAGATAATTCATTAGTGATAATTGTTAGTTTTTTTGTTGAATTTTGATTATTAGGAACAACTTTTGTTTTATAAACTATTACTTTGTATAAAAATTTGATACAGAACATAATATATCATATAATATTAATATTACAATATTATGTAACCATATAGATGGTTTTATGACCATATTTGATGGATGTAATGGAAGTCGAAGACACAACATCCATGATGTCGGTAAATTGAGACATCACGGACGATATTTTTGTTCTTAAAATAAGTGAGATAGGAGAAGATGTAAGACGATGAATTATTCCATAATCATGATAAATATATATTATATATAATATAATATATATTTCATGTTTTCTTTATTAAGGAATAGGAATAGAATATAATTATAAAAAATAATTGAAAATAGAACACAAGAAATGGGGAGAATATTTCTATCTCTTGATCTCTTCTCATTGAGATCCTCTTTAAGGACATTAGAATGGGAATTTTGTGAGACCAATAGGTTGTGAACATGGGGAATATCCTTAGGAAGAATTTTAGGTAGAATTTAAACAATGAAAAAATCTTGATAAGTGTGAGAGGAAGAGGGGGTGAGGAGGTATTTATAGTGGATGAGATAAGAGGTGTTCCATTATTTTATTCATAATTTTTTTTTTATTTTTCAACAAAACTAGAAATATTGATGATTCCATGAGTAAATATAGTAATAGGTTCATTTGAGTTCTATATTTTTTCCATTTACATCTTCCCTGACTCATGAATGATTCATAAATTCAATTATTTTTTACATTTCTTAAATTATAGAATTAACTATTCACAAAAAATTCATGTATTTTTACAAATATCCAAAAATCTCATCCAAACCATATATAGAGATGTATAATTCCCAAATGAACCCCATTGTATCAGAATAATTTTTTAAATATGATAAATTTAATTTTTAATTAAAATAATAATATATTTAGAAAATAATAATTTCAAAACTATAACTTATTTTTGAACACCTTCAAAAAATAATCAAAGACTTAAAAAATTTATGTTATAACTATACGAAAATAAAATAATCATATATGATTACATTTAATGAAGAAAATTTTTAATTTATATTATTTAATTAATCATAAAATTGTTATTAAATACATATGACGTATAAAAAATACAAACAACTATATAATGATCATATTATCACAGAAAAGATGTATTTATTAAATATTCATGGGTGAGGATACTATACATGTTTAAAATTTACTATTCATAAGGGTATTTTATTATTATAATGGGTATGTTACAATTCACAAAAAATTAATTTTTCCCTATTATACTCTAAAGAACATACCGATCACAATAATGTATGTCCATTTTTTGAAATTCCAAACATAGAAGCGACAAACATTATGTCTAACTTATACTTTATAACTATCTCTTTAAAAGAAAGTGTCATTGTATAGAGACAAAGTGTTTCATATATTAAATTTACTTTATTTGTAATATCATTGGGTGTTATATTCTCCCCACCTTTGAGAAATTGCATCCCAACTATTTTTATTTACTTATTAAACAAGTGAGGTTACCATTCTCTCATTAACTTTTCCATGTCCTATGTGGCTTCTTCAACCACATGGATTCTTCTCAAAACATTACCCGATGGATTAGATTATTCTAAAACACCTTCTCTCTATGATCATGAATTTGAACAGGTCACTCAATATAAGAAATGTTCTCTTCTAGATGAACTGCTTCAAGGATCTAAACATGAGATAATTTTGGAAAATAGGTTCTTAATTACAAAAAAATGATAATCACTGTCTAACTGAGATAAAATAGTAAGAAAATCTACTTTTAATGAAACTGGTCCCAATTTTTCTAGGATTTCATAATATCCAATGAATAGTAGACTTAACATTCCCATTTTACCAAAACACATAACATTATTACACGGAGAAATTTTAAGGAAAACATGAAAACATACCTAAAAAGAAATGTCTTTCCTCTTATATACTAGAATGAAATATATTGTTATAAGAAAAATAAATTAAATAATGATGAAGATCCAAACATCCCTGGTAGTCTACTGAACATGCTCAAAGTATATCCTCAAATGTCTGAATTGTTATCTCAGTTTATCCATCAGGATTGATGATGAAAAGTAGTGTTGATGTTCATTTTTGTTCTAAATGACTTCTAAAGACCATTCCAAAAGAAAGAAGTGGCCCTGGGATCATGTTCAGATATAATAGAATGTTAAAGTCCTAGATACATGAAAATATATTTGGGGTACAGTTAGAATTTTGATCATAGGACATTATATCTCTAATTGGAAGGAAATGTGTAGATTTAGAAGGATGATCAACAATAACCCAGATTATATTGTTACCTCAAGATGTCTTTTATAATCCCACAACAATTTTCATGGATATATTTTCACATTTCCACTCTGTAACTAGTAATGGTTTAATCATACCCTTTGGAAACTTCCACACTCCTTTGACCTGTTGACATGTCAATCATTTTAGAGTTAAATAAAAAATATCTATTTTCTTTCCATCCCACTATTAACACTTCCAAAGAACTCAGTACATATTTGGGCTGCCATGATGAATAAGAAATGATGAACTGTGATATCCACATAACTATTCTTTCTTCAATTTAGAATCACAAGGAACACATACTCTCTTCCCAAACCTCAAAACACAATCCTAAACATGGTTAAATTCAAGAAACCATCACATTATAAACAATTTTACCTTTTGGTATAATGTATTACCTACTTTATATGAATTCTTGATTTTATCTAATAGAGAAGACTACACTAAAACCTAAAAAAATAGACTTATTTTCAACACAAAAAACTTCTAAGGGAATGTTTATCAATACATTCACCAAAGGGTTATTCTCAATACATATCATGGTTAATTGATCATTAATTTTCCATCTTAATTCATCAGATACACTATATTATTTTCTAGGATGGTAATGAATTGTAAATCAAAATAATTATTTAGTTGTAGAATTGTTCTCTATCTCACATTTAATTCATTATGAGTAAATATATACATTAATTCCTGAAAAAAATCATATTCTTTTGTCCATATGAATTTAACTTCTTTTGGAGTAAACCTAGCTAGTGGGATAGATACCTGTGAATATGTTTCAAAAAACCTTTTGTAAGAACATTACAATCATAGAAAACTACGAATCTATGTTATATTTATGGGTCTTGTCCATTCTTAATAAACTATTTTTAGCAGGATCAATAGTCATTTTTTCTTTAGAAACAATGTGACCATAAAAATAAATTTTGTTGCAACAAATATTCACAGAAACTGAATTTTCCATAGATTTTTTTTTCATTTATGGTTATTAAAACAACCCTTAAAATTTTTTCATGTTCCTATATAATTTTATAATATACCCCAATGTAATCAATAAATACAATCACAAAATTATCCAATAAAACCTGAAATATTCTATTAAATACTAACATTAATATAGAAGGTGCATTTTAAACCCAAATGGCATAACTAAAAATTCATAATGATCATAACTAGTTTGAAACATAGTCTCCAGGAAGTGTGTATCCTTTACATTCAACTGATGGTATCCCAACCTCATGCCAACGCTTCAAAAATATTATTCTCCCTGGAGCTCAACATGAAAATCATCGATATGAGATAGAGGATACTTGTTTTTAGTAGTGATGTTATTTAATGCTCTGTATTCAACAAAAATTCCCATTGAACCATTTTAAATTTTATCAAACATGAAAGGATCACCCATGATGAAGTGATGGGTCGAATGAAGCATTTATCTACTAATTCATGGATTTAATTTTTAAATTCCCCAAGTTCTAGTGGATCTATTTGATAAGGGAGTTTATAAGCTGTCTTATAATCATGAAATACGTCAATAGTAAACTCAACATCTAAATTAAGAATAAAATCAGAAAAATCATAATGAAATAAATATTTTTATTAATATACCATTATCACACCATTAATCTAGATATTTCTCTTATCAAAAAAAGAGTGAGCAAGATAAATTTAATTAATATATTTAATCAATTTCGTAGATTCCTTATATGTTATATACACTATTGGTTCATTATTGAATAAAAACAAAAACTATTTCTAAAAAAAATCTTTTTTTTCTTTGAAATCAATCTTATCATGTTAAAATGAAATCCATTACATAACAAGAATAACACTAACCTCTACTAGAGGCAATATAACATGGGTTTCAGGTAAAATATTTCCATAAAATTAGAAAGATTGATTTTTATAACTTATTTTTTCGTTAATATTTACTCTAGGTGTTGTTACCATGAGTTATGGTATCATTTCATGAGGTTGAATTCCTAATTTTGTAGAAACTTTATCAGAAATGAATAAATGTTTATACCCCGAATCTAACATAACATCTACATAATCTATAAAAACAAGAAATGAAATTGATACCACCCCATTTGATAGCTCAAAATCTACTAAAGTGGTTGAAAAATATTTTTCTCCACACTTCTACTTATAATATTTTTGATTTCCAGCCCATGTTACTGTATTCAAACACCAATTAGAAAAACGACCTAATTCCTTATATTTAAATAATCTCACAATCATCTTATTATTACTTTTTGGATTATATTCCTTTCACTCTTAGGAAATTTTGCTAAACATTAAACATCAGTAGTGTTTAACAAAATTTTCTAGATATTCACCTTGATTATTTTTATGAAACTATTCATAGGAAGAGAAATTGATGTTTATACCTTCATATTTACTTGTTAAATTCTACATCAATGCCTACCAACTGGAACACTATTTATTCTTATCATCAAGAGGGACATACATGTCAGAAAACTCTATCTCAACTGTTTCAGCATAACGATCAAGTTTCTCATAGATTTTATGCTCTTGTGAAGCTAAGGATATTTATAAAAATGGTTTCAAACCAGTGTAAAATCTATTAATTTTAATATTAAATCCCTGAGTAAAGTCTAGTGTGTACCTGGCCAGTTTGGAAAAATATTCTTCATATGCTACCATAAAATTATCATCTTTCTGTTTTATTTCCAATAAATGTTTCTCCATTCTATGTCAAATTGTATTAGAAAAAAAATTTTCTAGAAAAAGACAAATAAATAAATCCCATATTAGACTATTAAGATCATATATTTCACTCAAATTCATAACCAGATAAAACCATTAATTGGCTTCACCTTGAAAATGATAAATAGAAAGTATTACCTTTTGAAATTCCGAACATTCCATCACATCAAATATATATTCTAGATCATTGATCCATCCTTCGACAATCAATGGATATGGGGTTCCACTGATTTCTTGTGGACATTGAGTCATAAAGTACTCCATAAATGGATTGTTTCTTGATGATATTTTAGGTTCTTATCCAGTATGGATACCCCCATAATTTATTTCCACATTCAACAAACCCATTATTGTCACAAACTACTCTGTTCTGATTCCAACCATTCCAGGCTATGGATTCTAATAGATATCTTCCACGTGGTGTCTTCCTAGATCATCTTTCATGTTTCTTCTTTAGAAAACCATTCTGAACAAATATGTATTGGATAAAGAATCATGGTAATATTTAAATTCATTATATTTTGAAATTGACCATAAGGAAATAAATAATTTATGGTATTCTATTAATATTATTCTAACACCTAAAGTTATCAAAACCATCATATGATGCCAACTATAAAGACCTTTCCTTAATACATTACGTATTATTGAGTTTTATACGTGAATATTAATTCATATACATTGAGGATAATTTATGTTTTTATTTTTATTTAATTTGGAAATAAAACATCTATAACATCTCATAATAAAAAAGTGGATAATATTTAAACAATATCCATTTTTTTCATAATCCAAAACTTCTGACCAAAAACATAATTTCATTGAAAAAACATCATGAAATATAAATTTTATTACCTATTTCTCCATAAAATCTTTATAACTTGTTAAAAACATTTAGAAACATGGGATGAGCATATAAATATCAGTATTTGATATAAATATGGAAATCATTAGTCATGAGATAACATAAAAAACAATAAAACTCATTTAATATATCTCATTAACATGCATAGAAACAACAATCAGTTTCCTAGGAATATATTTACCATATCTACCATAAAATGACCCTTAACCATCAAATTTTCATTCGGTCAACATTAATCTCCAGTGTACCCAATGAATTGGAGAGCTATAATAGGTCTCACCCATCTTATCTTGAGCTCTAATGGGCTCAACACAACATATATTGATCTATAATGGGATAAACCAAACATATATAGAGATGTAATGGGCTCAACTAAACATATCTATGTCCAAGGAACATTTCAAAGTAATAAATAATTATGAAATCTTGAGAAGCCACTGATTCCACATATATATATATAATAGTCCTTTTGAATTTTATTAAAGAGATGTTGAAATGGATTTTAATAGGATAGTCCCTTACAAATATAGTTTGAGTGAGAATTTTGTGAAATTGAATGGATATGTTATAAACTAAAAATGAACCTAGTAAAACATTATATAAATAAAAACTCCTCAAATAAATAATCATAATATTATATAATTAATAATGTAGAAGGTTAACCCAAAGAATGAAAATTGGGTTAATAATTCCATTAACTCAAGTTCGTCTTACATCAAATGTGTTTAAAACTCATGTATAATGGTTTAAATAGTTTTATTAATACTTAATTAATGAATAATAATTCTTATCACTCCTTATATGAGCATTTTATAACATCATTCCACTAATTAATTTATTATATTTTTTATTTCCATTGGCTCTCGTGCGTTATTTGCATGATTTCCATGGTCTGTTGGAAGAGGATTTCCCAGCCGAATGAAAGTGAAACTCTATAAGTGAAATGGAATATTAATAAATTTTATATAGAATATTAACTTTATCAATTATTCATTTTGGTTTAATTTTTTTAGGTCCAATCATTAGATACATCATTAGTGATAATCGTTAGATTAATTTGGTGAATTTTGATCTTCATGTACCAATTTTTTGTCAATTATTTGCATGCGTGAACACAAATTTTAGAACCTAATATAACTTTTCATATGTATAATATAATATTATTTAAAAATATATATGCTTTAATGAAAATATTTAATTAATTAATGGAAATTTAAGACACATCGTCCACGTCATCTGTAAATCGACACATCACGTATGATATTTTTGTTTTTAGAATAAGATGGATATGGGAAAATTATGATTATGAATTATTACAATAAAATTATAAAAAAACCCGTTATATATAATATTTTGTAGCATTCATGACTCTTGGAAAATTGAATGGTAAGAGAGTATAAAAAATGAAAATGAATGAATAGAAAATACAGGAAATTGAAAGGAATTTTTACCTCTTTACCTCTTCTCCTTGAGATCCTCCTTAAGGCATCTATTATTGGACTTTTGGTGCGACCAACATGACTTGGACATGAGAATAACACATGGGATTAATATTGGGTAGAGTTTATAAATGAACAATTTTTGAGAGGTGTGATAGGAAGAGGGAATAATGGTAGTATTTATAGTGTAGGAGAGGAGGGGATTTACATTATTTTATTCATTGTTTTATTATTTTTCTACAAGAGAAATAATTATTATGCTTCCATGAGTAAATATACTAATAAGTGCATGTGAGTTGGATATTATTTCCATTTACATTATAAATTAATCATGCATGATGAATAAATTCATATATTTTTTTATATTTCATAAACTATAAAATATGACTGTTCACAAAATATTTCTGTATTTTAAAAAAATATAAAAAATTCACCCCATCCATTTTTTGACATGTAGAATTAAAAATTGAACCCCATTTTATCAAAATAAATTTCCCTAAATGATAAATTTTATTTTTAATTAAAATCATAATTTTTTCGAAAAATAATATATTTTAAACTACAACTCATTTTATAACACAATGAAATTCTATTCAAGGTCTTATAAAAATATCATATAACCATAATGAAAATAAAATTATAATTTATGATTGAATTTTACTAAAAATTAATATTCATTTAATTTTTCTAATTAATCATAATGTTGCAATTAAATATTTATGACTTACAAAAATAATAAATCATATATAATGATCATATTACCACTTATAATATGACTTTTTTTTATAAATTAATCAGTGTTGTTACTATACATTTTTCTGATTTAATATTCATAAGGGTATGTTTCTATTCCTACAGGTCAGTTAATATTCATAAAAAATTAAGTTGGTCCTATCAAAATCCCAATAACATACTGATCGCAACAATGTTTGCCCACTTTTCAAAATTCCAAACACAAAAGCGACAAAATTATTTTTAACATATAGTTTATAAATATATCCTTAAAAAAGTTTCATTATATATAGAATGATTGTATCGTACATTAAATTATGTTAATTTGTGAAACCTTTTGGTGTTATAATTTAGGGATATTGTAATGTTATAAACCTATTTTATTTTATAGGGTTTACATACAACCCTTTGACATGTCATATTATGATTCTCCTTATTCTCATGATATTTTAACTTTCATTAAATATTTTTCATTAATGGGTATTATGATTCAAATATTTCAAATTGGTATGTGAAACATTGGAAGGATTGAAAATTATTTTCCTCAATAATGTTTTAAAGGACTTTCAATGGTATTTCCACTAATCAATTTCAATAACCATTATTATCACTTATTCTCCTTTGATGAAATATTGGTAAATCAATATTTTTTACTCAATATTGATATTTTATAATAAATAACATATATTATTAATTAAATAATTTATTTGATATATGAGGAATGGTTTCTACCAGATGAAATGGGTGGGGAATGGTTATAGACAATCCCTCGATGCATCAATAGTCTCATGGGATGAATTAGTTGTCCAAATCAGAGTAGTTTAAATGGTCTTGAGAATAGATCTTAATGGAAAAGTGGTTCATGTCCGAGATTCATGATATAGAATATCAATTAATTTCTTTCAATCATAATTCATTTAAATTTTTATCAAAATAATTCCATATATGTAAAAAATATAGGGAAGCATTGAGATTTTAGTTTAATGATTAAATGACATGTTTTATCAGTTGTTTACATTTCCATGGTGATTTTCACTCATTAATTAATGATTTTATCCTATTTATATAACCCTTTATGACTAATTGATCTCAACCTTTTTTCTATTACAGTTATTTGGTTATGAAGAAGAGTTATTTGAACGTGTTTTCAAGGATACAGTTTATTATCATTTTTCATTTTTTATGTTTATCTTCATTTTCCAATTTATAATAGATATCATGTATGAAATTGTTTCCCAAAAATACTATGTTGGTCTGTCCATTGATATTTGATTCCTTGAAATCATGAAAATGTAATAAAGTAATGCACTGGCTCTAGTATTTTTGGATCGATGAATAAAAATTATGTCAACTATTTACAACAAAATATTCAATAAAACATGTCTTATAAACTCTAAGACACTTACCCCATTAACTCATAAAAAAATCCTGAAGTATGTAATCTATAAAAAGATTCTGGTTGAAATTTCTGAATCAATGATGGAAATATAATAATTACAACAAGCGATACAAAAATAATTCAATACTAACAAATACAAAAAATAATCATAAATTGTACCAAAAAAAAGTGAGATCAAGGACACTAATCAGGTGGAAACATGTTATGATTCAAATATTACAAAAATTACCCATTTTTTATATAAATATAATTTCAAGAATATTTCTCCAACCATTTCTAGTATATTCATGTAAAATTATACTTTTCATCTTACCTAATTTTATTCCACTAAACTTGTTTTACATCCTTTTTAATAAAATTTCAAAACCCACTCATTTAATCATTCTTATAAGAAAGAAATTCGAGATCTCAAACTAGATATCACCAAAAAATTTATATGTCATCCCCCCACCTATTTATTATTTTTCTATTTATTTTTTGAGGTTGTACTGTAATATGATATCACTTATACACACAATTTCTATGTTTTTATAGTAACCTAAATAATAATAAGATAAAAAAATGTACGGTTAAACCATGTTATAATGTAAATAAATATTACTTAACTTGACAATAACTTCAATTGATTAAGATAAACACACAAGTCATAATAATTTGTGATATGTATGTATTGATAAAATGAGATAGTATTTTCCACAAAATTTCCACAATAAATGATGATTGTATTTCAAATTGTTCATAAAGGAATAATGAAATAAATCACTGACCAAATACTATTTTCCTAAAAATTGGCCACCAATGATGAAAACCTTCCCATTATCAAAAAGGTATCCCATGATGATAGAATAATAAACCATGTAATCCCAATAGGTTCTATATATGTAATTAGAACATGAAGTGATATATTTATTTTTTGGTTTTTTCAAAGTTATTATTTAATAAAAAAAAGCATTAATTGAATGAAAAATCACAAAATGGAAAATATTACTGATAGTACCTAAAATTTCATCACCTCCTCCACACATAAAATGTTAAATTTACCACAATGTGGATAAATGAAATGTTATTGTACACATAAATTGGATATTTAACATCAGGTTATAAGGAATGGTAAATAGATAGACTTGTGATTTCAAGTGATAAAAGAGTCATCTAGAATGATGACACCAACTACATGTCCTGTAATCAATCAATGTAATACTTAATCCACATCATAGTGACTATAAATATTTTTCATGTAGCCTATTTTGTAACCTCCACTACAAAATACGCCAAAACATGAGATAAAACATAAGATCTTGAATGTCTTGAAATTATCTTACCAAACATCAAATTGAATTATGAACTGAGGAGAATAAATTTTTATCCAACAACTAACTACAATTTTGATAATGCAGCCAGGATCCCCTTTTACCTTTCTTTTTAAGGCCTTTAGTTATCATATGATGACAATTGAATCTCCTTTGATTCTTGAATTTCTAGATTTATTTGATCTATTTGTTAGGATAAATCCATGTTTTATTTATTTTTGATCCCAATATGCGTGATACCTATCCTCCATGGGAAGATGGAAATATTTACCTAAATCTATATAGAAATGGTAAATACTAATGGGAGTTTTTAAATGTCATTCTACATTCTCGTACTGCACTATCCTAGTAAATTATCTAATCCTTCCTATTGGGTTTCACTATTTTCTTCAATATCTGATTTGACTCATTTTCAGAAATGTTAGGATGACCATTTGATTACAGTGGAATGATGTTAATGTTTTCTATGTCACCACATAAGTATGAAGGTAGTATTCAAAATTTCAGTTAGACAAGTGTGACCCTTGGTCACTGATAATATCAATTAGTATAATAAACCTCTAAAAATATCGATTATTGAATAGATACCCTACAATATGAGAGTAATCAATGGTGGTGGCCTTTGCCACTACCCATTTTCAAAAATAATAATTCCAAACGAGAATTTAAAAGAAAAAAAATGACATTACAAATGAGCACATAAATTCACTTACTCATACATAAAAAATATCACAAAATAATATGGGTTGTTGGGAAATCATATGATAATGTGTTGGTGATGTGATAATGACTTAAAAAACGCATATCCACCATGGAATAAGCTATATAAATAAATTTAAAATTCATGGTCTTTTTTAACAATCATTTTGGGTCAAAATTATCCATAATAAGAAAGTGTATTATCAAAATGAAAAATAGACTCAAACTGTTTATTCTTAACAATATTGTAATGAATTGTTCAATAAAAATTTAAAAAATGTAAGGATAATCTTACACCTAAAAATTTGATATACTCTACAAATTTTTAACATTATACTTCTTTAGGATTACTGGAATTTTAAATGAAACCATGTAATTCACTTAATAATCAAACCAAGGATGTGCGCCGGATATAGAATATAGATGATCATCAGGGTAGGTGTATTGACATGTTACATAGTTTAGGCTGTCCTGCTCCAACATGTGAGTTTTCTTGATCATTTCCACAACCACTAAGTTCTCTAACCCCTTCTTATCCCTTATGTCCATGTCAAACTCTTGAAAAAGAATCATCCACTGAATAATTTGTATCTTCAAATTAGGCTTGTTTAAGAGGTATGCCAATGCTAAATGAATAGATAAAACATCCAATTTAACTCAAAATAAATCTTAAATGATGTTATGTAAATGAAATATGGTATAAAAAATATTATTCCAATGTAGGGTTTTTTTATTAGACTAAATTTAATTTCTTAATGCGTGAGAAATCATATGGGATCTACCACCCACCCGCTATGATAAGACTAACCCCAACAAAATATATAAACTATTACACATAATCTCAAATGGGATGTATGAACATAGGGGTTTCATGATCAGGGTTGTGGTGAGATGTTTCATCAGATCATCAATGGAAACCCTACAGAAATTATCAAACAAAATATTAGAATCCTTTTGAATAAAATGCGATAAGGGAAGATAAATATTACTAAAATCACAATTGAAACATCCATAAAATTGTTCATTCCATAGGAAAAATCTAACATCCCATGCACAAAAAGTATAAGGAATGTACGAAATAACATCTACCATGGATCTATAAACCACTATATCATGCTTTGGCACTATATTTCCTAAAAAAAATTCCCTTCTCTACTGTGAAATTAAATTTCGCAATGTTTAAAACAAGAATATTATATATAAACTTATGATACACATTTCTAAAACTAAAAATATATTCAGCAAGTGATGAGCGATATAAAATAAAATAATACATAAATACATATATTCAAGTCTCATGAATATTAGAATAAAATTATCCCCATGCCTCTCTCGAAGGTAATTCTGGCATTTTAATGTCAAAGTAGATTGTATTGGTTGGAAAATTCACCAAATTGGAATGTGAAAATCATGTTCTCATAATTTTCTAGAGTAATAGGATCACGTAAAAAACTAGAAAATCAATCCAAGAAAAAATATTGTGTCCTTTCAACATGTTTCTTTTAAATTATATCAGTAAATTTTAGGGTAAATAATATTTATCAGTGGATTTATTTTGTCTCATATAATTAAAATAAAAACCAATAATTTTTAGCCATACATATAACTAAATCCTCTCTTTCTCCCATTTCTAAAAATAGGAAAACAACCATTATTTTGAAAAACATGAATAGGACATACCCACTGAGAATCTGAAATGGGGTAAATCATACCTTCCCCAAGAATTTTTTTATATTTTATTTGACAACATCTAATTGACTTGGATTAAGTCACATTTTTAGATACATTACAAGTTCATCCCCATCCTTCAAAAAAACTTATCACTTTATAATTGATGGGAAATACCAGATATGTGATCCATATTCCACCTATTTTTTCTAATGTTCTCCATAAAAAATTCAATTCATTATATTCCCTGTCACATAAATGACTTATTTAAATCTTAAATTTCATTTAATTTATATTCATTCTTTGTTTGTGGTGTTTCCTATGTTTTTATAGAGGAATGAGTGAGCTTTTTAATGAATTGGGAAAAATTGTGAGCCCAATTCATGTTTTAAAAATATCTTTTGTTTATTTCATAAATAATTAATTTTTAATGATTTTTCATCCATTCAAATTCATACATGTCCTCCCCTAACCTATTAAAACCACCAATTATATTTGGATACGGTATAAATACCTAACTAAGGTTTATTTGTGGTTTTATTTAAGTGGTTGGGCCTGCCCGAAAGCCCAATTCCAGTTTTAAAAATGATAGTTGTATGTTTTATAACATATTCAATTTATGGGGGTTTTCAGTGATTCTAATACTCAACCAATCCCATTGAACCCAGAAATTCATCTATACTCTCTCCCCCCACTTTGGAGCTCTGGTGAATCTCTAATTAGTGCATAACTCCATTGGGTTCGTCAAATCATCCAGATTTGAAGAGGTAACTTCTTTCTTTCATAACTCTCTCAATTTTTAATATTTTTCCACTATTCTAGTTCCTAATGTGGCTAATGATTCTTTTTCAAAATATCCCTAAATTGTGGCTATATTAAATTTCATCCACTATTGTTTAAGAGTGATTAGTTCAAGATACTTCAAGTAAGTGAGTCCATTTCTTTCCTCTTTCAAATTTCATAGGGTTTCATTTGTTTTTATTATGGTTTATTCCCTCTTACTTGATGTTCCAAATGACCGGGGGGTATGTTTTTGAACTTAAGGTTTAACCATGGGTTTCCTTTTACAATTCTTGTGATTTTAGGTTTTTTATAGGTCCTTATTGGTACGGTGGTGGTGTGAATTAATTTCTGCACGGTGATTCAAGGGTTGTCCATAATATGGTATGTGATTCCATTATCCATGAAATTTTTGTGAAATATAATGCTATGTTCATGGTATTTTTATGTTTATTGCATTTTAATTTTTCTTCTAAAATTGGATTTAGTTTCATTTATAATGCAAATGAATTTTAAGTTCCAATTTTGTTGATATTGGGCGGTTTTCATACAAATATTTTATTGGTTCATTTGGGGATGACCAATATTTATTTAATAAATTTTATTTAAATGTATTTGCACTGAAAATCATGTTTTGAATGTTTATATTTTTTGTATCTATGAATGTGTGTTTAAATGGTGTTTGGGAATCAAATGGGCTTTAAGTGCCATGTTTTTGTGAAAATGCGGGTTTTTAAAAGATATAACTTTTTGGTTCACATAGGGCTACCCCAAAAAGGATTTTTTGGTTTCTTTAAAGGTTATTGAACATTAATTTTGTTTTAGTGACTTAAAGTGTGCACATAGTGTGCAAAGTGGATATGTGAAAGATATTTTGGTGAAAAACAATGGGATATTTTGAGAGGTTGTATTATTGAAAATCAAAATGTTTTGTTATGTGTTTTAAATGGAATCAGGGGAGGTTAATTATTTGAGTTTATATTGCTATTTTGGGATGAGTCGGGATAGACAAGATCTAGGACTATTGGGGCTCATGGTGTTGTTTGTGGTTAGGGTGAATGGCCTGCACATCTCATGGAAGACCTTGAGTCACCCAAGGATGATGGAATTTACTGATTGACTTCACTTCCAGGTGAGACGTGTGGGCTGTATACCACATGTGGACATCATGCGGATGTGGAGTAGTTGATTATTTCATTAATGAAATGTGTTCAGTTTATTTATATTTGATTTATTTGATTACAATTTTCAGAATTGTGGTATTGAATATTATTTTGTGACTATTTCATTTTATAGAAACATACCGCCCCGGAATGTTCCCACGTTCCCACAAGAGGATGCTGGAGAGATTTATCCAACACTGATTGATCAAAGGCTCATGGAGGATGTGGTTTGGGCTATCCAATCTTTGGGACAGAGACCATATCCTTCTCTTATTCCTTTTAGGACATAAGAGACAGGTCCTAGAAAAGATAATGAACAAGAGTTTCTGAAAAACAAGTCTCCTACCATCTGAGGTATCTCAGAACCCCAGGAAGCAGAAGAACATCTCAAGAAGATTGAGCGTATAATTAAGTTCCTGGAAACACCCAAGGAGCTCAAGGTGAAGTGTGACTCCTTTTTGATGGAGGGTCCCAACCTTAAGTGGTGGGTGTCAGTGCTTCAGGCCGGGAAGAATGAGCATACGCGCTGGGGAGATTTCAAGGTTGTATTCAATGAATAGTACTTCCCTGAGGTGTTGGCTTATGCTAGGTCTAGAGAGTTCATGGAACTTGTTCAGGGGAATATATTTGTGATGGAGTATGCCGACTGTTTCACTGAGTTGGTTTGGTGTGCTCCATAAATTGTCTCTAATGAGCAGGCGAAGGCCGAGAGGATTGAGTAAGGCTTGAGACCACAGATATACTCCCAGGTGTTCATTTTTATGTTGATGACCTATTTTGAGGTCATTGATTGGGCATGCATGGTGAAGAATGATAGGAAAGGAATGGATGGTTTCTATGGTGCGGTATCAGCAGTGGGAAGTGGCAGATCCTCAAAGAAAAAATGGAAGCAAGAGGATCACGTGAAGAAAGGAGATGGTAGTTCGGGCCACTCTTCCAGGAAGTTTTCTTCTATTGCTTCTAATGTGAGATCGGTCGTGTGCCACCAATGTGGGATGCCCAGGAATATCCGACCAGAATTTCCACTTCCTCCGAAGCCTTCTTACTAGTGTGGAGGTATGGGGAATTTTCAGTGCTTCTGTGGTGTGGCCCGTCCACTACAAAGTGGGGCAGGGTTTGTGGCTTCAAGAGGAGTGCCATTATAGTCTGAGCCATCGAGTACTGGGGGATCTTGATTTGGCAGTCATGGTGGTAGGGATGGATCATCTTCTGGGCAGATAAAATTCAGGGCATAGCCACAGACTAGCAGTCGTCCTCAGGAAGATACTGGACATCTTCATACAGAGGATCAGTCTGGGTTTGGAGCTGTTAATGGTGGCGACCAGATTTGGTTCGTGAAAAAATGGTATCAGAGGCAGTATTGTAGATAGTTCGTGGAACCGTTATGATTTCATCTTCTTTAGATACTGCACTTTTTGATATTGGTTCCTCTACTTCATTTACTTCTGCCAATTTTGTGGATATGATGAACATTCCAACTGAGTTGATGCCTTTCGTGATGGAGTAGGTGACACCACTAGGAAAGAAGAAGGTGCAGGGCCTCAGGTTCCCCTCGTGTTCGCATTCCGTGTCAGGGGTTGAGATAGTGTGGGAAGTTTTGGTTCTACATATGGAACTATTTTACATTATACTTGGCATGGATTGGATAGTACACATCCAGGCACACATCTATTTCTATAGATGACGTGTGAGTTTTATGGTACCTGATGGGAGTCATCATGTTTTTCATAGAGAATTGTATCCTAGGTCAGGTCGTGTAGGGACTCCACTTCGAGAGTTCGGAAGTGTTATCTTCCAATTATCTTCACTTGTGCTAGAGGATGATCTTTTCCCTGAATGTGCACTAACTCATTTAGTGAATGAGTTTCCATAGATATTCTCGGATGATTTTTCAGGTTTGCCCTCAATGCGGGATGTGGAGTTTTTGATTGATCTGGCACTAAGAAGACAACCTATATCTCTTCCCTCTTATCGTATATCCCCCACCGAGCTGAGGGAATTAAACATATAGCTCGATGACATAGAATCCAAAGGATTCATTCGCCTGAGCGTCTCTCATTGGGCCGCTCTTGTGTTGTTTGCGAAAAAGGATTATGTATCCCTCCAGTAGTTCATTGACTACCGGAAGATGAATAAGGGAACGATTAAGAATAAATACACTTTTCCTAGAATAGATGATTTTTTCGATCAGTTGAAGGGGGAAACTGGTTCTCAAAGATAGACATGTGATCGGGGTATCATCAACTTCAGGTGAAAGAGTCAAATATCCCAAAGACAGCATTTCGAATCAGGGATGGCCACTTTGAATATTTTGTCATGCCCTTTGGATTGAACAATGCTTCTGTGGTCTTCGTGGTACTCATGAAGAGGGTGATTCATCAGTATCTCGATTACTTTGTTGTGGTGTTTGGGTATTACATTATGGATTACTCTAGCTCTGAGGAAGAACAATAACATCACTTGAGGAAGTTTTTGGGTACATTACTAGATCACCTCCTCTATGAAATGTTTTCAAAGTGAACATTCTGGATCAGGGAGGTGAGATTTCTTGGGCCTATGATCTCGGAGCACGGAGTTTCAGTGGACCCCGATAAAATTAGTGTGTTCATGTCGTAGGAGATACCGAAGAATGTGTTTGAGATCAGGAGTTTCCTTGGAATGGCAGGTTATTAAAGGAGATTCGTTTGGTATTTTTCTCAGTTTTCTTCACCAATGACTGCGCTCACCCAGAAAGGGGTGAAATTTGTATGGGGTCTAGTATGTCAGGAATCCTTCAAGGAGCTAATGAGGCGGTTGACTACCTCCCCCATACTGATTTTGAAAAAGCTAGAAAGTGATATGTGGTCAATTGTGATGCCTCAGGTATGGGTGTTGGGTGCTTCCTTATGCAGGATAATCACAAGGTGGCTTATGGATCTCACCAACTCTGACCACAAAAATAAAACTACCTTACACATGACTTGGAGTTGGCATCGGTGATGCATGATTTGAAGACATGGAGTCACTAACTCTTTGGGGAGAAGTTTTTGGTCTACTCAGATCACAAAATCGTAGCCTATATCTTCTCACAGTAGGACCTCAACATGAGGTAGCATCGCTGGAATGAGTACTTGCAGGGGTTCGACATTAACATTGTCTATACCCTAGGAAATGGTAATGTGGTGGCTGATGCGTTGATCAGAAGAGTTCCAGTGGAGGATTTGAAGAATTCTAGTGATGAGTGGACATTGATGGGGCTCTATTCTTATATGCATGTGGAGACCGGGGAACACAGTGGATGGTGATTCTTGGTGAGCATCCAGTTGACTCCTTCTCTATTGGAGATGATTCAGTGGGAACAACCTAGTGATGATATTTGTCAGCAGTTTAAGCAGTTTCTTCATGGTGGGGAGACATCCTATGATTGGTCGTCATCTACCATGGGCATGTTGTGATTCATGGGTCGTTCAGTTATTCCATTGTCTCTACGGAAGGTGGTGATGTAGGATAGCCACCAGTCTGTATGGGATGTCTATACGGGTGCCACTAGGATGTATAATAATGTATGTCGACAGTTTTGGCGGCCTGGTATGAGACAGGACATAATGGACTTTATTTTGAGATGCTACACATACCTGCAGGTGAAAGTAGAGCACCAATGGCCTTTCGGTTTCTCCAACCACAACCCATTCCTTCCTAGAAGTGGGACAAGGTCTCTATGTACTTTATTTTTGGCTTACCTCATACTCCTCAGGGTAAGAATTCCATTTGGTTGGTGATTGATCGTCTGACCAAATCTGCCCACTTCATTACGATAAAAGATACAACTAAAGTGGATGAGTTGGGCCATTTGTATTTTTAGGTAGTGGTGAGAATCCATTGTGTATCATCACCAGTTGTCTTAGATAGAGACCCTCTCTTTACTTCTCAATTTTGGAAAGGCATTTATAAGGCTTCGGTGTCTCAGATTAATATGAGCACATCATACCACCCTCAGATGGATGGTCAGATAGAGTGGGCGAATCAGATTTTGAAGGACATTCTTCATGCATGTGTCTTGGACTTTGGAGTTTCTTGGGATAGCCATTTTGGATTGGTTGAGTTTTCATATAATAATAGTTACCAATCCTTGATTCTAATAGCCCCTTTTGAGTCGCTCTACGATCGGCCATGCGGCCCCCCTATGTTGGGCTGAGGTTGGAGAGACATCACTATTGAGGCCAAGCCTTGTGAATGAGACTTTTCAGAAGGTCAAGTTGATCAAGAAGCACTTATTGACAGCTCAGAGTCTATATAAATCTTATTCTGACATGAGGAATCAAGACATACTATTTTATGTGGGTGACAGGGTATTCTTGAAAGTGGCCCTGGGTTTGGGCCATCCTCGATTGTGGTAGGAAGGTAAGTTGATGCTGTAGAATGTCAGGCTCGTTGAGATCACCGATCAAATTGGAATGTGGTCATATTGTTTGGCCATACCTTCCCAGTTGACATTCATCCATTATGTCTTCCACGTCTCTCAGTTGAAGAAATACAACCCTGATCTGTCCCATCTGTTGAGTTGGGAAGAACTGGAGATAGAGCCTAACCTGTCTGTTGTTGATATTCCGGTGAAAATAGTGGACTCCGAAGAGAATATACTTCTAGGGAATTCTATGACATTATTCTGGGTTCTATGGCATCATGGGAATGATACACATGAGCCATGGGAGTGAAAGTCCTGGGTCGAGGAGGAGTACCCATTCTGTTTTCCAATCATGCTTCAGGTTGACTTTTCGGGGTGAAAAGTATTTCATGGTTGGGATAATTGTCACCTAAATGAATTATTTAAAAGGTAAACGTCATTTAATTTATATTTATTCTTTGTTTTTTGGGTTTCCTATGATTTTATGTTGGAATGCGTGAGTTTTTATGAATTAGGCCAAAATGTGAGCACAATTCCAGTTTTAAAAATAATTTTTTTTATTTTATAAATCATTCATTTTTCTAGATATTTCATCCATTAAAATTCCTACTTGTCCTCCCCTGAAATATTAACACCACCAAGTAAATTTTGAGCCTTTATAAATCTATAACCAAGGTTTATTTGGGGGTTTATTTAAGGGGTTGGGCCTGCCCGAAAGCCCAATTCAAGTTTTAAAAATGAAATTTTTTTGTCTTATAACATATTCAATTTTTGAGATTTTTCGGTGATTCCAAGTCTCTCGCGAAACCATTGAACCCAGAAACGTGTCAATAGTCTCTCCCACCTTTTGGATCTTATTATCATAGGTAATTATTGAAGAACACCATTGGGATCATCAAATTGTACAGATTTGAAGAGGTAACTTCATTATTTCGTAACTCTCTCAATTATTAATATATTTCCTCCATTCCAGTTCCTAAATGGCCAAATGATTATTTATAGAAAGAAACATGAATTGTGTATGTTCTAAATATCAGATACTATTGTTTTGGAGTGATTACTTCAAGATACTTCAAATAAGTGAGTCCATTTCATTCCTCTTTCAAATTTCCTAGGGTTTCATTTGTTTTTATTAGTGTTTGTTCCCTCTTCCTAAAGTAAAAAATGACCATGGGGTAGGGTTTAAAACCTAAGGTTTATCCTAGGGGTTTATTTTCAAATTAATGTGGTTTTAGGTTGGTTCTTGGTCCTTATTGGTGCAGCTGTGGTGTGAATTAAATTCCGCACTGGGATTCAGGGGTTTTCCATAATCTGGTAGGTTATTCCATTATATATGCAATTTTTGTGACATATATTTCTTTTTTAATGGTATTTTCATATATTTTGAATTTTAATTTTTTTTAAAAAATTGGTTTCAGTTGCATTTATATTGCAAACTAATTTTAAGTTCCAATTTTTGTTGAAATTGGGCGGTTTTCATTCAAATCTTTTATTGGTTCATTTGGGGCTGACCAATAATTACTTAGTGGATTTTATTGAACTGTATTAGGACTGAAAATCATATTTTGAATGTTTATTGTTTTTGTTTGTAGTTGTGAATGTTTGTATAAATGTGTTCTGGGAAGTAAATGGCCTTTAAGTTCAATGTTGGTGTGAAAATGTGGGGTTTTAAAAGATATTACTTCTTGGTTCACATGGGGCTACCCCAAAGTTGAATTGTTGGTTTAATTAAAAGTTATTGAACTTCCATTTTGATTTGGTGACTTAAAAGTGTCCACATATTGTGAAAAGTGTATATTTCAATGAGCATTGGGAGTAAAACAATGGGATATTTTGAGTGGTTGTTTAATTGAGAAACAAAATGTTGTGTTGTGTGTTTTAAATGGAATCAGATGAGGTTAATGGTTTTGTGTTATATTGCTATTTTGGGATGATTCGGGATAGACAGGAGCTAGGACTATTTGGGCTCGGGGTTTTCGATGTGAGTTGGGTGCTTGGCCCGCACCTCCCATGACAGACGTTGAGTCACCATGGGATGTCGGAATTTTTGCACTGACTTCACTTCCAGGTGAGACGTGTGGGCTTCAGACCACATGTGGACCTCAGGCAGATGTGGAGTGGTTGTTTCTTTTATTAATGAAATGTGTTTAGTTTATTTATATTTGATGTATTTGATTATAATTTTAAGAACTTTGTTATTGACTATCGTTTTGTGGTTGTTGCATTTTGTAGCAACATGCCTCCCCAGAAAGCTCACACGCTCCCACAGGAGGAAGCTGGAGAGAGTTCCCCCACACCGATTGATTGGAGGCTCATAGAGGCTGTGGTTTGGGTTATCCAAGCATTAAGACAGGTACCAGTTTCTGCTCTTGTTCTTGTTAGGGCAAAAGATACATGTCCTGGAAAGGATAATGCACAAGAGTTTCTAAAAAACAAGCCTCCTACCCTCCGAGGTTACTCTGAACCCCAGAAAGAAGAATAATAGCTCAAGAAGATCGAGTGTATGTTTGTGTTCCGGGAAACACCTAAGGAGCTCAGGGTGAAGTGTGACTCTTATTTGTTGGAGGGTACCAGCCGTAAGTAGTGGGAGTCTATGCTTCAGTCTGGGAAGAATGAGCAGATACACTGGGGAGATTTCCAGGATGTCTTCAATGAACAGTACTGCCCTGAGGTGTTGTCTTATCCTAGGTCTAGAGAGTTCATAGAAATTGTTCAGGGGAATCTATCTGTGTTGAAGTATGCCAACTGTTTCACTGAGTTGGTCTGGTATGCTCTAGAAACTGTCTCTAATGAGCAGGTGAAGGTCCATAGGGATGAAAGAGGCTTGCGACAAGAGATATACTCCCAAGTGTTCCTGTTTAAGCTAAGAACCTATGATGAGGCATTTATCAGGAATGCATGGTGGATATTGATAGGAATGGCAGGGCTGGATTCTATGGTTTGGTATCAGCAGTGGGAAGTGACAGCTCTTTAGAGAAGAAAAGGAAGAGGGAGGATCATGTGTAGAAAGGTGGCAGTTCATGCCACTCTTCCAGGAAGCTTTCTTCTTTTTCTTCTGATGTGAGATCGGTCGTGTTCCACCAATGTAGGAAGGAACTTCTAGCCATGCCATGGGCTAGGTTTGTTTCCGTTAATGGTGATGACCAGATTCAGTTCGTGACATTCCCTTCCAAAAGAGAGGTTGTAAAAATATAATACTATTTAATCTCAAACCTCTAGATAAGTATGAGTAATTTAGATTTGGTGGAAATTGGTTTTCTTTTAATGTGGGTGTGATGAATGGATGGAAACAATAAAGGAAATAAAATATTTTCACAATGAATAACCATATCAAAATATAAATCCTAAAATATTTGATTAATATCTCAAATCCATAATTATACTCAACAACCATGTCATAATTACAAAAAAAATCTCCAATGAAGAATATGAATACTCATAATAATAAAATCCAAGATAAGTATTTTCATTGGAAACATGTGTGAAAATTCTCATAGACATCAAAATATAAATAATTCTTGAAATATCTATAAACATTTGAAAATATAAATATAGGAGTTTTTTTGAATGATAGTTCGAAAATGGAGACAATAAATAAACAATGTTCCTTTGAGGGGTTCTTCATAGAGTCTATAACATAAACTCTTGCTAATACATCTCCAAATCCCATTATTTCTATACCCACATGATGATTTATTTTCATTTTAGATGATTTAAGTAACTTACATCCTAATATAATATATGAATTATAATTTAAATGGACTCTATCCTTATTGATAATATAGAAATAAAAATGAAATATTATGAATCTTACTTAATGAAATGAATCCTCAATGACACCTAATAGATATGTTATTTCCCAATTTTCAAATTTCACTTTCATTGTCATCAGAATCAACCCCCAAACCTATATTCAATAGAAAAAATAGTGAAGAATTACATTGATGGATACTCAAAAATCTCATAAGGCATCTGAAAATGCAACTCCCCAATAGATCATAAGATATTGATTATCACATGATCCTTGATCATTATTTCCACTTCTAGAGTAACTGTAATATGTGTTGAAAAAATTCCTCTTTTGTAGATACTATCATATACCATGTCCCCTCATTTATTATTATAAACGTATTTTATTAATTAGTCATTCCTTTGGATTTTCCTAATTTCCTCCAAAAGGGTGATGTTTATCTCAACACTCTTGAATGTGTCCAACCATTTTTTAATTTCCTCTTCAACCATCTTTTTTTTAAGAAAATCTATTTGGAAATTTTAGGGTTTGAATATTATAACGATAAATTTTTATCATACCATTGTATTTATCCGTTGGATCCATATTGAATGAAGGTGATAGTGGAATCTCTGAAATACTGTTGACTCTTGGTAGTTTTTTAGAAACACTTCACTCACATTATTTCTTCCAACTCATCAATATGATATCATTATAATTAATAATGGGATTAGGATGTGTTTGATAGGTCATGTTTCTATAATTCTTATTTAATATATCATGTATGATGGTGAAAAAATGGATCATTTTTATCTCATTCTCCCTCAACCAAGTATGGCGACCCTTCAACTCATTATGTTGATTAATAATTTTTTCTCTAAAAAGTTCATCGGTGATAGAATCTACCATTGGTCAGAAATTCCCTTATTGTTGAATAGTAAATATATGAGTATCAAAGAATTGTTGGGGTAGTTGGAATTCCCATTGGTAAGGTGGATATTTCCTAAATTATTGTTGAAAATGACCACATTGTATTTATCGGAGACATACCTAATAATCAAGTGACCATTCCATTATTTATTGTATGTTTGTGTAAATGAATCATACATCATTTGTGGTGATGGTTATTTTTTTATCATGTTGTTTTTTGAATGGTCTCTCTATGAATTCCTCTAAACAATAAACTTTCTCTTGTAGTGGTTGGAAATATTATTTTTGATGGTCTAGTATTATAAAGATGTCGCAAATCTTCACTGGAGTGGGTGTAAAGGATATTTGATCCATGGATATCTATCTCAAAATAGTTATTAATTCATCATACTTAGTTTTAATTAAATAATTTTTAAGATAATATATATTATCCTATTGCACTCCCCTTGTTGTAATTGTACCTTGATCACCAATGTTTTTTGATTTTTTCCCCATATTTTTGGTCAATAATCAATCATCCATCATGATTTGTTCAAAAACTGATCCTCTTAGTACAAAATTCTCGATGTATATCTTTATATTAGAAATACATTTATAAAATAATGTGGTGAGAAGTTTCACACAAATTTGGTGGTATGGTAAACATAAACATACCTTCTTAAACCATTCCCATTACTAATACATCGATTATCCAAGTTTCTTCCTTATTTTAAAGACAACATTATGATTTTCTATGATATTTAATACTAAAATGAATCTATAGAAGGAAATTCATTTGAAATCATTCCATGTTGTATCATTTTTATCATATAGGTAATATATGTAATCTTCTGTAGTACCATTTAGTTACAATGGAAGTTAAAATAATTTCATTAGGTATTTAGATACACTCCTTTGATTAAATTTTCAGAAAAATGTATTGAATAAATTTAGAGTTCTATGTCAGTCCTCACCAGAGAGGCTATGAGATTTAGGGAGAAAGTGAATTAATCAAAATTTTATCTCAAATCAAGATTCTAGAGTGGGAAATAAAATTCATGTTACATGATATTTGATATTAGGGGCATCCAACTCTTGAATTGTTATTTCATGTTCACTATTTTTTTCATCAATTTATGGAAATTTATATTTTTTTATATGAGATACTCGGATAAATTTTATAAAAATAAAGGAATCAATGATACTAGGGATTTTTCACATTTCCTAAATTTTTTGATTTATATACTCAATATTTAAATCACAATTAAACTGTGGGGTATAGTTAATCTAAACACCATGGATGGATGGTGTCACTAATTATTGAGGGATAATAATAAATAAGTGTACCATAATTAAATAAAATGAGGCTTTAATTTTGGGACTGAAAAAATAAGAAGTGGAGAATAATAATGATAAAATAATTTGGATTAGAGAAGAAGAATAAAATTAACATTAAAAAAATAACGAACATTCCTAAAATAGGTTTACTAAAATACTCTCCTCCCTTAAATCCGCAATAATTACTTGATTTTTTTTATTCATGCAATCATAATATTTTTTTATGTGTATCACTTGTATGTACTAGGTCAATCTACTAAGGAGGAAGTAATTTTAAGACCCATAATATTCATGAAATAGATCAATGGGAAAATTTTTAAACAAGTGTAACTGGTTGAGGGTTTGGTTAAGGTAATTTTGAAAAAAATAATGGATGTGAATTAAAGGACAAATTCATTTTTAAAACACCAATATGAGTGTTGAGTCAGAATTATTACATTTAAATTTTCCATTAAATTAGTTAAGGAATAAATAAAACATTATTAAAACATGATTACTATAATTTCATGTCCAAATGATTTTAGTATGTTTTTTTAGAAAACATTATCCTTTACCATACAAAAAAGGTGCTAATGTATTATAAATATAAACTTAAAACTATTTATAACAATCAACAGATTTATTATATGTTCATTTAATTGGACTTGTATTTTATCAGAACATGAGTTATTTTTTTCAGGTCTATCATAATAAAAAAATTCATCACTACTAGACTGATTCTGGTATGTATATTGCAACACCCGATACTTTATGTTATATAAATCATCAAAGGAATCTTTTTCTACACAAAACTTGCTTGGCTTGCTTTACACGAAATCGCGACCTTCCTTGATAGCTTGCGTCGTACGCAATACCCAGTTTCACTAAACAATGTTATGCTATTAAAATATTATTAAAACTAGTCGTTATGAATAGTAAAAACAACTTTTTGAAATTCTATAAATTTTATTTTTCAAAATGGACTTCATTTTTGGATTCGGAATATCAAAATTATCTTAGGGTGAAATTTTGGTAATTTTTTTGAAAACTTTCAATTTTTGATGAATAGTGAAACCACTAAGTGGTAGTTAAAAAACTAAATTTTTCATAAAAATTAATTTTACCGCTTCTATGAGTGGAATTTCGAAAATCCGAGAGAAATGGTTTATGTCACTAAGTAAAATGTGGTTCAATGAGATGAAAATAATTTTTTGGTGAATAGTAACTTTGTACTTTTGTTTACCACGGTTACAAGTAAATAAGGTAATTAAGGATAAAAATGATATTATTATTACCATAAAAAATGTCTTAATTCTATTGTACAAGTTTAATTCGACCAAAAATAATCTTAGGAATAAAATATGACCATTTAGGCCCACTTGGGTTAGATTAGGACATTTATTATTAATTTATTTAAAGAAGGGTTAAAATAGTTAAAATCCAAGTTTAATAAGTAAATCATTTTTAATATGAGGTTATACAGAAGATAAATTCTACTATAAATATTCATTAGAAAGATAAAAGTATTTCCTACATAATGGTATTTCATTTTTAATTTTTAGACATTAAATAATTTAATTTATTTGTGACACAATGATGATTCAGTAATTATCATATTAATGAAATATTGACATAATTTATGTTAAAAACCCCAAAATAAATGTAATTTGAGACTTTTTATGAATTCCAATAATTTTATAGGTTAATATGAAATGTTATTATTGATTTAATTAACTTTGTTCGAACTAATAATTCTTTTATGATTTTCAAAAAAATCAATTACTAAATAGTGTCAAAATTGACATAAAATAGTTTTTAAAAAAAATATTATATTAGTAATTTTTATTTTATTCCTAAAAATATAAGGCTCGGACAAATGACTTATATAAGTTTATATATATTAATAATAAACAACTTGGGGTTTTTTTGTCTGCTTATAGTAAGTTTATTAACCTTATAGTATAAAAACACAAGAAGACACGGTAACTATAAAATTATTTTACTTAATGCTAAATCTAAATGATAACGTTAAAATAGGAAACTAAACTTGTCTAAATTATATTTGATGAAAGGATTTTGACCCATACCCACCTTATCTTCTAAATGAATCAATTATTATCTATTTAAAACCGAAATTGACTTTATAATAAAATAATATTTTTAGTTTTCCCAAAGGAGCCTCTCTCTTCCCTAATAAAAGGGCACCTCCTCCATCTCTTCCTCACACCACATTGAGCCTTCAAGCTCGTCCAACACATGAAAAATTCTCTTTTAAACTTCCCTAGAAACATCATAGAGGTCCTGGTCTTCCTCAAAGACCAATTTTAGTTCCCTAAAAGGAAATCTCAAAGAGGCGCTTCAAAGAAGAGGTAATGTCCGTTACCGATTCTTTCATCTTTATTTCTTCTTCCACTTCTTCTTATTTGGTTGTTTCATTATGAATTAATAACATAAGTATCACTTATACACTGATATGTTATTATAATTATGAAACAACCATATTTCACCATCTATCCATCTTACGGAAAATGAAATCACTGCGCGTGCGTACGTACGTAATACTGTCTCCACGCCATGGTGTAATCTATTTTCCACCACCACTGTACTTGGATGGGTATAATGGTGTACATATAAATATATATGATTATTTTAAAGTGATATTGATTCTCAAATAGTATAAATACACTCCAATACAATTCCACGATCATAGGAACGATATCATCACTCGTGCGTACGTACGGAATACCGTCTCCACGATGTGATGTGACTTGTTCTACATGATCTTCATTTCATTATATAAATGAATAGAATGAATGAATATGATATATATTACACTAATAAAATTCTATAAATGAGGTATATATAACATAAATAGATGAATAAGAATTTATTCGACAAAACACGCATAAGAACAAAAAGTTATAAATACCGAATAACAAGTAGCAATGAAATATTATTACTAAGAAGATAAGAATATGACCATATATGATATCATAAAATTAATAATGATTCTGTTATAAGTCAATAACATTATTTAAATCATTATACTGGAGGTTCGGACACGTACAAAGCATATCGGACCTAAGGTAAGGGAAATATCACAAGCTCATTTTTATCCGAGATTGTTTATACTTTAGTATTTACTGGGGTGTATTTTATCATCCACATCCATGATTCCTCAATATGTAATATTATTTCCAACCACTTACAATTTTTTAAATCCAATTTCACCCTTCGGTGTGTTTTTAGTAAGGATATGAAAGGAATATTTTGTCATTTTTCGTACGAGGTACTTTTTTACTTTTCTGAAAAAAGTACGAGAAGAATGTTTTTTAACTTATACAGCATGAATGGATTTTTAAAACATTATTTCCAAGAAGATTCCTTTACATGTTTTCAATTTTATTTTTAATCAACTTCTCTTAGTTTATAATTGTATGACATGTTAAGAAAGGAAAAGTGTTTTTGAAGTAGAAAGGATATTTTCCTCAAGAATGGAGTTCAAGTGTTTTATAAAAATTATTTTCCATCTAAGATAATATAGGGTTCTGTTTCTATCCCTATTATTACATGTATTTAATTATGTTGTGATGGAAATATTTTTTTGAATTTCTTTATGTTATATTAATTGTTTTATGATGTCATGTTGTTTAAGAATCCCATTTTTACTAAATGGGTTATGCAATGATGTATGATTTATGATTTTGTGGCACACATAAGAATGGTATCATTATGTTATGGGTGAGACCTATATCTCCCTCCAATGCATTGGGTAAAGATTTTAGATCTCATGAGATAGACATGGCTGAAACGGTAGGTTATACCGGTTCAATGAATCAGGACTGAAACGAGGAGTGAACTCGGTTCAGAAATGGACTTTGTCCACTAAGATAGTATTTGAAATGAGCCTTGACTAATAAGAAATGATTCTCTATGATTATGTGTGTATGCCACAAAGTTTCATGTATTATGTTTTGATTATTGGGATTACATTTCACTACGATGATTTATCCAATGTTATGATATTATGATCTCTTTTGCAGGTTAAGATTTCCAAAATGTTATGTTCTTATGAACATGATGTGATTGATATTTCTTTTGTTTACCCTTACTGAGCATTTGAGCTTACCCTTTTGTATGTTCTATTTCCTCAGGTCAGGAAGAGGGTTATTAAGTAGAATATGCCAAAAATGGACTCTAGATATGATGAAATAAATGGGAGGAAAAGTAGATGATTTATGAACTAGTTGTTTATGTTTTCTAGTTTCTGAAGAGAGTATACCTATACGGTCCTTTCTTGGTTTTGTTATATGTTGTAATAAGTGTGCTTCAATTCTGATGTAATAACAATTTATGTAAAGTATGGGTCATTATAGTTGGTATCAGAGGAAAGGTATAGTCAACCTTTGGAAACTTGGATGTGAAAGCCTTAGTAAGACCCATAAGGATAAGTCTAAGCATAGAACACAATCCTAGTGTTTTAGAAATGTCCATGAATAACCTAGCATAAGACCTTAAGTGTGAAATTTTATTTTTGATTATGTGGTTTTCCTATTATAATTAGTTTTGCTCACACTATTATTCTTGGTTTTAGTCAATGACTGGAACCCGAACGAACCGTGTTAATGCGGAATGCGACGGGCAATGTAATGATTGTCCCCCTGAGAACCCAAACGTTATGGGAGATGGAATGAAAAATCTTTTAGCCATGATCACACAACTTTTTCAAGCTATGAATCATGAAGGACTTCCAAACGAGCAAAGGAAGGGGAAACATTCTGTTGAATCCTTCATGAGACATCGTCCACCTTCTTTCAGCGGGTCTACTGATCCATTAGATGCTGAACAATGGATTAGTACTACTGAAAAGATATTTTCAGTTCTTCAATGTTCTGAACATGATAAATTCATCCTAGCAGTGTATCGTTTAGAAGGAGATTTTGATCAATGGTGGAATCTTATTAAGAATATGAGGCAAAGGGATAAAATTTAGTCCATGGAATGGGACGAGTTCAAGAACTTATTTTTAAAAAAGTACTTCCCTCTTATTCTCCGAACAAAGATGGAGAAAGAGTTTCTTGAACTAAATCAAAATGATAATGAATCTATTGGTAACTATGAAGAAAATTTTACTACACTTACAAGGTACGCTTCTGGTATTATTATCCAACCTGAGAGTAAGATCGATCGATTCTTTAGTGGCTTAAAACCAAGTCCTCGAAGGGCGATAGCCATAAGGGTCTTTAATAGCTACGAGTAAATCGTTCGATGTGCTCTCAAAGTTGAGATGGAGATTGGAGTAACCCATCATGTAGCGACCCGAAGCCAGACGTACATGGACAATACAATACTTTTGTGGAATTCTTAGTATATAACAAAAACACAAACATAAGGTCCGTAATAGTTTAGTGTCTTTGGAAACTCAGAATATAATCTTCTAATCGTGGTGATAAATCTTCAACATCTCCCATAAATATCTTCTTTTTTTAGACCTAAATCCTTTCTTTATGTCCTAGGGAAAAGAAAACATAAAAGGGTGAGCTCAAATGCTCAGTAAGCGTAAACAAAAGAAATATCAATCACATCATATTCATAAGAACATATCTTTTGGAAATCTTAATCTGCAAAAGAGATCATAATTTCATAACATGGGATAAATCATAGTAGTGAAATGTAATCCCAATAATCATAACTTAAAACATGAATCTTTGTGTAATACACACATAATCATAGAGAATCATTTCTTATTAGTCAAGACTCATTGCCAAGACTATCTTAGTGGACAATGTCCATTTCTGAACCGAGTCACCCTCGTTTCAGTCCTGTTTCACTGAACTGGTATAACCTACCATTCAAGCCATGTCTATCTCATGAGATATAAAATCTTTACCCAATGCATTGGATGGAGATATAGTTTCCACCCATCTCATTATGATACCATTCTTATGTGTTCCACAAAATCAGAAAACCATACATCATAGCAGAACCCATGTAATAAAAATGGGAATCTTAAACATTGGGACATCATAAAACAATTCATATAATATAAAAGAATTCAAAAAAATATAATTCCATCACAACATAATCAAATCAATGTAATAATATGTATAAAAACAGAACCCTTTATTATCTTAGATGGAAAATAATTTTGATAAAACACTTGAACTCCATTCTTGAGGAAAATATCCTTTCTGCTTCAAAAACAAATTTCCTTTCATAACATGTCGTACAATTATAAAATAATAGAAGTTGATTAAAAATAAACATGAAAACTTTTAAAGGAAACTTCTTTGAAATAATGTTTTAAAAATCCATTCATGCTGTATAAGTTAAAAAACATTCTTCTTGTACTTTTGTCGAAAAAGTCAAAAAGTACCTCGTTCGAAAAAAGACAAAAGATTCCTTTTATATCTTTTAATAAAAACTCACCGAAGTGTAAAACTGGATATAAACTATTTTAGTTGGATGGAAATTATATTACATATTGAGTAAACATGGATGTGGATGATAAAATACACCCTAGTAAATACCAAAGAATAAACAATCTAAGATAAAAATGATATTGTGATATTTCCATTACCTTTGGTCCGATATACATTGTACGTGTCCGAACCTCCTGTATAATGATTTATATAAATTTATTGACTTATTAAAGAATAATAATTATTTTTATGATATCATATATGGTCATATTCTTAGCTTATTATTAGTAATATTTCATTACTACTTGTTATTCGGGTGTTTATTACTTTTTGTTCTTATGCGTGTTTTGTCGAATAAATTATTATTATTCTTTTTAGGTTATAGATACCTCATTTCCATAATGGTATTAGTGTAGTATATATCATATTAATTCATTCAATTCATTTATAAAATCAATATGAAATGAAGATCATGTAGAACGAGTCGTATCACATCGTGGAGACGGTATTCCGTACGTACGCACGAGTGATGATATCGTTCCTATGATCGTGGAATTGTATTGGAGAGTATGTATACTATTTCAGAATAAATATCACTTTATAATAGTCATATATAGTTATTATTTACACCACTATACTCATCCATGTAAGGTGGTGCTGGAAAATAGATTACACCACGGCGTGAAGATGGTATTTCGTACGTACGCACGCGCAGTGATTTATTTTTCCGTAGGATGGATAGATGGTTAAATAGGGTTGTTTCATACTTATAATAACATATCAGTACATTAGTTATACTGATGTTATTACTTCATAATGAAACAACTAAATAAGAAGAAGTGGAAGAAGAAATAAAGATGAAAGAATCGGTAACGGACATTACCTCTTATTTGAAGTGCTTGAGACCTCCTTTTAGGGCACTAAAATGGGTCTTTTAAGAATACCAGAACATCTAGGATATTTCTAGGGAAGTGGAGAGAAGAAATTGGCAGGTTTTGGCCGAGCTTGAAGGCTTAATGTGGTGTGAGGAAGAGAGGGAGGAGGTTCCCTTTTATAAGGGAGGAGAGGGGAGCCTTTGGAATAACTAAAAATATTATTTTATTATAAAGTCATGTTCGGTTTTAAATTTCTCCAAATTGAGTTATTTAGAATATAAGGTTGGGATGGGTCTAAATACTCTCATCCAATATAATTTATAAAAGTTTAGGTCATTATATTAACCTTATCGTTTAGTTTTAACTCTTAGTTAATTAGATTGTCATTTACCGTGTCACTTTGTATTTTTATATTATATAGTTAATAAACTTACCATATACATCCATGCGACCCCCAAGTTGTGTTTTATTAATATATATAACCTTATATAAGTAATGTTCCTGAACCTTAGATTTTTATGAATAAAATAACAATTAATAATATAATATTTGTTTTAAAAACTATTTTATGTCAATTTTAACACTATTCAATAGTTGATTTTTTTGAAACTCATAACAGAATTATTACTTTGGCCAAAGTTAATTAAATAAATCCTAACTTGTAATATTAACCTATAAAATTATTTTAGTCCATAAAAAGTCTCAAATTGTATTTATTTGGGTATTTATATCATCAATTATGTCAATATTTCATTAATAAGATAATTACTACATCATTGTTGTGTCATAAATAAATTACATTATTTAATGTCTTAAAATTACAAATAAAATATCATTATGTAGGAAATCTTTTTATCTTTCTAATGTATGTTTATAGTCGAATTTATCGTATGTATAATCCCATATTATAAATGCTTTACTTATTAAACTTTGATTTTAACTATTTTAACCCTTCTTTAAATAAATTAATAATAAATGTCCTAATCTAATTCAAGTGGGCCTAAATGGTCATATTTTATTCCTAAGGTTGTTTATGGCCGAATTACACTTTTCCAATAGAATTAGGACATGTGTTAGGGTAAAAATAATATCATTTTTACCATTAATTACCCTATTTACTTTTAACCGTGGGAAAAAAAGTAAAAAGTTAATATTCACCAAAAATTTATTTTCATCGCATTGAACCAAATTTTACTTACCGACAGAAATCGTGTCTCTAGGATTTTGAAATTCCACTCCTTGAAGCGGTAAAATTAAGTTTTATGAAAAAATCAGTTTTTTAACTACCACTTAGTGGTTTCACTATTCATAAAAAATGAAAGTTTCTAGAAAAATACCAAAAATTAGATCTAAGATATATTTGATATTATTAATTCAAAAATGATGTATATTAAATCAAATTCAAAACATATCAATTGCATTAATTAATTTAGAAATTAATTCCCGTCGTCAAAAAAATAGCGTGTTCTTAAGAGATAATAACTATCAAAAGATTGACACTTGTTTATGAATGGTTTAAAGGTGAAATTACATCCAATGACCAACATTGTATTAAATTGTAAAAATATATTCTAAATATACTTTAAAACCACTCAAATTAGTAATTTATCACTATTAATTATTTCGATTAAAAAAGTTGTTTTTAATTATAATTTAGTTATTTTCACTATTCATCAGAATATGAAAGTTATCCGAAAAGTACCAATATTTCACCTTAGGCTAAATTCGATACTCCGAATCCAAAAATGAAGTCCATTTTGAGAGCTAAAATTTCTAAAATTTTAAAAAGTGGTTATTACTATTCATAACGGCTAGTTTTAATAATATTTTAATAGCATATCGTTGTTGAGTGAAACTCGGTATTGCGTACTACACACGCTATCGAGGAAGGTTGTGATTGCCAGTAATGCAAGGCAAGTCATGGATGCGTGTTGAGAAAGATCCTTTTGGTGTAGCGTACAACACAAGTCATTAATGAAATTAATAAGAATATTTTTTTATAAAATCTCATGCTGTTAAATTCTACCCCGCTTAAAAGGAATTTCACCCTCGAAATTCGTCGGGGTTATAAATGGTTTACTACTCGAAAGTTTCTTTAATAGAAACCCACATCATAAAATAGAATACCAAAACTTGGCTTTGAAAACTATTGTATGAAATGTAATGATTACCCAAATAAACTAATCACTAGGTTTCCACATAAATGAAAATATGGATATGGAAGAGAAATTTAACCATCATGTTCAGATGGAGAGTGGTAGAGGACATGGCTATGGAAAAGCCAGCAATCACAAAGCCATAAATTTGTGACGATCTAATTTACCATCTGATTCATTAGATATAAGAGAACTAGGAAAACATTTTTTGGTTTTCGAGATCATTTCCCTAAAGTTGATGAAATTAGTAGAAATACTTTCGTGATTTTGGTATAGTCTCACCGTTTGTTGTTCTTTGGAAAATTTCCACTTCATCTCTTAAAGAAATGAAGTTGAATTTGTCATTCGTGATTTGTTAGCAGATCATGTGATAGAATGATGGGTCATTCCATCTGTCTCAAACAAAAGGTTAGAAAAGTTATCAAAAAATACATAAGTCCATCCATAGTGATATTAATCATATATAGTTCCTAAAATGGACTTATACTTCATATATCATACTACTTAATATAATAAAACTAGTTTCTACTAAACAGGGACTTCATGTAGGCCAGTGGTAGGCGTTAAAGGCCAGTCGCACTTCAGTTGTGGATTCGGTTCCCACAGCCTTGTCTGATGTGATGGGCTATCGCCCATCCTACAGGTTGTCCTTTTTCTAAAACTACATTACTATAACATCACATAAATAATATCAAAAAAATTTCCATCCTTAAACAATACTAACTTATGGTTAACACAATCCATTCCAATATTTAGGCTTATCTAAAATACTTCGGTCCAAGCTCATAGTATAAAGAAAACGATAACTTGAAATGTCTTCAACCAAGTATGTGAATACCATCATTTATCCCCCATATATCTTGTTGGTCACATTTCAATCATGTGAATACCTTAATGTAGTATTCTCTTGAAAAATGAATACCCATTAAACCTTAGTGAAAACATTAATGCTGTCAAAAGTTAACTCTTTCCACATACCAAAATCCAAAAATTCTATATACTCAAACCATGATATATCCTTCTCCTTATATCAGTCATGAGATTATGAATACTATCAAACATTTAATTTTCCCATTATCCCTTCATTATGCACATATCATCTACATTCCAAAAATATCTGAATAACCTTTCATGGATACTGGTAACATTAATCATACACTTTCAAAACTCAAGGAAAGAAAACAGTGTAACAATCCTTAGATGTCTCTTTATTCCATAGTACCATGAGATTACTTATACAACATTACACATGATAAACATGTAATCATTCCACTACATTCTTAAACAATTGACCAAGTTTCAAAAATTATTTCATCTCACATATCATTTGTAGTCTCTTCACATCATCAACATAAATACTACCCATACGAACATACTGATTCACTTCATGGGACTTTCCCTTAGGGCATTGGTTTGCATAATGCCCGTACATTCCACATTTAAAACATTTAACCATTGTTGATGTCATAGCAATACCATTATCCTCATCCCTGGTGTTAACTGAGCCTTTTCCTTTGCACTTACTGGCTTTGTGTCCTTATTTTCCACACCCAAAGCATCTTCCAATTCCTTTGAAACATTCTCCTTGATGCCTCTTCCCACATGATTTACATTGGGGGAATTGAGCTTTCCTTCCTCTATGATCATTTGGAAACTCCATCTTTCTCTTATTAGCAGAGTCAAGAAACATACCAAATTTTACTTTATTGATCATATTATGACATTGCTGATTCGGCATAATAATGATGTTTAGACTTCTAGATCCCATTTCATTTTGTTTCTCGTAAGGAATATCATTCCATTGTCCGTCATATGCTATATTATCGTGAATCACCTTGTTTCCCGCCATTTTCTAAAACCCAAAAAGAATTGTGTGAGAGGAAAAAATCATAATAAAGGGGGAATAACATTAATATCTAACATCTTTGGTTTAATCTAATATCGTTACCATAGTTCTAGGATTATATCCTATATGTATACTTATCCTTTGGGACATCCCTAGACATACCTTAGAAATATCTCTAGGGATATCACTAACATTTTCACATCCTAGTTTACAAAGGTTGACTAATCCTCCATCTGATACCAACTATAGAGACCCGAAGCCTGACGTACATGGACATTACATTACTTTTGTGGAATTTTTAGTATATAACAAAAACACACACACAAGTACCGTAATTGTTTAGTGTCTTCGGAAACTCGGAATATAATCTTCTAATCATGGTGAAAAATCTTCAACATCTCCCATAAAGATCTTATTTTTTTAAAACCTAAATCCTCTCTTTATGTCCTGGGGAAAAGAAAACATAACAGGGTGAGCTCAAATGCTCAGGAAAGGTAAACAAAAGAAATATCAATCACGTCATATTCATGAGAACATATCTTTTGGAAATCTTAACCTATAAAAGAGATCATAATTTCAGAACATGGGATAAATCATAGTAGTGAAATGTAATCCCAATAATAATAACTTAAAACATGAAACTTTGTGGCATACACACATAATCATAGAGAATCATTTCTTATTAGTCAATACTCATTGCCTAGACTATCTTAGTGGACAAAGTCCATTTCTGAACCGAGTCACCCTCGTTTCAGTCCTGTTTCACTGAACCGGTATAACCTACCATTCCAACCATGTCTATCTCATGAGATATAAAATCGTTACCCAATGCATTGGAGGGAGATATAGGTCCCACCCATCTCATAATGATACCATTCTTATGTGTGCCACAAAATCAGAAAACCATACATCATAGCATAACCCATGTAATAAAAATGGGAATCTTAAACATTGTGACATCATAAAACAATTATTATAAGATAAAGGAATTCATAAAAATATAATTCCAACACAACATAATAAAATCAATGTAATAATAGGGATAAAAATATAACCCTTTATTTTCTTAGATGGAAAATAATTTTGATAAAACACTTGAACTCCATTCTTGAGGAAAATATACTTTCTACTTCAAAAACACTTTTCCTTTCTTAACATGTCGTACAATTATAAACTAAAAGAATTTGATTAAAAATAAACAAGAAAACTTGTAATGTAAGATTCTTGGAAATAATGTTTTAAAAATCCATTCATGCCGTATAAGTTAAAAAAAACATTCTTCTCGTACTTTTGTGGAAAAAGTCAAAAAGTACCTCGTTTGAAAAATGACAAAAGATTCCTTTTATATCTTTTACTAAAAACTCACCAAAGGGTAAAATTGGATATAAACTATTGTAGTTGGATGGAAATAATATTACATATTGAGGAAACATGGAAGTGGATGATAAAATACACCCCAGTAAATACCAAAGTATAAACAATCTCGGATAAAAATAAGATTGTGATATTTCCCTTACCTTTGGTCTGATATACTTTGTACGTGTCTGAACCTCCTGTATAATGATTTAAATAATGTTATTGACTTATTAAAGAATCATAATTATTTTTATGATATCATATATTGTCATATTCTTAGCTTATTATTAGTAATATTTCATTACTACTTGTTATTTGGGTGTTTATTACTTTTTGTTCTTATGTGTGTTTTGTTGAATAAATTCTTATTCTTCTCTTTAGGTTATAGATACCTCATTTCCATAATTGTATTAGTGTAATATATATAGTATTCATTCATTAAATTCATTTATATAATCATTATGAAATGAAGATCATGTAGAACGAGTCGCATCACATCGTGGAGATGGTATTCCGTAGGTACGCACGAGTGATGATATCGTTCCTATGATTGTGGAATTGTATTGGAGTGTATGTATACTATTTCAGAATCAATATAAATTGATAATAGTCATATATAGTCATTATTTACACCACTATACCCATCCAAGTAAGGTGGTGTTGGAAAATAGATTACACCACGACGTGAAGATGGTATTCCATACATACGCACGCGCGGGGATTTATTTTTCCGTAGGATGGATAGATGGTGAAATAGGGTTGTTTCATACTTATAATAATAAATCAGTATATGATTGATACTGATGTTATTACTTCATAATGAAACAACTAAAGAAGAAGAAGTGGAAGAAGAAATAAATATGAACGAATCGGTAACGGACATTACCTCTTCTTTGAAGTGCTTCTTTGAGACCTACTTTTAGGGCACTAAAATAGGTCTTTGAAGAAGAACAGAACCTCTAAGATGTTTCTAGGGAATTGGAGAGAATAAATTGGCAGTGTTTCGCCGAGCTTGAAGGCTCAAAGTGGTGTGAGGAAGAGAGGGAGGAGGTGCCCTTTTATAAGGGAGGAGAGGGGCACCTTTGGAAGAACTAAAAATATTATTTTATTATAAAGTCATGTTCGGTTTTAAATAGCTCCAAATTTAGTTATTTAAATGATAAGGTGGGTATGGGTCTAAATACCCTCATCCAATAGAATTTAGTCATGTTTAGGTAATTATATTAACCTTATCTTTTAGTTTTAACTCTTAGTTAATTAGATTGACATTTACCGTGTCACTTTGTATTTTTATATTATATAGTTATTAAACATACCATATACATCCAATCGACCCCCAAGTTGAGTTTTATTAATATATATAACCTTATCTAAGTCATTTGGCCGAACCGTAGATTTTTAAAAAAAATATAACAATTAATAATATAATATTTTTTTAAAATACTATTTTAGGTCAATTTTAACACTATTCAATAGTTGATTTTTTTGAAACTCATAACAGAATTATTACTTCGACCAAAGTTAATTAAATCGATCCTAACATCTCATAGTAACCTATAAAATTAGGTTAGTTGATAAAAACTCTCAAATTATATTTATTTGGGTATTTATAACATCAATTATGTCAATATTTAATTAATAAGATAATTACTGCATCATCGTTTTGTCATTAATAAATTAACTTATATAATGTCTAAAAATTAAAAATAAAATACCATTATGTAAGAAATCGTTTTAGATTTATAATTAATATTTATAGTCGAATTTATCTTATGTATAACTCCATATTATAAATTATTTACTTATTAAACTTTGATTTTAACTATTTTAACCCTTCTTTAAATAAATTAATAATAAATGTCCTAATCTAATTCAATTGGGTCTAAATGGTCATATTTTATTCCTAAGGTTGTCTTTGGTCGAATTACACATGTCCAATAGAATTAGAACATGTGTTAGGGTAATAAAAATATCATTTTTACCCTTAAATACCCTATTTACCTTTAACCTTGGTAAAAAAAAACTAAAAAGTTACTATTCACCAAAAAATTATTTTCATCTCATTGAACCACATTTTACTTACTGACATCAACCGTGTGTCTCGGATTTTTGAAATTCCACTCACAGAAGCGGTAAAATTACGTTTTATGAAAAATTCAGTTTTTTAACTACCACTTAGTGGTTTCACTATTCATCAAAAAATGAAAGTTTCCAGAAAAATACCAAAAATTAGATCTAAGCTATATTTGATATTATGAATTCAAAAATGATGTCTATTTTATGAAATTCAAAACATATCAGTTTCATTAATTATTTTAAAAATTAATTCTCGTCGTCAAAACAAATAGCGTGTTCTTAAGAGATAATAACTATCAAAAGATTGACACTTGTTTATGACTAGTTTTAATGTGAAATTACATCCAAGGACCAACTATGTATTAAATTGTAAAAATATATTCTAAATATACTTTAAAACCACTCAAATTAATAATTTATCACTATTAATTATTTAGATTAAAAAATTTGTTTTTAATTATAATATAGTAATTTTCACTATTCATCAGAATATGAAAGTTATCCAAAAAGTACCAAAATTTCACCTTAGGCTAAATTCGATACTCTGAATCCAAAAATGAAGTCCATTTTGAGAGCTAAAATATCTAAAATTTTAAAAGGTTGTTATTACTATTCATAACGGCTAGTTTTAATAATATTTTAATATAATATCATTGTTTAGTGAAACTCGATATTGCGTACTACACACGCTGTCGAGGATGGTCGTGATTGCCTATAATGCAAGGCAAGTCAAGGATGTGTGTTGAGCAAGCTTCTTTTGGTGTAGCGTACAACACAAGACATTAATGAAATTAAAAAGAATATTTTTTTTATAAAATCTCGGGCTGTTACACATCAGTTATATAGGTTTGATAAGAAGAGGAAAATGGAATTCAAAGGAAAATCTATAGAGCACACTGAAAAGAAGATGAGCATTCCCTTATTCTCAAAGTGTGGATATAAACATGGAGGGAGTTCTCTTAAAGGGACAAGTAAATGTTTCAAATGTGGAAAAAAAGGTCATCGGGCATTTGAATGCCGCGATGATGGGAAGAAGATGTCTAATGATGCAAACAAAGGAAGGAATACACAGAATGAACCTACTACACTTCAATGTTTCTAGTGCAAGGATATGGGACGTTATGCCAATAAATTCCCTAATCCAAGGGTTGATGATGATGGTCGACATCCACAAACTCTTAAGGCTAAAGACAAAAGGAATGTCACATGTCATTTCTATCAGCGATGTGGAGTACGATAACGATGTGGGGAAAGGTACACTTACCATCCTCTCTAAATTAGCAAATGTTTTATTTGATTCTGGATCCACCCACTCCATTATTTCTGAAGAATTTTCTAAGGGTATCACCGTATTACCTCAACAATTAGATGTTGAGTTAGTTGTGACAACACCTAATGGCACAACAGTCACATCAAAAGTTTATAATTCTTCTCCGATTGAAGTTTGTGGGAAAGTGCTTCCTGCAAATCTTGTGATCCTTCATATAGTGGAATTTGATGTGATTCTTGGAATGGATTGCCTTTCTCTACATGTAGCTCATAACAATTTCCATAGAAGGGAAGTCACTTTTCATATTCCAGATCAATCTATGATCGTCTATCGATGCAAGGATGAACATAACCTTCTAGTGTAAATTTCTTCCATTTTATGGGTATTGATTCCACTAAATGAAGGTTATTTATCTGAAATGGTTGGTGAGAAACTCATGATTAAGAATATGCCCATTGTACTAGAGTTTTATGATGTCTTTCCAGAGGAATTATCGGGTCTTCCACTGAATCTTGAAGTTGAGTTTTCAATAGAACTCGTACCAGGTGCTTTGCTTATTTCAAAGACACCTTATAGAATGGCCCAAATTGAGCAGCAGGAATTGAAGAAGAAACTCTAAGAGAATATTGATAAGGGGTTCATACGCCCTAGTGCGTCACCTTGGGGAGCACCTGTTCTGTTTGTTAAGAAGAAAGATGGATCAATGAGACTCTGCATTGATTATCGAGAACTTAACAAGATCACTATCAAGAACAAATATCCTCTCCCACACATTGATGACCTATTTGACCAACTACACAGAGCTCAATAGTTTTCCAAGATTGATCTTCATTCAGGGTATCATCAATTAAGGGTCAGAAGAAAGGATATACCAAAGAAGGCTTTTCGTACAAGGTATGGACACTACGAATTTATAGTGATGCCATTTGGTCTTACTAATTCCCCTACTATCTTCATGGATCTAATGAATAGAGTCTTTAAAGACTATCTTGTTCATTTTGTGGTAGTCTTTATAGATGATATTCTTGTCTATTCAAAGAGAAAGGAAGAACATGAATATCACTTGAGAATTATATTGAAGACCCTGAGAAAGGAGAAGCTTTATGCCAAATTTATCAAGTGTGAATTTTGGCTTCAAAAAGTTCGATTTTTGGGTCACATAATATCAAAAGAATGGATATCTTTGGATCCAGCAAAAACCAAGGTTATCGAAAAATGGTCAAGACCAACAACAGTAACTAAGATCCAATGTTTTCTTGGTTTGGCTGGATATTAGCGACGTTTTGTGAATGATTTTTCACGATTATCTAATCCACTCACCCAGTTGACTCGGAAAGTAGTTAAGTTTGTTTGGACGGAGGAATGTGAAGAGAATTTCAAGGATTTGAAAAGAAGGTTATCCAGTGCACCTGTGCTCACACTGCCTTGTAGTGGAGAATAGTTTTTTGTCTACAGTGATGCATCCAAGAAGGGATTGGGGTGTGTTCTTATGTCAAATGATATGGTGATAGCTTATGCCTCACGACAGTTGAAAATACATGAGAAAAATTACCCAAGTCATGATTTGGAGTTAGCTGCGGTAATCTTTGCATTAAAGATTTGGAGGCATTACCTTTATGGTGAAAGGTGTGATATTTATACTGATCATAAATGTTTAAAGTATATTTTCACACAAATGGAGCTGAATATGCGCCAAAGAAGATCGTTGGAGCTGATTAAGGATTACGACGTCACAATTCATTACCACCCTGGGAAAGCAAACAAGGTGGAAGATGCATTATTTCGACAAGACCATGCTAGTTTATCCATGATGAGGATCACAAAAGATCCAATATTTATGGATTTACAAAGGATAGATCTTGGAATTATAATGAAAGGGGAAAAATCGTATCTTTCTCAAATGAATGTTTAACCATCTATACATGTGATGATTAAAGAGGCACAGAATGAAGATGTCGAGCTACAAAAGAAGGTGAGAAATGTTCCTGAATTCAACCTTGATTGTGATGGGATAATAAATTTCAGGAATCGGGTTTGTGTTCCTCCCATCCGCGAATTAAAGAAGGAGCTGCTAGATGAGGCTCATAGTTCTTCATTCTCTATTCATCCTGGAAGCACAAAGATGTATAGGGACCTGAAAGAGTACTTATGGTGGGGATGACATGAAAAGAGATGTTGCTGAATATCTCTCTCGATGCTTGGTTTGTCAACAAGTTAAAGCTGAGAGACAGAAGTCTAAAGTGATGTTACAACCATTACCCATACCCGAATGGAAATAGGAAAACATCACTATGGACTTTTTCATAGGACATCCTAAAACATCCAAAGGCAATAATGATATCTGGGTCATAGTTGATCATCTTACAAAGTCTTCACACTTCATTTCTATTAGAGAGGATTTCTCTCCAGACCAGCTTTCCAGGAAATATGTAAAGGAAGTGGTAAGATTGCATGGATTACCACTTTCTATTATATCTGATCGGGATCCGAGATTTACCTCGAAGTTCTGGAGAAGTCTTCAGCATACTCTCTATACAGAGTTGAGTTTCAGCATTGCTTATCATCCTCAGACAGAAGGTCAGTTTGAGAGAACATTTCAAACTCTAGAAGATATGTTGAGAGCTTGCTCTATGGATTTCAAAGGTGGTTGGGATCAACACCTACCTTTGGTGGAATTTTATTATAATAATAGATTTCACTCCAGTATTCAGATGGCTCCTTATGAAGCTCTCTATGGAAAGAAATGCAGGACTCCAACTTTCTTGGATGATGTTGGGGATAGAAATCTATTAGGACCTGATCTCGTTGATGAAATGGCAGAAAAGGTCAGATCTATTCAACAACACATTAGAGCAGCTCAGAGTCGACAGAAAAGTCATACCGACAATCGAAGAAAAAACCTAGAGTTTGAAGTGGGTGATAATGTGTTCTTACAAATATCTCCCTGGAAGAGGGTTATGATATTTGGAAAGAAGGGGAAGTTGAGCCCTAGATATATCGGTCCTTTTGAAATATTTGATGGTGTTGAGAAGGTAGCTTACTGATTGGCGCTTACACTGAATCTCTCTCAAGTTTACGATGTGTTCCATGTATCTCTCCTGAGAACGTACATACCTAATCCTTCACATGTACTCTGCTCAGAAGTTGTACCACTGGATCAAGATCTTTCTTATGAAGAACAACCAATAGAGATTCAAGATCGTAGTGAAAAAGTCTTATGAAACAAGACCACTCGGTTGGTGAAATATTTATGGAGGAACAACAAATTAGAAGAAGCTACATGGGAGCTTGAGGATATGATGAGGGAGAGTTATCCTCATCTGTTTGTTACAAAGTGAAAAATTTCGAGGGAGAAATTCATTTAAAGGGTGGTAGAATGTAACACCTGAGACTTTTATGTTATATAAATCATCAAAGGAATCTTTTTCTATACAACACTTGCTTGGCTTGCTTTACATGAAATCGCGACCTTCCTCGATAGCTGGCGTCGTACGCAATACCGAGTTTCACTAAACAATGATATGCTATTAAAATACTATTAAAACTAGCCGTTATGAATATTAATAACAACTTTTTGAAATTTTATAAATTTTATTTTTCAAAATGGACTTCATTTTTCGATTCGGAATATCGAAATTATCCTAGGGTGATATTTTGGTATTTTTCTGAAAACTTTCAATTTTGATGAATAGTGAAACCACTAAGTGGTAGTTAAGAAACTGAATTTTTCATAAAACATAATTTTACCACTTCTGTGAGTGGAATTTCGAAAATCCGAGAGACACGGTAGATTTCAGTAAGTAAAATTTGGTTCAATGAGTTGAAAAGAATTTTTTGGTGAATAGTAACTTTTTACTTTTTTTTCCACGGTTAAAAGTAAATAGAGTAATTAAGGATACAAATGATATTATTATTACCCTAAAACATGTCCTAATTCTATTGTACAAGTTTAATTCGACAAAAAACAACCTTTGGAATAATATATGACCATTTAGGCCCACTTGGATTAGATTAGGACATTTATTATTAATTTATTTAAAGAAGGGTTAAAATAGTTAAAATCAATGTTTAATAAGTAAATAATTTTTAATATGGGGTTATACATAAGATAAATTCGACTATAAATATTCATTATAAATATAAAATGATTTCCTACATAATTGTATTTTATTTGTAATTTTTAGACATTAAATAATTTAATTTATTTATGACACAACGATGATCCAGTAATTATCTTATTAATGAAATATTGACATAATTGATGTTATAAACAACAAAATAAAGGTTATTTGAGACTTTTTTGAATTCAACTAATTTTATAGGTTAATTAGACATGTTATTATTGATTTAATTAACTTCGTTCAAACTAATCATTCTGTTATGAGTTTCACAAAAGTCAATTACTAAATAGTGTCAAAATTGAGAAAATTAGTTTTTAAAACACATTTTTTATTATTAATTGTTTTTTTATTCCTAAAAATCTAAGGTTCGGCCAAATGACTTAGATAAGGTTATATATATCAATAAAAAAAATTGGGGTTCGTTTGGCTGCTTATTGTAAGTTTATTAACCTTATAGTATAAGAACACAAGAAGACACGGTAAAAGTAAAATTATTTTACTTAATGTTAAATGTAAATGATAAGGTTAAAATAGGAACCTCAACTTATCTAAATTCTATTGGATGAGAGGATTTAGACCCATCCCCACCTTATCTTTGAAATGAATCAATTTGGAGCTATTTAAAACTGAACTTGACTTTATAATAAAATAATATTTTTAGTTTTCCCAAAGTAGCCCCTCTCCTCCCTTATAAAAGGGAACCTCATTCATCTCTTCCTCACACCACATTGAGCCTTCATGCTCGGAAAAACCCTGCAAAATTCCCTTCTTCACTTCCCTTGAAACATCCTAGAGCTCTTGGTCTTCCTTAAAGACCAATTTTAGTGCCGTCAAAGGGGATCTCAATGAGGCGCTTCAAAGAAGAGGTAATGTTCGTTACCGATTCATTCATCATTATTTCTTCTTCCACTTCTTCTTCTTAGGTTGCTTCATTATGAATTAATAACATTAGTGTCACTTATATACGGATATATTATTATAATTATGAAACAACCTTATTCCACCATCTATCCATCCTACGGAAAACGAAATCACCGCACGTGCGTACGTACGGAATACTGTCTCCACGCCGTGGTGAAATCTATTTTCCACCACCACATTACTTCGATGGGTATAATGGTGTACATAATAACTATATATGATTATTGTAAATTGATATTGATTCTAAAATAGTATACATACACTCCAATAAAATTCCACAATCTTAGGAATGATATCATCACTCGTGGATACGTACGGAATACCGTCTCCACGATGTGATGCGACTCGTTCTACATGATCTTCATTTCATAATGATTATATAAATGAATTGAATGAATGAATATGATAAAAATTACACTAATACCATTATGTACATGGGGTATTTATAACCTAAAGAGAAGAATACGAATTTATTCGACAAAACACCCATAAGAACAAAAAGTTATAAACACCTGAATAACAAGTAGCAATGAAATATTATTACTAAGAAGCTAAGAATATGACCATATATGATATCATAAAAATAAGTATGATTCTGTAATAAGTCAAGAACATTATTTAAATCATTATACAGGAGGTTCAGACACGTAGAATGCTTATCTGATCTAAGGTATGGGAAATATCACAATCTCATTTTTATCCAAGATTGTTTATACTTTAGTAATTATTGGGGTGTATTTTATCATCTGAATCCGTGTTTCCTCAATATGTAATATTATTTCCATCCACCTACAATTGTTTAAATCCAATTTTACACTTTGGTGAGTTTTTAGTAAGGATATGAATGGAATCTTTGTCGTTTTTCGTACGAGGTACTTTTTAAAATTGTTGAATTTCTTATGAATGAATTATTTTTCATCCAATTATACTATTCTTTATATTTTTCTATTTATGATTAGTTATATATTATTTCATACTTACATGGATGATTAGATAGTTCATTATTGTTTTATATGATAATTTTCTAACATTTCTGGATGTTTCAAATTATTTCACATTTATTTATAAAAAAAATAAAGTGGGAGAATTTTTTATCAAATAATGACATTGTTTTATTAAGTGAGGGTTTGTTTGATAAAGGGGAGAATTTATTTCAATATGGGGAAGTATTCCGATGTGGGGAAGTATTCATTAAAGAGGACTTATTCTAACAATATTGTATTCAAAAGTTTTATAAACTAAGGGAATGTTAGGTTTAAAAAAATAACATAGCTGTTTTTAAAATTACAATAGGATTTTGGATTTTCTAAGTTATTTTTTCATCGCTGATTTAGGTTTTTTTATTTCCAAAATGGGGGAGATTATTGAGTTAAAATTATTACTTCTTACTTATCTATTATACTATTTTTGGAAATCCCAATAATATACATAAAAAATGTTGAGAGAATTTTTATTTCCCGAGTGTTTTCATATATTTTTATCGAAAACATCATAATTTAACATAAATAGAAAAATTTTTAATTTATTATTAATATAAATCTGTCATTATTTATTATGATAAATAGATTGAGTTTGTATCCTATTAATTCGACATAAATTATTCATACCAGGAGTTATCCTTTTTATTGTCTTTCATTCTATCAATTGTCAAGAATATTAGAATGATTTCAATACGGATACATCATACTGATCCTCATAGGGTTTACCATATTGAAAATTGTTATGGAAGTCCACCAGCATATCTTATTTGTATAATTGGATTATATAAGACTTTTTTATATCATAATGAATACCTTTATCATAGTAATGTTGTTAAAAAAAACATTGGAAAATCTGTTATGCAAGAGAATTATGATATTTCATGATCCCACTATCTGAGCATGTTTCAAAAAACACAAAAATATGATAATCGCATATTCATCTATTAATATCAAGTCATTTGAAGAGTTCAGAGCATTTACATTTTCACAACATAGGTCTTATAATGTTTTCTCTACATGAACATCTTGTTCTTATTCATTGTAATTATTTAGAGAATTGATGTTTTAAGGAATCCATGCTAGTATTATTTCCATAAGAAAAATTTCATGTTTATTCTACATAAAATAATTTTAACGATCAAGGGATTCCAGGTATAGGAAGATGGTGAATCTGATCCATCAGATTGAGGGCATCCAAGGATAATAATATATGTTATTATCATCATATCTAGGGATTCTAAGGATAGAAAGAATTTTTATATTTCAATTATCTAATCAAGGGCCTTCCTAGTAAGGGAAGACAGACTATATAATATGTATAATATTTTGGACACCTTTTCTCTTGGTTATTGACTAACATAATCTTAAGTTTAAATGGGTAATGTTATTTAATATAACATGTAAGTTATTCATAGTGTTAATAACAATTATATTTCTTTTTTATAAAAGGTTTATATTTTATTATGCATTATTATAATGTTAGTCATCTTACTCAACTTTCTATTCTATTTATATCGGTGTATGTATGAAAATGAAAATAATAGTAATTTTTTTGAATGAGATCCACTATTATTTGGATTCTATCACTCTAATATAATCAGACATTTTTCTTGTTCTGATTTTGATACTCTATTAAACTATCTTTGTCTATGTCTTATAATATAATATTATGTGGTTTTTATTTTGTTTTAATTAATTTTTTAAACTATAATTCACCCCATTTCTTGTAAGTATATCAATAAAATATAATCATACATTCCCAAAATGTAAAGATGAAATTTATCTAATATACCCTTTAACCAATTATTAATCATTATCCTATATTATTAAAATCCATTTATTCATTATCCACTAATTTTATTTACCGCAAGTCCCAAGGAACATAAACATGGAAATGAAGATAGAAATAAATAGATAATAGGATAAATTTGGAACATCCAATCCAAGAATCATACATTGAGTTGGATCCAAAAGAAAAATAATGTCAAATTTCCATTGTTATACTCTCTATAAATGGGAATATATTAAGTGTTATGAATAGACATGAACCCTATAACTCTATCCCACATTGATTTTATGTGTTGATTAATGTTTCACTTTTTGATTAATAAAATTCCAACCACACAATCAAGTGAAAATAAATTGAGTCTATTAAAAACAAAAACATATTTAAATGGTCAAAAATTTACAAATTATAATTTTTCTTTGTATTCAAAACAAAAAAAATAATTGGAGTATAATTAGATCCACTACTAATAGAAAATACTCTCTCATTGGTTATATTGTCATTGTGGAGATTATTTTCATAAGAAAATAATTTAATGTAAAATACATAATCACATCTCCAATATTATTTTCTAGTACAAAACATTTAGATGAAAATATGAACATTGAAAGATAGATATGTTTTATTGAAAAAAAACAGTGTTTGAATAAAAAAACAACAAAAACCGAAGTAAAAGTATGATATTAGTTCCCTATTGTTTGATATCTTCATATAATGAATTCCATAATTCATATTTTTTTGTGAGAGAAAAAAAATCATAAATTAATCAAATCCTTCTCCAAGATTCTTCCAACCCTCCCAAATAGTTAAAAACACAATTAAAACAGAAATTTATGGGTTGTGGGTTTGAAATGTCAAAAATCAGCCATGAATATATTTTCCTCCCAAATTTACCCCATACTGAGGAACCTTTTCATCTGAGTTCCCATGATAACTATCTTATATTTCCATTTGATGAAATTCCTAGAATTTAATCACAAGACAGATTAAAAGGTTATGAACCAAATAGTTATACAAATTCTAGTCTATTGAATTCATCACAAATATTTACTAATTCCCACATTCCGATAAAATATGTGATCATGATTTTATTTTATAACTAAAAATATCCAAAAATTATTTAATAATTTTAATATAAAATTTAAAATTTAAATTTATAATTAATGTAATTGTATGAAAATAATGATGTGAAAAATTAAAAAGGGGAAAAATTCCCTTGGTATTTTCAAATTTAAATTGAAGATAAATAATTACATTAAATCAAAAAGTGAGGTTAATTGTGTTTAAATTTTATCAATTATTATTAAAAAAATCAACAAAAACATGTCTTATCGACTATTCATTATTGGATTCATGTAAATTGAATCAGAATCCATCGTACAAGAAATTTAATTTGTGGATATGTTCATTCTCACATGGAAGTGGTGTATAACATCATGGAATGACAAAAATATATAGATTTAAAAAACTGGACATGTAATTATGGATGAAAAAGAAATTGGAAATATTATATCTTGTATTTTAAATGAAATTTAGAAGATTCTATTAATATTTTCTATTTTATTAGATTCTTGCTATTTGAATTTTCTTATATTATACTTGGGAAAACCCTTAATAATTTCCACCTTATTCCTCCCTTTAGATTAATTCAAACTTTAATTTATATTTTGAATAATATTCTTTTTTAGGAACTGAATAGAGGCATGATAAATTCCAACTATTTTGAAATTGTTTTCAATTGAGAGTTTTAGAGGAATTTTTCTTCTAAATCATTGCTTAAAATAATGGGGGAACCCATTGGTTGAATATCATATTAAAAAATATTTCAATTTTTATTGGAAATAACATTGATAAAGGGAAATATAAATTTCAATTGAGTGCACCATTTCACACGTGCTCTAATACAATGGTTTCCCTAAACAACATGAACTGATATCCATCGACGACCTCCTTTAATAATTTATAATGGGCAATACTTATATGATATATATTATCTTTAATCAGTAAATAAATGTCTTTTATTTTATATTTGTGATGAATTATATTAATATGATAAATTCCAATCATTTTTAATTCAAAAAAAGAGAAGGATGAATCATGTATTATTAAATCGTTGATAGTAAATCACAATGTAGTTATAAATATCCTAGAAATCACTCCTTACGGATGGGTTAGTGAAATAAAAGATACCCATTTTTAGCCACATATAAAAATTTTCACTATGTAATATAGTGGAATCAAAACTATCATGAGACAATATCCACTATAACTAAGAATGAATAAAATTACTAAGGTTATGCCGACATTAAATTTCTAGTCCACTGGTCCCATTGGGTTTTTAGCAAGAAGACCACGTCACAGTGATGATATTATTTTCAAGAACACTACCAATACAACAAAATATTATCATATAATTATTGATTATTTTATATTTTTTGTGGCTATTCCATTAGAACCCAAAAAATATAGAATACAATTCCTGATATATATCTTAGTACACAAGACCAATATTTAAGCAAACTTTGGTATTCTATGAAAATATATTATCTATCATGATTTGTAGGTTGATTTTTAAATAATTTGTTGAAATTCATAATATAGAATTTGATAAAATTTTATTAATATTTTTAATTGGAATTTTCTAATGTTTTAATATTGTCACTTTTAATTTTGTTCATGATAAATAAAAAACTGATACAAATTACCGAAATTAAAGATGAAATCGGTTTGTTGATGGGGAAATATTAATGATTTAGTATAAAATAGAAAAACATTCTAAATACAACTTGATGACTATATTTATACCATATATTATCTAAAATTTAATATAGTCTATATTTAGATCCACATTTCTATGAATGTGAATTGAAAGGAGACCTCATCCCCTCACTTATTCACACATCATGAGCCATATATCATGACCAAAACCTATCAAAATCTCCCCCAAAATAGGTGTACACATTTTAAAATTATTGGTTTTCTAAAATTCGAACCATACTTATAGGATATCTAAAGGAGTATCTCCAAATAACAGGTAATCAGATTAACCAAATACTTATATTTTTCCTCTTCTTATAACACCTTCCAATGTTTCATAACCATTAAAAAATAAAAACTATTATTTTCCAAATATATAGATGTTATTATATTGATTGAATAATATTTTTTCATCTCCTTCTCTATCAAATTGGATACAAGCACATCTCCTTTTTTCCTGGAGGACTAACGTCACATGAACCGATGTAATTTGTTTTCCCACACCTCTACATGGGGTCATTGTATATTTTAATAAAGTAAAATTATATTAATTGAGATTCTCTTATAATTATATAATTTTGTCATATATATTAATATAATATTATATAATGCACTCTCACCCCATGATGGAACCAATAACGTTTTATTATAATAATGAGAACAGTATATTTAGGGAATAAAAACAATAATATGAATTGAAAATATTAAAATGTGATTAAAAATACAAAATAATATAATAATAATAAGAAAATAATAATCTTCTAGATCAACCCACAACAATTTTACTCCTAAACAATAATGTATAAATAAATCATAATATTAGTAATGAAATTTAAATTTTAAAAAAAATAACCTTGAGAGAAAATATAGGTGAATTAATCATTAATGAAATATTATATATTTATATAAAGTATATATATCATATGATCGTTACATATTTTACCATTGGAATAGTTATCTGACCATTGGAATAGTAACTGAACTATTTGAATAGTAATGTGATAATTAAAAATAGCAACCTAAAGATAGAAATGTATCCTCTCTTTTAAATGTGTAAAATAAAATTTATGTATATTTTTAAATGAAAATAAGATATATTTAAATCATTGTATAGGTAAATAAATATTTCTAAAATTATTAAATAAATATTTTTATACTTGTAAAATAAAAATGTACTCAAAGGGTTGGAAAATTGAATATAATATTAAAATTAGTATTTTTAAAAAATAAATTTGGATTTTATTTAAAAATTACATTTTTAAAATTAAGAACATTGTTATCATAAAATTGAAGAAAAATTGGATTCTAAATATCAAAACTTTCTATGGTGATTTTTTTGTTTTGTTTTAAAAATTGTTGAATTTTTTGGTAATAGTGAAATATGGTAAAATACAATATATTTAAGATAAATACATAAATATTAGAGTTCTAGTTGATATAATCACCGATCAAATTAAATTCACATGCCAAATTATCTATATATTGTTTTATGAATCAAAAATATTTTTAGTGTTGAGCTAAAACAATAAACTAATGAATATTAAATTTAAAACACCCATCTACTCCCCTTATAACTTAAACCCCTCATAACCCCTTATCCTCATAAATTCAAAATAATTGTTTGATAATTTTATTAGTATATTTTCATTTTTAACACCCCTATTGAATTTTATTCTTTATTAATATTGGTGTATTATGATTATCTTCTATAATATTGTGTTAAATATTTTATGATCTGTTTTACAGGGGATGTGGTATCTTGATACCATTCACCATTCTACTCAGAATGATTATTGATAATGACTACAGATTGGGGAATGTTATTTACATTTCATGTGTACATGTTTTTATGATTAATCCCATTAGTATGAGTAGCACATTAAACATGGTTATGTATGTTTGGGGCCTTCTATAGCCCCTCGATCCATCATTATGTCTTATGAGAAAACATTGATATGGACTGTGCGGAGGCTTAACCCATTTTCAGATATGGTTGTAGCCGATTCCTTATTCATTTTTCGATGTCTTGGATGAGGCATAAAATGTATTTTTCTAATGATTGTTATTATTAAACAACTCAATAGAATATTAGCAATTTATAAATCATATGATTATTCTACAAGTATAATATCCATGGTTAAACTTCATGTGATTATCTACATGGTATAATTTATTCTAATTGTATTTCTACCATATTAAGCTAAATAATATGTTTTAATGGTATGTTTACTTTAAGATATTCAATTTGACTTTTTATTTATGCTTATATAAAATTTTTTACTATTAATAGTCATCTGAACTCACCCCTTTCATATGTTTTTTCCCAAAGATGTGAAAATATATATTATAAATAACTTGGAGTGATAATATATGAGTTATGGATATTTCCAATGAATTACATATATATATTGTATCCCTTAAAATTTATGAGTGAAAAAATATATTTGCATATGGTTTTCAAAAACTACTAAACCATTCGGTCTTTCGGTATACATATTTCCGGTTTATTATGACAGTGTAATGAAATAAATCACCCTCTATAGGAAGCTAGGTTCAGTGTGTTTAAACTAGTGATGGTATAAAAAAAGAATAACATGATGAAATTATAAGAGGTTATAAAATAGTTGTTTCTATGGACAAAAAAGGGGTGATAATCCTAAACCTAACCAATGAGTAATGATATTGCATGATAACCTAAAAGAAACATCGAATGTGGGAAAAAACATTAAACATGGGATCATGAGAATAAGTTCTAGTTAACCACCGAGACATCAATAAATAATTTTATTATTATAACATACCATTCACTATACATAGAGACTCATGAGACTAAAACATTAAACAACACATTGGAGTTCTATTTGTGTGAACCCATTATAATCACACCATCTACATGCATAAGTGTGAAACATAGGTCATATAACAGGTGAATATATTTCATCACATTTAATTCCATGATCCGGGAGTACATAAGTAATACATTTAATTTTAGAATAAAATCCGTAGATGTATTTCTGGGTGAATACCATTTAGTGGTTGTAGGTATTGTATTCATAGAACAAAGGATTGGAATGGAATAATTGCAATGAAATTTTGGCAGTATAATAGTATTATATAAAGTGTAATAAAAAATCTTTATGAGAGAAAAAAGAGTATTCCATCATTTTAGATAAAATTTATAGTAAGAGGGATGTGGAACAACATATAGAAAAAATTTTAATTGAAAATAAAAGGCATAAAATGAAGAAGATAGTTGAATAATGATGTGAAAGAGGGGATATCTTACCTTGAGAGGGTGATTTCGAAATCATTGGAGAAGATTAATGAGATAATTGGTCACCATGGGCTGACTATATAGAGGGGAGTTCAATGTAAGGACATGATCAAAGTTTTTTGAGTGAAAATTAAAGGGAGATTGGGTGGGATTATATAGTTAAATAGTGGGTATTTCTTTATTATTTAACAGACATATGTTTGGACTCTATATAATAATGTAATAAAAACCATAACCCTTACAATGGGTTTTTCCCTTATTTTATACAAAGGTTGAGGGGTTTTAATTATATTATAATTATAATGGCCAATGAAATTAATATATTACCCTTCGTGATTTGGAATCGTGTTGTGCTAAAAACTAATTGAATTTAAAACATTAAAATATAATATAGGTTTTGGAGGATTCAAAAGTGGAATATAATATTAATCAAGTATCCACAAAATCGCATAATTTTATTGGGTAGACATATATTTTCTCATTTGTTAATTTTTTATATTTTATTACATCACTTTTTGGTCACAATGATTTTATAATACACACAATATATTTATAATGTATATAATTTTTGCTGAAAAAGTCGGTTGTCTATGAAAATTAGGGAAAACTCATAGTGAGATTATTTTATTGTTGTGATTCAAAAAATATTATTTATTTAATCAAAATAATTTTATTAGTATGTGAATTCTCACTTTTAAAACAATAATCTATATTTATTTGGAAATTATGGGTTTTTTGACAATACCAATTTCCAAACAGTTGATTACATTTCACTTTATAAAAATAATATTATAATTTACAATTAATAATAAATATTTCATATTATTTTTTTTCAAACTTATAATTTCTTTTTAAAATTCAAGAATTCTTCAAAAAATAATGTCTTAATATATATTTCATATTACAAAAATTCAATTTATGTTTTATCTTATAAAAATCAAAATAATTTATCATAAAATAAAAACTCTAAATAAATATAACCATTATCATATAAAATATATATTTTAAGAAAATTAGATACTTGATGCATATCAATTTAATAAACTAGTACACACCATAAGGTTAATGTGTGTAATAGTGATATTTTCATGGGGTTGTTTGACATACATGGTTTGAGTCATAATATCAACGAACATAAACTTCTCTAATAAATAGTTTTTCTCTTTGTTTAGTTTTTTTATCTCAACCTCGGACTAGTCAAGGGGAAATCCCAGTGATTCTATCTCCATTTGAAGCTCTAATAAATGGGATTCGTAGGGTATGATCCTTCTTGTTAAGGCCAATAAAACTTTTTTCTATGTCAATTTGATTTATAATAACCCTCTATTTATACAAATCTTATCATCACTATTAAATGGATATTTTGTTAAGGTTCCTGATTCATAATGCTATTTTAAATAATATATGACATAATAAAACCTAATAAGAGAATGTTTGTTCTATACCCATAAGAGAGTATTTAGTTCAATCATAAAGATATTTTTATTTATAAAACATACGATCATTGTATAATACCACTCTCACCTACCCTATATCATGAAAATGATATGTCCTATGTATCTATCTTGAGGATGTATATACCAGATCCCTAACATATATTAAATTAAAAGGTATTATATTTGGGAAATTAATTCTCTTATGGGAAGCATCTCGTGAAGATCATATACCGTAGAGACAAAAAAATTATGCAACTTGATAACTCAACTAGTCAAAATATTATAGTGAAGCCATAATTATTGGGAGGTGACCTAAAAAATGGATGAATCCATGAATCATATGTTCCCTCACATTTTTTCATTTTAGATTGAAAAAATAAATTTTTTATTATAAAGTTCTCAGGGTAGTGGAATGTAACAATCTATAATTCATTTACTAAAATTTCATTTATGAATATATATTTTTTTCATATTTTTTAATAAAATATTTACTAGTACACATGCACCCTATTATAGAATTAATAATATTTTATTATAATAATTTTTATATTATATTTTTAGAATAAAAATTTCTATTGAAGATTATATTATTACAGTGGGAAAAATAGAAAATGAGATAATAATATTAATAAAATTAGTATCTTCTCAGCTCCCAAATATAATCTCACTCATGAAAAACACAATTTTAATGAAATATAATATTAATAATGAAATATAAATTGAAAATTAAAATATATAACCTAGATTTAAAATTGAATTGAATAAATAATGAATGAAATTTGAGGTATTTATAGAAAGTAGAGACCTTATATAACCCTTACTAATATTACCATTGGAATTGTAATGTGATAGTTAGAATAGTTATCAGGCCATTAAAATCACAATATGACTTTATTAATAGTAACCTAACCATAATAATAGTACCCTCAAATATGTATGTCAAAAATAATATTTAAGTTTCTTATAAAATGAAAAATGTGATATATTTATATCAAGTTATAAGTAACTAATTGTTTTCAAAATGATACATTAAGTTTTTGTATTTATGTAAATCATAAAATTTGTTATTTTACTTATATAAAAAATATAATTAATTAAAATAGTATTTATTTTCGTATAATAGATTTATAAATTAGTATTATGGTTTTTGATAACTACAATACAATTTCATCAAACCTTATGTAATTTTCAAAATGGTCATAATATTGATCAAAATATTAAAATTGGTATTTTTCGTCTAAAAGAGAATTTTATTTAAAAACTATTTTTCTCTGACTTATATAATTATTTTCATTAAATGGACATCATTTCAAGAATATAAACATTGAAAATAGCAAGTATGAATTATTTTTATTTTCACAAATTGTTGAAATTTATGTGAATAATGAAATATGAAAAATAGAATATTTAACATTATATGTTAAATACAATAATTGATTAGTAACAGATACTTTAGTATCCCCTTAGATCAAACTAAAATGAAACATTTATTATATATAGTCTCAAGATTAAAATATATTAGTATTATTGATCCAAAATATTTGCCTATATAATATATTATTCATAAATTCCCCTCTCTACCCATTACAAATACCACCCCTCATAACCTCGTCTCTCTACACCTTCTAACAATTTATGATTATAAAATTTTTACCCAATTTTTTTTCCAATACTCTTCCCCAAGTCATACTATTTTTTCTCTCCCCAAAATACCATTCTAATGTGACTTAAGTGGAATCTAAAGAGGGGACATCAGAAGGATAAGTTAATTCCCTCATCTGATTATTTTAATATTTATTCCTCATTATTCTCTAAAATAAATTATATATATCATTTTAATAATAAGAAAAAATCTTATATATATATAGTGGTATGATATTATGTAAATGGAATATCTACCAGCCATCCATATATCTTTTCCTCAATAGATTCTTAAATGAAAAATTTATTTGTAATATTGTTGGTTCACCTCCTCCATAAACACCATGCATCATTTTTCACCACTACCATCATGGATGATAATAAAAATTTAATTATGGTCAAATACTATTATAATAAGTGATTTTTAACTAGTTTTAATTTATTTAATGTTTAATTTATAACGAATGTCACTCCAGTAACTCAGATCTAGTGTTTTTATTGTTACATTGGGAAAGATAAAAATGGTTAAATCCTTATAGTCTGATAAATTTAATATTTTGGAGAGAAAATTAGGTATATGAAACCCATTTTAAAATGGGAATACAAAACAAAACATAATAAATAACAATATAAAATGAACTTAATCCTTGAAATCTCATTCCAAAAAAAAGTATTCGTATCATGAGAATGAAAAAAATAAGGTTTAGCTCAAATGTTATGAAATGATTAAGTACAATAGAATTTATCAGTAATCAATTTAATATCATTAAATGATAATTTATCATTAATATATACAGTTAAATCACTAAAAACAAATGTTATTTAATCAATAATATGATAATTAAATTCATATTGAGATAATATCATTGAGATAATATCATGTATAATAAAAATGAAAAAATTATTAATTAAATAAAATTTTTAATTATAAGAATTAATGTTCTGAGGGGTCATTATACCCCTTCCATCATGACCATTCACATGATCGTTTTAAGCAACATGTTGAAAACCATTTAGTTTTGCCTACTAATTTGTCTCATGCGAGCTGTCTATGTGTTGAGGGGATATAAAATTCTGGGCATCACTTGTCTCAATATATAATAATAATTATCATATATCGAATAATTTGTTTAACTCATGAATAATATTACTTATTGAAAATATCTGGATTGAGTAAAGAACAAGTATTTTTTGAAAAACAATTCTGTAAATAAAATATCATTCAAAGTAAATATTATATGTAAGTATGGAATATGGTTTAGAAAATATTCCTCTCCAGGATACAAAGAATACAGATAAACATTAATTGAATCATTAAGAACAATGAATACATATTTTATCATGTAAAATAAAAAAATGGGTGGTATATGCACCGCATGATTGTAAATACGTTTATATTAACAATTATGTCTCAATTAATTGGCAATTGAGACCAAATCCATTTAACTTAGCATAATATTGAAATGAGAATTAGTGAATGAATATATTATATGTCTTAAAAGATAATCCATATAGAAAAATTGTAATTTCATCATGATATAAAAAACTCATTATAACCATAATCATATAATAGAAAAGGCAAATTAATATGTAATGTCACTGAATGGAAAGAAACTGAGATATGAAATTATATAAAACTTAGTAACATTCACATAAAATCCCATTGGATGAATTAATTAAAATTAAAACATAAAATGACATGAATTTTTAATAATTCATGATATTAGATGTCAAATGAATATTATATACATTATATAAAATAAATTAGGTGTATAACATTTCAATATGCGTTAATGAAGAGAAATTTAAAATGCGTCCCTTCACTTGAGTCTGACTCCCCACGTATATTATTTAACATCATGAAAATAAGACTTGTATTGATTATTTAAATGATTATGATATTTTTTCATGTTTATTATATATTTTATTTAATTTTTACCATATTATAATTGACAAAATAATTATTCAAGATTACGTAGGATGTTTTGTTGATATTTGGATTTTCTGTAAAAAATAACTTTGGTTGGACTAATATTTCCAAATAGGTAATTATTGAGAAATGTAAGTAATAATAATCATTATATAATTAAAATATTTAAATAGATATTATAATTTTTAAACAAATCCTGAAATACATTTATGATAAATCATGTATGTTAGGATCATTGAAAGGATAGGTTGTACGTACACATGAGTAACATTTCCATTTTTCAACGGTTGTAATGGAAAGGAGATGAGTAATATTAAATATTTTCATAATGATATAAATATAATTAATAATATTTAATTATGTATAATAATATAAATCATTTATATTATGCGTTGATGTAAAGAACGCCGCATCACATTGTAAAGGCGGTAGTCCACATGTACACGAATGACATTATCATCTTTCAATAATCGAAAAGGTAAGAAAAAACAAGATATATTAAATTAAAATAATGATAAATATTTCATGAATATTATAATTAGTTCATTGATATTTTATTTAATCACTAAATTTATCATTAACACCTTCCATTTACATTGTTAGTCAAAGATCAATCGCATCTCTTCTTAAGGTATTAGTCCACTGTACACACTAGCAAAGTTATCGCATCCCCTAAAAAAGTAAATTAAAATGGTATATTAATGATATAATGAACCCATATGAATTATTATTTTACTAATATCATTCAGATTCTTTATATCTATCATCATACTCAACTGTGAGATGTGGTAACGGAAAAAATGATATCGGTACGCTAGGTGATGGTACGTTGTACTCCAGAATAATGTTTTTGTAACTAATTTTGTAGAAGTGGGGGAGGATGTAGGTATTTACCATTAAATGACTAAATATAAATATAATTAATATATTGAGGTTATTATATCATCAACCTTAAATAATAATTGGTATAGGTGGAGGAAGAAATAAAACAAAAAAACATATTTCATAATTTTTCCACTTCTCATGACACCACTTAAGGATTATACATAAAGTATTAATAAAATGGATTTATGACAAAAAATGATTCTAGGGTCATGGTATGGAAGAGTTAATGTTATTTGGAAGGAATTTGATGAATCTAATGGTTTTTATGGGTCAAATAATAGAGGATAGGAGATTCCTTTTATTAGTGTGTTGAGTGACACACTTATAATATTTTAAAAGGAAAAAGGTGTACCAATATTTTTAATAGGACAGTAGGGTAAAAAATGGATTATAATTGTGAATATTAAATATCAGTTTCAAAATATAGATATAAAAAATATTTTTGGTCGTTATAACCTTTATCATTTTAGTTTAACCCCTGTGTGAACTTATTTCTTCACTTAACCGTTGAAAATATATTTTTACTATTTTTACAATACATTATGGTTAAAAATTAAGTGTACCTTATTAGATAATATAAATTATATTTATTAAAAATATGGTATCCATTTTTGATAATTCCAATAACATAAAACTAAAAATTTATTTTAAATTTAATTCTATATACACAATGAGAAATCGTGTTTTCAAAGAGAAAATTTTCAAAAGTTTACAATGGTTTTATATAAATATTATATATTAAAATAATTTAAATGAACAAAATTGGAAAAATATTTATATAATTTAACTAATTTAATATTAAACCAAATTTTAAATATTATTTTTATTTATAAAACTTTTAATTAAAATTACTGTTTGAAATTAAAATTCAATATTTATCCCTATTCCTTTTATATTGATCCATTTAAGAAAAATACCAAAAATACACACTAAGATAATTTTGGATACCTAATTTAAAAATTAATTAAAATTTTATTAAATAAAATTTCTGTAATTAGAAATGTTTAGTTTTATATTATATGTGGGAAGCTCGACTGAACCACCTAGGTGAAAAATACAGTTTTTCAAAATATTTTATTTTTCTTCTAAATGATCATTATTATTATTTTTAATCATGAGTAAAAAATGTTCTTCTATAAAAAATAAATTCTTACTAATTTATAAAGTCTTATTCACTCCCACCAATATAACATCTTGGTTATAATGGACATTTTTAAATAATTTTTTTATAGAGTATATTTTTTTAAATTCAATTTTTCATGCATCATAAGTTATTCATGAAAATAAATTTATTATCAAATATAATGTAAATCTATGGAGAGATACATTCATCCCACATAAAATATATATTCATATATATTTAATCAATATTACCTTCTAAGTAGATGGGGATGTTTTTCTTTATAACATCCTCTAGTTCTAATGTTTCTTCCTCATTTTTATAATTTCTCTAAAGTACCTTAACTAAGTGATTCATATGACTACTCATTCCATGATCTATTTTATTAAGATTCTGGATGGATTATCCATATTAATATAGACCCAAGTCCAATTTTATTTAATCAGAGGTGAGAACATGTGTTGGTTCTATCATGTACTTCCGTAACAATGACATATTCAATATATTAGGTATATTTGAGAGATTTTGTTTATTTTCAAATTGATGCACATAAACTCAAATTATTTCAAGAGTATTATAGTTTTTGATGTACCTAGGTCTCATATTCCCATTTCACTAACCTTATTACACTCTTCTATGGGGATAATAATAAGAAACCATTATCTCCCACCTGGAATTTAAAACCATTCCTCTAATTATTGTAAAAACCCTTTTTCCTACATTGGTTTTCCTTAATGTGTGCTTGAGTATACATTTCCATTAGTTTTTTCCTTTCAAAATATTATAGGAATATCAGTTTAATTTAACTAAAATCATCTTAAAGTGTTTTAGTAACCCATATCTTTCTATATAATGCTTCATACACCAACAATTGAATACATGAATAAAAACTTTTATTATATGAAAATATGCCAAAGGTAAATATTTTTCCTGTATATCTTGAATGTAAATTGATCATAACATCATCATATATTTCATTGTTTCAGTATTTTATTTGGTATGTCCATCATTTTGATGATGGTATGTTGTACTCCAATGAAGCTCAGTATTAATAACCTTCAAAAAACTCTTCCAATATTTTTATATAAAATAGGGATCATGATCAGACACAATTGAAAGAGAAGTACCATGATGTCTATAAAAATTTATTATTCATCCATTCAAGGATATCAATAGAATAATCATCTATTATAGTAATGGAATATGTAGAATTTTTTTTGTTCGTCAATAAACCATATTTCATCCTTCTTTCTTATATTATTTGGTGGTCCTATGAAAACGAATATAATATTGGCATCCCATTTAATTCTGTAATATAAAATGTTTAAATGAATCATCGAGGATCTTGTTCTATAACATTTACTTTTTGTTATTCCAAACATCTAGACACATAATCAAACATTTCCCACATCATGTTATCCCTCTAAAAATGTACCCTAAAATACCAAAACATCTTTTTGAATCTAGGATGTATATAAAAATTTGAGCTATGAGCGTTATCAAAAAATTAGCATATTTGATCATGTATATTTGTAATATATAATATAATCCTAAATTTCAATACTCATCATCACAAATTACATCTTGTAATTTCTCATCATTCAAAAATTTAATTTCCTTTTGGAAATTTTCATTTTCAGGTTGATAGTTTTTTTATCATTTATAATAAACTTCATTTAGTAATAATTTTAAAAATGAGTGATTTTTAACCTTATTTAATACTTCCCATTTTGTCCTCATTTGGGTGAAAATTCCATGCTGCTTCCTAATCAATGATTCCACTACCCTATTTACATTCCCTGCGTGGTAGTTTTTTATCCATCATAGACCATGATTATCTAATGGTCGTATTATTTTCCATGGATAGTACCCTTTCTATTAAATAATTTATTTTAGTATTTAATGTTCCCATTATATCTTGAATAATTATCCATATATAAAATTTTTCCATATCATCAAGTAATTTATGATAGCCAGAAACTCATCATCATCGGTTAGATAGTACTTTTTTTGAATCATCAATTTACTTGATTGAATTGTAATAAATTTATCATTTTTTATTATGATGAAACCAACACCATTATTTGATGCATCACTATATATCAAGAATAATAATAATTTCTAGACGGTATATTCAATATTAGTACATTGAAGCACTATCCTATTAAGTTCATGAAAAAATTATTCGCATTCTTATTTCCAATAAAACATATCCTCTTTATATATAATCCAGGTTAAAAGGTTACATATACATGGAAAAATAAAAATGAGTTGTTGGTAGTAACCTACCATACCCATGAATCTATGTATCTCGGTTATTTTTATTGGGGTAGAACATTTTTTAGTACCTTTTTCTTCATCGTATCAACTGATATTCCATCGCTGGGGAGAGCATGGTCCTGAAATGAAACTTATTAGAGACATAAAACAAACATAATAAACATTTCCTTTTAAATTATTCTTTATTATAGCCTATATAATGTTATGAGTGTTATTATCATGATATTGATAGCTTTAATAATGAAATAATATCATAAACGAGTACCAAAACAAAATCATCAATATATTCATTGAATACTACGTTCATTAGATCCATAAAAATTGAAGGTACATTAGTAAATCCAAATTGAATTACTATAAACTTCTAATTACTATACTTTATTCAAAGCATTTCATCTGAATATATTCATTATTTACTATAAATTTATGATACTTAAAATAAATTCGAATCGTTGAAAAATATTGTGCTCTATGAAGTTGATAAACAAATTCATCAATTTGAGGTAGATGATACTTTTTATTTATCATAAAAGAATTTATTTTCCTAAAATCAATGCATTGACTCATGGACCCATAATGCTTCTTGAAAATGGGAATATAGGATTATAATGTTGAAATACATGATTGATTAATTCCCATATCACCCCATTCATATAGTTGTTTATTCAACACCACTAATTCCATAGATTTATTCAAATAGGGATTATTTTGTTTTGGCCTTGCATCAGGGGATAAATAAATGGATCATTCAACCCCATGGTATGGGGGATTTCCATGTAATTCATCATGAAATACCGCAATGTATTCCTTTAAAATTGGAAAATAAAAAATTGAATTTTTCAATATCCATACATCTTTTTTGACTTATTTTATTTCCCATAAAAATAATTTAGTATATATACTAGTGGAGGATCTATTCATTTTTCAAATGAAGATATATTTTCTCTAATGATAATAATTCCTATATCTACCTCATGAATTATAATTCCTTCTTATTACAATAAAATTGACAATCATATCTTTAAATACAGTTCATCATAAGTATTATATTAAAGTAAATCATGGGTATGAAAACATGGTTAGAAAAAAATAATGGTTATCTATTATAATGGGGGATTCATGACACATCTTCATTATGTTAGAATTACCTTTATGTTTTTGAATGAAAAAATCCATATTCTTTCTCATTTACATTTCTAATAGTTGGAATACACTCTATTAGATCATAAAATCCCAAATTTTAAATCATAATGTATAGTACTAAATATTTTGTTACACTTATTTTAAAATAAAATACATTAATTGTAAATATTAAACCCATAAACTTCATTTCATCAAGGTCATAATTATATTCAAATATTTCATAATGGTTTGTAATAAAAATATGAAGTATCATAATAATAACCCCAGAGAGTGTTAATCCATGTGCGTAGTAATGCCCATTGTCTCACCTCAGATGATGACTAGGTTAAGCCCAATGTGCCAGCTTCAAGGTTATTACCCATAGTTACCTACGTTCAAAAACCACATCCACATATAGTATTTGGATATAGATTTATTTATACAGAAATTCACATAATCTATTCTTTACAAAAATGTTTGGTTTTTTTCCTATATTAATACTTAAATTATATCATAGGTTTATATTCCCTAATCTACATTGTCCTTAATATTTTTCCTAAATTCTCTAGTAAACGTCCTCTCATAACAACTACAATGAACCCAAATATAGTAACCTAGATATGGTGTCTACTTTATTACATTAAAGTAGATATAAAGGGAAAATCATGAGGGAATAATTATCTTAGAAGATTAAGAGAACCAGATAGATACATGACACCCAATTTAAATTTTGGTATAGAAAATAAAACCTAATAAAAAAAATTAATTTCATCCTTGAAAACATATTCCATGAATTATTCTTCATATAATAGATCAAAAAAAAAACAAATTAAGAGTGTTCTAAAATACTCTATATAGTCTACGTACAACGGATGCAATCATGATTTAACAAACACAATCAACATGGAATGTTATATAACAAAACAACCATTCCATTAACATTACATTAATATCATGAAATGTTATAGAATAATCTATATAGAAAGGTAAAACCTTGAACAAACATGCCATTTAGTCAATACTATAAGAATGTAATACCTATAAAGATAATATCATTATTAAAATACCAAGGATAATAAAAATAATTGAATAATAAAATAATGGAATGGTTAATTACTCTACGACATAATCTCAAGAATCATGATAACGCTACTATCAAGACCATTCCTAAGATTGATTAAAACTATTGGAAAAATATTATTTATTTGGGATAACTGAATTTCATCATGTGACCAGTTGATGCAATGAGGGATAGATAATTTCAGGCCCCACCCATCATTTCATGTCCATATAAGTTATCCTACATTGAATAATTTATTTAATTCATGAAAAATATGCTTTAACAAAAAATATATTCATTGAGTAATAAACAGTTATTCATAAATATTTTCTTATAAAATCAAATAATAATCAAAGTAGACACCATATGTAATAATGTTAAACAATTTAGGAAATATTCAAATCCATGATATATAAAATATATTATCATAAATTTACTAATTAAATCCCATAAATTAATACATATTCATGTTAAATTCGTCAAAGGTATTATATGAACCACACATAAGTGAATAGGTGCATATTAACAAATATATCTTAATCAAATTGAAATTGACAAGAATCCCAGTACAATGATCATAACTTTGAAGGGAGAATAAACAATTAATAGATTAGATGTCTAAAATGAAAATACACATAAAAACTTTGATATATATCATAAGATACTAAATATTACTTGTGAACATAATCATATAATATGAAATTATAATGCAAAGGTAACATAACCCCATGAAATATAATTGAGTGATGAACTAATTTACAAATTTGTAGATTTGATATCAAATAACCTTGGATGAAATAATTCAAATTTAAAATTAAAATTCATTAAATTATTACGTAATATTGATATTACAAGTAAAATGAAAAGCATATGTGTCATATAAAATATATTAGATTCATAACATTTCAATATGCATCAATGAAGGGAAATTGAGATAGAGTCCCTTACCATGTAAATGACATATAAAGTATGTTATTTATATTCAATAATAATAATCAAATATTAATTATTTACATGATTAATAAAAATTTTCAATTTTATTATATCTTTTATTTTTACATATCTCCTTGTTATAATTGATTATTTAATCAACTATGTTTACATTATATGTTCTGATCATATTTGGCTTATATCTCTAAAATAAAATTGTTAAGATGACTATAGTCAAAAAGACCATTATTTAAATATCTATGGAATAATAATAATTAAATTAATATCATATTAATACATAAATAATACTTTTAAAAACAATCATAAAATATGGTTATGAGAAATGATGTGTGTTATGATCATGGAGATGGTAGGTCATACATAAAAATGAGTAACATTTCCTTCCCTCAATAATCATTATGGTTAAGAGATAGGTAATATTTTAAAATTCTGGAAATATTAGAATATACTAAATACCATATTATTTCCCCATATATACCACCCATGATGTATTAAATGAAAAGGGAGTCAAATAACTTCATGAAGCTAGTAGTCAACATGTACACAAACAACATTATCAACATTCAGTGAGTGAAATGGTATGAAATATAATGATATATTATATTTTAATATTTATAAATATTACATGAATTATATAATGTATATAATTTTTATTTTTTGTATTTTTTATCTCTTTCCATGTAAAGCGTTAGTGAAATATGAATCACACCACTTCATGAGGTGAAATTCTGCCATACACATGAGTGATGTTATCTTATCCCCTATGGAATGCAAAGTAAAAAATATATATATGATATGATGACTCCAAAGATATAATTGTTTAATAAAAATCATATATATATATATATACTTTTCCACCATCATCATAACCAACTAGGCGACGTGGTTAGTGAAAACCCAATGACTTGGGCTTAAAGGGAGACAATCCACTATTCAAATGAAGGAAGATTTCATATCACATTTGACAAAATTGGGGATGGTTGTGAAGGTTCCGCGTACAATGGGATCATGTGATGGGTTGTTCCCTATATTTACTTTTATCAGGATCGATAATAAATTCATGATTTACATGACAATAAACACTATGAAGAATATCTTTCAATCATAGAATTCAAATTAAATATTATCATCAGAACCAATATGCGAGATCATCACATGTTATTTATAAGTAAATAAATCAATTAAATAATTAACTTGTGAATATTATTTCATTATTGATGGATATAAAAATGGATCTATGTTAAACCATTTTTTCACTATTTTATACAAGAGTTTATTTCCTCTAATAATGTTCTACACATATCCCACAAATATCTGAACAGTACATTTTGAATTTTGTGGCTCTAGCATGATATATCCTATTTATTGCATCGTTCACCTTTGGTCAACCCAATAGTCAATTAAAAATAGGTTTTTATCTCCATTGACTCAAGATCAGAAGGCAGATGATGACAGATAACCATTCTTTGGATAATTCATGTAGAAGAGACCTCTCTAGATCTTCGAGATGATTTACCATATTTCATTATTCATGAAAAATGAAAAGAATTTGATCTATTAAAAATAATATAATTAGGTTAATACACCCCTAGTGATAAAAAATGTAATTTCACATGTTCCCTTTAATATTTATTTAATACTATTAGAACCTCGTATCAATAATAATAATAATATTATATCTCAAAATTGACATAAATATTCAATTAAATTAAATATTATTTGTTATTGGAATAATATACTAATTCATCCATTCCACAACAATATTTATTAAATCTTAAATAATTATTATTTATTAAAAAAATGAATATGAATACATTATTAAATAATAAATAACTAATAAATATTATATTTTCTAAATAGAAAATTAATATTAATTAACTGATTTTCCCACATAATATTTGATGGAAGAACTGGGGTTGGAATATAAGCTATCCAAAAAACCTAAATAATTATTAAACCATATTATGGGATAATATTTCCTCAACATTTTAAATAATAAATAATAATATATATTATTTATCCTGTATTATGGATACAATTAGTGTTTCACCCCATAAGCCTCTTTCTTAGGGTCATTAGGTTATGAATGCTGATGTATATGGGTACTGTATAGGAACAATCCAAGACACCCATAAAGAAATAGGTTAATCCCTTTGTGAAATAATACCTCATACAAACTCTCACTATGTAATATAATCTCATCATAGATATATCTCTAGTCAACAATGTTTTATGATGGTGTCATCACCAAATGTGCTCGATGTCACTTTTTTAAATATTCAAGAATCAAATTGCCTAGAGAACACCATGGTCAGGATATTATTTAGGCTATATAATTTCCATAAAATGGACTATGATATGAACATACATTAATCTATATAAGGGAATATTAATTTATCACATTATTCATTATTTTAATACTACTAATTCCACACCCAATGTATCATACCTCAATGTGAATATATGTTTACACAGTTTTCATCAAAACATCAAAGTTGGAAAAAAATAACAATCAAAAATAATAATATTAAAATCATAGGATCAATGGACATATCCAAATATATGAAAATCCAATTACATATGTAAATGGGGGTTTTCAACTATAAGGTGACATTCTTATAATATATAAGACTGGAAGTTACCAAGGGAGTACACTATGAGAAGTTTCATCAAACTACTATGAGACTCCATCCCTGATAGAATGTTTGATTTCTGTCCAAAAAAAAGAATTCATCAGTAATTAGAAAATATATTTAATGATACTACCATGACACTTCCAGTTTCTCATCATAGATGGGAGCTACTAGGACCTTTCAATGAAACAGATTCTCGTAGGAATTTTCAAAGACTATGTCACATGGGAAAAAATTAATCTGATAAGAAGCTTATTAATATTCAAAAAAAGAATATATGGTATCATAAAGTACAAACATTTTGGTTCATAGTCTCTAATTTTAATATACATCCACTTCCACTAGAGCTAACTTCTAACAACCTTCTATTTTCTAGAACTTACATGATTCACTATCTTGTACTGAGATCGGCCTCCAGTCAAGGTGTCCACTATGTTTTCGTCATTTAGAACTCTACATACTAAATGTTCACCACTTTGATAAGAATACCTCAATACTGGATAATTCCATAGTATGTTCATAGTTCACTGGTATGACATTATATATTTTATAATAGCCACTGTTGTAGTATTATCACATTACAATGTGATAGGGTATTTGCTTCTAGGTACCACATAAAGATATTGGACAATGTTTCATATCCAAATGCCTTAATAATACACATCAAAAGCATATATATACTCAATCTATGATGTTTAATTATATACAACGTTCTAAATTTAACACATACACAATGAAATTCATCCATTTCCATAGAAAACATATTCTTTACCATGACATCAAATTATTCTGATCTGTCTGAAAACTATCATCAGTATAACCCTTCAGTCCTAGATCCCCATCTCTTCCATATAGTAGAAACAAATCCTTAGTTCTCCATATATACATTAGGATATCATTAATATAATACAAATTCTGTTATCATCGAACATCATTTTATATTTGAACATTGAAAAATGCATAAGAAACATAAAATTTAGCACACAACATGGCATACATAATTGATCCAATCGCTAAAGCATGTGTCATATTACTCAATATATATTTCTAATATTTTGACTAAAAACATATTTTATTGTAAATATGTACACCATGTGATACTCAAACCAATCCAGTCTTGGACTATTACATACCCAATACATTTATTATTTGGTCAATGAATGTACTTTGACATTGTACAAGAAGCCTATGGGATCTATCATAGATGATCCTAATATATTGAATATAAAAATCTAAAACTAATTCCATCATAGATATAATTTTTTATCAAATATTTAATAGACTATTAGAATAATATTTATTTATCAGTAATTAATATATGATCAACGTATACTTCTAGGATAATGATCACATTTCCAATAAACCTCTTTAAAAACCATGGATCATGGTTTATCATAATGAAACAAAATTCTTTTATTGAGTAATTTAATTGAATATTCCGTGAAGATGATTAATTATTCAAACCATATATGGATATCAACAATATGAAAATCCTTTTAGAGTCAGCAGATACAACCAACAATTATGGTTGTGTCATATAGAGATCTTATTGATGGTTGTATTTGAGGAAAGTAATTTTGATATACATATCACATATTTCACAATCACGGTATACTAATACTTCAAGTATAATTCAGATGAGTTTAAACATGGAACCTAGTGAAATTTTGTCCTATTATTTGATTCATTGATGCTATTTAAAACCATTAGACACTACCCATTATTTATAGATATATAATTTAAATTCTATTACATGTTTTCTCTTGAACCCCAATTTTCACAATATCCGAATTACATCATCTTTTGCATTGACCATCACTTGAAAATGAATTTGATACATGGAATCCATTTAAAATTTTAAATCTTTTATCAATATTTTAGAATCTGAGCTCTCTACGTCATCTTCTTGTGATATAAGTTCATTATTTTCCACTAATAATGAGTCACCATATTTTGTGACTAGGAAAAAATATTTTCTAGTTATCTGGGCTCTCTAGTGCTCATACTCAGTAATTGTGCCAAAAGAAATAATTATTCTATGGGGGCTTGTGGAATTTGGTCCTATACCATATCATGTGTATCTTGGGTATCAACATCATCAATGTTGGTAATTATCATACTATTCTTTTTAATAATTTTCTCCCTCTCAAGAAATAAACATTTTATAGAAACATTCACTCTATTGTCAGAGGGTTTGTAGATGTGATGTCCCTCTGTTTCCATTGGATACCCTATAATGATACACATTATAACATATGGTTTTAGTTTTTTATCTCATTTTGCCTTACCAAACACCTTGCAACCACATAGATTTGTATATGAAAAAATTTGTTTCCTTCCACTATATCTCTCAAATGAAAATTAATTTTCCACATCAGATGCTACTTAGTTTGATGTATATGAGTTATTTTATAAAGAATATCCCAAAAAGGGAAGTGGAGGATATAAATAAAACATTATCAACCTTACTATGTATAACAAGGTACAATTCATCATTTCCCAAACACCATACCACAATGTCATGTAAGGTGGAGTGAGTTGTGATAGAATACCAATGTCCAATATTAATTCAATAAACCCATTTTTAAGATGATCATCACCTTGGTCTGATCAATGTTTTTTAATAGTCATTACATTTTTAATTATTACACCCTTCCTAAATTCATTGAATTTATCAAAGTACTCAATCATATACCACATCAAGTTGACATATCCATATCGACTCATTTCATTAGTAAAAGTTATGAAGCATGAATTCCCAAATCAAGATTCTACAACAGATGGACCCCAAACATCAGGGTGTACCAAACCTATGTGGACCTTTCCCCTTGTCCACTAAATTGATATTTATTATTTTTTCCTCATAATCAATCATAACATGTTTCAATTGATTTTAGCTTAGAATAGTGTAAATAACCTTATTGAAAAATATTTGATAAACAATAATTTTTTACTTGAAAATAACAATGATCCCATAGTTAGATGTTATATGAGTCATGTCAACATGATTCACTATATATTTCTTATACATGGTTATCATAATTTAAACTATTAACACCATTATTTAAATATTCCAAACCATAACATATATTATCTTAAAAAATGAATTATATTTTCATTCCAACCATGAAATTAAAACAATCTACGTCTAGGTTTTCGATAGAAATTATGTTCTTTGTTACAATTTCTACATAATAACATTACCATAAACCGAGTATCATTCCTTTTTAAAATAAATGATGTTAGTCACTAATGGATTTAAAATCCATCCTCACACCATTGGCCACTCTCAAATCCACCTATCCTAGATAAATATTTTGGAATCTACTTCATTACTAAATTTGTATATATTTGTGAGTACCACAAGATATATGTAATAAAAAATATGTATATATTGAAATACAACACTCAAGAATGAATAAAAAATTATCTTCTCCTTTTTTTCTGAGAACAATTTTTCTTCCATTGTTCTTTCCTTCCATATGAAAAACATATTACCTCCATTTCCAAGACCTTTCTATCGATCTTCTTCTTCTTTGAAGGATGGTGTTCTAGATCTCTTTAATTTTTATGAGTCTTGGGATCATTCTTTTTATTATTAATTTTTTTATTCACTATAACCACTCTAGGTTTTTCTTTCCCCATGTCATTATAAACACAGAGAATAAAAGTAAGATTTTCTAAGACTCTTCTCAATATATCACATGTGATAATAAACAATAATAATATTAATGGTCTTGGGTATTGAGTAATATATGAGATCTGTGTGAAACTTATCTGGTAAATTAATCCATCAAAAATTATAGTAGTCAATGTAGCCAATAATAATTACTACATGAGGCCCCTCTAACACTAACAATGCATTATTATTTGTAAAAAGACCTAAAGAGATCGCATATCACTCTTTTATCACATTCTATAGATATCGATCCCAAATGAGAGAGTACATGCTATACACATCCATGTCCTCATGTTGATTCAAAATATCATTGGCCAAGGACAATATCTTAAACCATTTAACATATATATAATCATTCAAATATTTCTCATATAAATATAAATATTCATCAGTAGAATCATTACCATGTTCATCCAAAATAGGTTATTCCTAAAGATATAATTTATTTTCATTGAATTGTATAATATTCAAGCACCTACTGAAATCATGGAAATTTGTTTCGGTGATAATTTTAACCTTTTCAGGTATCTATCGTAATAATATGATTGAAAATTTTTATTTATTATTTATACAAATAAAATTAGAAGATGTTTAGTACATTATATGATATAATTTATACAAATAATTATATATTATATTTATTAATCTCCAACTATATTATCAAAAAACAATATTGATTAGCAATTTCTTTGGAATATCAGGTTTCTTGGAAAATCTAGTGCCGTAGATCCACATTTTCCTTTTCATCACCCTAAATTTGTCCGATTAAGAAAATTAAAGGGATTTAGGTATGAATTTCAAATTCAAACTACGTTAACTCAATGTTACTTGGTAATTTGAGTGGACTCCTTGATCCAAAAATCATAAAATTTGATTTTGTCAACCCTTTACCTCATTATAACACCATTACATACTTTTTTAGATTACCCTTGATTTGATATATGTAATGTGAACCCAAAACACCATGTTAGAATTGTAGCGACCCAATGTTTCTTTAATGGAAATCCCTTTCTTATAAATATGTCATGAAATCATTGCATAAGGAACAATATGTGCTCTGTGACCCTTAAACATAATATTGTCACATTTGTGATGTGAATATTCAAAAACTGACATACACGGTTGCAATCAGTATGTTATTTGAAGTCTGATAAGAAAAACATAATTTTTGGTAAATAATATCCTACACTTATGAATAATAACATAACCTTGTGAATATTGATATACACTATTGAATATTAACCATACCTCTAATATTATATAAACAATATTCAAGTGGAAGCATGATATAAATACTTTTTTTAATAAGTAAATAATGGTTTTAAAATAATTTTTTAGAATAAATTATAATTAAAATTAAATATTAAATCAATGATATTTGGAAAATTATTTTTGAAAAATAGACTTATTATTGGATTCTACAAGTTGAAAAATTGTTTGGGTGATTTTTTTTGACTTTTCTAAAAAAACATTAATTTTTTATTAATAGTAAAATATGATAATTCAAAATAAATGATAAAAATTGAATTTCTAAATCATGAATTAGTTAGAGATGATTTAATCCCTCTTGGATATAACTCAGATGCATTTATTACTATTATTGGTCCTGTAATCATCACTATTTCTGGTCTTCAGAGAAATTAATAATCTAATGGTTAAATAATTATGAAAACCCTCCTCTCTTCCATTATAAAAACTGTCCCTCACTTCCCCTTCCCATCACTCCTCTAAGCCTTCAATATCCTTAATTATTGGCACAAATACCCTTCCATAGTCACTCTCCCCTTCCAAGAAGCTATTAGTATAAGGTCCCAACCTTAAACCTTACTTAATCTTGAGTTATTACAAGATTACACATTGAGGATCTATTCCGGATTAGAGTTTTACAGAATTAGATCATAAAACATGCATTACATTCCACATTTAAACAAAGTGGTTACATAAAGATAGTATTCATTTATCCCATCAACGGAAAGATATTTAAAATAAAACATGGAATGTTTTTTGACACTTCCATGTCACTATAATCATATCATGTACCTTTCCTTTGACCTGCGAAAAACATTTCAAAAAAAACTTGGGATGAGAATAAAAAGATCAGTAAGGTTTATAAAAATATAGAAAGGAAACATGAGTTCATATATACAGAAGAATGAAATCATACTTTACCCATAAAACACAAGCACTTTAACATACCTCATCAAATCATGAATAAATCATTGAAATAATAAGACATAAAAGATAACATGAGGAATTCATAACATTCTTACGTAGGGAGTAACCCGCTTGGTTACGTTTGAAATACCCACAACAGTATATTCACTAAATCTCTTCAGAGAAACCTTAATGTTTCACTCATTCGCGTTACCCAATGCATTGGAGAGCTATATCAGGCTCACCCGCCATTGGTTTATCACAGAACCACCCGTATTCATAATAATTCCCAAGAACCATAACATAATCGTATCACATACAACATGCATAAAGGAAACATAACATTTCCACCTTTAAATCACAAGATATCAATTAAACACATTGATATATAAACATTATGAAAAACATTTTCAATACCAAAATAAATGAAATGTAAAAAATGGAATTTATTTTTCTTTTAAAAAGATGTTATGGCTTGTAGAGGAAGTCGAATCTCAAATAATGGTTACGGCGGCGGAGAAGTCATTGTCGCCCCATACATACGCCAAAAAAACAATCCCTTTTGTCATTTTGTAAATGATTCATATAAAAAGATTCCTTTTGATTAAATGTAAAAATAAAATGGGTTTATACACCGTATAATAGAAGGTTTTGTATAAAACAAAATATGGCTCAATTGAAAGGATATTGAGACGAAGTCCCATACAAAGACGGTATCCTTGGTTTAAGGATAAATCAATTACATAATTATGTGTGCAAACGAATACACCAAATATAAGTGGATATTAAGTGTAAAAAAATCCAAGTTTATTCACACATATTCATAAGATGACATATTCATGGAGTACAAGTTTATCCTAAAGAATCAAATTTTAGTTAAGAAGTTCCTTTGCAAAAATTCGACAGCCTAACGGCGTCACTTCAAAATTTAGAAAAAGATTTTATGAGAGATAAAAAGGGTATCTCATCACTTGGTCATAATATTTACATCAATAAGGATATAAAAGAATATATCCCAAAATAATAGTATATGAATTAAAATACATAACAAGATAAGTCTTTTAAAAACAGGAGGGTGAAAGGTTCCCTTACCGACATGCGTATCTTTCGAAACATACACCCCGTGAAAGGAGGACAATACAACAATGACGAATATACTCATAAATGAAATTATATTACACAATGAGTAAAATAATGGGCAGTACATACACCACTCAATGGAAATTTTGGCAAATGTAGCATAAATCTCACGAGAATAAAAGTGAGATGAAAAATCCCTTACGAAAACTCGGCAGCCTAATGGCGCCACTTAAACATCTAAAAATGGATTTATGAGATCAAATAGGTTCTCTAATCATGTTAACATAAAGTTTATAGAAAGAGGAATATAAAATAACATCCCCCAACATAACAAAGAGGAGCTTAAAAGATGTGACATAAAGGAGAGTACTTAAAAAGAATGAGAGAGGTTAAATCTCTTACGAAAATTTGGCAGCCTAACAGCGCCACTCAAAACTTCCCAAAATGAATTGATGAGAGAAAATAGGGTCTCTCATCATGTGAGAATAAAAATTACAGTAAGAGTAATATAAAATAATATTCCAATAACAAGAAATATGAGCTTTAAATTGAATGACATAAAATAGTGTACTTAAAAAGAAGTAGAGGAGTAGGATCGCTTACCTCAAGTCCAACTTGTCTTTTTGTTATTTATATTCCGGAATAATAAACTTTGGTCAATTTATAATTTCTTAAGGACCTCATTTAAATATTATATTCAGTTAATATCACATATTTTAATGTTATAATAATTGGTTAATAATATGAGTTCATATCAGACGTTTTTGTCGATGTTTGGTACATGAGTCAAAAATTGAACTTGTTGGAAAATAATATTCCATGTAGTTATTGGTAAATCATATCCAGAATAGTATTGATGTTTTAAATATCATATATATCCAGTATATTTTCATTTTATACTATTCCATATCATTTGGAGATAAAAATTAAAAGCACCGTTCATGGAGACGGTAGGCCGTACGTATGCATGAACGCTACTTTCATTTTTTGTCATATTAATGGAATTAAAACAAAATGAGAGATATATATATGTTATAATTCCAGAATTATATCCATAATTTATATGTAATTTATTACATATATATACATTATATATATGTACTTATATTAGTACATAACATTTTGAGATAAGAAATGAAATTTACCATTCATTGAGACGGTAAGTCATACGTACGCATGAACGCTACTTCAATTTCTATTTCATATTTAATGGAATTAATACATAATGATTCATTATAATATTTTAATTCCAGTATGGTATCATATATAATATCACTAAATATATCCTTTATACGTACCACATATGGTATTAACGAATCATATCACTTTGAGGGGGCGGTAGTCCGCACTTCCTTAAATGAAGACATCGCATTTACCCATAATGGAACCATAAAGGTATGCCATAAATGAAAAATACATAAGCTTAAGTAAAACACAAACATATTATATATCATATATAAATATAGTGTCATCTTAATGGCCACCTTTGAAGGTGCTAGAATAATGTTGAACAATCATCGATTCATGAGGCAGAAATTCGTCATCCACAGAAACAGTATGTTCTTTAACCATTAGATGTAGGTGTGTGTAAGTATAGCTCGAATACTTCTTATAAAAACATCCTAGTATATTTATGATAATTAATTTTTTACAAAATAATTAATAAAAGGAGTTTAGGGGGTTGGAGAAGCAAAATAAAACAAAAGGATACAAGTGAAGACATTTCCTTCAGGTAACTCCCTTTGGTTTGAGATCAAAGGCTTCCTTGGTAAGACTTCTGCCCAAAGTGAGGCTTCAAGGTGTTAGAGAGAGATGTGGAGAGACAAAATGGGTAGGGGTTTGCTGCGCCAGAGGGTTTGGAAGTGTGGGTAAGGAGGTAGAGGTGGGGGGCCTTTTATAAGAGGAGACGAGGGGTACTCCTTGAAAGTAAAGAAATGTTTCTTTATTTTAGAATGAGTATCAGATTTTAATGGTCCCACATTGATGTGTTTCGACGATAAGGTGATAAGGGTTTGAAATAATTCTATCCAATAGGTTTTGGATGTGTGTAGGTCTTAGATTTTACATTATCTTTCCATTTTATTTAAATCGTTAAATAATGAGGTCATCGTTGCATTATCATGATGTCATAAATAATTTAATTTATTTAATGTATAAAAAATATAAAACAAATACGATGATGTATTAAATTCATTTATATTTCTAATGACTATTTATAATAAAAAATATGACTTGTATAACCCCATGTAAAATTTTTTTTTAGTAAAACATATCATGTTTATGTCATTTTTACTTTAAGATTAAATTAAAAGGTATTTATGTCATTTTCCAACCAAAGAGGCTCCATGGGGTCCCCAAGTTGACCCATGGATTTTCTTGGTCAGAAATGACACATCCACTGAGAGGAGGACATGTTTCTAGGTAATTTCATTTTATTAAAACATTATTCTTACATTAAACTATACTAATTACCTCTAATCGCTATTAAAAACATAATAAGTTACTATTCACCAAAAAATTATTCTAATCCCATTGAACCACATTTTACTTCTTAATGAAAACCATGTAAGTCGGATTTTTGAAATTAAAAACACAATGATGGAAACATTTCATTTAAATGGAAAAATCAGTTTTTATAAGTACCACTTAGTGGTTTCACTATTCATCAAAAATTGTTGTTTTTCAGAAAATTACCAAAAATTCACCCTAAGCAATATTTGTTATTCTGAAGTCAAAAATGATGTCTATTTTAAAAAATTAAAAACATCTAAGTTTCATTAATTAATTTAATAATTAATTCCTGTAGTCAAAACAAACAGCGTGTTTTTATGAAACAAAATGTATCAAAATATTGACAGTAGTTTAGGTCTGATTTCAAATTAAAATAAATTTCAACGAACACTATTGGATGAAATGGTAAAAATATATTCTAATTTAACATTAAAACCAATTCAAATGATAATCTAATCATATAAATAAATCATATTAAAAAGAGGTTTTGAAATAAAATACAACATCTTTCACTATTCACTAAAAATTGAACTTTTTCGGAAAAATACAAAAAATTTACACAAAGTAAATTTTGATGTCCCGATTCTAAAAAAGAATTTTATTTTGTCAAATAAAACACATAAAATTTTCAAAATTGGATTTAAAATAGGTTCTCTATCAAAAGGCGGTTAATCGACCTTTTAATGAATATTGGAATGTTTACGCTTAAAATTGGATTTATTCGCATTTTTTATCCTATAACATTTATTGTAAAGAGTAAAAATATTTGAGAAACATATATAATCATTTTTAGTTAGTTCTGTTCATTCCCTCCTTTACAACGGCTAAGCGTTAACTACCATTTAAAATAATATTATTTTATTATTAGAGTGCAACACAAGATTCCCAAGAAACTCATTGTTGTGTATTGGGTACGCCATCGTGCATAGCATCCCCTTTAAAGTAATATTAATATTTTATTCACAAATATGGATAAATATGAAAATTTCATATTCTTTATTTACCTGGGGTGTCACATCCTTCCCCCCTTTTGGGAATTGCGTCCTTGCAATTTTTAAAATTGGGCTTGGAAACTTAATTGAAAATCCCACATCGGAACAAGAGTCAGTAAAACAATCACTTTAAAATAAAGAAATATAAGTACAATGGTCACCTAAGTTAACCCATACTAGGATTCCAAGTATGAAAATATGGACATAGAGGAAGAAACAAATGGTCATGTTCTGATGGAGAGTGATAGTAAACATGTCTAGGAGAAAGTTAACCATAAGAAAATCACAAACTTATGATGGGTTAAACGGTATTCGATTCCCCAGTAGGAAAATTTTATAGACAACATTTTTGTTTTAAGTTACTCTTCATTGAGGAATTTATTTTCGATCTTAAGGAAACATACTTACTTGTCATGTTGACTTTAAACTTTTAATATATTTCTTACACAAACTCATACTTTCCACAAAATATGAGTATTTAGGAAGACTTGTCCACATTAAGAGTACTATAATCCACTTATAGAGGATCACCTAATCTACAAAAGAGAACTATATACATCCCATATCTTTAGACCTTAACCAAAACCAAAACAAAAAAGGTTAGTATAATATCAGATAATACCCAAAAAAGATAACCCTTTTAAAAAACAAATCTATTCTTAATCTCCAAAATTTATCAAACAATACCCAAAGTTCAACAAAATACCATTCAATAAACAAATTGTCCATAAAATACTTCAATGTAAACCAAACTAAGATTGAAACCCAAATATTTTAAGTATTTTGTCACATAGTCTTCCAAGTTAAACCATAACATTTATCTCCAAACAACATCAGTTTCTCCTAAAGTCTCGTATTGAAATGTAATTAACCTAATCAAATATCCTCCATGATAGGTTAATAAATTTCCATAGATAACCCAAAATCAGCTTACTCTTAATTCCTAAAATCATCTAACTAAAAATAATTAGTCAAACTAACTAGGGACTTCACGTAGTCCAATGGTAGGTGATAAATAACAGTCAAACTTTGGTTTTGGGTTCAATTCCCGCAGCTTTGTCTGGCGTGACGGGTTGTCACACGGTCTGCGTGTTGTCATTTTTTCAAAGCTATATTATTCATAAAACATTCCCCAAAATGAGATAAAATCTTTCAAAAATAATCATAAAATATTTTAACCTCAATTTTATCTCATGCCATTCATTTTCCAGTATAACATATAATAACCCATAATTACCTAAAAAGTAAGGATCATATAAATCCTAATGGTTACCTTTATAATTATTACCTAAACATCCACATCGTTTGGTCATCTCTTACATGATGCATTACAGAACATATCAAGTTACAAGTGGATGATCATGACTCTTTTATAGTTGGTTTAGAACAACCATGACCTTCCCCATTGAATACCCCATTTCATCCAGTCTCTTAATCAGAGAACCACCACAGTTTCCTTCAAACCTATTGTCACTTTGGTGCCTGCTAGATCCATCCATTCACTAAAAATAGAAATGTCACTGTGAGTATATCAAGAAAACCATCATGTACTAATGAAGAAGACAACAACTACGATATACTTATTTATTCACTTTATCTAAAACTATTACTCTTTCTGAAATCCTAACCATTATGGTAATGTCACTTATGCTTAGAGGATACTCTAACCTCTAAAGTTATCTAAACCGACCATTGATACCAAGTATAAGGCCCCGGACATAAACCTTACTTAATCTTGAGTTATTACAAGATTACACATTGAGGATCTTTTCAGGTTTAGAGTTTTAGAGAATTAGATCATAAAACATGCATTACATTCCACATTTAAACAAAGTGGTTACATAAAGATAGTATTCATTTATCACATCAACGGAAACATATGTAAAATAAATCATAGATTTTTTCTTGACACTTCCTTGTCACTATCATCATATCATGTACCTTTCCCTTGACCTGTGAAGAACATTTCAAAAAAAACTTGGGCTGAGCATAAAAAGCTCAGTAAGTGTTATAAAAATATGTAAAGGAAACATGAGTTCATATATAAATAATAATGAAATCATACTTTACCCATAAAACACAAGCACTTTAATATACCTCATCAAATCATGAATATATTATAGAAATCATAAGATATAAAAGGTAACTTGAGGCATTCATAACATTCTTATGTAGGGATTAACCCTCTTGGTTACGTTTGGAATACCCACAAAAGTATTTTCCCTAAATCTCTTAGGAGAAAACTTAAATTTTCACTCCTTTGCAATACCCAATGCATTGGAGAGCTATATCAGGCTCACCCGCCCTTGGTTTATCACAGAACCACCCATCTTCATCACAATGCCCAAGAACCATAACATAATCGTATCACATAAAACATGCATAAAGGAAACATAACATTTCCACATTTCAATCACAAGATATCAATACAACACATTGATATAAAAACATTATGAAAAACATTTTCAATACTAAAATATATGAAATGTAAAACATTGTATTTATTTATCTTTTAAAAAGAAGTTATGGATTGTAGAGGAAGCCAAATCTCAAATAATGGTCACGGCGGCAGAGAAGTCGTTGTCGCCGCATACGTACAACAACAAAAAAATTCCCTTTTGTCGTTTAGTAAATGCTTCATATAAAAAATATTACTTTTGAATAAACGTAAATATCAAAGAGGTTTCTACACCATATAAAAGAAGGTTGTGTATAAAACAAAATATGCCTCAATTTAAAGGATATTGAGATGAAGTCCCATACAAAGACGGTATCCTTGGTTTAAGGATAAATCAACTACATAATTATGTGTGACAAACAAATACACAAAATATAAGTGGATATTAAGTGTAAAACAATCATAGGTTATTCACACATATTCATAGAACAACATATTCAAGGAGTACAAGTTTATCCCAAAGAATCAAATTTGGTTTAAGAAGTTCCCTTGCAAAAATTCGACAGCCTAACGGCGTCACATCAAAATTTATAAAAAAGTGTTTATGAGAGATAAAATGGGTATCTCATCACATGGTCATAAAATTTACATAAATAAGGATATATAAGAACATATCCCAACATAATAGTATGTGAATTAAAAGACATAACAAAATAAGTCTTTTAAGAAGAGGAGGGTGAATGGTTCCCTTACCGACATGGGTATCTTTCGAAACATACACCCCGTGAAAGGAGGACAATTCAAAATTGATGTAAATACTCATAAATGAATTTATATTACACAATTAGTAAAATAATGGGTAGTACATTCACCACTCAATGGAAATTGTGGCAAATGTAGCATAAATCTCACAGGAATAAAAGTGAGATGAAAAATCTCTTACGAAAACTCGGCAGCATAACGACACCACTTAAAACTTCCAAAAATTGATTTATGAGATCAAATAGGGTCTCTCATCATATGAACATAATGTTTAAAAAAACATGAATATAAAAGAACATCCCCCAAATAACAATGATGAGCTTAAATGAAGTGACATAAAGGAGAGTACTTTAAAAGAAAGAGATAGGTTAGATCTCTTACGAAAATTCGGCAGCCTAACGGCGCCACTCAAAACATCCCAAAATGGATTGATGAGAGAGAATAGGGTCTCTCATCATATGAACATAAAAATTACAGTAAGATTAATATAAAATAATATCCCAATAACAAGAAATATGATCTTTAAATGGAATTTCATAAAATAGTGTACATATAAAGAAAGAGAGGAGTAGGATCCCTTACCTCAAGTCCAACTTGTCTGGTTTGTTTCTTTATATTCCGGAATAATAAGCTTTGGTAAATTTATAATTTCTTAAGGACCTCATATAATGTTTATTATTCAGTTCATATCAGATATTTTAATGTTATACGAATTGGTTAATAATATGAGTTCATATCAGACGTTTTTGTCGATGTTTGGTACATGATTCAAAAATTGAACTTGTTGGAAAATAATTTTCCATGTAGTTATAGGTACATCATATCCAGAATATTATTGATGTTTTAAATATCATATATATATAGTATATATTCATTTTATACTATACCATATCATTTGGAGATAAAAATTAAAAGCACCGTTAATGGAGACGGTAGGCTGTACGTACGCATGAACGCTACTTTCATTTTTTGTCATATTAATGGAATTAAAACAAAATGAGATATATATATATATATGTTATAATTCCAGAATGATATCCATAATTTAGATTTTATGTAGTACATATATATACATTATATATATATACTTATATTAGTACATAACATTTTGAGATAAGAAATGAAAAGTACCGTTCATAGAGACGGTAAGCCGTACGTACGCATGAACGCTACTTCCATTTCTATATCATATTTAATGGAATTAAAACATAATGATTAATAATAGTATTTTAATTCTAGTATGTTATCATATATAATATCATTAAATATATCCTTCATACGTACCACATATGGTACTAAATATCAAATCACTTTGAGGGGGCGGTAGTCTGCACTTCCTTAAATAAAGATATCGCGTTTACCTATAATGGAAACCATAAAGGTATGCCATAAATGAAAAATAAATAAGCTTAAGTAAAACATAAAAATATTATATATCATATATAAATATAGTGTCTTTGTAATGGTCACCTTTGAAGGTGTTAGAAGAATGTTGAACAATCATCGTTTCGTGTGGCAGAAATTCGCCATCCACAGAAACAGTATGTTCATTAACCATTAGATATAGGTGTGTGTATGTGTAGCTAGAATACATCTTATTAAAACATCCTAGTATATTTCAGATACTGAATATGTTAGAAAATAAATTAATAAAATGAGTTTAGGGGTTGGAGAAGCAAAATAAAACAAATGGACACAAGTGAAGACATTACCTTAAAATCGGGTAACTCCTTTTGGTTTGAGATCAAAGGCTTCCTTGGGAAGACTTCTGCCCAAATTGAGGCTTCAAGGAGTTATAGAGGTATGTGGAGAGACAAAATGGGCAGGGTTTGGCCGAGCCAAATGCTTTGGATGTGTGGGTAAGGAGGTAGAGGTAAGGGCATTTTATAGGAGGAGAGGAGGGCACTCCTGGAAAGTAAAGAAATGTTACTTTATTTTAGAATGAGTTTCGGATTTTAATGGTCCCACATTGATGTGTTTCGAGGATAAGGTGATAAGGTTTCAAAATCCTCCCATCCAAAGGGTTTTGGACATGTGTAGGTCTTAGATTTTACATTATATTTCCAATTTATTTAAATCGTTAAATAATGAGGTCATCGCTGCATCATCATGATGTCATAAATAATTTAATTTATTTAATGTCTAAAAAATATAAAACAAATACGATGATGTAGTAAATGTTTTTATATTTCCAATGACTATTTATAGACAAACATATGACTTGCATAACCCCATGTAAAAATTGTTTTAGTAAAACATCTAATTTTTGTGTCATTTTTACTTTAAGATTAAATAAAAAGGTATTTATGTCATTTTCCAACCAAAGTGGCTCCATAAGGTCCCCAAGTTGACCCATGGATTTTCGTGGTCGGACATGACACATCAAATGAGGGTAGGACATGTGTCTAGGTCCTTAAAGTTTATTAATACATTATTCTTACCTTAAACTACACTAATTACCTCTTCTCGCGATAAAAAACTTAATAAGTTACTATTCACCAAAAAAATTCTAAAATCCCATTGAACCACATTTTACTTCATAATGAAAACCATTTATGTGGGATTTTTTAAATTCAAAACACAAAGATGGAAAAATTTCATTTAAACGGAAAAATCAGTTTTTATAAGTACCACTTAGTGGTTTCACTATTCATCAAAAATTGATGTTTTTCAGAAAATTACCAAAAATTCACCTGAAGCTATATTTGATATTCCGAATTCAAAAATGATGTATATTTTAAAAAATTAAAAACATATAAGTTTAATTAATTAATTTAATAATTAATTCCCGTTGTCAAAACAAATAGAGTGTTTTTATGAAACAAAATGTATCAAAAGATTGACACTTGTTTAAGTCCGATTTCAAAGTGGAATTAATTCCAACAAACACTATTGGATTAAATGGTAAAAATATATTCTAATTTCACTTTAAAAACAATTAAAAAGATAATCTAATCATATAAATAAATTAAATTAAAAAGAGGTTTGGATTAAAATACAACATTTTTCACTATTCATTAAAAATTGAACTTTTTCGAAAAAATACCAAAAATTTACACAAAGTTAATTTTGATATCCCAATTCTAAAGAATAATTTTATTTTGTAAAATATAACACATAAAAGTTTCAAAAAGTGGATTTAAAAGTGGTTCTCCATCAAAAGGCGGTTAATCAACCTTTTAATGAATATTGGAATGTTTACACTTAAAATTGGATTCATTCGCATTTTTAATCCTATAACATTTATTGTAAAGATTAAAAATATTTGAAAAACATATATAATAATTTTTTAGTTATTTCTGTTCATTCCTGCCATTACCACGGCTAGGCGTTAACTACCATTTAAAATAATATTATTTTATTATTAGAGTGCAACATAAGATTCCCAAAAACTCATTGTTGCGTATTGGGTACGCCATCGTTCATAGCATCCCCTTTAAAGTAATATTAATATTTTATTCAAAAATATGTATAAATATAAAAATTTCATATTCTTTATTTACCTGGGGTGTCACATCCTTCCCCCCTTTTTGGAATTGCGTCCTCGCAATTTTTAAAATTAGGCATGGAAACTTCATTGAAAATCCCACATCGGAAGAAGAGTCAGTAAAACAATCACTTTAAAATAAAGAAAGATAAGTACAAAGGTCACTCAAGTTATCCCATACTAGGATTCCATGTATGAAAAAATGGACATAGAGGAAAAAACAAAGGGTCATGTTCTGATGGAGAGTGATAGTAAACATGTCTAGGAGAAAGTTAGCCATAAGAAAATCACAAACATGTGATGAGTTAAACGGTATTCGATTCCCCATTAGGAAAAGATAACAGACAACATTTTGGGTTTAAGTTACTCTTCATTGAGGAATTTATTCATGATATTAAGGAAAAATACTTACTTGTCATGTTGAAATTCAACTTTTACTAGATTTATTACACAAACTCACACTTTCCCCAAAATAAGAGTATTTAGGAAGACTTGTTCACATTAAGAGTACTATAATCAACTTTTAGAGGATCACCTAATCCATAAAAAAGAATTATATAATTCCCATATCTTTAGACCTTAACCAAAACCAAAACCAAAAAGGTTAGTACAAGATATGATAATACCCCGAAAGGATAATCCTTTTAAAAAAACAAATCTATTCTTAATATCTAAAATTTATCAAACAATACCCCAAGTTCAAAAAAGACCATTGAATAAACAAATTGTCCATAAAATACTTCAAAGTAAACCCAACTAAGATTGAAACCCAATTATTTGAAGGATTTAGTCACATAGTCATCCATGTTAAATCATAACATTTATCTCCAAACTACATCAGTTGCTCCTAAAGTCTTGTATTGAAAAGTAATTAATCTAAACAAATATCCTCCAAGATAGGTTAACAAATTTCCATAGATAACCCAAAATTAGCTTACTCTTAATTCATAAAATCATATAACTAAGAATAAATAGTCAAACTAACCAGGGACTTAACGTAGTCCAGTGGTAGGTGATAAATACCAGTCGCACTTTGGTTGTGGGTTCGATTCCCGTAGCTTTGTCTGGCGTGACGGGTTGTCACACGGTCTGTGTGCTGTCCTTTTTCCAAAACTATATTATTCATAAAACATTCCCCAAAACGAGATAAAATCTTCAAAAAATAATCATAAAATATTTTAACCTCATGTTTATCTCATCCCTTTCATTTTCCATCATAACATATAATAACCCATAATTACCTCAAAAGTAAGGATCATATAAACCCTAATGGTTACCTTTATAATTATTACCTGAACTTTCACATCGATTGGTCATCTCGTACATGATGCATTATAAAACATAGCAAGGTTCAAGTGGATGATCATGACTCATTGATAGTTGGTTTATAACGACCACGAGTTTCCTCATTGAATACATCATTTCATCCAGTCTCTTAATCAGAGAACCACTACAGTTTCCTTCAAACCTATTGTCACTTTGGTTCCTACTAGATCCATCCATTCACTAGAAACAGAAATTTCATTGTGAATATATCAACAAAACCATCATGTACTAATGAGGAAGACAACCACTAAGATATACTTACTTATTCACTTTATCTAAAACTAGGACTCTTTCTGAAATCCTGACCATTATGGTAATGTCACTTATGCTTAGAGGATACCCTAACCTCTAAAGTTATCTAAACCGACCTTTGATACCATGTATAAGGCCCCAGCCTTAAACCTTACTTAATCTTGAGTTATTAAAAGATTACACATTGATGATCTTTTCAGAATTAGAGTTTTAGAGAATTAGATCATAAAACATGAATTACATTCCACATTTAAACAATGTGGTTACATAAAGATAGTATTCATTTATCCCATCAACGGAAACATATTGAAAATAAAACATGGATTTTTTCTTGACACTTCCTTGTCACTATCATCATATCATGTACCTTTCCCTTGACCTGTGAAAAACATTTCAAAAAAAACATGGGATGAGCATAAAAATCTCAGTAAGGGTTATAAAAATATGGAAAGGAAACATGAGTTCATATATACATAAGAATGAAATCATACTTTACCGATAAAACACAGGCACTTTAACATACCTCATCAAATCATGAATAAATAATAGAAATCAGAGGACATAAAAGGTAACTCGAGGCATTCATAACATTCTTACGTAGGGAGTAACCCTCTTGGTTACGTTTGGAATACCCACAATAGTATATTCCCTAAATATCTTCGGAGAAACTATAATGTTTCACTCCTTCATGTTACCCAATGCATTAGAGAGCTATATCGGGATCACCTGCCCTTGGTTTATCACAGAACCACTCGCCTTCATAACAATTCCCAAGAACCATAACATAATCATATCACATAAAACATGCATAAAGGAAATATAACATTTCCACCATTCAATCACAAGATATCAATACAACACATTGATATAAAAACTTAATGAAAAAAAAATTCAATACCAAAATAAATGAAATGTAAAACATGGTATTTATTTTTCTTTTAAAAAGATGTTATGTCTTGTAGAGGAAGCTGAATCTCAAAAAATGGTCACGGTGGTGGAGAAGTCGTTGTCGCCGCATACGTACGAAACAAAACATTCCCTTTTGTCATTTAGTAAACGCTTTGTATAAAAAAGATACCTTTTGAATAAACGTAAAAATAAAAGGAGTTTATACACCGTATAAAGAAGGTAGTGTATAATACAAAATATGCCTCAATTGAATGGAGATTGAGACGAAGTCCCATACAAAAACGGTATCCTTGGTTTATCGATAAATCAATTACATAATTATGTGTGACAAACGAATACACAAAATATAAGCGGATATTAAGTGTAAAAAAATTAGAGGTCATTCACACATATTCATAGAATGACATATTCAAGGATTACATGTTTATCCTAAAGAATCAAATTTGGGTTAAGAAGTTCCCTTGCAAAAATTCGACAGCCTAACGGCTTCACTTCAAAATAAAGAAAAAGAGTTTATGAGAGATAAAAAGGGTATCTCATCACTTGGTCAAAAAATTTACATCAATTAGGATATATAATAATATATGCCATCATAATTTTATGTGAATTATAAGACATAACAAAATAAGTCTTTTCAAAAGAGGAGGGTGAAAGGTTCCCTTACCGACATGGGTGTCTTTCGAAACATACACCCCGTGAAAAGAGGACAATAAAACATTGATGTAAATACTCATAAATAAAAGTATGGTACACAATTAGTAAAATAATGGGCACTACATACACCACTCAAATGAAATTGTGTCAAATGTAGCATAAATCTCATGTGAATAAAAGTGAGATGAATAATCGCTTACGAAAACTCGGCAGCCTAACGACGCCACTTAACACTTCCAAAAATGGATTTATGAGATAAAATAGGGTCTCTCATCATATTAACATAATGTTTATAGAAAGAGTAATATAAATGAACATCCCCCAACATAACAAATAGGAGCTTAAAAGAAGTGTCATAATGGAGAGTACTTAAAAAGATAGAGAGTGGTTAGATCTCTTAAGAAAATTCTGCAGCCTAACGGTGCCACTCAAAACATCCCAAAATGGATTGATGAGAGAGAATAGGGTCTCTCATCATATGAACATAAAAATTACAGTAAGAGGTATATAAAATAATATCCCAATAACAAGAAATATGATCTTTAAATGGAATGACATAAAAGAGTGTACTTAAAAAGAAAGGGAGGAGTAGGATCACTTACCTCAAGTCCAACTTGTCTTGTTCGTTTCTTTATATTCCTGAATAATAAACTTTGGTCAATATATAATTTCATTAGTACCTCCCGTAATGATTATTATTCTGTTCATATCACATATTTTAATGTTATAATAATTGGTTAATAATATGAGTTCATATCAGACGTTTTTGTCGATGTTTGGTACATGAGTCAAAGATTGAACTTGTTGGAAAATAATTTTCCATGTAGTTATAGGTACATCATATCCATAATAGTATTGATGTTTTAAATATCATATATATCAAGTATATATTCATTTTATACTATTCCATAGCGGTTGGAGATAAAAATTAAAAGCACCGTTCATGGAGACGGTAGGCCGTACGTACTCATGAACGCTACTTTCATTTTTTGTCATATTAATGGAATTAAAACAAAATGAGAGAGATATATATATATATGTTATAATTCCAGAATGATATAAATAATTTAGATGTAATTTATTACATATATATCCATTTTATATATGTACTTATATTAGTACATATCATTTTGAGATAAGAAATGAAATGTACCGTTCATGGAGACGGTAAGCCGTACGTACACATGAACGCTACTTCCATTTCTATTTCATATTTAAAGGAATTAAAACATAATTATACATAATAGTATTTTAGTTCCATTATGGTATCATATATAATGTCATTAAATATATCCTTTATACATACCACAAATGGTATTAACGAATCAAATCACTTTGAGGGGGCGGTAGTCCGCACTTCCTTAAATGAAGATATCGCGTTTACAGATAATGGGAACCATAAAGGTATGCCATAAATGAAAAATAAAGAGGCTTAAGTATAAAATAAACATATTATATATCATATATAAATATAGTTTCATCTTAATGGCCACCTTTGAAGGAGTTAGAAGAATGTTGAACAATCATCGTTTCGTGAGGCAGAAATTCGCCATCCACAGAAATAGTATGTTCTCTAACCATTAGATGTAGGTGTGTGTAAGTGTAGCTAGAATAATTCTTATAAAAACAACCTAGTACATTTTAGATACTGAATTTGTTACAAAATAAATTAATAAAAGGATTTTATGGGGATGGAGAAGCAAAATAAAACAAAAGGACACAGGTGAAAACATTACCTTAAAATCGGGTAACTCCCTTTGGTTTGAGCTCAAAGGCTTCCTTGGGAAGACTTATTCCCAATGTGAGGCTTCAAAGAGTTAGAGAGGGATGTGGAGAGACCAAATGGGCAGGGTTTAGCCATTCCAAAGGCTTTGTATGTGTGGGTAATGAGTTAGAGGTGGGGGCCTTTTATAGGAGGAGAGGAGGGGCACTCCTGGAAAGTAAAGAAATGTTACTATATTTTAGAATGGTTTTCGAATTTTAATGGTCCCAAATTGATGTTTATCGATGATAAGGTGATAAGGGTTCGAAATACTCCAATAAAATAGGTTTTGGACATGTTTATGTATTATAGTTTACATTATCGTTCCATTTTATTTAAATCATTAAATAATGACTTCATCGCTGCATCATCCTGATGTCATAAATAATTTAATTTATTCAATGTGTAAAAAATATAAAACAAATACTAGGATGTTTTAAATTTTTTTAGATTTCCAATGACTATTTATAGTCAAAAAAAAATGACTTGTATAACCCCATGAAAAAATTGTTTTAGTAAAACATTTCATGTTTGTGTCATTTTTACTTTAAGATTAAATAAAAATGTATTTATGTCATTTTCCAACCAATGTGGCTCCATGGGGTCCCCAAGTTGACCCATGGATTGTCTTGGTCGGACATGACACATCCATTTAGGGTAGGGCATGTGTATAGGTCATTTCATTTTATTAAAACATTATTCTTACCTTAAACTACACTAATTACCTCTAATCGCGATTAAAATCTTAATAAGTTACTATTCACCAAAAAATTATTCTAATCCCATTGAACCACATTTTACTTCTTAATGACAACCATGTATGTTTGATTTTATAAATTCAAAACACAAAGATGGAAAAATTTCATTTAAATGGAAAAATAGGTTTTTATAAGTACCACTTAGTGGTTTCACTATTCATCAAAAATTGAAGTTTTTCAGAAAATTACCAAAAATTCACCCTAATAAATATTTGATATTACGAATTCAAACATGATGTATATTTTAAAAAATTAAAAACGTATAACTTGCATTAGTTAATTTAATAATTAATTCCCACTGTCAAAACAAATATCGTGTTTTTATGAAACAAAATTTATTAAAAGATTGACACTAGTTTAAGTCCGATTTCAAAGTGAAATTAATTCCAATGAACACTATTGGATTAAATGGTAAAAATATAGTATAATTTCACATTAAAAGAAATTAAAAAGATAATTTAATTATATAAATAAATTAGATTAAAAAGTGGTTTTGAATTAAAATACAACATTTTGCACTATTCATTAAGAATTGAACTTTTTCGGAAAAATACCAAAAATTTACACAAAATAAATTTTGATGTCCCGATTCTAAAGAATAATTTTATTTTGTCAAATATAACACATAAAATTTTCAAAAAGTGGATTTGAAAGAGGTTCGCCATCAAAAGGCGGTTAATCGACCTTTTAATGAATATTGGAATGTTTACGCTTAAAATTGGATTAATTCCAATTTTTTATCCTATAAAATTTATTGTAAAGAGTAAAAATATTTGACAAACATATATAATCATTTTTTAGATAGTTCTATTCATTCCTGCCATTACAACGTCTAGACGTTAACTACCATTTAAAATAATATTATTTTATTAATAGAGTGCAACAAAAGATTCCAAAGAAACTCATTGTTGTGTATTGGGTACACCATCGTGAATAGTGTCCCCTTTAAAGTAATATTAATATTTTATTCACAAATATGGATAAATATGAAAATTCCATATTCTTTATTTACTTGGGGTGTTACAATTAGTCTTTCAAAAAGACCAAAATCCCTTCCACTATGAAGGCTCTAAAGAATGTTATTTCAAGAGTTAAAACACCCCTTTTTTATTTAGTTTCATTTAAATATATCTTCTTTTGTTATCCTCTCCCAAATTCCTATATCCACATGACCATGATAAATCCACTAAAATATATATACTATAATTATATCATTTGAATCAAAGAACCATTATCATTATCATTTCTCCCTATTTGATAAATGAAATCAACAGCCACGATGTTCCAATTTATAACCTTCACGGACAATGAAGATTCATTCTTCAATTTCTCCATCATTACTGGTCATGAAATAATTTTTATTGTTAAACCAGACTATAATATATGTATTATATCTTATTTAATATTAAGGAAGCAGTATCATTAAATATTATTGAATCATATTTCCAAAATAGTTCCTAATAATAAAAATATCCCTAAAACAATCTATGCAAATGTCACAAATATTTTATCTAAGGATTCATTCTTTTTCCATGAATCCAAAATTTAGACATGGCCATTAATACTTTTTTATGTTCATAAAATTATTGTTAATTTCAATTTTGGAGATTTACATCTTTCCCACATTAACTCTATTACTTAATAACAAGTTAACTGATTCTGGAAATAATGGAAACAAACACTCTGGAACGAGGAACATTAATATAATAACTTAACACTAACAGAAAACATGAAATTAAATGAATTATTATAAAGAGAATACATGTATAATTGGTTCTTATATTAGTTATTAATAGGTTTAATTTCATATTCCAGGACCTTATGTTCAATATATGAACACATTCATACCTATGTTAAGGGTTTTTTCACACAAATTCCAATTTTCATATGGGTTACTTTAATGGTCGAATTACCAAAATGAAATTCTTATGTATTATTATTTAATCATCATAAATTATGTTTTTTTCTTGTTTTATATATGTACAAAACCCAGAATCTTATTTTGTATGGACAGTTACACATTTTAAAAGTGACATTCAAAATTGTTTCCAAAATACAGGGCTGATTTAAGGGAATTTCTCAAATTCTTACCCATTTTTTAGGCACCCTATAATATGTTTTTTGAAAATATTATCTCTATAAAATTAATAATTTTATTATGAAAATAATACATACTTCACTTCTTGTTTTATAAAAATATTTTTCAAAATGAACAGTTTTTTTCAAAGTTAAAGTGGTTTTATCTCTTTAATTACTCAAATATTATATAAGTGTATCTTCATCTATATATACACTCATATTTATTAATATGTATTATTTATATTATAATTTCATAGTATCATCTTCCATATTTAGTTTAATTTTTTATTATTATTTTGGTTGTGGTTGTACTACTATAAAACCATTCAGCAATTTAGTCTGAATGGTTAGTGTTTATGCTTAATGTTTGGGGAGAGTAATTTACATTTCATTTGATAGATTAAATATGAATGTATATGTTGTTTATATTTATCCCCATATATATTATCAATGAATTGGACATAAAAACTATTGGGTGTTTCCTTCTATATGCCCTAGGTGTATCGGTAGGTATTATGAGACACACTACGGTCATGGAACAAGGCCTTGGAAACATGATTATTTATAGTCTTAGCACAAGTCCTTGACGGTATGGTCATGTTGTCCAGCCTTATAAATTCCTTTATTTTGAAAATAGTATTTATGCTTCATGTGGTTATTCTACAAGTAGAATACCCATTATTATGTTATATTATGGAAATATTTTCTTAGCTATTATTTCTTCCATATTGAGTTCAAGTTTTTTTAAAGGCAAGTGTTTTTGATTATTCACCTTATTTAAAGTTTATGTTATCTTCTATTGTATTGATTAATACTACTAATCATTTAAGCTCACCCATTTCTTATGTTTCATTTTATGAAGACATTAATAATTTTTTTATGAATGACATGCAAATGTAACCTAGGAATTTATGGAATTTCCTAAGAAGTTTAGATGTTGTTTTTCATTTCCATTTATAATGTTAAACATATGTATGTATATTTTTTCTACTAATAGTAATTTACATTGTACTTAGAGATAATTATTCCATATTTATATTCTAATGTAATCAAATAAGCCACTTGCTCTAGGAAATTGGGTTCGAGCCCTTACATTTGGTATCAATGGAGGTTTAGTAGAAAACCCGAAAATTAGAATTATAAAATGTAGATTAGGGAACAAATCACTAGGATATTCTTTGAGGATAAGCATACAATAACAACCTGGTATTTTGGTTAGAAATTTATTTTGTTTATCTTTCTAGAAAATAAATCCATATCTAGATACAAATAGGTAGAGGTGGATCTTGCGTAGATGTACCTAGGAGTGAAGTCCATGAGTAGAAGTTTTGGGCTTGACCTAGGGTATCCTGGTACACAAAAATGGGAGTTTATGCACTATTGGTATTGAAACTCTATGTGTATATGCTTAAGATAATTACCATTTTCATTATAATCCTTTATGAAGGATTGAAATGTCAATTTTTCTTCAAAGAATCTGTTTTTTTTATTATTGTGTAATCTATTAATAGGATTTCAATTTATCATATGTTTTTTCTAAGTTAAGATTATGATTCATAACCTAATCTAGTGTATAAGAATTTTCAGAGATGGCACCTAGTGGGAGGAATGGAAACTAAAAGAACGAGTGTGTCCCCTGTTGGGATTTCTCTGCGATAGAATATTATTATGTTGGATATGGTGTTATGACTGGTGATGAGAAACTTATATCTATACTAGGATAACTTGCATAGGTTATGAATAATAACCCTACCTGTAGGGAGCATCCAGATCCACCATATAATGTAGCTATGTTAAATCTATTTATGCGAAAATAGCCTCTATCATTTTATAGGAATATAAACCCATTTGTAATAGAGGAGTCTATAAGTTCCCTAGAGAAGATATTACTCGTATAGGGAAGTAACCTAATAGAGAAGGCTATCATGGTAGTTTATCAACTATCAAGATATGTAGATCAGTGGTGGTTGTTAATCTAAATCCCAAATGAGTAGGACGAAATAGAAGAAATGGAATGGAAGTATATAAAGGAAATCTCCCTAGAAAAATATTTCCATCGTGAATAGAGAGCAAATATGTAGAGGATATTCTTGTATCTTAGGAAAAAGGAGGATGAAAATGTTTCCAGGTACGAATACATCATTACAATGCTAGCAAGGCATTTTTCAGACTACATATGCAATCCATGGAGAAAAATTAATAGCTTATTTAATAGTTTAAAACCATTATTCTGTAGGGCTCTAGTCTCCCAATTTTTCTCATCATATGGAGATATAGTATCAATTTATATAAAGATAGAAAAAGAATTTTTGAAGAATTATGACATTAAAGGAACACAAGAGAAGAAGATGGCCAAATTAAACTCTAGAAAATGAAATATGTAAATGGGGAAGAAGGGAAGAATTGAGTTTCTGTCATGAAATAATTGTGGACAGAAACACCCTGGAACTTACCTGAAGGGAATAATAGTCTGTTATAAGTATGTATAAAAATTCCACTTGTATTAGGAATTTAAGCGGAAAAAATAAGCTACCAATGTTTAGTGATACAATTGCAGGGAGATGGGACACTATGAACATGAATGTCCTATGTTTCTGGGAAACATTACCTAAAGAAGGACAACAGTGAATGTCCAATCTTATGCTGTCACAACTATAGAGGATAAAGATTATAATGATATGGTTGTAAGTAAATTGATTGATTCATCAAACCTAAACAATTCATTATTTAATTCTTGATTGTTTTATTCATTTATATCTTCCCATTTTCGTTGGAAAATATGTATTTTAAATTTGATTTAATAATATAGTTATCAATAAAACTACATGGTGGATGTATCATTGTAACATCATCATGTCAATTAGTCTCCCTTAGGACGCGTAAATGTGATTGAGTTTCTAACCTTATCATCATAACAATGACTGAATTTGATATACATTTCAGTATGAATTGGCTATAAAATTATGATGTGAAGATCTATTTTAAAAAAAAGGAAGCTAAAATTGTTGAGAATATCAAGGAATCCCTTATATTTAGGGAAGAAACGTCACTATCTAATTTTCATCTAGATCCACCCCAATAGCTCTTCAAAATTTAATTATTTGGAGAGGAAGTGAACCAAATATCTATTAGAGATGAAATAAATCTTCAAATAAAATATGTTAATGTAGTGAATGAATATGTCTATGTATTTCCAGATGACTTACCTGGACATCCTATAGATTGCGAAATTGCGTTTTCCATTTATTTAATTCTTTGTTCAAGGGCCATATCAAATACCCCTTATAGAAAACCCATTACAGAGTTATAAGAGCTAATGAAAAAACAAGAGGTATAGAGTAATAATGGATTTATTCTTCCTAGTTTTTCTCTAAGGGGATCCCATGTTATTTTAAATAAGAATAAGTATGGGCCTATGAGGTTGTGTATTGATTAATAGAAAATCATTGATAATACAAGAACGAATAAGTATCCTCAGCCACAACTTAATGATTTATTTGATCAACTTCAAGGATCCAAATATTTTATGAAGATTAATCATTGGTCTGGATAACATCATTTTCAAGTGAGGATGAAAGACATTCCAAAAATATAAATCTAAACCAGGTACATGCATTATGTTTTTACATTAATGCCTTTTGGACTGACTAATGCACCATCTATTTTCATTGATATGATGAATGGAGTTTTCAAGGAATATCATGATGAATTTGTACTGGTTTTTATTGGTGACATCCTCATATAATCTAAAAGCTATAATGATCAAGAAAATCACATGTGATATATTCTAAAGACTCTTAGAAGATATGAATTATATGGGAAGTTTAGAAATTATGATTTTTGGCTTCAATCGGTTTTCGTTATGGGACACATTTTTAGTACGGATGGAATATCTGTAAATCCTAGGAACAAAATGGTTTTGAAAGAATGTCCTACTCTAACAAACATAAATAAGGTTCGTAGTTTTATTAGGTTATTAGGTTATTGTTTGAAGTTTTTTCAAAACATCACCCATTAGCCAACCCAATGACCAAGATCACATGATGAGGGGTTAATTTCTTATGGGAAAAGGAATGTGAAGAATCTTTTGAAGAATTGAAGAGGATGTTAGTGAATGCTCTGATCCTAACCCTACCATCAGGGAATAATGAGTTTGGTATCTATAATGATGAATCAAAGAAATTACTTGGTTCTGTCCTTGTGAAGAATAATGAATTGATTGCCTATGAATCTATGTAGCTAAAAATTCATGAACCAAACTATACAAATCATGATCTTGAGTTGGTAGCAGTAATCCTTCCTCTGATGATTTGTAGACATTTCCTTTATGAAGAGAAATGTGAGATATATACATATCATAAGATTTCAAAATATATATATTCTCATAGAAATAACTCAACATTAAACAGAGTAGATGGATCAAGATAATAAAAGATTTTAATTGCACAGTACAGTACCACCCATGGAAGGAAAATATGGTTGCAGATGCTTTGGGTAGAAAAGGAACACAAAATTCAGAAATATATGAGAGTTGAAAGGGATCCTATGTTCATGGATCTAGTAAACATTAACATGGGAAATATCAAGGAAGGTATCACATCACTACTTTTTCAAATAGTTCCCAATAAATCTTTACTAGAATGTTTAAAAAGTTCTTAGGTTGATGATGAGGAGTTTCAAAAGAAAATTAAAGCAATAAATGATGGTAAGTTGACTGATTTCGTATATTAAGTAGATTTTGAAATTCAGAACGATTATTTCTGTTCCTGCTATTCCTAGACTAAAGAGAGAACTAATAGACGATGATCATAACTCTAGTATCCCTATACTCCTTGGTAGCACAAAGATGTATAAAGATCTAAAGGAAAATTTTTGGTGGGAAAACATGAAGAGGGATATTTCTAATTATGTGTCGAGATGTTTGTTTTTTCAACATGTGAATTCTGGAGGAAAACATCCTTGAGGAGACATGAATACCATTTCTATTACTTTGTGGAAATGGGATGATATTATAGTGGACATTGTCATGGGACTACCAAAAAATCCAAGAAATAATGATGAGATATGGGTCATTATTGATCATATTACAAGAGCAGCACATTTTCATGCTATAAGAGAAGATATACCCATTGAAAGTTTAGAAAGACTATATATTAATGAACTTGTAAGACTTCTTGGTGAACCCTTATAGACTATTTCTGATCGTGATCCCCATTTTATATCAAAATTCATGAAAATTATTCATAAGTCCCTAGATATTGATCTTAATTTGAGCACATTCTACTACCCACACACTGATGGACCATTAGAACAAACTTTTCAAACATTGGAGGCATTTTATGGTCTTGTTCACTTGACATTAAAGGTTTGTGGGATCATTATTAAAATCTCATATAATTTCTTATAACAATAGCTTCCATTAAGGTATTCATATAGCACCATATGATGTGTTGTATATAAAGAGATTTCATACACCAACATATTGTGATGATGTTGGTGAATGAAATCCTGTAGGCCTAGAAACTTTTAAGGAAACAATGGAAAAGTATAAGATTATCCAAAAAAATATCAAAATAGATCAATGTATGAAAAAATTCTATGTTGATAACAGATGTATGGATTTTTAATTTCTAGAAGGTGATCATGTTTTCATAAAGGTATCTCCATGGAAGGGTATTATATGATTCAGTATGAAGATAAAATTAACTACCAGGTACATTGAACATTTTGAAATTTTGGATCACATAAGAGTAATACCTTACCACTTGGAAATTCCTCTAGGTCACTCCAAAGTTCACAATGTGTTCAACATATCAATATTAATGAAATACATGCAAGGCATAACACTTGTACTCACCTATGGAGAAATTGAACATTAGCCCAATCTATTTTTTGTTAATAGGTTGTCACAATTCTTGATACCAGAGAGGAAGTGTTGAGAAATTAGATGACTCACCTGGTAATGGTTATTTGGAGGAACCATATGATGGAAGATGCAACATGGGATCTTGAGGAGATTATTTTGAAGACATACCAGAATCTTTTTAGGTAAATATTTTGTGAATTATCTGTGAGGAAATTTTTTATGGTGGGGAGAATGTAATGACCCAATGTTCTTCAATTGAAATTCCATTCTTATATGTATTTCATGAAATCATAGCATAATTAACTACTATGTGCTATATAAACCTTAACATAAGTTTATCATTTCTGTGATGTGAATTCCAAAATCTGACACACATGGTTGCGATCAGTAATTTATTTGGATTCTGATAAGAAAAACATAATTTTTGGTGAATAGTAACCTACACTAATGAATAGTAACATACCCTCATGAATATTAATATACCCCAATGAATAGTAACCATACATATGGTAGTATATAAACAATATTCATGTAAAATCACGATATACCTGTGTTTTGGAATAAGTAAATAATGGTTTTAAAACTGTTTTTATAATAAATAATAATAGTAATTAAATTTTAAATTAATAATATTTAAAAATTTATTTTGTAAAAATGGAATTCAATTTTGGATTCTATTCATCGAAAAATGGTTTGGGTTATTTTTTTGTATTTTTATAACAACATGAATTTTGGATGAATAGTAAAATATGATAATTCAAAATAAATGTTAAAAGCTAAATCTCCACACTATGAATGAGTCATGGATGATGTAAGCCCCCTTGGTTCAAAATAACATGAATTTATTACTATTCTTGGTCATGGAATCTTCACTAATTCTTTTATTGAATGAAATTAATAAACTAATTATTAAAAAATTATGAAAACACTTCTCTCCTCCACTAGAACCCTTCCCCCACATCATATTCTATTCAATCCTTTATGACTTGATGATCCTCAAATTTTGTCCCAAATAACCTTCCCTAGACACAACCCACATCTATTAAGTTCTTCTTCTTTCTGAAAGTCCAAAATCCCTTCCCTTATGGAGGTTCGAAAGAATGTTATTTCAAGAGGTAATTGACCCTTCTTTTTTATTTAGTTTCATTTCATCATATCTTCTTATGTTATCCTCTCCCCACCACCACTGTCCAAATGAACATGATAAATACTATATCATATATATATTAGAATTATATCATGTAAATTTAATAACCATCATCAATATCCTTACTCTCGCTCTCTTTTATAAACAAAATCAACGTCCATGAGGTTCCAATTTGTAACATTTATAGAAGACGAAGTTTGGTTCTTCAATTTATCCTTCATTACAGGTAATGAAACATATTTTAGGGATTCAATAGTCTATAATACATGTATTATAACTTATTTATTACTATGGTACTGGTATACATACATATTATTAAATTATACGACCAATCTTGTTCATAATAATCAAAATACTGCTAAAATAATCTAAGTGAATGTCATAAAAATTTCATCTAATGAGTCATCCTCATTCCATGTATCCAAATTATAGAAATTACCATTAAAACATAATGATGTTCTTAAATAATATTTAATTTCAATTCATTATATTTACGTCCATTCCAAAAAAAAATCCATTATATAAGAACTAGTGAACACATTATGGAGATAAAGGAATAGAACTCTCCGGAACGTTGAAATTCAATATAATAACATATCACTAAGGGAATAAATGAACTAAAAAAATTATGATAAACATAATAAAAGTCTAATATGATCTGAAATAATTTATTAATAGGACTAATTTTATATTGCATTACATTAAGGTCAAGTGGGGAACCCATTCGAACTTAAGGTAAGAATTTTTCCACCTGAACTCCTATTTTAATTTAGGTTATATTTATTGTCTTATTACCTCAATGAGATTCTTATGTATTTTTATTTATGACTCATAAATTATTTTTGAGTATTATATATATTTACATCAATCATATTCCTTATTTATTTTATGGATAGTTACTCATTTTGAATAGGACGTTCAAAATTCTTTCCAAAATACAAGCCCGATTCATTGGAATTTATCAAATTCTTTCCCATTTTCAGGGGCAGCCTATAATATGTTTTTGAGAATAATTATCTTTATAAAATCATTTATTATATTATGAAAAAATTACCTTCATTAACTTCTGGTTTTATACAAACATTTATCCAAATTAAATATTCTTTTCAAATTAAATGTGTTTTTATCGCAAGAATTATCTGAAGATTTTACAAGATTATCATAATCTATTTCAACAATCTTGTTCATTATTATGTATATTGGGATTAATATTGTGTGGTATCATCAACCATATTTAATTTAATGTTTTATTATTATTTTTTATGTGGGTATACTATCTTAAAACAATTCACCAATTTACTCTGAATGGTTAGTGTTCATGCTTAATGTTCATGGAATGTTATTTACATTTCATATATAAGTTTCAATATAAAGGTATATGTTTTTTATATTTATACCCATTATTATGAGGAATTAATTGGACTTATAAATTTTTGGGTGGGGCTAGATATAGCCCCTTGGTGTATCAGTAGGTCTAATGAGACATACTACGGTCTTGTCACAAGGACTTGACAAAATGGTTATTTATGGTCCTGGCACAAGGGCTTGACGGTATGGTTATGTTGACTCAAATTATGAATTACATCATTATGAAAATAGTATGGATTTTTCATGTTCTTATTCAAATATTAGAATACTCGTGATTTTTTTATATTATGGAAATACTTACTGAGCTCATATTTCTTCCACATTATGTTCAAGATTATTTTTAAAGGCATGTGTTTTCAATTATTCACCATGTCTAATGTTTATGTTATCTTCTGTTGTATTGATTAATCGTGATGATTGTTTTATCTCGCTCATTTATTATGTTTCATTCTCTTAAGACGTGATTAATTTTATTCTAAATGACATGCTGAAATAACCTAAGATTAATGGAATTTGTCTAAGGAGTTTCTATATTGTTTTTCATTTCATGTTGTAATGTTGAACTTATGTATATATCTTGATTCCAAAAATAATAAACTAATCGATCATTTGGGATGCTTATTACTTGTTTATATACCAATTTAATCAAATAAGGAACCATCTCTGGGAAATTAGGGTCGATTCCATACAAAAAAAACCCATTATTTGAAAGCACCCCAACATTGGCTGGTCATGCACATTAAACCTTGGTTTGAATTTAATTGACATACTGGAAATCTATACCTCCATAATATATATATATTTGAGGAATTTTATCTTTTATTTTTTACATTCCAATTATTATCTTTATTACATTCTTGTTAATATTATGTGAAATTACTTATGTGATTGAGCATGTTGTAGATAATATTTATGAATAAGAAAATTTATTTTAGTTCTATCATTCATTCTTATGAATTCATTAATTTATATTATCATGAAAAAACTACCATAATTAAATAACCATTCAACATGACATAAATTAATGAATAATGTGGTATAATAATGATCTTTTAAAAATGGTTATTTTTTTAATATGATGATAAAATAACAGTTCAACTAGGGGAATAATTGAACCAATTAATGTATGTGTTGAATCTATCAACTTTTCCACCAATGTACCACTCTTGAATTGGTTTCTACTCGACACCAAACTTGAACTACCACCACTAGTATTGGAGATAAATCAATTTATCATGCTTTTAGTCACATATTCATTAGGTTAAGGGGTTTATTAGAATGAATACGTAGGAACATAAATAAAAAAATTAATTTAAATATAGATTAGATGAAACCAATCACATATAATGGTCTGGTCTTGTCTCATGATCAGCCACATGCAATGAATTTAAAATATATTAAAATTATAATACAATTGTATTCGGTATTATTGAATATAAATCTCTCTCAAATAAATTAATATTATTTTTAATTAATAAATTATTCTATCTAAATTATCATTCATATTTCCTTCATATTCTCAAACTTATTAATTTAAAAAAATTAATAAATTATAATAAATTAAAAGTGTACAATAATAACTACAAAGTAGAGAAAATATGTTATGTACCGGTCTAAACTAACCAATGAATTATACTCATATTCTATTTACATGCACATTAGCTAGAATACATGACTTATCACGTAATATCATGATGTTTACAATCAACATACTAGTAATGCATTTTAGATAATTCCTTGTTCTAACATAGCATGTAATGCTTTAATGGGTAGAGTAATAATTGTAATATGATTATACATGATACATTGATCTGAACCACACACAAAATTTAATTAACAATAGATATATATATATATATATAAACCATTCACATGTTGTGTCCTGTCAGCATAATGACCACATGCAAGCACATGTTGATAAGGATTACACAGTATAATAATTTAATTATAAATTCTATATAATTGGGTTTAAGTACACGGTTTTTACAAGACATCTATGTAGTATGTACTTCTCTCACCATCTATCTGAGGTAGATGCCTAGGTACTAAGTCTGTAACTTTTCCACAAAACATATTGGAATACATGGTAATTACATGGTATACACGGTATGTGGTCTCTGATATACATTGTCACTAGTTAGGTAGTTTTTCTAAAAAGGTATACATCCCATCTATGAATTATAGATGAAAGACTATGTATAGAATTTACATTGAATTTTCATTGGATTACCATGAGCCAAGACAACTCATTCAACACACGTGTAATATAAAATTAACATCTTGTTATAAATGAAAATACCATGAATTAATTTGGAAATAATTCTTGCTGCACTAAAAATAGTACTTGATTTTTACATCCCCATTACATAGAGTGTGCTCCTGAGTTATCTAGTATGATTCTTTAGGAAAATCTAGATGATATATTTTAATTTACCTTATACATAAAATTGAAATATTTGATAATATTTATGAGAAACGATGTGGAAGAAGTATATATCACAATTAGTATTTAAGAATGATTAAATTATAATTGAAAACATAATTAATAAATCATAAATAAATCAATGATCATTAAATAATCATAAATAAAAATAAATTATTATATTATCCTCTCTAATTACACTTATAGGTCCTAGGTTCAACAGAATTGTGTGATGAGTCATTCCCAACAATTATTTTACCATGATTGATGATCAATCAATGATTTACCTAATTTAAAAATTTAATATAAATATATTTATATTTAAGACTATAAAAAAGTGATATACATATGAACAAAAGAAAATTATCATTAAATATTATTTATAAATAATTTATGAAATTAAATAATTATCTAATGATAGATTATTTCTTATTTGACGGATCTGACAATAAATATCTGTCATATCATCATTGCAGTGTAAGAATCAAGAATTGGTTACCTCATGTGGTGATCTGAATGTGATCCAATCATTTTCGAATTTAACTGTAGGAATATTTGACTTATAGAAAATTAGATGACGTCTCTTTCATTATTCGCCTTTGATCACCATGAAAATCACTTCCAAATGAATATATTTTATCTTTATTGAATCTAGAATATAGGATTCTCCACCATGTTCCATTATTGAGATAAATTTTTTTTTCTAATCCTTAATATATTGTAACAAAATTATTTTTTTTAAAAAGTAATATCTCATCAATATATACTACAAATAAAATGACTTATCATTCACAAAACCTCTTGTAAAAAAAATACTCTCACTTGTTATTAACGAAAACAAATAATTTTATAGAACCATAAAATCGAATGTTCCATCCACGTGATTCGTTCGTTCATCCATTAATGCATTTCTACAAGATGTTATCCTTTTGGAATCACCTTGAGTCACTAAACCATTAGGTTTTGTCCTATAGACATCTTATTGAAGGTTCCTATTATGGAATGTAGTTGGAATTACATCGTCCAAATTTCATAGTCACGGTGAGCTACTATTTTATGAATAATTCGGATGGATTTAAACATGGAAACTTTTCAGTTGGTTTCATTATATTCAATTCCATAACATACTTTATCACATTAATCAAGATTCCATTGTTAATAAATATTTAATTTACCTTCCATGTTCTGTTTTCTATTGGACACCCATTTTCACCCCATAGGATTTACATCATCTTATGAATTTTGTAGAACCCCAAAATGGTTCTGATGCATGGAATCCATTTCAGAATATATCAAATATTTCAATATTTCATATTATGAGATCTTTACATCTATTTGGATCGATATATGTTTTTCATTGTCCACTAATAATGAGTCCCATCTTCGATGACTATAAAACAATATTTTAATGTTCTATAACCATTCTAGTTCTCATACTGACTACTTATGATTCATTAATTACTTATTCTATGGGGACCTATGGAATATATATCTATAATATCTCTGGTGTATCTTGATTTTCAAATTCATCAAATTCAAAATTTATCCAACTATCATTTTTGATGATGCACTCCCTATTAAGAAATATTTCTTGTCTAATGACAGTCACATTCCTATATACCATTTTTTATAGGTAGTTCCCATTTATTTTCATTAGGATACACTATATGGATACCTTTTTTCAACGAGTTTCTAGTTTTTTACCTCATAAGTACATAACAAATACCTTGCAACACCATACACATGGATACAAAAAAACGGGTATGTTTCCACTATGTATCTATAACAGAAATCCATTTTTTTACTTTATTCCGAACACAATTTAATGTATTTTTTATATTTTTAATGAATATCCCTAAAAGGATAATAGAAGATATATATATCTGGTCATTTACCATAAAATGTATTATAAGGTACAGTCCCTCCTTTTACTAACACTTCTCCACTGTGGTGTGTAAGGTGTAGTTCATTGAGATAGAATCCCGAAATCCAATATAAGGTTGATAATATTATTATTACAATATTCACTTACACAGTTTGATATGAGTTTATTTATTTTCATCATATATATATATATTTTATACTATATAATTTAATTCCTTGAATTAATCAATGGAATCAAACTTATAACACATCATGTAGGCAAATCCATATGAATTCATTTCATTAGTAAAAGTCATGATATAAGAATTACCACCTCTAGATTGTACTATAAATGGTATACCATCTTTAGTTTGTACTAATTTTATGTGTCCCTTTCATCCTATACACCAAATGGAGGTTTGGTTATTTTTCTTATAATAAATAATGTCCTCATTCAGGTGGTTTTATCTTAGAATATATTAAATAATATTCATGAAAAAGCTTTGTTAAAGACTTCTCATTTACTTTAACAAGATAGTGATGCCATATCTGGGTGTTAAAAGTTTAATGTGAATATGATTCATTATCTAATTACAATGTGTGGTTGACATAATTTAATACATAAATACCATTATTTAAAATTTTCCAACAAAAACATATATTTTTATTATAAAAAAAAACTTTTATTTCAAAACATAATAAAAAAACCATCTATATCTAGGTGTGAAATTGAAATTATGTTCTTGGTAAAAGTTGGCACATAATAATAGTACTCTAAAACCATTAACATTACCATTGGAAATGAAAAATGGTAGTCACCAATGGCTAGAGAAGCCAGTCTCACACTTTTGGCATCTCACAAACCCACCTCTCCTCTAGAAATCATTTGTATCTACTTGGTTTGTGAATTGTTATATATTTTGGAGCTCAAAAAGAAGTATCTAATAAAAATGAGTAGATTTTGAAACATTTTTCATGATAATTAATGCACCTTTATCTTTCCATTTATTCAAAGTACAATTACTCTTCCACTTTCCTTGTAGTCCACATGAAAAACATACTGCCTCCTTTCCTTGACCTGCCACTAGATCTTCTTCATCTATGATGGAATGTTTTTAAGAGATTTAGAAGTGTTATGAGTCTTGGGCCCCATAACCTTATTTTTCATTTTAATATTCACCATAAGGACTGTTCATTTTTCACTCCCCATGTCGTTATCCACTTGGAGAATCAATGTATTGTATTATGAAAGGGTCTTCTCATTATTTATCATGTTATAATTAACAATAAAAATATAGAAGTTCATGTGTATTAAAGAATGTTTGAGATCTATTTACAAATAATATGGGAAGTTAACCCCTAAAATGTTTAATAATTCAATGTATCCAATAATATTGACTACATGAGGCCCATAAGTCACTGATTATCCAATACTAGTTGAAAAAAGTGAAATAGAGATCTAAAGATATAATATCTCTCAAGTATCACCTTCTCTTGATAGAAATCCCAAAGGTAACAATATTTTCTATACACATCCATGTCCTCTTGTTGATTTAAAATCTCATTGTTAAGGGATGGTACAATGGAATGTAGAACATATGTAGAATCATTGAAATGTTTCTCATAGAGATATAAATCATACCTGCTAACCCAATTACTATGTTTATGAGGAATATGTTCTTATAGCATATATAATTTCCATTCATGTAATAGTATTACATGTAATCTCCTTTTCCACATTTGGAAATTTTTGTTGGTGATAAGGTTATCCTTTTAAATTATGAATCATAATTATTTGTTTTTTTCCATATTTATTATTTTTTCTACAAATAAAAGTAAAAGAGATTCATTACATTATATGATAAAATATAGGCTAATAAATATATATCATATTTATTAATATCAAAATATATTATCAAAAAAAATATCCATTATAATTTAATTTGGAATAACATTTTACCTAGACATTATATTGGAAAGGATCCACATTACCCTTCTCATCACCCAGAATTTGGTCGGTCAAGAAAATTGAAGTGTTTTAGGATGGAATTCCAAATTCCGGCTGCATTAACCCAAATTTCCTTTATCATTTGAGTGGAATACCTGATTCTAAAATCATTATATGTGTTTCTTCAACACATTCCTCAGAGATACACAATGATCAGATGTAAAAATAATCCCTTTATGTGAACTATGTTATGCAAATAAAAACCTTCATGTTAGAATTACCTAATAATTTAATGCACTCCAACATTATTTGGTCAAGAACATGGAACTATGGCTCGATTTTAATTGAAGTAGTATATGTATATAACAACTTTATATATATTATTGATGTAATTTATATATTATTTGTTACTTTAAATTTATTATCATTATTACATTCTTTTTAAAATTATTTGGATTTACCAAATTTATTAAACATATTATAGATGATATTTATGTACAATATAGTTTTTAGGTTCCATATGTCATTACTGATATGTTATTAGTTCATGTGATCATGAAACAACATCCACAAAAAATTAAACATGAATCCAGATCGAAATAAATATATATAGTGGTTTGATCAGGATATTTTACTACGGATTCCCTTATCTAAAGGATTATAAAAGAACTTTTGACCTAGGAATAAACGACAAGATCAAATTAAGGCACATGGTGTGACTTTCCATCTAACTCCAATTATACCTCTCTTTCCATGGTTTCTCCTCACAACTAAACATATACTATATAAACTGTTTTGGGACTTCCATACATTATATAATAATTTACTAACACATAATTGAGGGGAAGAGGTTTACATAAAAGAAAAAATGGTAACCCAGAAACAATTAGAGGAGATTTTGAATGCATGCCAAAAAATTAATTTAATGATAAATTAAATGAAACCAATAACATATAATTGTCTGGTCTTGGATAATGATCATCCAATTAAATGTAATTAAGCATTTAATAAATTTATAAATAAATTTGAATAGTTCTTATATAAGATAAGACATTCTCAAATAAGTTGATTATATTAATTAACTAATTTATTGATTTATATAAAATCTCATCCAAATATCCCTAAGAATCTAATCCATCATATTTTTTTAAAAATTAAAAAAATTTATTTAAAATTAGCCATGTAAAATAAAAACTACACCATGGAGGAATCATAGTGAATATCATTCTGAACTAAAAACGTGTATTATACACATATACTATTTAAACCTACATCATGTGGCATACATGATATATCATGTAATACCCAGATGTGTACTGTCAACTAAATGATAACACATTTTACATGATTCTTTTTATCATAGCATTTAATGCTTCAATTCATTGAGTAAAAACTATAATATGATTTATATGTGACTAGTAGATCTGGTCATTATGTAGTAATCAATTAAGAATTTATATATATATATATATATACACATCATATGGAATATCCTATCAACGTATGTCCATATAAAAGCATGTGATGATGAGGATTGCACAGAATAGTGAATATATTTTAATTTATATATATGATGGAATATGTACATGGAATGTACCAACCATCTATATGGTTTATAATCTTCTCACAATCTATCTATTGCTCTCACCTAGGGTATCAGGGTATTTCTGTGCTAAAAAAATTGGTGTATACAGAATTTTCATGGGATACATGGCATGTGGTCTCTGATATACATGTTCTATAGTTATAAATGACATGTAAAATGTTACATCTCTAATTTGTGACATAAAGACTACACACTATGAACAATAGTTATATGGTGTTTACATTGACTGATCATGTGCTATGATATACCAGTCAACACATGGTATAAAATAATATTAACTGCTTATAATAAATACGCATACCATACAATAATTATGAATTAATTCTTGGACCATTAAACACTAGTGTACAATGTGCACATCCATCTTACATGATGTCTTTTCTTGAGTTATCCAGCCAATTTTCGTAGGCACCTCTATATGAGATCATGGAATTTACAATATTCATTTTATTAATATAATTGATTATATTATTGAGAAAATATTTAGAAGAAGAATATATTTAAATTAAGATTAAAGAATGATTAAAATTCAATTTAATACTAAATTACAAATTTATAAATCAATCAATGATCTGTGAAAAATTATAAATAATTATATAACCCACTCTGATACCACTAATAGGTTTTGGGTGTAGTGGAATCGTGTGATGGGTCATAACCCAATATTTATTATCTTATGATTAATGCCCAATTAAATATTTACATAATTGTGAACATTGTGAGAAATATATTTTTATCAAATAATTTATAGAATGAGTAAACATCAGAAAAAATAAAATGATCATAAAATATTATTATTATTTAATTTAAACAATTAATGAATTATGTTGTGAGAAATTATTTCAACATCGATGGATCTGACAATATATCCATTATGTATCATCATTTCACTATATAAATCAATAATATACTACCTCTAGTGGTGATCTACATGTTTTCCACAAATCTTTTACCATCACTGTAAGACTTTTTGAGTGTTAGCACAGAAGATCCTATCCCTTTTGTGGTTCACCTTTGATCACCCCATGGATCCCTTCTAATGTATTCTTTTTTATCTCTTTGGACTCATGAATGGTAGGTAGGGGAAGATATCCCTATATTCTTAGGATATTTAAGGGTTAAAGTATCCCTCAAGGGATTTAAGTGGATTCTCCACATTTGTTTTTTCAAAAGAAAAGAAATGAATTATCTCACTCGAAAAATACTACAATTGGGTTTCTGTAAAGCTAGGGTTATAAATACATAATTTCAAAAGATCCAAATATTTTAATTTAATCATTACAGAATAACATTTCTATAATAACAATATTATTATTTTTATTTATCGATATTTTTTTAGCATTCAAATTAAATTAAATATTATTCACTAAAATAATATTCAATACATTTTGTTTTACATAAAATCATTTATCTTAGCATGTAATTCCTCCACATAATTTTATGGCCTAGAATAATGACTATTTATTAATAAATAAATATCAATTTATGATTATAAAATAAAAAATATATTATATTAACTAAAAAGAATTTAAAAATTTATTATATATTCCACTCACATATTATTTACTTGAATAACTAATGATAGAATTTATGTTTTTAAGAAAACAATAATAATTATTAAATCACATTTCTTAATAATATTTATTAAACCTGTCAAAAAAATTAATAATATATATTATTTAACTAATATTATAGATACACTAAGTGTGTGACCCTCTAGGTCTCTTTCTCAGTGGCATTAGGTGAAGCAACCTAAAGTCTAAGAGTAGTGTCTAGCAACACACTAAGGCACCTGTAGAGAAATAATTTAATCTCGTAATAAAATAATCTCTCATTAAAATTCTAAATGTGTGATATAATCTCTCAATTTTGATATCTTTAATCAATAAGGTTTCATGTTGGTTCTATCAAAATAAGTGATCGATGTCCCTTTCATTGAATTTATAATAATTGAACATTCTTATAGTTACCATGTCAAATGATTTATTTAGGTAATATAATTTTCATTTAATGGCATGAGATATAAACATCCATAAAATGATTGAAGGGAGAAATACTTTCTCATGTTATTGATTAATGTAATAATACTCATGATTCACCCAATATATATAACCACTCTACGAAAATATGTCATCATTGTTATCAAGAATACATAAAAGTACATGACTTATAATACTCATTAATAATCATCCTAAATTCTAGGGATCAATACATAGGTCCCCACAAAGAAACATCTAATTTCATATAAAAATAGTGATTCCATACCAGTGGGTCACATTCTTATAATATCCTACAGTATGTAATACCAATGGTTTACAACACGAGAAGGTTCCACAGTGTCTAGTGAGTCTCCACCCCTAATGGCTAGTATCATTTATGTCCCTCCAATGATTTCATCCTTCTATAGATCATATATTTAAGAATAATATAGTTTCACTTTTGGGTTTTCATCATACTGGGGAACTGCTATGGCCTTTTAGTGTAAATGATACATTTAGTAAATTATCAATAACTATGTCAAAAATAAGAAGCATAATGTTGTGGTAAAGAGTTTATTAACATTTAATACAATAAATACATGATACCATAATAAACATAGAAGTTGGTTCAGGCCACCAAATGCAAACATTATTAGGTCATTGCATTTACATAAATAAATATATCTATATAGAATATATTTATTAAATTCATTCAGCATGTTTTAATAATAACTGATAGAGGTGGAGGAAGAAATAAAACAAAAATAAATAGTTATGAATTTTACCTCTTTTTGGGCAACCTCTTTAGGATTATATGAAAAGAATTTTTATAAATTCTTTATTAACAAGAAAATGGTTCACTGATTAGGGAATGAAATTTTGTAAATTATTTGGGTAGATATTTTTTGAAATAATATGTCTTTATTCCATAAAGGAGAGATACGAAGGGATGAGCTTTAATAAGGGAGTTTATTGGAACACATGTAATTTTTTGGAATTTAAATGTTATACCCATGATTTTTATATTAAACAAGGGTAAAAAATTAAATATTACATATTAGTATTAGTTATAGGGGATAATTTTTACAAAATAGATTTTATAATATATTATAGGTCATTTTTAACCATTATATTTTTACATTAACCCCTATTAAATTCATCATTACCTTAATTGTGATAAATAATTTTTTTTCTATGAAAATTCATTATGGTCAAAAATTATGTTCAAATTGTTGGATAATTTAAATTATTATGATTATAAATATGGTATACATTTTAACAAATTTAATTTACATAATTGGAAAATTTTAATTTAAAATTAACCGCAAAGACGCAACGAAAAAGTTGGTTTTGAATGAGAAAATGATCACACATTCAAAATGTTTTATATCAAAATTCAATATAAATGTTTTCCCAATTAAATAAATTTTATTTATATATATGTAATTTAAATTATATTAAATAAAAATCCATGAAATGTATAATTTATATTTATAAAAAATTTAAACTATAAGGTTGTTTCCAATTAAAATTCAATTTTTTGACTATTCATTGTAAAATGAAGCATTTTGTAAAAATAAAAAAAATTCACCCTAAGATAATTATCAAATTATAATTTTAAAATTTAAGTTAATTTTATCAAATAAATTTTATAAAATTGATTAAAACTAATATTATATTATGATAATTAATCGCGACTCAACAAAATTTTCAAAAAATATATTTGTTCAGGAAAAATTTATTTTTCTCTAAAATGATACTTATTTTTATTTCTAATCAATAAATTAAAATTTATGTTGTTCAAAATATATATTATTTATAATTTATTTAATATTATTTATACACTCTAAATTTGTAGATTTGTATTAATGGTTATGTTTACATAATATTTTAATATAGTATTTTCATCTAAATGTATTGATGTGTCCATCACACACTATCGAGGAAATTAAATTTATTTTAAATTAAATTTTTGGTAAATTATTTGAGTGATGAATAAATAATAATTTAAATTAAAAAATATTTACTTCATGGTGGATGGAAAAACTGTGTAAATGACATGACCATATAAAATTTAAATTTTTTACAAAGTAAATTATCTCAATATCAAAACACATATTAGTATTTCAGACCATTTCAATTTTTAGCATTACTTGAATTCCTTTTCATTTCACTTTTGGAGTTTTTTCCCATATTAAATTAATATCAATAATTTTATAAAAATGATTCGGCCACAGAACCATGAATTGAACTCCATTTGAACAATTAAATTCAACATTATATCCCATTGAATATTTTAGAAATTAACATAAAATTTTTTAATAATTAAATTAATATATAGAAGGATATTAATTACGTAATTAATGAATGTAATATAAATATCCAATACATTAGGTGAATCTGTTAAATTATTTTGTAATATTAGGTAAGTGATCTCTTTGAACCACCATATTTTCTCTAGGGTTATGATTTCTCTCACTTACATAACTTTACAACCCTAGAATTCTCATTTTACAATTATATATTATTTTTCCAAAACATATAACACTAGTTTATTTAACCATTCTTTTTTGGGGAAATATATATTATAATAGGTTTTGTTATAAATTTATCTTGATAAAAAAATATAATTAATGGGTACTTCTTTGTTCTTCACTATATCCAAATAACCACTCTTTGAAATGTTTTGAATGACCAAATTTTTCCTAAATTTTATCAATTTATCATGGAAAACATTTTACTAAATTTATAGTTTTATGAAAATTATTATTCATTTACCATATTTAAATTATCATTACCTGTTTTCATAAATCCCCACTTATGACGTACATTTACAAAGAGATTTCGTGCCTATTTATCAAGTATTCACTTTTCATGGACATTATATTTCAGGAAGTATACTTACGAACATCCAATTATTCTGAAATACCTTATTACATAGAACCCATTATTGCATGAAATATTGTTATTATTTATAAAAAAATTATACAACCAATTTATTTTCATAGTCAATCATTATGTCTATTATATATGTTTGATTTCTATATGTGGAACATAAATCTATTTTCCTGTTCTAATGTGTTTTCTCGGATAGTGATATAATTAATTGGGTAATTTCCTTTTATTAGAAGATATTGTGTCTAGGATTTGGCACTAAACCTTATCTTGATGGGACCCAATCCATCATGTGATATTGTCTTAGTAGTCATCCTTGACTTATAATTATTTCATCTTATATATTGATGTGACTTTCAAATTTTACAGGATCTTTTGAATAAAAGTTAATTATTTTTTATCCCATTTTATTATCCATGATCCTTCTTAACTATGATATAATTCTATTCCATTTCACTCAAATGATATTTGTCATTAACATATTTATTCCCTTATTAGTCTTTTTGGTTTTCCCATTTTATTAATGTATTACCAAATTAAATTATGAAGTATTAGGATCTCAAAGGGGTTTAAGATCTCATTATGAAGATTAAGAAAATTTAATTTAATTTTTTTTATATTTATAAATTATAGACCTATTACTCAAAATATATTGTCCCTGAAAATCATTATGTTGTATTTGGTTGATGTTTTGGTTAAAAGTCACGTAATAATATAAGTAAAAGTCTTAGGTCATATATATATATATATGTTTATTTAATGAAATAAAATTATATTTGTGATATAAATTTCATTATTAAAAGATAAAATATTACATACCACTTTTCATCAATATTTATTTTTAGATTATAACATCAATTATGTGTACATGTGGACTACCACTTCAATTTAGTGATGTGACTCATTTTTCATTACCAATATACAAGGGTATTTCTAAGAATTAATCTAATAAAAAATATTATTTTTATAATATGAATATATTTCTTGTGATTATGAAACTATAACCTATGCACAAGAACTAAGACTTATTTAATTAAACATAAATGAGAAAACTAAGATGGTAACACCTTAAACAAAAATTTCAATGAAGTATTGTGAAAAATGGGTGATACGATGTTGAAAAAAATCATATATCATATTAGATATATGTATATATACTAATATATATTTTTTATACATAAAGCTTACAACTTTATTAAGTAGTTGTTCAAAAGAACATTCAACAATGTTGAAGCATGGGGTAAAGGGTTTCTTAACTCAATTATCTTTCTTTGGGTTATATGACTTCATCATTGAATCTATTATTCATAGATTATCTGTATAATGACCTATGATTATTATGTTCTATTTCTATTTGTTTTATGTGGATTGATTTTTTTACACATAATCACTTCATTTATTAATTCTCATTTCATCATTTTATCTTTGTATTGGATTCCACATCAATTTCAACTCCATTGCAACATAATTGGTATTATCGACATATTTTTATTTATGTGGTGTTTACATATCCCTATGATGTATTAAAAATGAATATATATTTACTCATTTTACATAATTTTACCATTTATGTTTACTCTCTCAAGGGGTTACAATATAAAATTTTTCATAAGAGGTAATAATTCATTTTATAGATTCATTTTTTGGATTGTTATATTTTCATTTATGTAATATTATACTCTATCTTAAATGAACTCCATATATGTCCTTATACACTAGATATTTAAAAACTGTCAAAATTTTCATCCAACTATTCCAATCTATATCTACCACCTGATTCATTAAAATAAATTTTGAAAATAAAATATTTTGTTATATCTTTTTTGGTCAAATATATTTTTCTTTAATATCTATGATTTTCAGAAATTTATTTTACTGAGGTCCAGTATCTTACTCAAATTATTTATTAATGAAATTTTATTATACCCTTGACATTTTACTATTTTTTAAAATAATATTTCAAATACTGTTTATATTTTTATATTTTAACATTCTTTATATAAATTCAAAAATAATGGTTCTTTTAATTTAAATGAAATTAATGTTACTTCCAACCCCCAAAACCATTTTAGGCTATTTAGATTCATCTAAAGTTTTACCATGGTTTTACTAAGAAGACACAATATTAATATTATTTAAATATTTCACTTATATTTTTTTATTCTCCAAAAGACATTATTTTATTCCAAAAAATATATTTATGATGAATTGATAATCATCTTTTAACTCCTAATAATTTTGAGTTCATTTAATTTATCTTTAAACATTCACTTTATTTTAAAAATGTTTTATTATAGATTATATTTTTATTCCAAATTTATTTTATTTATATCATGGATATACTTATTTATTAAATTTTATAACATTTTAACATATTGTTATTTATTTTGAAATATATTTTATTGACTATTAAAATATTTATATTTTTTAATCTTTAATCAGTACAAATAATTTTATATAAGGAATTTTTTTAATAATTACATTTATGATTTAATATAGGAGGAACACATTAGAGAAATAGTTATATGTGGGGCCTGATTATAGATAGCCCCTCAATACATAAATATGTTTCATGATACAATCCAGTTGGATTTACCTATTAGTTTTATTTTTTTTTCCACGTACCCATACCAGAAAATATTTTTCCATTAGGGAGTGATTGTAGTGCCTGGAGTTATGAATTTACTACACTGAGAATTGAGTTATTATTATCGCTGGGATTATGAAATCAATGATATCAATTAATGAATTTTTTATCATGTTATTGATAAAATATCATTTTTTCAGTTATTTATCCTTCATTATTGATTATTCCATACTTAATCCTAAAATATTGTTTTTATTCAAATTTTATTGATTATTGGAACTCGCACTTAATTTCTCCCTTTCTCATGATAAAAATAGGAATCATTTAATTTTTTCATGATACATAATATGTTCTTCTGTTATGTTTTATAAATTACACTCAATGTAAAAATGGAATAATATTTTTATCCCATTCATTAAGACTGCTAAATTGACCAATCCTTAATAATGTAATCCCGTGTATATTGTGGAAATATAAGAAAGTAAACATCAGTAGTATGTTACTATATTTGGGGATATTATAGTTCTTCTTAAATAATGTTTAGTACAATCCATTGAATCTAGATTCATGAGAACATTTATTAAGATATATTACTCTATGTTAGACTATGAGGATGATTATGAGTATAAAATAATATCCTAAATTTTTCGGTAAATTATATATTTTTTATTTTTCCTATAAATACATCCTTGTTTTGATAATATATTTGGATAACGTTTTTTGAATCGATTCATATAAGAGTTAAAATGAAAAAAATGTCGGTCAAGGATATCTATAACAAACTAGTCAAAACATACATATTAATTAAATAATTTATATAGAATACATAAAACATTAGACAAATATATTTTCAAAGACCATATTATTTTAGTATATTTGGAAACATATAAGCATAAGAACTAGTACATGACTAATCTACATTATCTCTCACCTAGTTCTCCAGGACAAGAACCCATCTTAGACTTATCCTATATAGAATATATACTCATAACCTGGATAATGAATAACATAAAGGGGTGAGAATGTATACTTAGTAAGGGTATGGTAGGTAGATATATAATTATAAATAAGATCAAAAGGGTATGATAATGTGAACCTATAATTAGACGATCATAACTAACATATTATAATCATGAATTATGAAATCAAGGTTAGTTGAACATAAGGCATGAATCATAATGAAATGAAGAGAATAATCCAAGAAATCATAACCTAAATTTAAGAAATTGATTTTTTCCATAAAAATAAATATGTAATATAATTTCCTATAAGTTAATATGCATTGCAAAAACATATCAGGACACTTCATGGGGACTACACCTACTTGGGGAGGACACATCTTTGTCTCTATTCACAATCTTTTCCTTTTAAGGGAATGATTTTCCCATCTTCCCATTGTGGACTTGTTTTCCTCATAATTAAATAGTGGATCTGGTTTCTACAATTTCCCATTGTGGATCGGGCTTCCCATATGCTTATAGGGGATCAATTTTTCCCTATCCTCCCATAGTGTATCAATCATATTAACTTGATTCCCATCAATATCCCATGAGATATAAATATTTAACCAATGCATTGGATAAATATATAGGTCTCACCGATATCATAATAAAATCATACATATGTGTGTCATAAAACATATATCTTATCATGAACCATAAAAATATTCAGGTTTCTAAAACAACATATCATAACCCATGAATTTAAATGGTAATCATAAACATTTAATAATATCATAACCTATGGAAAATATAACGTTTTGATAATAATTTCATAAAATAATAACCCATTAAAATATGTGGAATTTATAAACATATAACCCATTAAATGGGAAATTGTTTGATAAAAATCCTTGCATAAAAACATAAAGCATTTATTGAAATAATATGAATGGATCAATTTGATCATTTCTCTATAAAGGCCTAAGTAACAAAAATAGATGTCATCTTAGATGATAAAAAATTGAAAATATCATTTAAAAAAAATTTCATGATGAAATTATACTTTCTCATTTGAAATTTTATTTTTAAATATTTAAGTATTTTAAAAACCATTTTCTTAAAAATAATGTTTAATACTTATAAAGGAAGCCTTGAATTTTTTTTAAAACATTGATCTTTGAAAACATAAAAAGAAATCGTGAAAATTGTTTCAAAACCATTTCCCATGATAACATATAAAAAATTATGAACATTTTTTAAATGATATTTCATTTAAAATACTAGGAAAAAATATAAATAAATAATGAATTCTTTTTAAAAACCATTTCATTTAAAATACCATGAAAACATATAACGAATTCTTACATTTTTTAAAACCATTTTCCATAAAAACATATAAATGACACTTGAAAACATTTTTAAATCAATTTATTTGAAAAAAATATGAATTCATATAATTAATTATTGAAAAAAAATTGATAAATGCTTTAAAAAACATAGTTTTTATATAACACATATTTCATATCGAATGAATTAATAAAGTCATATTTTCATAAAATTGTTTTCCCTTTTTTCTAAAAAAACGAAGTGTGGTAAAAACAAACTAATACATTAATATATAATAATATAAATACGGTAATGATATTACTGATTGATCATCAGATATGTATAATAATATTTCATCAATAGAATTATAAATGGTTAAAAATATTGATAAATAATGAGATAGTTTCAATAAACTCTTACGATTTAGAAAATTTTAATTATACTCTCCTTGTGAGAAAATTAAATTAAATATAGCTTAAATATAATTATAATAATATAGTTCAAGATATTACATATCATATTAATGTATATAATTCTTCTAAAATGATATTTGTGAATAACAATGCATATGTCTCAAAAAAGGCAAATTGTGACAAAATTACATTACCGATTTTATTAATATTGAAATATACACCTCATGAAATTAATATCATAAAAATGACATGTAAATACACATAAAATTAATTATAATAATCACTTAATACATATATGGTCAATAAACATGCCACATATAATAAATTGATGGTGAACATAGCTTGGGTCTCGGGAAAAATAAATATTAGACAAAAACAATCCTTACATCAACTCTTAAATTTAATAGTACACATTAAGACCAACTTTATAATATTTATAATTTTATTATAAATAATCCAAATAATCATATTATTATATATAATACCCTATATATTTTTATTATTACAAAATATTACCTACTTATTAACATTTTAATGTTAAGGATTCACATTGGGTAATATCTGGTTTGTTCTTGGTATATTTTTTGAATTATAATTCTAGATAATATTACTTAGATCTTGATTTAATTATTATATTAATGTAAATGATGATATAATTATTATATATATTCAGTATATATATAATTATAATTATATATTAAATATAAAAATATGGAATGTAAAACACCATTCCTAGAGACAGCAGGTCGTACGTACAAATGAACATGGTTTCGGTTTTATTTTCATATTAAAAGAAATAAATTACATGAAATATGTATATATATATATATATAATACCATTCCATTGGAATTATTTTTTATATATATCATATAATGTTACTAAACCCATCCTTTACATTCCATTTAATTTGTGAACGAATCACATCGCTTTAAGGATGAGGTAGTCCACACTTCCTAAAAAGAAGTTACCATATGTAAAATAGTCGTAAAATAATGATGGAATGTTTTATATAATATTTATATAATCATAAATAAATAATAAAAAATTAGTGTTTCCATCACTATTCCCCATCATTAGAGGTGGTAAATGAAAAAAAACAAAAACATTTCTTCGTGAAGCAATAGTTCATTGTGTTCAAGAATGGTGTGATTGTTACCCATTAGATGAAAGTATGTGTGCGTGTAGGTATATACCATATAATAACAACATATAATTTTATTGATTATAATTAGTTTATTATTTAATATGTAATACGAATAATTTAGGTGTTGATAAGTAAAATAAAATATAAGATCTGGAGGGTATATGTTACCTCTTCTTGGTGTAACTACATTTTGTTTTCACCAGATGTCTACCATGGATTGATTTCTGCCAAATGGGAGGCTTCTATGTTGATATTTGGAATTTATTGAGCTTATTTGACTGTATATTTGAAGATAAAAAAGGCATTATAGGTATTAATGAAGGGGAGGGTGATTTCCACTTTATAGTGGAGGTGGAGTGGAATTCATGTAATTTTTGGAAATGGGAATTCCACTCAAAATTTTCCAATTTCATATAGATCCAATAATGGAAAAATTGAAATAATGGAGTATAGGCTTGAAATATGTTCATGATATTTATTTTAATAAAGTTATAGGTCAATTATTCCATTATACCAATGGTTTAATCCCTTATTAAGATAGTTTTCCTCCTAATCATTATAATTAATTTTAATTTCATTCTATAATACTTTTGGTCAATAAAATAAATTTAAAATAATACAAATTAAATTTATAATGATTCATAATATAAAATACATTTTTCTAAATTAAAATCAAATAAGTGGCATACATTAATTTAAAATTAATCCTACAGACTGGATTACAATGAATGTTTTTATGGTAAAAATGTGAAAACGTTTTCTATGTGTTTATATCTTATTTCAATGTGAAATTGATAAAAATAATCCCAATTGGATTAATAGATTTATAATAAAAAAATTATATGATAAAACTACTTATAAATAAAATTTAACAATATAAATAAATTATATAAAAAACAGTTATGAATTAAACTTCATTGTTATTCAGTATTCATCATAAAATGAAACATCCCCTACGAATAATAAAAACCACCCAAACCTAATTTTTATGTTAAATTTGAAAAATTAAATTTTTTTTTACATATTAAATTAATAAAAATTCAAAAATTTATATTTAAGATAGATTCTCCATTAAAAGGTGATAAAAATACTTTTATAAGAATTTTGGTTATTACGTATAATATTATGATTATTCATAACATATGATTATCAAAGATATTAGATTTATGTTTGAAAATTTATTAAATATATATATCATTTACAAATTTTAATTAATATAATTTATTATGATATAATTTCTTTTGGATCATAAAATTAATTATTATGAAAACATTCCCTATATAATCAATTGGTTCTTATATTCATTTCTAATTTGTAAGCATCCAATGAATGAAATCATTTATTTCATAATTTACTAAATAATATTAATAAAAGAAAATATAATGTCTATGGTATATCGTATTATATTAAATAATAATATATTAATTAATATATAATTTTATATTAAAAAATTCTCTTTCGTTATACAAATAGAAATTGAACAAATTCAGTCTTGTGTTTGATTAATCTAAAATTTGTGTTTTATTTAGAGAAATATAAACATTATTTTTATTTTAGTTTAAAATTTACATGGTGTTTTACATAACGAATGCTGAACAGAGGTATTTAATATTAAAAACTATCATTACTGTTGTTTGAAATCCAAAATATGAAAATGATTAAAATAATTAAATAACTATAATGTAATAAAAATTATGGGTGTTACATCCAACCCCTTTAAAATGATAATTTAACTCAAAATTTGTACTGGTTATCAAAGGTTTAATACTTTAATTTTCATTTCATAGACACCCACATCATTAAAATGAATACTAAAACATCAATTAAAATGATAAATTCTGAAGGATAATGGTAATCCAAAGAAACTCATATGAAGTTTCCAACATAGGATAACATAGGTGGGAAGTGAAAACATAGACATGACAGAAAAATCTAACAATGAACATTTTATTTAGTGTGATAGAGAACATGGTTAATAATGAATTTAATAGTCACAACCCCATAATTATGTGATGATCTTAGGGGACATTTGATTTATCTAAAAATGGATATTTCATATCCATTTCTATTTCAAGATCCTTAAACCAAAGGTGAATAATATTCATGATAATATATACTTCATGATTATGTAAAATTTCACCCTTTGTTCTGCATTGATCATTTTCCAACTCCCATATTTCTTAAAAAGGGATGTTGAATTTTTCATTCTTGAAAAACTATGAGATCAAGAGATGAAGGATAATCGACCCCATCTATCATTAGTTAACATCATCATAATTTTATTATAATGGGTTATCCAATATACATAAATATTCATATAGTCAGATAATACATTCATATCACAAACTCCATCAGATATATGACATAAACATTCTATAAATGGTAATCCTAATAACCATTGATAAATATGTCAATAAAAAACAATAGAAATAATTTCATTAAATAAGTTTAAAATTGACCCACCATATATCGCAATGTAGATCTTGGATTTTTAATTCCAAACATGTGAATACCATAATCAGATATTCCTTGAAAACAAGGTAATAATTTATATTACCATAAATAATTTTTGAAAACATTAATGTCTCTTTATTCCAATATTCATTGAATATATTCCTTAAAATAAAAAATGTTTTAAACTATATCCATGAAATAATAAACCCACATGTCAAGAAATTATAATTTACTTCAATGGTAACCTGTACCATTGAATTCACTTTTTCATATCCAACATATCATTACACAAACATCATTATATTTACATAAGTAACATAATAAGTTTTTTTCTTCCCATTAACATCTCATTTTGATTAAATCTCTTTTATAGTTCCTTAAAACTATTCAACATTTTCTTGTAAATCTTTAGTGTAAAAACATAAACTGGAAATTTTTTATATATTTCACTATTAATATAAACTAATTATTTAATCCAAATACAGAAATAATTCTATCATATATTTCTAATTATTTTCATGTAATAGGTATTTACATTGATTTTAGGTACATTCTTTTGTTATGGAATTGATTTGGCTCATTCCCGTATTCTCTATAGAAAATGTATTAAAATCCATGGTAATTTTTCTTTTTATGAACATTTTTCCCATATAGATAACATTTTCCACATAATTTGAGGTATTCATCATGGTTCTAGTCCCTTTATTCATGACATGAAGGATGTAAAATCCTCTTTTTTTTATGTACCTTACCACGTGAACATTTATAAAAGACCATCTTCCACTTATTCAATGTGTTAGGAATATCACTGAAGATATCATTGTTAATCATATATTGTGATAAATGATTTGGAATAACCACAATACCTTTCTCTCTTGTGATCATAACTTTTTAAAAATCATTAAAATATTTTCTATCACATTCAATGTTAACACAATTTCATTATGTTTTACACCATTGAATGAAATCTGAAAGCATAGCGTGGGAAACACATAACATTTTGTAAAACAAAATAGTACTGAAAACTCTGTTATAGGTTGTTATAATTGTGAAACCTTGATTATTAAATGAAACATTAGGTTTAAATGTGATTATTCATAGTTATATTGTAATTAAATCCTTCATAATTATTTTTAACAAGTTTGTTAATTCCCAAAGAATATCCACAGGGAGTGTCAAACTAGGTGTGCCGAAAGGCCCACTTTCATTTATCGGATTATGCTTGAGTTTAACCCGATATACCTCTTTTGAGTTGATACCCCATGGTACCACTATACCAGATCCATATCCACTATTAATATCCCGACATGGATTTAATTCTAGGAAACCACTTTCTCAATCCTTTATCAAAATTCTAGGAAATTTTCCTATAATTTTCCTCATCCTTAAACATATCCTTACAGACATCAATATAAATATCTATAGAGATCTCACTAAAGTATTCTCATCAAATTTATATATGTCTGACTAATAAATAAAATTAATTCCAACTATAACATCACATTATTAACATACATAGAGCTTACTTATTTTTTTGTAATAATTAAAACAATAGAAAAAAGACCCAAAGACCATGCTTCCCCATATTCTAATAGTGTATTGAGTTTTACACATCTTCTCATAATGTAATTATCTGCTGGATTTGATTTCATTAATTATATCATGAGATATAAATCTTTAACTAATGATTTAGAGGGATACATAGGTCCCACCCATATCCAAATGAAATAATTCATACATGTTTTTTAAAATATCAATCTTATCATTACCATTAAAAGAATTGGGTTTCATAAACATCATACCAAAACCAATGAAATGAAATGGGTATCATAAATATTTAATCATATCATAACATACAAAAAATAGATTGGTTTAATAATCATTTCATGATATAATAACCCACAAAAATAATTATCTTTCACAAACATATAACCACTGAAAGGGAAATGATACTGATAAGAATTATACCATCCAAACATAAACCATTCAATGAAATAATATAAATGAAACCTTTAGATAATTTCTATAGAATGGTTTGAGTGACACCAATCAATGTCAACATAGATGTGAAATAATTTATAAATATCGTATAAAAAATTCATTCAGAAATTAACCTCCATTCTTTTAAAAATTAGTTTTAAAATATATAACCTTTTCAAAACCATTTTTGTGAAAATAAAATTCAAATCATGTAATGCATATTTTTAAAACCATTTGAAAACCATATTCATTAAAAACCTATAAAGAAATATTGGAAAAAAAATTAAAATACAATTTACCTCATAAAATATTATACAAGAAAGATTTTTTTGAAACCAATTTCTTTGAAAAAACATTGAATACTAATAAATAAATCTCAAAATAATTTTTAATCAATTTTTTAAAAAATACATAGTAAACATATTTGGAGTGATTTATAATGGTTTGAATGTTTTTCCATGAAACATTATTAATGATGCTTTTAAAATATTTTAAAATAGTTTCTTTTAAAATACATTGAAAACATATTAATAATGTTTGAAATAAATTTTTAAAACATTTTTAGAAAACCCGGTTTTCAATGAATACAGCTTTCCGACCAAAAGGATAAATAATATCGTAATATCAAAAAAAATTCATTATTTATATTAAGTACCAAATTGTTGGAAAATGGTACAAGTACATGAATATATCATGAATATACAGAGGGGAACATTATTCTTATGGGATATTGAGATATGGATCATAATATTTAATAAATTGAAGCATAATTATTAATAATCAGGAAAACAATGAGATTGTTTCCAAAAACTCTTACCACTTAGTAACATTGAATTATACTCCCCTTGTATGAAAATAAAATAAAATTAAGCTTAAAATATCATGAAATAAATTATTTTTCTGATATAACATGTCAAATGGTAGAATATAAACCTTGTATAATAATATAGGAGCATAACATGGAACATGGCTCAGTGAAGGAAAATAATGAAAATATTACATTACTGATTTGGTTATTTCTGAGACATAAATGCCATGAAATAATGAAAATAATAGACCTTTATATACCTAAATTAAAATTATATTAATCATAGAAAAAATAATGGTTATTAAACATAACATATATAAGAAATGGTTTGTGAACATATATTGTGTGTAGGGGAAAGAAATCAACATTAAAAAACCCTTACCATAAGTATTGACATTATTAATACTTATTTAACCCTCCTATATAATAAATATAATATTTTTGTTAATTTACCATAGAACCATATTCTTAAATATAATACCTTATATGGGTTTATTATGACTATATATTTCCCACTTATTAACAATTCATTGTTAATGTTTTGGTTCGAGTAATATCAAATATTTTCATCATACATGTTTTAACTTATTATTTGTAATTTTATTACATAGATCATAATTTACTTATTACAAGAATGTAAAAAATTATATTTATATCATATATATTCATTATATATTTGTTTATAATGATATATAAAATCTATAATTTTTTAATTAAATACACCCTTCTGAGAGACGATCGGTTGTACATACGCATGAATGTTGTTTATGTTTTATTGTCATATTGAATTAAAAAAGTAACTAAAATATTTGTATATATATTATAAATTAATTATAATTATTATTTCATATATATCATATATGTTTAATAAACCATTAATGAATTAACCCAAGAATCCTGAAGCTGGTGCATTATTTTAATACATTCACATGATTACATTGAATCAAGTCCTGAAAGACCGATCATTTTAGCAGTGTTGGAAAATAATTTACATACATGTTCATTACATCACAATTTATAACATTAAACACAAAATATATAATCCATTGATATCTCTATTATTACCTAATCTTAAATAGATTTATCAATCAGAAAACAACTCTTGGAATCCTGGGAAAATAAATCAAAATAAAGGGGTGGGCTTAGTTTCTTTGTAAGGATAGACAATAAAGTTGATGCTATAAAAAATAATCTTTTAGGTAAGGGTAACAAACTAAAACACAATACTTTAAAACATTATCATAAGCATAATGTTTCGTGAATAAATCAAATAATTATATTTAAACATTCAGATGAATATTCTACAATTCAAATAACCACATGAAAAATCTATAAATAATCTCATAATGAGGGAATGCATAACGTGAGACATCTAAAATATATAGTCATTGAATTAGAAATAACACCATGCCTAATTAGGAAATAAATTTACAGGAAGCCAAACCTAATTGTTTCATGATACCATCGATGCATCGAGGGGCTATAGCGGTCCACTCCCAATAATTAAAATGTTCAATGCATTATTTTTATGAAAATGGGTGAAACATAACACAATCATTCATAATAAAACTAACATATGATATGTTAATAATATAACCATAAACCGTGAACAGTATAAATATAGAACATACATAGTCAATCATATCATAACTAATTCAATATAATATGGATGGTGGTATTGTAATAAATCAACCTCAATTAAAAATAAAATGCAATAATGGATATTGACATAAATGAAAATAAGTAGTAAAACACTTTGAAAAAAATATCACTTTTTATCTTGAAATAGTTTAAAATTATCTCAATTTCTAAAAGATTCCATTTAAAAGTGGGTTTTTAATAAATGGTTTGCATACCACTTTGTAAATTTTTAAAAGAATTAACATTTTAAAACCATCATGTCCATATAAATAAATTCTGGAAATCATTTTTAAAAACATTGACATTAATTAAAATGATTTAGAATAATAAATCTTAAAAACCATTATGGTGATGTCATTATTAGATATTCCCTTCCATAAAAACTTAAAATATTCATTTTGAAATTTATTTTATGAATCATGGTCCTAGAAGAAAATTATGTCCCAGTAAATACTTACACATAAATAATCTCAGATAATAATGAGATTGAGTAATTAACCCTTACCATAGGTCTAATACACTCCATACATGTCTGAAAATCTATTATAATTTTTTAAACATATTCCAAATTATATAAGAATCATAAAAAAATCATGACATCATATATGATTCTTTTATGACTTTATATTACCTGTTTACTAACAATTCCATCTTAGTACAAACTTTCAGGTAATAATTGCTTTGTTTATCTTATATCTATTGAATTATTATTCATGATCATATTACATAGATAATGATTTAATTACTTCATGAATTTATTATATGATTTATATATCATATATATTCACAAAATAAATATATATGATAGATATATATATATGAAATTGAATACACTATAAATGGAGACTATAGGTCGTACGTACACATGAATGTCATTTCCGTTTTCTTATCGTATGGATGTAAGTGAATGAAACATATGTGTATATATATATAGAGTAGTCTACTATCATTATTATTTCATATATGTTTAATAATTATTCATAATATATATATCATTACTGGATGGTGTACGTGGAGGAAGAGTCTCATCGCACCATGGAGACGGTAAGTTGTACACAGGCACATGCGATGATTTCATTTTATTAATGTTTAAATAATATGGAAATGTGTGTTATATTAATTATACATAAAATTAATCATTTTATATTAATTATTTATTTCTATTATACACATCATTATACCCATCAAAAAAATTAATGTGGAATAACAAATTACACCATAGTGTGGAGACCGTAAGTCATATACACACACACATTGTGATATTATTATTCATAGTATGGATAAAATAATGAATATAGTTTCCATGTGAATATAATAACATCTAATTATATTTATTATACATGATTTGTTACTTTGGTATGGAAACAACAAATAAATAAGATGTATAAGATGAAATGAACTTTGAAAGAATGGCGAAAACGATTACATTCTCTTTCGTTTTCTCCTCCTGATTTTCATAGAAGGACTCTATAAGATAGTTTTCTACACAAAGGGTTTCATCTATGAATATTTTAGGGATGTTTTAAAGATATATGGGTATGTTTGGGCCCATCCAATTAGCTTTGAATGTGTGAATAGAAGAGAAAGATATGTGCCCTTTTATAAGAGAGGTGACAGACACTTTAAGAAAATCTAAGAAATTTAATTTATTATAAATTAATCTTGAGTTTATTATGTATAAAAATAAATTTATATAGAGGATAAGATTATTATGGGTCTATATAGCCTCAAATAATAGGTTATTTACGTGTTTAGGTCATCAATTTAACCTTATATTTCAGTATTAACCCTTAGTTAAATTAGTTAACTCTTACCATGTCTTCTTTTAGTTTTATACTATATGGTTTATATAGTTACTATAAAATTACAATGTAACCCCAAAATATATAATTAATTATAATTTTAAAACATTATAAATCATTTGGATGAATCAAATATTTTTAGGACTATTATATCATTTAATAAAATTTCATTTGTTTTAAAAACTGATTTATGTCAATTTTGACACAATATAGTAATTGATATTTTTTTAGTCATAAAAAATTTATTTATTCAATAAAAAGTCATAAAAAACTCCCCCATATGTAAATTTAATCATGAATGTTCATGTATGGCTTGAAATTGTTCAAATTAATTTTGTTTTACTATTTAAAATTCTTTTATTTGAATCATTCCCCAATAAGGTAATCATTGCATCATCAATGTGTCATAAATAAATATATTTATTTAATTTTTTAAAATTATTAATAAAATACCTTGATTTATGAAATATTTTTTATATTGTTATTGACTATTTATAATCATATATATCAATTATATAACCCTATATTAAAATTCACATAGTAAAAGGAACATATATATGCTATATTTCCCTTTTCTTTAAATTAAATATTATCAAATGTCATTTTCACGCCCATGTGGATACTAAATACCAAATTCAAATACTCTTGATGATCATGGTCAGAAGTATAACATAAAATAGAATGAATACACTTTTTAGGGAAGTTTTATATTTTTATAATATTTTTAGTTTAACCTTATTTATGTAATTTACCCAATAACCATGCAAATAAAAATAATTACGGAAATCACTATTCACAATGTACAAAAATTGAAGGTACATATTTACCCCATTTGAAAATTATTATTCCAATTAAGGAATCCATTTTCCCAAATTAAAAAAAATAATTGAATTGTTTTTAAAATTATTTGTCATTGTCAAACCAGAAAGCAGGTTTTTAAGAGGTAAAAACTATCAGAAGATTCAGATGTGTTAATATCCAATTTCAATATAAAATTACACCCAATGACAAAAATTAGATGAAATGATAAAAAATAATCCAATTATAATTTAATACCAAAAAAAATAATATAACTATATAAATAATTTAGATGAAAAATAGTTTTGAATAAAAATGCCGTATTTTTCACTTTTCATTAAAATATGAATATAATTGGGAAAACATCAAAATATTTTGCAAATTAATTTTTTATGACCTGATTATAATTATTAATTTCATTTCATCAAATTGAATATATAACACTGTCATATATTGGTCTTAATAAGGGTTATTGATTAAAAAGAGGAAAAAATGCATTTTTTGTAAAAAAATTCATTTATATGAAAAATTGAACTTTTCCATATATTATATCTATGAAACACATAACATGAATGTTAAAATTTATCCTATAATTGAAATTAAAAATATGTTTAATACTATTAATAACCTCTTTTTTAAACAGCTAGTTTGACAGGACATGGTGTGCTCAAACTCGATATTGTTTGTTGTACAGGCAATTGAATTTTTAAGGTGACATGTACCGTGGAAGCATTAGGTGTTACATCATCCCGTCCTTAAATAAATTGTTTCCTCATAAATTAATCTCAATATTTAAAACTTGGGTTTTGATATTTGAAAATATCTTAGTTGAAATACCACATCAAAAAATAGATTAATGAGATCTCTATTTTAAAATAATGAAAGGAAAGTATGATGCTTGCCTGAAATAACACATAGTAGGGATACATATAAGAGAAAATGGTCATGAAAAGAAAAATATACACTTTGAGTTCTACTTGAGAGTGATGGAAAAATATATTAGGAGAATGAAAACAAACTAAAATCTATAAATCTATGATTATCCAAGGGACTATTTGATTCATCACAAAAGAATACAATAGAAAATCATTTTTGGTTTTATGATATTTTCCCTAGAGTTGAAGAATTACTTCATAGACTCAGAACAAAAGGAAGCATACTTAATTTACATGTAATGATTCATCTGTTAAATAATTCCCACCACAAACTCATCTTTATCTTCAAAACATAATAAACTAAAAAAATATTCTTTTTATATTGATCATATAATGTTTAAAATATACACTTATACAATTTAAATAAATAAAATTAGGTTATACTGATCAGGGACATCTTGTATACCCATGGTAGGTGATAAAGATGAGTCTCACATCAGTTGTGTGTTCGATTCAAGCATCCTTGTCTGACGCAAATGGTTGTTGCCTGGCCTCTGGGTTTTCCTTTTTCTAAAACTATACAATTATAAAATTCTAGAAGAAACAATATGTATTGTTTTAAAATTAAACTATATTATCCATAGATCAATATTATCCATTACAACTATTAGAGTAATCCAATATACTTTAGTCCAAACTCTATCTAAAAGGTCATTAAATTTAAAAAATTAAACTACAACATAATATTCCCAAACAATGTATTGTTTCTCTTACTGCCATATAAGGAATATATGATTAACTTCATTGTATAAAATCATAAAAGAGAATCAAAAGTACATGAGTATGATACATATATATATCACATTCTTCTTATGAATAGAATATAATTCCTAAAGAAAAAAATCACAAATACATTAATTTTTCTACATTGACCGTAGTAACCACATATGTTTGAACATTATCTAAATGATTATTCTGAGATATATTTCATTGATGATTTAAAAATTAATTTTCATATTGTCCTATATATTTACAATTATATAATTGAACAACATATTCCTTTCCCATAAAGTCATGTTCCTAGAGACCTTTTTCTCAACATTTTTAACAAAATCTCATTCCTTTTAGGCAAGAACCAAGGTGTTTCATCCCAAAATTATCACATCAGTGAAAATACTCCTTTCCCTATTTCCCTTTATCTATATATTTCTCCATTGTTCTCTACTTCTCTCTATTATATTAATGTCGTAATACTTATAGAAATCATTTTCCATCTTGATAGCACATGAGACTATATCATTGAATGATGAGATTTATTGTGAGACAAGTTCCCATTAGATTAATGTTTTTAAATCATCAATGAATCTATCAATCTATCTTCCTAGGATACATAGGTAGTATGAAGCATTCTTTGTTAACACTACGAAGTTAACCACATCCTTTTCAACATTCTCATCCTCCTTCTACCTCATAATCAAAAATTTCCTTTCCATATCAACTTTTTTATCATGAGGAATGTATTTAAAATTCAAAATTTTATTAAAATCCTTTGATTCCGCAAATTATTATTCTTCACTCCACATAATTTTTTGAATTAATGACAACCATTGATTGACATCTCATAAAAGACCATAGACCACCATGATAACATTCTCCCTTTTATTATATTCCAATGAATGAAATATTTTCAAAAAGGAACATATCCATTCCCATCAAAAAATAGATTTATAGTCCTATTGAATTTGAGAGGTTTTTGTCTCAAGAAGTAGTCTAACATTGATCCTCTATGTTGTGGATTAGGGTGCCCCATATTGGTAAGGATATTATTCATAACATGAGTTAGTTGTCCCGGTATGGTTATAAGTTTTACATCACCAGTTGCATCAGTAGCTCCACTATAATTATCCTGAATAATATGTCAATCCCTACATGGATTAACTTCATTGATATGTGTTCTATTCCATCCATTAGGTGCCATTTCTGAATAATTGAATACACTATATTGGGTTATGAATCATTATGCATAATTCCAAACTAGTAAAATGCATAACTATAAATGAAAATTTTATTCATATCAAAACCTTAATCTTAAATATGGTTTCCTTAAGGTCATATTTACTCATAAATCCTTAACAATGGTTATAAATAAGTAGTGAATTATCCTATGGATATCCACAGAGAGTTTTAAATTGGGTGTGTAATTAGGCATATTGTTGTGTACCAGGTTACCATAAGTCATGCCCAAAAAACATTGTCAGAGTTTTCACCCCTTGGTACATATGTTCTAGAACCAAATCCACTTATAGTATCCATACATGAATTTAAGTCATGGAATATACACATAAGCCTGGAATTAATCAAATTCTATGGGGTTCTTCATACTTATCCTCAAAGTCTATCTTAAGGTTATGATCCCTTATAAATTTTTTATAAATATATTTCCATGTTTGTTTCTAAAATTAAATTGATACCAACTGTAATGCCCCATCACTAGATTCTTGGAGTTTATGAATAATTTTAATACACTGGAATGATTACATGTAATCATGTTATGATGGACTGATATGTTTAACAACCTTGGAAAATATATTTAATCCATGAACATTACATCACAATGTATACCATTAAACAGAACGTTGATAATCCTTTGAGAAAGCCATAATTCTTCTAGATTTACCCTAAATATAAATAATAAAAATGTTCTTGGCATCCTAGGAAAATAAAACATAAGAAAGGGGTGATCTAGGATGCATAGTAAGGATAAAAAATATAGAGTAAGCTATAAAAACTAAACATTAATTTGTAAGGAAAGGTACATAACTAAAACACAAGACAATTAAAACATTTTCATCTGAATAATGTAGCACTTATAAATAAATTAATTCCATATAAACAATCATAGGGACATTATAATCTTCTAATAATAACAAATAAAATAAATAACTATTCTTGTAATGATGGAATGAATAATTCATGACATATTAGACATACCATAAAGGATTTTTCCAAGGAACCATACCTAACTGGGTAAAATGTTTTCCAAAACATAAACATAATTTTCTCATGAAACTAAAGATGCAATGAGGGGTTATATCAGTCTATGACAATAACCTACACTGTCTAATGAATTCCTTTTATTAAAAGGGTGAAATATAAAATTAACATTCACATTAAAACAAGCATAAAAAATGTCAGTACATTAACTAGATACCATGAATGCTATAAAAATATAACATCCACAATCAAACATATCATTACTAATTAAATAAAATATTAAAGATTTTATTTTAAAAAATCAACCATAATCATGATTAAAATACAACAAAGGATATTGATATAGATGAAAATAATCTGCAAAACTCTTTGAGAGATATATACCTTTTTCTTATGAAATTATTTACAAGTCACACAATTTATAAAATATTTCATTTAAAAGTGGTATTTGAATCAATTTTTACCTTACCACATTGAATCTTGTGAAAGGAAATATATTTTTAGAATAATCATGTCCATATAAATAAATAAGAAAATTCATTTTGAATGTATGTACATTAATTAAATTTATTTAAAAAAATAAATCATTAAAACATTTAAACTGATGTTCTAGTTAAAGAGTATGTTATATAAAACCTTAATGATAAATATATAAAATAGTTTTATGAATCATTGTAATGGATGATAAATATTTCCTAGTAAATGCTTACATTAGGTATGATACTCTTTGTACGTGTTAAATTCTATTTTATATTGTTTTAAAAACTTATTATTAACTTATATTAGAATCAAAATAATATTTATGGAAACAGATTTTATTCTTTTATGACATTACATTACCCGTTTACTTACAATTCTATTTTAATGAAACATTTCTGGAAATAATCTCTTTGTTTATCATATTGGTTTTGACTTGTTATTCTTGATCATATTATCGATCTCATGATTTACATAATTCTAGAATTTATACATTGATTTATATTTAATATATATTAATAATGTAAATATATATATGATATATAGAAATAGTAAATGGAATACATCATTTAGGAAGACCGTAGGTCATACGTACGCATGAACATTGTTTCTATTTTCTTATTGTATGGAATAAGTGAATGAAAAATATATACATACATATATATATTGTAATAGTAAATTTATTATTTCATATATTTCATAATTATTCATAAAATATATATTATTATTGGATTTTGTATGAGGAAGATGAGTCTCATCATGTCATGGAGACTGTAAGTAATACATATGCACGAGCGAAGATATCATTTCCTTAATAGTTAAATGTTAAGAAACTGGATGGTATATTAATTATATCGAATCATAATAATTTCATATTCATTATTTATGTCTCTTATACTCAACATTATACACATCCAAATAAATTAATTTGGAATAACAAATTACACCATGACATGGAGACGGTAAGCCATACGTACACATGCATGGAAAAATTATTATTCAAATGATGGATAAAATGATGAATATATTTTTTCAATGATTATAATAACATCTCAGTATATTTATTATATTGTATTTATTACATATTTATTGAAACAACATATAAATATGATGTAGAAGTTGAAAATAACATCAAATGAAGAGATAAAACAATAATGTCTTATTCAGGTGTCTCCATTTGATTTTCAAAAAGGAAACCTTAATATGGTTTTCGACCCAATGCTTGGCCTCTAAGATGATTTAATGGAAGTTGGAATGATATTTTTATAGGGTTTAGCTAAACCAAAGGGCATTTGATGTGTGAATAAAATATAATGAGAAGTTTCCATTTATGAGAGAGGTGAGAGTCACTTTATGAAATGCTTGAAATATTAATTTATTATAAATTTATTTTCTGTTTTTAATAGGTCAAAAGAGATTTATATATTTGATAATATGATGTTTTTTGGAAATAAACACATGGAATAGGATTTATTGATGTTTATTTCTTGATTTTAACCATATATTTTGGCTTTAACACATAGTTAAATAAGTTAACTCTTACAGTGTCTTCTTGTAGTTTTATACAATATGGTTAATATAGTTACAATAAAATGTCAAGAGAACCTGAATATATAAATAATAAAATTTTAACATACTCTAAGTCATTTTTAATAATAATAGATATTTTGGACTATTATATCATTTAATAAAATATAATTTGTTTTAAAAACACATTTACGGAAATTTTGACAATATTTAGTAATTGATTTTTGATAAAGTCATAAAAACATGATTCCTTCTAAAAAATTAATTAACACATCACAAATATTACAATGGCATCAATAATATCCATGTATGGCATAAAAATGTCCAAATTACATTTATTTTTGTATTAAAAATCATTTATTTGAATACTTAATTAATAATGTAATCACTACATGATCATTGTCTCATGAATTTTATATTAATTTCATTTTTAAAAACTATAAATAAAATACCATAATATAGAAATTATTTTAATATTTATAATGAATATTAATATTCATTTTTATCAGTTATATTACAATATATTAAAATTGACTTGGTAAAAGAAATATGTTCTTGTTATATTTCCCTTTTATTTAAATTGAATATTATAAAATGTAATTTTCAAACCCACCCAAATGACAAAATCATGGATAAAGGATTCTCATGGTTTTAAATATCTTATAATTTATAATTATGACACTTTTTAGGGTTGTTTTACTTTTTTATAAAATTAATGTTTTAACATTATTTACATTATTTACCCATTAAAAATGTTTCATTAAAATTATTACTAATGTTACTATTCATAATGTCCAAAATGAAAGGCACCTATTTAAAAAATATTGACCTCTTCATTACAAATATATAATACATTTTCCAAATTCAAAACATAGAATTGGATGAAAATAATTTAAAATTTATTCAAATTTTCAAACCAAAAAACTGTGTTTTAACGAAGTAAAAACTATTAAAAGAAAGCACATATGTTTATATCCAATTTCAAGGTGAAACTACTTCAAATTAAAAAATGAAATTAAATTATTACAAAAATAATACAATTATACCTTAAACCCAATTAAAAAGTTAATCTATCAGTATAAATAATTTTGATGAAAAAAAGGTTTTGAATTAAAATGTAGTATTTTTACTATTCATTGAAATATGAAAGTCATCAGAAAAATATAAAAAATTATCCAAAAAACATTTTATATCCCACTTCTAAAAATGAATTTAATTTTGTAATATTTAATATATAAATGTTTAAAAATTGGATTAAAAATGGGTTCTCTAATAAAATATAGAATAACTGTATTTTTTGAAAAATGGTTCATTTATCTGAATAAATGAAATTTTCAATATTTATTTCTAATAAAAGCATAGGATGAATCTAAAAATTATATGGGATAAATAAAGGTCAAAATGTGGTTAATACTATTCATGACCTTTTTTTAAACGTCTAGTTTGATAGATCATGGAGAGCTTGAACTCGTTTTTTTGTGTAACACATGCTATTAAATTATTAAGAAAAAGCCTATTGTTGATGATTTGGGTGCTACAAAACCCATACATAATAAATTCCATATAATTTTTGAACAAATAAAATTTATTTCATGAGTTTGTATTCCACACTTCCGTAAACGTTGTTATCATATTTACAAAAATGGAAATCATGATGATATATTTTATATAATAATTCTGAAGGTATAAATAAATCCTATAAGAATACATTTTCCATAGCAATTAAAATCCATGATAGTTGGTAATATAAAAGACAAGAAACATCATTTCGTGAGGCTTTGGTTCGGCATAAATAAGAATGGTATGTTCATAGCCCATTAGATGGATGTGTATGTAAGTGTAGATCAAAACAATATAATAATAATATCTCATTAATTTTTTTATACTTTTTTAATTATATAATCATGGAATAAAAATATTTTTGGGAGTTGAAAATGAAAATAACTAAACTGAGCTTAAAGAAGGATGATACCTCTTCTTTAGGTAACTCATTTTGGATTGCACCAGAGGGAATCCATGGAAGAAATTGTGCTGAAGGGGAGGATTCTGTGATTAATGGGGTATTTTTGGTAGATTATTTTTGTAGATATTGGTTGAGAAATAGGGCTTTGGAGGTGTGAATAAAGGGGAGGGGTGTGTTCCTATTTATATGGAGGTGGAGTGTCATTGTTGTATATTTTGGAAAAACAATTCCACCCATGTTTTTCCCATGTCTTGTGGATCCAATAATAGAACCTATTAGTTAAATGGTAGGAAAGGATCTATATATAGACTTATGATGAATTTTATACTATTTTATATGACATTTTGGGATTTATGTTTATGGATTTTTACCTTGTTATGCTAATTTTACTATTTATAATTCTAAATAATTTTAATTCTATACTATAATCATTTTGGTCAAAAAATATTTTAACATATTTAAAATTATAAATTATGATTGTTCTAAATTTGGAAACCTATTTTTACAAATTCCTCTAACAAAATGGGTAAAAATATTTTATATTTAATACTATAGATGGGATGACAATGGATGGTTTTAAGTAATAATTGTGGAAAAGTTTTTAATTTTCTATATATATTTTGAAATTAAAATTGATTCCAAATGCCTAAATTAAAATAATTGGTCTTTAAATTATTTAATTATTATTTAATAAATATTAAAAAAATCACATAATAAATAAATTAGATAAAAAACAATTTCAAATTAAAATTCATTATTTATTACTATTCATTCAAAAAATGAAACTTCTTATAAAATAAATAAATTATTTATAACCTATTTTTTATATTTATCAATTTAATATAAATTATATTTTGACATATAAAATTTATAAAACTAAAAAAATGTATAATTAAAATTGTTTCTCAATTAATATTTGATGACATTGATTTTATTAAAATATAGGACATTCTGTGTAATAATGGGTTAGTAACTATATTATGCCTATCAAATATATTATATTAATGTAAAAAAATATTTTTTCCATTATATAAATATTAAATAATTTCTTTTAAAAATATTATTTATTTTAATTTATTATAATAATTTTCCATTGAGGTCATAAAAGTAGTTTTAAAAAAAATTCATTCCCTTTATATTAAATTGGTTCCTTTATTTCATTCTAATTAATTATATAAAAATGAATTAAATCATTTATTTTCATAATTTTATTGATAAAATTTATAACCTCTAACCTAATTTCTAATTTATATATTATAATATTAAATAATAATATTTTTAATAATATATTAGTGTCTGGTACAGCAGTCTCGTACATGTTATGTAATCCATTGAGGAAAGTCTGTCTTGCGTCAAAATAATCTAAGCATAGTGTTCTATGTAGATAAATCTAAACAGTTTGTTGTGTGTAATTAATTATTTACATGGAGTTTTGTATAATCCATGCAAAAAATAATGATTTAATATTAAGAAAATTAGTGTTTCATGAAATTCTAAATACCAAAATGATTAAATTAATTTCATAAAAAAATAATTCAAAGAACATCATGGTCTTATAATATCTTGGATACAATTCAAGTTATTTATGAATTGAACATTACCATGCACCTTGTTTAAAACTCCCAATATATATGATTTACTTAATTCCCATTTTCCTTGTTAACTGTTATGATATATTTTATTAGATAATGTATATGGTTATCATTGGTTAAACCTAAGGTGTCATAGATTGAATGGAATATGTAAATATTTAGACATCATGGAAATTATTTTCATGAGTATATGATTTCCTTGTATGATTATTTTTTAATATAATATGTTCTTTGGATTTACCCAATGGATTGATCTTGAAGGAACCTTGTCAATGCTAATTTTGACGGATATTGGAATGATTTTTCACCAGAGAAACCAAATATTAAAGGGATGGAATGATAATTCTTGTGATTATATATAACCACCTATCCCGATATATGATAAAACACCTAAACATATGTCAATTTCCAAATAAAAAAATAATATTAAAAAAGGGTTTCATGCTAACCATATATTAATAAAGATTCATCTTTCTGCATGTTGATCATTTTTCCTGAATCGCCCAAGGAATTGTATCAAAGGGATGTGAATTTGTTTTAAGTGTTTAAAATAAGGACATAAAAATAAATTATAGGGAAAATGAAGGGATAAATATAAAGAAATAATGTATGAAAAAATGTACCATTTATAACTCAATTTCATTTATGTAGATAACTTGGGAATCATTCTAGTCAATGCCTTAATCCCGAAGCTAACTCCCAGACCAAGGAAATGTATATATTATGAAAATCATTTAAGGTTAATGATTAATGTGTTTATGTATTATGATTTCTTAATTATGTGGTATACATGTTTTCTGAATGATATTTTATTTTTAAAAATCATGTAACATATAAATATGGTTCCACAATAGTATTTATTTTTGGGTTTTCAAAAATATGTTTAATTATACTAATAAACATGAAAATTTATTTAGTGATAAGGTAATTTTTTTTAGAAAACTAATGATTGAGGGATAGATAAATCATAATATGACCATGAGGTTTATATAATGATCTTAATGTGGGATAAATACTATAATTATATTGATAATGTAAATTTTACAAAATTGTTAACCTTCAAATAGATTTGTGATTTTATGTTACAATGATTTATGATTTTTATTACATATTTTGATTAATGTAATATATTAGACAGCATAATATTATATTTTAGGAAAATAGTTATAGTAATATTTCAGAAGAATATATGACGTCATCAAGTATTTTTTGAATTCATGTCATTAACATGTTTGATAAGAATTAATGATCATGGTATTCACATGATATTTGTGAGTAATTATGTGATACTTTATATTATTTGGGTGTTAATGATTAGTTTGATTTTAAAATATTTTGACATTTTTATTATTTTATTTTGATTTGAAGGTCGGTTAATAATTCTATGAGTATTACATTGAATATAAATGTTTGGGTAAATAATTAAATAGATATTTGGTTTTATAATTATAATATTTGAGATTAACCTTTAAAAATAAGGTTTATTCGTAATTGAAATTTTATAAAATACTAGAGATATTAATTTTATTATATTAAAAGAGATAATAGGAAAAACATTCAATCTTTTTTATATCAAATGATCAATTATAAAATTATTTTATTACTCCATGAATAATAATATCGTATTTTTCATTTATTTGAGGAATATGTTATTAAAAGAGGATAAAATACACACCCAGATGATGAAATTTTTTTATTTATTTTATTATATCATGTTTGTAAATTTTATCATATTATATTATAAAATAAATCCCAAAATCGAGATAAAAATACAATTATAATTATTTTTTTATTTTATTTTTTAAGAATAGATGTCTTTTTCACAACTCACTGATTTATGATTTTTTTGTGAATAACTTTATCATGAAACCATTATCTTTCACACATTTTTAATCTTTGGAAATCATATTTTTACAAAATAATTCAATATTCACTTCTTTTAATTTACATTTTTTTATGAACCTGATGATGTGGAATTTTAGGTGACAATTAATTTTCCCAGTTCCCCTTTTTAATAGATGTTGTATCTCTCATTTTAATGGTGTGTATGTGATGAAATGATATTTTCAAAAATTAAACACTTGATTTTTAAGATAAAAATTATAATGATTCAATATATTTTTGAGGATAGAATTTAAAACCCTTAGAAATTAAGATTACTAAGATCTATTAGCATGTTAATACAAAACACCAATCATTAAAGGAGCATCAATTTACTATAAAAATAATATAATTTTAATGTGACTATTTCTAACTTTCCATTAAATTTAACAATATGAATAGAAGAATCACTAAATGAAAAATATTAAAAAAAATTATATACTAGAAACTATTTTATTAATGAATAATAAATAAGTACTTAATTTATTATATGGTCCTTTTAGGCTTCAAAAATATATTTTCATCATTTTTTTTGTATGGGGGAATTATTATTATTTATATAAAATTTTGAAAATTTAATTTTATTGAAGAAATAGTCTTTTTTATATGAAAATTTTGATATTATAATATGGTGAATGACCGGTATTTTCTAAAATTATTTATTTTTCAATGAGTTGAGAAAAATAACATTTTATGGGAAAGAGTCAATTAGATCCATTATGCAATGTACTTTAAATATAGGATTATATTTTGAAGTTGATATTAAAATAAAATATGAATCCTTAAATTATAAATAATACGATTAATTCTTTTTTAATATATATTATACATTTTTATGGTATAAGTTCATTTTTTGGGATTAAGTACACATTTTTCCAAAAACCTATTTATATGCATCCAATGTGTTTTGAACATAATAAATAAAATTAATATGTATTTAATAATATTTTAATGAGTATTATATATTTTATATAAAACTATATCAGTTTTTATTCATTTAAAAGTAAATGCTGGAAATATATTTACTACACGATCGTCATATTCTTGAATAAAAAAATTACTAAAGAAAAATATTTGATCACATTTTTATGGTTATTTTTAAATAAATTCATTCCACTTATAATAAATTAACATGAAAACAATTCCATTTTTGGAATATGAATTAACAAAAACATAATGGGTTTACTATCATTTTTTTCATTTTGAATAATAAAAATTGAAAAAAAACATTTACCATAGAAAAGGTTAAAATGTGTTTACTCTAGTTTAATCTCAAATGATAATGGTTAAAATGGGGTAAAAAATTTTATAAATTAAATTTTATTATGTTATTTTGAACTTATATTATCTAACCTATAATACAGAATTACTTTTGTACTATTTTCCAAGAATGTGTATTAATGATATTTTTGAAATTTGAAATGTTTTAATTGTGCCACTCTCCTTACATATAAAAAGACACCTTCTCCCCTGACCATTTCAAACAAAAGAGGACATTTTTCTCATCCAATACCTTACAAAATCACTCCCCATAATCTTTAATTAGTTCTAGAGATAATTTTTTTCTAAAAAAACCTCCTTCTTTATCCTTACATAAAGATCTGAAGGATCTCTATTAAATAACAGATAATCATTTTAACCGAACAATATAATTTTTCTACTTCATTTACCATATACAATTTTATCCAAAATATTAAAAAATAATAAAACATGTATATGAAATATAATTATATATTATTATATTAATGGGATAATTTTTATCCATCTTCTTCACCATAATATGGGAATCAAAATCATCAATCATTTATATGCCAGACTACTTTCTTATGAACCAATGTAATTTTTTTTACATCATTACCTTACATGGATGGTGTATGGGGGGGGATTTATAGAAATAGAATGAGATTTATAATAAAATTCTCATTTATAAATGATAAAATAATACTTATCACTACTACCACATATATATCGAAAGATGATAATATTTCACATGTATACGCATGGGATACCACATCTACGAAGTGAAGTGATTTTTTTAATTACCTCTTTATGTGCATGAGACACCCATAAAATCAAAAGTAAGTTCATTGTATTTTATATTTTGTGTAAAATGTGATAGAAATCATGCAAGGTAATATAATATCTACATGAATTATAAAATTTTTACTATTTAAAATAGAATACATATATTCCAGTGCATGAAAAATCGAGTTAGCATGAATTACATGCAAGAGTGGTCTTCTTTGTTGGCTTGTGTTACATTAAAGAATGAGTTTTACTGTAAAAATAATAAATTATTAAAATAGTATTATTAAATATAATATGATATAACCTATCATTTATGTTAGAGATTAGGAATAGTATTAAAAATTATATAAATTTATTTGGATTATATAAATATAAAATATATTCATTGGTTACCAATTATTGAGAAATGAAAATAAGAACCAATTGGATATAAAAATAAACACAATTATATTTATTCTTCCAATTATTTTTACTTAATAAAAAATAACTAATTAAATTTTTTTGATCATTTTATTGAAAATTTTTTTATATATTCAACAAAATATTTTTTATATTCATCCATTAAGTTTGATAGGTATAAGATAATAAAAACCCCAATTTTATAAATAACAACAAATATTTTTAACAAACAATTTTCTTCCTTTTAATGGAGAACACATTTTAGATCTTAAATTTAACACTTTAATTGATTTAATATATCAAATAAACATCAAATTTGAATGTGAAACATAATAATTAGGTTAGGATGAATTTTGGATATTTTTATGAAATGAATCATTTTTAATTAATAGTAAAAATTACTAATTTTGAGTTTAAAAATTCTATTTAATAAAATTTATTTATATGGTTAAATTTTATTATTAATTAGTTGTAAATTTTTATTAGATAATTTTATCAAATAATAATGACATGAGTATAAGGGTGTGCGAGCATGAAAATAACATTTAAAAACATAAATTCTATAACATAGATCATAATCATGAGTCATGGAATAAATAATATATGTTTATAAGACATGAATCATAAAGGAATTACATAACATAAGCTGTGAGATCATAGCATTGGCACCAAACATATGTTTTAGGAATATTCATAACTATAAATAACTATATCATTAATATTAAAGGCACATTTCCAAGTATATCATAGTGAATTGTGATTACTCTTCAACCTATCATAGTAGTCAATCTTTACTCCCAAGATTATAATTTTGGATAAATCCCCATTCATCCTTGGGTTCACTCCCAATTTTAGTCATGTTTATCACATGATAATTCAATCATTACCTAATACATTGGATGGAAATATATGTCTGACCAGTCATGTAATTAGAATCATACATATGTGTTTTAATTTGTTTTTGAAATATTACTCATTTCATAAACTATGGAAATGAAATTTATTTCATAAACACATCATTATATCAAAACCAATATAAAATAAACTACATTTATAATCATTTCCCCAATTTATCATAGCATAACACAGTGTTATGGAATATTTTTCATAAAAATAATATCACAATTGTAATAAAACATCTAATGAAATATTAATTATGCTATCATTAGATCATATCCCAACTAAATCATCACCTACATCAAATGATGTCCTCGTAAGTATAAAATCATTTTGAAAGATCGTATGGATTATTTATTGATGAAAATAAGATGTCCACTTTCATATTTTTTCTTTAAAATATAAAATTTTCATCAGTATTATTAAGCAATATTTTATATGAAAATAACCTGAAAAAATATAAAATTTAAATTTAAATCATAAATATTATATTATATTTATAAATATAGATAATGTCAAACACATTAAAAAACACTCTATCAACATTTTCAGTAAAAATTCAACTTAACTCATTTATGTAAGTGAGAATAATGTTCCACTAATTTTTTTAATGGTAAAACATTAGAAAAAATTACATTAAAAAATCATATAGGAAAATTATTCTTTCAAGAAATTCGTAATGAAAAAGTTGATATAGAAGAAAAAGGGTTCTTTACCGTAGATAGAAGTAAATTTATCAATCTTTAAAAACATTATTTTTTTACTATGAGTAGAAAATAGAGTAAAATGAATGTGAAAAATGAAATTTCATCAAAAAACATATTATAAGTATATAAATTTTTGTCTAGAGACATGTATACTAATATTTCTTCATCAAAACATAATCACAAACAATCCCGATAAAGAATGATATTATAAAATAAAATATTTTACATTTTGGTAAATAATGAATTTAATACCAAGAAATAAATAACCTTATATGCATATTTATATCACGTAATCTTTATAATAATATTAAATAAAAATATTCTTGGTTTTTTATATGCCCCATAAAAAATAAATAAGTGGTTCATAAGGCATGTGTCTTGAAAAAATAAAGGTGAGATGAAAATATCTTACCACTTTGGTAACAAGAGATTCATAAGCCAAATGAAATAATAAAATTAATTAAAACATTAAATATATTGAAAATAAAGATAATAATGATATAAAATAAATAATGTGAAATATATACACCACACATAGTAAACTAGTGTTGAATTTGGTATAATTCTCCCATAAATAAGTGAGATTTAAAATCCATTGTCATAAGTCATGATTTACACTATACAAATTAAAAACACCATTATAATAAATATAGTATTATTATAAATTTATTATATAACCATAAGACTATATATCATTGAAAATATGAGTAATTTATAACAAATTACCACAGATTAATTAACACATATTGATTAAGGTCACTACATTGGGTGATGACAACGTTTTTCATGTATATTTTTATTCGATAGTTTTTATCATTATACATAGATTATTGTTACATCATATACATAATTTATTTAGTGACATAAATATCATATAAATTTATTATATACATATTAATATTAATCCATAATTGTTATATATAGAAAAAATAACTATATTATTCATAGAATTGGTTGGATAATCTTTCGCATTAACACTGTTTTCATTTTTTTACAGATCGAATATAATAAAGTAAAATATTAACATAATTTTTTAGAATAATTTTTATATCATAAATGTAATATATATTAATTATATCTATCCTAATTATATTCCATTAAAAAATAAATTGAAAATTGTATCACGTGAATTCAATTAGCTGGTTGTCCACACGTATAGACGGCCGAGGTTACTATTTCCCAACGGATTGGACGGTAAGAAAGAAGATATGGTATGATAATTACTAGAGTATAATTATGTAATAATGATAATATATATATATTTATACATTAAATTAATAATTTTTTTCAACCATGAGAGGTGGTGAGCGAAACAGAATTTCCTTTATTATTGATGTGTTAGTACTCCTTACAGATGATTGAAATTTTCATTTCCCATTTGATAGAGGAAGAGATTAATATTTTAAATTAAATTAAAATAAAAAATTATATTTATATGTAAATACTAGTATTATTATTGATGATAATTAATATAATATTTGAAATTGTAGCCAAAATAAATAAAATAAAAATATCCAGTTAAGATCTATATCTTTTCCTAATAAACTTCCTTATGTTAGAACCAAAATCGTTATTATGAATTAATTACAATAAATATAAGTAATTTATTATTATTTTTAAAATGATTATGTTAAGGATTTGTGTAGATAATTTCAAAAAAAATCTTATTTACTGTAAATATTAGAGTAAAAGTGGTTCCCTTTTATAATTTGGGGATATAAAACACATGGAATTTTTGAAAATCAAAATATATAACCATGTATTAATAACCCCAAAATGATATAAAATGGATCATTAGCAAATATTATATGTGATAAGACTCCAATAAGGCCAAAAAATTGAATTTGGAATGTATTCATTTTATATTTGTGTTTTTATTTTTAGTTTAACCAACTCCCGGAAAATTGGTTTTAACCATAACCACGATAATTAAATTTTATACATTTTATATTTATTAATAAAAACAATAATATACACGTTTTACAAAATATTTGATTATATAATTCTTAATTTTGAATCTATTTTACCAAATTCAATTCATATTTGTGGAATAATTTAATTATAAATTAAAGCAGCAACTGTGGGGAAAAGTGGGTTTCAAAATTAAATGTTTTCATAAGTATAGATATTTTTTATATCAAAATGAAATAAAAATTTATTCAAATGACCTAAATGGAATTAATAATATCTTAATTTTATTAATTTTTATTTTAGAAAACATTTTAAAACAAAACATAGCCATATAATGTTTACAAAATAAAATAAAATTTTAAATATAAATTTGTATTACTCAATATTCATTAAAATTTCAATCTTTTTAGAAAATTTTATAAACTTTAAACTAATATATTTTATACTTTTTTATTTAAAAATTAATTTTATTATTTTAAATAGAGTTTTTAAAATTTTACAATATTAATATTATTATTATTTCATAAAAAATAATAATAATAAATTTTGAAGAAAATTGTATTTTTGAATCATATAAATAATATACTAAAATTTAAGTACAATTTAATACATATATTTTAATTATTTAAATCCTATTTAAATAATTTTAAAAATGTAGTTATTATGAAACATACAATAAACATTACTAGAAATGTTGTAATGGGATTTTTTAAATAAGCATATTAGTAATAGTATCTTTCTGATCATCACAACACGATCTTATATTTAACAAAAGCTATCAATGAAATTATATTTATTTGGAAAAAATAATTCCTAAAATATTTGGGTGTTATATACTCCAACCATACTAATTATTTTAGATAACACATATTATTTCACATTTCTATGATATATGAATAGTTAATCTTTGAATACGTTCCAAGGATATGGAATATTTCCATTCATTATGTTTTATATTATATTTCCAATGTAAAATGGGAATGATATTTTTCTATGGTTCATCAAGATTACTAAACTATCAAAAACCTGGTGATGTGATCCATTGTATCTTATTCAAGTGTAATAATGTATAAAATGAATCTAGGATACTATATATGGGTTGATACATATTTATAAACCATAAAGAAGAGAACATACTGAAAACAATATCGGAATTAACAAGAAAAAATCTACCATCCAAATAAGGTTATCATTTCATATAAATTTTTTGTTTGTGTAACAGTATAACTATTCTAGATTCCACTCTATTATTATGATTTTTAATAGTGATTTATAATAATTTTCAACACTATAAAAGTTTATAATTTTGTAAATAAATATGTGAATAAGGATGTTTTTTATTATAAATTTCATGTATAGGATATCCATTTTATATATTATTAAAAAGATTATTTTGATGATAATCAATATGTTTTGGATATAATTTTTATAAATTATTACATTTAATGTGTAATAAGATGAAATTTAAATTTATTCTTTGAAGCTTTTTTAGAAGATTGAGCTTGAAATAAATATGTGTACTAAATCAATATTTCAATATGTGATATGATTATATCACTATATATTTAATAGTTTCAATGTGTTATGATACATATCACACAAAAACAAATATATATATATGTGTGTGTGTGTGTGTGTGTGTGTGTGTGTGTGTCTGTGTTTGTATGTATATAAAGTATTCATGTCATCACTTTTCTAGGATTCCTTTTAATGAAATGTTGAAATAATTAGATACTCTAGATGCCTCCCCCTATTAGTGTATGAGTTGGAAACAAGCACCAAGGGTATAAAACAATAATATACGAATAATTCCCCTTAATTATTTAGAAAAAACTGAAATCTACCTAATCCAACTATAATTCTAATAGGGCATCACTAATTCTTTTTTGTTTGATAAAATTAAAATATTTTTTTTAAAAACTCTCATAAATTTACTTATAATTAAATAAATATAGTAAAATAGTGTTTACGAGGTCAACCCCATGAGAATTTGAAAATAGATTTTAATAAATTTAGAAAATTTAAATTGAATGAGAATTATTTGAATGAGAGAAAGGAAATTATCGGTTTAAATTGAATATGAGAAATAATTATTGGTTATGTACATTTTCCATTCACATGATAGTGATTTTTTAAAAATTAAATTGTTTTTCCATTTTTTCCATCAGATATAATAATGAGGCCAATCATTATTCTTGGTATACCCTCTTCAAAAAATCCATTTTTATATGGTCTGTTAAATTGGTTTAATAATCAGTTAATATTCTCAATATCATTTTAAATATGATTGTTTCAAATTACAATGTGGTCATTCAAGATTTAAAATGATCAGATTTCACATTAAATTTTACTTTATTAATCATGTTTTCAATGGTCATAAAATTTTATAATGAAATATTTGAATAATTAAATCAAAAGTGAAACCAACCAAACATTAATGATTAAAAACAAAAAACAGGCATCACAACTCAAATATTATTTACATTACCTGGGAGGATATTTAATTAACCCTACATTGTAGTCATGGGAGGGTTATAAGGGAGAAGAGAATTAAAAAAATTCTAAATTGATGGTGGAGTGTTCCTTGGTGTAACAGTTCATCCATGTAAATCCATGGATTGTTTTATACTGAAATGGTGGATCATCCAAAATTGATATTTATATGTTATGAGGACCAAACACATTATAAAATAAATCATCATGTCTTAATCGATCAACAGTGGGGGTTATAGGGAATTTAGATATAGGAATAGTCAATATTTGACTCATATTTATATGTTTCTTGAAATTATCACCATGTGTTACTGCATAACACATTTTTTCATGCTGTGAAATTTTTTAATCCTTTCCAAGTATCCATTTTTTTATGGTTTAATTAATGTCATGAGAACCCATTAAATTTTAAAGAATGAATTAATTGTTCATTATGTGAATTGGGTTTTTCATGTTCATTCTGGTCATCGTAACTTTAATTCTATATTTAGATCATTAGATCTGATCCTTGAAAACATATTACATCGTAGATAATCCTTTTTATAGTGAATTCCATCAGTGTTTTGGTATTTTCTTCATTTAAATATTTTTTCGAAATTTCCTACCATTAAATAGTACTATTATAAATAAACATGATTTTTAAAAATTTTAAATTATAGAAAATTATATTTATATTTAAATAAATATTCATAAAATATTATAACCAAATCCCCCCACACATAGACACATACTTCTACTCATGAATATAATCTCAAAAAATTATAATGGGATATCACTTTCTCATTATTTAAATTTCAATGATATAAATTAACTGATTAAATTATTTAATCATCACATAACAATATTTTAGTAACTCTTTATTTAAAAAACAATTTGACCATTTATTACAATATTTATTTTATAATGTAATCATGACATTAATTTATTTTCATAATATTTTAAATTTATTTCCAATGTGAATTCCACTTGAAATTTACCTCAAATTAATTAATTTTTCAATCTTTATGGTGTTTTAAATGTATGTGATATTATTTATATACCACTAACTATGATCATTACTATATTCATGTAATATATATACTTTCTCCACCTCAAAGAGGAAAAAAATGAAGTAATCATGAGGGCCGCCCTAAAGATATCAATTGACTCAAAGGCTTAAGGGTGGGAAGGTAAATGATGTAGTAATCACAAACTATCAAAATGAAGTTACTCTCTATAATACTTTTTAACATAATCAATATCGTCTCAATGAAAAATAATCTCTTTAAAAATGCATCATCCCTTTTCTAAAATCTCAATGTAAGGTCACAAATCACTGAACTATGATTAGAAATATACCCTTTGAAATTTCTATTTAGTTTTAGTCTTTTTATATTATTAAATTTTAATTTGGAATCAGAATCACATCGATCACCCAACCCAAAATGATAAAACAATCATATAAATGGTGACTCTTGACAATCTAAAAAACAACACATTTTTTATTATTTTTTAAAATTTAATTATCAATTTATTTTTATTATTTTAAACAAATTCAAGATGGTGTTCAATTATTTATAAAAATAATTTATAATCATAAACCATCCCAATGTCCCATAAATCATTCCCATGAACTTCTTTTTCAATTAATAATCCCCTTGTACAATGAAAATATATCCCCCATACTCATATATTTTTTTATTCATAAAACAATACATAGCGTATGGTAGGAAACAATTAAATAGGAGTGAAATATAGAACATCCTCAAAAAAGATTTTCATGGATTATAGAGGCCTCATAAGGATTAATGTACTTTTAGGTACTATGATAAGGAATAATAATATATAGTCCTAAATCATTTTAATAGAGACATTGAACAATCTTAGCTGTAGAAACACAATGAATGTTCTAGAAGAAAAACATCCCATGTTTCATAAAAATATTCTAATGAAATAGATGAAAATATTGTGATAAAAATTGGAATAATGATATAAAATTGAGGAAATCACTTATTTAAATACACAGTAGAAATCATTTAACAATAATATTAGAAATTTATATCAAGGAAAATAATCGAAATAATTCACTTAAAAAAATTAACCAGTTCCTTAAATTATGATTTATCGAATCCAAATACCAATGTTTATATATACCTATTAATATTTATATTTTCCTCATTTTATTGAATAAAGTTTTTCAAACATGGAACGATTTTTATCCTATGAATTATTTTTCCAGATTATTTACAACTCATGAAAATATTAGAGTAAATAGAATAAATTTTATGTTAATGATTATTTAATATGTAGAATGTTGGGGGGTATAAGAGATTGTCAAAATTAAGATGTGTACACCCTTTTTACATAGAATATTTTTGAATGTGATAATTTTGTTAATTATTCATATCATGTTTTTACCCCACCTCATGCCTTTACATTTAACCAATAAAATGAAAATAATCATGTGAATTTGAAATACATTCATTAATAAAATTTGAAAAAATAATTAGCAGGGTGTGTGTTTTGAAAATAGAAAGATATAATTTTTAAACAGTATAGTTTCATCCAATAAGAATTTTTCTTTAATAAGGTTGGATGGATATTACCTATTCTATTCTTAATTATGTAGGGGTGGAAATAATTTTACCAACATAGATAAATGAATAGTTGTAACAATGTTAATTGTACACTTGTGATCCCCCATCATTTCTATAATGTCCGACTTAACCATTAAATGGGTAGAACATACTAGGCCTCCAATAATATGATACCTGAGGGATTTATCAAACTTGAAAACCCATATCATGATCATTGAGTATCTATACATGGTTTCCAAATTCATACATTCCTTTTCTAGATATTCCTCCATTTTTTGTAATCATGTCCAATAGTTTCATGTCATCCTTATCAACTTTTATTTCACATTTCATAGTAATATAGACTTTTTTGGCTATCTAATGATGTATAAATCATGTTATTCCTAATTTATATTGTAAATATTCATTTTATAATATTTTTTTAAAACAAACATGCTCATTTCCAATCCATAGGAACACCTCATTTATTTGGAAACTGATCAATTCTCTTCCACTCACCAAATATTCTATCCCCAGAATAATGGTTTCCATCTCCTCATCAATGTATATAACAAAAAATTACAAAAAAAACTCCCTTGACATTAATTTCATTGTTGAATGCATGTGGGTAAATTATTATAGAGTCTTCATGTGGACTTTAAACCTCCATAGTCTTTATGTAATGAAGTCATTGTCTCTTGAATATGTTTTATGACATTATATTAATACTAGAACAAAATCACAATGATCCCACCAAAAAAATTATATATTATATTGATTGAAAAATAAAAGGATTCTTGGTCTAGTTGTTTCATTAAGATGATGTTTAACATTACAACTGATCACTCCCATTTGATAATGATTTTGATTATTTCCTCTATCATGATATTTTATTATACTGAATCCATCATGAATTTCATATAAGTTGATATTTTGATGAGATATTTAACTAAATTAAAATTAATATATATATATATATATATTATTTTTAATTCCCTTATATAATTGGGAATTTAATTTTCCTTTCTTTATCATTTCATAAAATGGTATTCATGTCCTAAATAGTGGGGGTTCTTTTTCTTCCAAATCAACTTTTTCTTTTTTCTTTTTATAGTTTGTATTATTGTACATGAATTCATTTAGGATTGTCATCGATTTTTTCCACTTAATATATTTATGGATGTCAAATATACCTATGGGTGGACATCTAGGTGTCCATTCATAACTTTTCTATGCCTCTCTTATAACTATTTAGAAATTTTATTAAAAATTAATTATAGGTTTCAGATTAAAATATTTTGGCCACTTGATTAACAATTGATATTCATAATTGATACTCTTTAATTATTTTAATTCATTATATATTCCACAATATAAGCTCTCATGATTATCCTTAATGAGACCAAAGTCTCCTCATGGGTGTTTATTTTGGTTTGGAAGGATGGTTTTTTTTTGCCTTATGAAATATTAGTCCACAATGTTGTTATCCATTACTTCATTATTGTAGCCACCAAAAATATTTTTTTACCATTATTTTAATCTGTGTACTTATCATTCTATACATACATAACTTGATATTAATTTTATTATCCTATCATAAAACTTATCAACCTCATTAGAACATCCATTTAGATTCCATCAATTTATTATTATTCACCATGTGGATGTTTATTTGTTATGACCTATAGTCATTCAATAGGAAGTTGATTATCACTTCTTAAATGAAATAATTATTAATTTTTATAGGGGTTTTTTCCTTAGGGAATCACTTTTTGCTAAATATATGATTTACATGTTCCCCTACGGAAAAATATTATAGAATATTTTAATTAATAACCGCTTCTTGAGGTTGTGATGAGGGTATTTTCAAATCTTTAATTTGAAATATTCCCATTAGATATTGAGTGAATAATCTCCCAAATGAATAAATTTTAAAAATTTAACCCCAATTTCGATGTTTTATGATGTCAGGAAAACAAGTTTGCTAAATTATCATTCCAATAATCCTATGTAGTTATGGAACAGTCTAGAAATATCTATATTAATTCTAATGATTTATTTATTTATAAAAATGTTGATATTTAAGGTATTATAGAATAATTATTATTAAATTTTATGTTCATTTGTTTCAAATATTTACAAGAAACAATCCTTATGATCACTTGGATCATTGTGTGTAATTCTAGATAATTTCATAGTGCTGGAGATAATTTGATTTTTTTACATTTTATTTCAATGTGATTGAATGTTATTATAGGGACCATAATTGTTGGTTGTAATAATGTGTTTTATGTCCACCCATAAACACCATGTAATCACATCAATGGATCTCTTTGTGTTACCCCAACAACATTTTTGAATTCATTACACCATCCATGGTCACAACAGTTTTATTCATACTTCTTATGATTATCCTGAGTTTGGGGTTGCATTAGAGGATACTATTTCCATTAGATCATTTTTAGTTGTTGTGTGTAAATAATTTGAATATAAAATTATATAATCACAACAATGAGCATAAAATTGGAAAATAAAATAAAACAAATAAAAAAGAAGTTAAAAATTCTAAGACAAAAAATTTCATCCAAAATAAAAATTTTGTTATAGAAAAATATAAGTATTCAAATTTGAATAAATCAAGGATAATAATGTGTTAATGGTTATTGAAAACAATCCATGTGATAATAAAGATAACAGGGTTCTAGGTATGGTTGATCTCTATATAGAAAATGAGGAAACACTTGAAGAAAATTATATTTGTATAGAATAGGCTAAGAAGGCCGATATAGTGGTGCTTTATTATAAGCTATAAATGAAACAACAAGATGACGAAAATAAATAGATTAAATATGAGTTTGAGTAGTTCACCTCTATACTTTTTTGAAAATCAGGTTTTAAATTTACAATGTGTTACTTTTTCAAGATATTTTTCATAGATAAACACCTATCTAAATAGGCCATAATAATTTAAGATCATTAAATTTATTTTAATGGATGTTTATTTTATTGTAATGGCTTATATCATAGAGAAATAAATTTTTATTCGAGAGACTAACAAATAAAATTCAGAATATATAAATTTGAAATAAATATAAATATGTAATATGTATATTTAAGAATAGAAACACAAAATAGATTTTAAATTTTCAAATAAGAAGTTGATTTTTTGGATCTACATGTTGTGGTGGCACATTAATCACCACCATTGGTGATGAAAGGTAATAAAATGAAGGATCATATTGATTAAATATCTATTAAGAAATTATACAAGTATAATTCATTGATAATAGAAAGTGTTTGAACATCATACAAGACCGAAAATAAATAACTCATTGTGATTTTCAGGAACAAAAATTATAGTGTCATTCATTGGGGAACTGATAAGGGCCTTATGATTTTTAGATCTCGAATGATAAATTTTAGATGGAAAATTTTAGGTAGGATAGTATCCTCTTGGTCAATGGGATATTTCATAATATTTTCAATTTTATTCAATTGGGTGACTCTAGATATGTCATAGAGTCCAAAAAAGGTGTGTACTACAAAATATAAATATGGTTCAAAAATTATATACTGAAGAAGAACCACGCAAAATATTTAACATGTTTTAAATTACTCCAACTCCAGTAATATAGATCTAATGTCTAAATTCTTACATTATAATATATACAAGAAATATAATATTAAAGAACTGAAAAATTTAGTACTCTTGGGGAACTATGTATACATGATACACATTTTACATTGGAATAAATATATTAAACATTATAAAATAAATTGTATTTCATACCTGAAACTCATTAAATGAATTCCTCTTCATATACTAGGGAAAGGGAAAAATAAGGGTGGGATCAAATTCTTAGTAAGGGGTATGTACATTAGAAGTATAATTATTAAATAAGACATTATTAATATATAAAGTAAATGAGTGAAAACCAATTATCATTAATTAAAAACATGATAATAAAATTAATCCTTGAAGAATATTTATATAGTTATATCATGATATTAATAACAAAATTTTAAATTTTTTAAATTCCTAATATTAGAAATCATGATTTCATACATCATGTTTTATATACCATAAAATACTTATGCAAATATAATGACCCAAGAATTAAGTACATGGACATTACATTAATTTTGTAGAAAACATAACACATTACACAAATAGACTCTAAAAGATCATACTAGTTTAGTGTCTTTTAAATCATGTAATATAATCTTCTAATTTGGTGAATGATCTTTAAAATCTCTAATAAATATCTTACACCTTTTTCTCCAACCTAAAATCATTCTTTATATCCTACGAAAAAGAATACATAATAAGGGGGAGATCAAATGATCAGTAATTGTACCCATTGGGAACATAAAATACACCACAAACATTAGAATTTAAAAACATCAACATAAATTTTAAATATCAAAATCATGAGTCATGAAATAAATCTAGGATGTACCTCATGCATATAAGATAAAGGAACACTATCCATGATAAAATAAAATTAAAATAAAACAAGGAATTGTTGGAAAAAAATAATCACATAAAAGGAACTCCATATTATCCATGGAATTGGATCCAAGACAATCATTTTGGACAATGTGCATTACTAGATTGGGTTAACTTTCTGTTACAACCATGTAATACTGAACCAGATTTACTGATCATTCCAGCCCTATATCACTGATAAAGATTTACTTGTTACTCCAGTCATGTTTATCTCATGAGATATAAATAATTACCCATTTAATTGGAGAGATATATAGATCACACCCTTATCATAATGAATTTATTCTTACTTGTTCCACAAAAAACATAAATCAGTCATCATAGCATAACCCTAGAGATAAAATGTGTCTCTTAAACATAATTTCATCATAAAATAATCAATATTAAATAAATGTATTTACATAAAATAATTACATAATAACGAAAATAAAATAAATGTAATAATAGGGATAGAAATGTAACCCTGTTTCATCTTACATGGAGTTTTTTTTGATAATATACTTGAACAATATTATTGAGGAAAAAGACCTTTCTTCGTCAAAAGTGTTTTCATTTCTAAATATTCCACAAATTTTTAAAATATAATTTTTTAGTTTAAAGTAAATAGGAAATAATTTTGTGGAATTATCATGTAAAAAATTCATTATGAATATTTAAAAATCCATTCATGCTTTATATGTTAAAGAAACATTCTCCTCATACTTTTACGGAAAAATTCAAAAACTACCTCATTTCAAAAAACACCATAAGATTTCATTCATACAATTTAATAAAAATCACCTGTTGGTAAAATTTCCATTAAAATGATGTATATGAATAAATAAAATATTACATATTTAAAAATCATGTATATGGATGATAAATATACCCCAATAATTACATAAGTAGAAATAATCACCAATAAAAATGAGATAGAAAAATTAACTCTTATCGTAGGTACAATATGATTTCAATGTATCTCAACCTCGTGTATAATGATTAAAATATATTTAATGATTAATCATAGAATCATAATCATTTTATTATATCACTTATTACCATATTTTTATCTATTTGATCATAATATTTCTTAGTTACTCGTTATTTGGGAATTAACTAATTTATATTCTTAAGCATGTTTTATCTGATAAGTTCATATTTATATTTTTAGTTGATAGTTAGATCATATAAATAATTATATTATTATAATATCTATCATATTTTTTCATTCAATCATATTATATAATCATGAATTAATGATGATTATTTAAAATGAATCACATCACATCATGGAGATGATACATCTTATGTACACACGACCAATAATATCGTTCTAATGGTTTTTGATTGCTTTTCAAGTGGATGATGTATAAAATATTAGGATCAATATTATGTTATAATAATAATATATATTTATTACAAGGATAATTATATCCCTCCAAGTAATGTGATGGTGAAAAAACGAGTACACTGTGTCCTGAAGACTGTAAGTTGTACGTACGTAGGCATGGTGATTTCATTTTTCTAAGGATGGATTGAAATATTAATATGATTGTTTCATACTTATAATAAAATATATTTATATATGTTCTGTGGGATATATTATTCTATAATAGAACAACTCATGCTGTAGAGGTTGAAATAGAATGAAATAAGAATGAATCCTTATAGGATATTACATCTTTGGAATTCTCTCTCAGATATCCTCTTAACGGAACTAGAGTTGGTATTTTGAGAAGACCAGAACCACTATAATGTAACCAGGGATATTTTTAAGGGAAATTATAATGTTATGGATGAACATGAAGGATTGATGCGTTGTGGAGAAATGAGGGAGTAGGTTTCCTTTTATGATTGGGGTGAGGGACACTTTTGAAATTTCTGAAACAATTAATTTAAAATAATTTGAAAATCAATCCAAATACCTAAAAACTGTGACATTTTTTAAGATAAGATATTTTAAGATTTACATATTATTAAAAAATTTAAATTATATATGTTTTGTGGTCAATATAAACATTAACATCTTAATTAAAATTAGTTGTTCTATAAACTTTTATTATGATAAAAAAATGTTTCAAAATTAAAAGGGTAAAATATTTATTTATATGTTATAAATTATATCATAAATGAATAATTTAGATCGTTTTGACCATATATTTATTATTTTATTTTCATAAAACTATTTTATGATTTTAAAATAATTTTATAAAACATTATTTTGAGAAACTATCAATTCGGTCAATTTTTACACTATTCATTTCATGGATTTTTAGAAATATCATTATATATTGTTATACCTGAACAAGATATTTTATTATATTTATAATGGCTCCAGGTAATCTATAAAATCCATTAAAAAATTAATTTTTCTAATGAATAATTATTTTAATATATTTAATAACATTAATTTGATATCTCTATTATTAAAAAAACAACTTCATAAATATTAGGTAACTATATAATATACTTATTGGTAGAATAAAAATATTAAATAACATAATATAATGAAAATATATTTACAATGTTTCATAATAATATATTTAGACGAATTTATCTTCTATAAAAGACAACATTAGATATGGTATACTTATAAAAGTATGATTGTGACCACATAAACATCACTTGAAATAAAATAAATTAAATGTCATAATCTCTTATATAAATATTCAAATGGTATCTTTCAAGGAACTTGGAGTCTTATGGTCAAGAAATACTTGACCAATAATATTTTTTCATGTGTTTAGCCCTTCTTGTGGTTATTCATATTTTAATAAAAATGATTTATGGATTTTTCATCAATTAATTATTTTTTACATCATCAATGATTAAGAATTTAAAGTAATTATTAATTTGAAAAAAAAATTAAAAATAAATTACCATGATGTAGGAAATTATTTTATCATTATTTGAACTATATATGTTTTCTATTATCACTTGGATATCATTATATTAAAATTATTATAATTACAAAAAATGTGATCTTGACATTTTGTCACTATCATTGGATTTATTTATATTTATGCCATTTTATTGTCAAGTGGACCATAAATGTCTATCTTGTGAACCTCAGATGTCAAGGATATAATTTTAGTCATCCGAAAATAGATTTTTTTGTTTTAGGATAATTTTATACTCCTTATCAGATTATTTGTTACACTTATTTACCATATTTTCTTGTAATTATGTTAAATAAAAAATACCTTAGTTACAATTAATAATATCCAATAAAAGAAACTTATTAAAATAATTTGGACTAGAGGATTATAAATATGGAATCCATTCTCCATAATTCAAAACTCATTATTGGAAGAAAATAATTTAAAAATAATTCAATTTGTCAAGAACCTAATGTGGGGTATTATGTAGAAAAAATGTGCAAAAGATTAACATGTGTTTCTACCCAATTTAAAAGAGAAATTAATTCAAATGACCAATATATAATAAGATGATAAAAATATATTCCATTTATAATTTAAGACCATTAAATAATATTATTTATCCATATAAATTAATATGATGGAAAAAGTTGTTTTCGATTAAAATATAGTATATTTTTAATATTCATAAAAATGTACAATTATATGAAAATATCAAAAATTCATCAAAAGTTAATTTTGATTTAAATCTTAAAAAAAGTAATTTTATGTTGACAAATATAACATATAATGGTTTCAAAACGCAAATTTTAAATGGGACTGCCATCAAATGGTGGAAAATCTGCAATTTTTAAAAAAATAATACATTTATCCGAAAAATTGAATTTGTACTTATATCAGGTATAAAAATTAAATAAGATGAATATTAATGTTATATAGAATTCAAAATTTCATTAATACTTTTCATAATTTCTAGTTTATATCAAATTAAATAATAATATTTTAAAAATATTACAATTTTTAGTAAAGCTCGATATTGCGTACAATGCAAGATATCTTGGAAGGTTTCTCTTCAGTGAAATTCATGCCAAGTCATTGTTGTGTTTACTGAAAGATTAATTTGGTATTTATTATAACATAATACATAAATAGTTCCTTTATATATTGAAAAAAAATATATGCACAGTCAAATAAATTCTATCAAAAGAACGTAAAATTCTGTGCAACACAAACAATGTACATTGTTGCGTATAATGCAGGCTAATATTGTGTTTCATATTGCACAAGCTAATCATGGTGCAGCATACTAAAAAAGACATCAATGAAATTAAAAGTAATATAACTCATAAAAACTTAGGGAGCTACATGCAACATTGTTTAGTTTATATGTAGACATGCACCAGAACCCTATTTAATTTAATCTTTCATATTTTTCTCCTGTGTCTTATTTTTTCATAGAGGGGCTATATAATTCCTAGACCTACTCATACCTGAATTTCTAATGCATTACATATAAATTAAATTATATATTTAAATCAAACATTTAATTCATTATCATAAATATCTCTGTTGGGAATAGAATAATGGTTTATCAATATTTCCCAACAAGTCAAATAACCATATATAAAAAATCTATATATTTTATTTTATAATCATATCCATGATATGAGGAAAATTAATATATATAAGAGAAATTAAATTTGCAGTGATCACAAGAATGTAAATATTTAAAGAGAAATTTAATTTCAAAAAATTTAATCAAGAGGTGAGAGTTGACTATTAGAAAATTATATATTATAGTAAAATAAATTCATTTAATTAATATAAAAAAATTTATGTGAAACATTTAAAATAAGTTTTCACACATATTTTACTTTTTAAAATCCTTGAAATCTCATAGAAGAAAATATAGGCTGTAAAATATTTATAGTGGTTGAAAACTTTGTTACCACCATATATGTTAATGAAATATTGTTAAATTTTAGTACTAAAATTTAAAAATGATCTTGTTGGGGAAGATATGAGAAATATTATTTTTAAAACATGACAAAAGTAAAAGATAAATTAAAATATATTTTATAAATTAATTTATTAATAATGACCTTTGTTGCCTAAATTTGAAATATATATATACAAGAAACATTTATGTGATCAACAGAGAAATAATGTCAACATTTTTTAAAACATTCTTTTTTATATATTAGTTCAAATTAAATCATGAATAATAAGTATTCAATTTTAATACCTCAATGGAATAGTATATACACCAAATAAAATAAAATGTTCTATAATGTTAAAATATTTCTCATTTGAAAGGAAATTGAAAAAGAATTCCAAAACACTGTGATAAATTTTAAATAGTGATTCCAATTGTAGAAAAAATTAAATTGAAACAATAGATAACATGAATATAAAATATTAAATATATTAAATATAAAAGTAAATAATAGACCCCACATAATATAAAAAAGTGGTGAGTATAGAATCTGTTTCATTGAAGTAAAAGTGAGACTAGAAAAACATACCTCAAGTATTTATTTCTTCATGGGATCTCTAAAATCATATATAATAAATTAAATTTATTTTTAATTATATTATACAACAATATCAATAACATATATTATAAATATACTTTTTTACCCATTTTTTTATAATATATTATTATTATTATTATTTCAGGTGTTAACTGGTTTGTCAATTAGGTATATTATCATTTAGTAGTCTTGGGGCTTCTGTATTTTTCATGGATCCATCGTCTTAAAAAAATGTCAAGATTAAATATCATTTATATTAAATATATAAAATTTTAAAATTATATATGAATGATATTGATTGAAAATTAATTTCATCGTTCATGGATACGTTGGGCCATTCCTATGCGTGAAAATTGTTTTCATATTTTGTTGGATGAAATGAAATAAAGGTAAAAAAATTTAAACTTTATAAAATAATTATTATTTCATATATATCATATATAAAAATAGTTTCCATATGTATTACCTACTATGAATAATTGTGATAAAAAAATAATAACACTATTACATGGTGTTGGTATGTCGTACTTACGCATGAGTGATATTTTCACATTTCATTATATGTAAAAATGGTGATATTTGTTTTTACCTGAATAATAATAAAATATTAGTATATTTATGATATATTAGTCAATATTTTATTATGATTACTACATTTTTATAGGAATTCTAAATGATATAATTTTAAAAAAGTTGATAAAGAGGATTATATCTCCTTCTGTATGCTTCGTTTAGATCACCTCATAAGTTAAGTAGGGTTATAATTTTGTAAATAAAAAACCTATAGAATGTGGATAAGTATTTTTCTATGAAACTTTTATATGTTTTGATTGATATATATTTCTCATTGAGTTGTAAGGGAAATAGATAAGGGCTGTCTATTTATACTTTAGGAGAAGGGAATTTTTGGAATTTTTAAAATTATTAAATTACTACAAATTATTTTTCATTTAAAAATGGATAAGAATTGATATAATTAGAATATAAGACGATTCTAAGCTGATATAGTATATTAACAAAAAATATTGACATGTTTTGGATATATAACTACACGTATCTTTATGTGTAACCCCTCATTAACCCTTAATACAATTACTACACTATTAATGTTTTCTACCCATTAAGTGATAATAATATTATAGTAAAATGAAAAAAGTCTCACACATGGAACATTATTGATTTTTTTAACCATATAAAAATTATTTTTTAGAATATAAAATTTATAATAGTTATAAATCATTTAATAAAATATTATTTATTTTAAAATACCATTACTGTCATTTTTAACACTATTTAATAAATTTGGAATTAAATACCTCAATAAAGAGAGTGAATTCATGTATAATCAATTGTAAAATAACAAAAATATTATATTTATCTGAAAAATTCATGGATCATAATAAATATTTCAAATCATATTTCATAATGTATATCTGAAATATTTTTTTATTATTTTTATATTACATTAATAAATGTTGTGTCGATATACCAAGTGTATTTCATGTAATTATTTCTTTATTAAAAAATAGAAGGAAATTTAAATCTACCAAAAACATTAACTAATTTCATTTTATAAGTATATTTCATGAATAATCATAATAAATTAAAAAATAGTGCATTTTTATTCCATTTAGCTTTTATTTTTACCCTTCTAAAAATTATTTTTCTTTAAATTGAATATTTATATAATAAATAAGATTTATTTTTTCCCATCATAAAATATTTTATATATAAAAAGAAGGAATGTGACATTTTTTCTCTATCTCTAACATAACTTTTATAAGGGTAAAAATAAAAGCTAAATGGAATAAAAATGCACTGTTTTTTAATTTATTATGGTTATTCCTGAAATATACTTATAAAATGAAATTAATTAATGTTTTTGGTAGATATAAATTTTTTTATCACATTTTTAAATAAGTTATTTAATTTACCCTTTAATATTGTGACAAAATTTATCATAGTTAATGTTTATAATGACAATAAATAAATATGACCTATTTAATAAATTTGGAACTCTTAATTCAATATATTTAATCAATTTATAATTATTATATTGAAAAATATTTTGTATGTAATTTATTTTTAAATATAAAAGGGAACAAAATAATGATTTTCAAACAAATGAATTTTTATGTTTAAAATATATTTATTCCAAATTAATGGATAAATTCATTCTAAATAAAATTTCTTGATTATGAATAATATAATTCAACATATTTTTCTTCTAAATTATTTTAAAAATAATTGTAATTCATAAATTCTGGAATCAAAAATGAAGTTTTCTATAAAATGTATTACTTTTAACTATTCATTTGAAAACAAAATATTCCTGAAAAATCCCAAAACAAAATCCCAAGATAATTTTGATATGATAATTTTAAAAACTATTTTTATTTTATAATATAAAATTTATATATTTTGAAATAATAAATAATTTTAGTTTCTAAAAAATCAATAAAAATTATTTTTGAATAAAAACAATTTTTGTAGAAAAAAATAACAATGCATAAAACTAAGTGTTTTTAAAAAAAACATTTAATCTATATAATTTTATTGAGTAAGGATGTCATAAATTTATTTTATAAATTTTTTATTCCTATTCAAACCTTCAATTAATTTCTAGGTAATATCAATTATATTAAAATAATAATACTTTTTTTGTTCATTTATGCTTAATGTTGTCTGATATATACACAATAGAATTTATTTTAATTTTTGTAATATCTGAGGGCACATTGTTGGCGAGAGAAAATTATGTAATTTTTCCACAGAAGAGGAGATAGAGGTGTGATATATGTATCTTCGGTGTCTTTTCAAAATTTCAATTGATAAAGTGAAATAGAGTTTGGTTGATCCTAACAATCCCCACATCACATATGATCACTCACACACAAGTGAGATTCATATTAATAGTGGAAGACCATTCGAGGGACATATATTCCAAATATTGGGATGTCATAAATGTTTTTTATGATCATGCACATTATTGTTTCTATGTTCACATTCCCTAAAAATATGGATATAAAAAATTATTATGTGTTTTTATTGTTAATTTTATCAGGAGGACATGGACTATACCAATCACATAAAGGTTTGAGGTCTATAAATACATCACTCTATATTAGAGGAGATATGAAAATATTCTTAATGTAGAAACGAAATAAATATGAACATACAATAGAAATGAATTTAAAAATAATCATGTTGAGGAATATTTTGTTAGGTAAGGAATCAAACATCTTGTTTCAATGGTTACACCTAGAAAAAATGGGGTAATGGAAATAATTAATAGAATAATCAATAATGTATCATTGAAAATACATTTAGATAAGTATAATTTAGAATTATATTTGAAATAAGTTGTTTTTAAAACTTTTCACATTTCAAATAGATCATTTATATGTCTAAATAATGGATTAACATTATAATTAATCCTATATAGAATGAATTCCTCACTCAAATACTTATGGGAGGTTTCAATAAATTATTTTACCCTCAACAAAGAGAGGAGTAAAAAGTTGTATGATTAGGTTGATGAAAGAATATTTATTATTTACTCCAAAAATAGAAAATCCTACACATGTTATAGTAAGAGAATGGGTAAAATAATCAAGAGTAATGAGCTGATGGTGGTTGTAAGTAGGAAAATGATTGTTGCACATGATCTAGTTTCACATGAAAGACATAAAATTTTTTATGTAAATTTAATGATCAATCATAGTGTTTCTAGGTAGTATTATAGAATGAATAGATTTCTAATAATGAATCATAATTTTATGAAGATATGGTAATTCCATCAACTTTAATAATAAGAATTAATGGGGATAAAATCACCGAAGAAAACATCTTCAGAGAACGAATAACATAATTTTTAAAAGGGAAAATTAAGGATTAGCTATAGGATTCTTTATTATCATTAGTGGAAGTAAAATAATTTAGGTATTTTCAAATAAAGTAAATTGGATCAATTATATGAATAAAGATCATGAAAAATAGAGAAAAATAAGTCATGGGATGTTGTTCCAAGGCCATATGATAAGAAAGTTATCATAACCAAGAGTTTTTTCTGAAATATACATAATAAATAGATAAATATCAGTCAAAACAATGAATTAAATGTGTGGGATGTGTATTCTCAGTTTTAAGGAATATAATTTGACAATGAATTTTCATTGGTGGCATGAGATAAAATAATAAAATTATTTTAATCCATGGCACTGAAGAATATATTTCAAGTATACATAATAGATGTAAAATTGAAATTTCATAATACGATCATTGTAGAATAAGTATACATAGAGAAAATGGATTGATTTCTCATTTATAATAACTAAAATTAATTATTCACATTGAATAAGTCCATATAGAGGCTAAATAAGGCTCCAATATATTGGTACTCAATGATGGACCAATATTTAAAGAAGGTAGTATTTAAAAGGAGGTCAAAAAACAATATATCATGACAGAAAAGGTGTAGTGTATTATGGAACTAATATATGTGGATGATATTATCTTTGGATCCCAGGATGGTATACATTGTATAAAATATTTTGGTTTCATGAGGTAAAAATAAGCGTTGTTACTTATTGGTGAATTACCATTTTTTCTTGGATTACAAACAATTCAATGAAGGAATGGGATATTCATTTATCACGTAAAATACACCATGTTGGAACTCAAAATATGTAATATGGATGGTTCAAGAAGTATGGTGACTCTATCCAACAGCCAAATAAAATTATCTAATGATGAATATGTGAAAGTGGATGAGGAAAACATATCTTCTGTTTACTCTAGTTGACAGCCACAAGACTAGAAAATGATTTTTCCACATGTTATGTTTCATTATATTAAAATTTTCACAAAAATATTCCCATGAATACTAGAAAAATGACACTACTCCATTTCAATCATATAGTATAATGTTGGTAGTTTTACAATGGAAACTTATTGGACAAATTTATGAGATACTCTTAGGTTCATATGATCAGATGTTTCAAAGAAAAAAATGTAAATTACGTAGATAATTATATCTTATTATTTCATATATGTCATGGAATATTAATAAGTAATATTACATATACCTTATCGATATAGAAGTTGGATACATTATTTCTAGCATACACCCTTTTTATGGATGAAATAATTACATATCGATCTGGGTGTTGGAGTGATTTATATCATTCAAAAAATGCATTATGACTCATGTTATATTATAAATTGAAATAAATAACATTTAATATTAACATACCATGAACATTGAAATAAAATATAATTTAATAAAGGAATGAATTAGTATAAAGAAGTGTGATATTAGATTCTATGTCTACACAACACCAAGAAACAAACATTTTAATAAAAGAACTATCCAATGTATCCTTTCCATGTAATTAGCTGGATTTTTGAGTCAAAATAAATCCTTTATACTTGATTGATCATGAAGGAACCCCCTCTCCCCAAGGGTTCTTTTATCATAAATGTGTGTTTCATAAAAGAGTAAATTTATAAATAAGGAGAGTAGATTTTATTAACGAAAGAATATTTGGTGAGTCTTTTTGTTAAAATAATACAATATATGTGGCCATAAAAGACATTTCATTCAATTCATATTTCTCACACTGATCATGGATCATGTGACATTAGATTTTTTTATTAGTGGATTATAAATAAATATTTGGAAATTGTTGTTTTGAAAGGATGGTGAATAAGTTCTTGGTGTGTTTGGGGAATTTTCATTAAATATATTGCCATATATTGTTAGAATAAATATCTATTAATCATGTTCATGTATTATTTTTTAACAAATAGAATTCATGATAAGAATTTAATTGAAGGAAGTTACCATGTTCGATGAAAATCATCTACACTACATCCAAGAACATGCCATAGTAAGTGGGTGTAGTAAAGGTATATGATATCCTTTAAGGAACATGAACATTTCCTATTGTGTGTTGAGATGTAGTCCATGTGGTGGGTCTTCGGTGCCTTGGAAAAATCACCAAAGCTATAAATGGTTATTGGGATAATTTTTTCCTGTACAAAATATTCAACTTAATCGAAACAGGTCATGGAGCGGAATTAATGGTCAAGCCTACATCTAAAGAATACAAACACGGGTGAGACTACATTATGTCACATGGCATAGTGATATTTTTGTTTACATATGAGGAAAGGTAAATACTCAATGAGTGTATTACACAGTATGGATTTCTAATATTTTACATGTGATTAATAGGGAGCAATACTATGACAATTTTAGTGGTCAAGGTTCAGAGTAATTGTGTCTATGAAAAATGGATTATAAAATGATGCTACACATATGGTTATGGGCATGAAATGAAAATATACCAATGTTATTTTTCACTATGGAATAAGGTATGAAATTTCAATGAATGGGTTTTGAATATACAAAAACACATTAAAATTTACCTTTTATCTTTATTGAAATTGAAATAGCAACTTAATGAGGACATTCAAATACGTTTCTGAATGCCATAATTCAGAAATTCATTAGCATTTATGGATTCAGATGATATATATTAGTTAAATATGATAATATAGTAAAAGTGAATTATAGATAGTTCAGTAGAACTATAATAAAATTGATAATGGTAGATGAAAATTAGTTCTATTCTAGATATTATATATAATATTGGACTTAAATGATTTTTTTATTCCCAAGGTTTTATTCTTTTACAGAAATTTAGCATTTTATATGATGAATAGAAAAACGACTCTTATATTATGTTAACATAATATTCATGGTGAGTGTAAAAAAATTAAACAAGTGCAGCTATGAGTTCCCTAATGAAGGAGGGTAGTGTGTTCTATATTTGTTCATTGTAGTAAACTAGGAGGGTTAGTGAGACCAATCAAAAAAATTATTTGAAAAGTAGTAATTTTATTTCTTTCTGTTCATATGAACATTACCATGAATTATCCTTGTATATATCTCCATGTGAGTCAAACAAGAAAAATTCCATTTTCAATTTACTAATTTAATAATTCTTTGAGACTAAATAACGAGAGGAATAAATATGTTCAACAATATGAGATAATAACATCCATAATTGATGAAAAATCATTTGAACCTATCAAACACCTTAATTAACCCCTCCTCCCATTAGGGTTATGTCCCTAATAATGCTTTAACAAATGTTTTATCTCATCATCTGATCAAGTAAGTCTAACTAAATCACTTCTACAAAAAACCTAACCAAAATTGTATACCATACATAAGGTCTAATAATCTACCAAATTGAATTTTCATGGTACACCAAAACATCAAATTATTGAACTGTAATAAAATAACCTTAATATATGTCATAATATATTAGGTGTATGCATAGATAATAAAAAATTCAATAACACACAATAATAAATAATCCATGTTTTTTAAAACTTTCTCACCAAACCCCCACAACTCCAGACCATGGCAGCTTCCACCCATGCTAGTGTATTATTCTCATCACACTAGTGGAAAACTCATATAGTTTCATGGAATCTATCCAATACATAAATTAGTGGAAATAACTACACATACTATAAATTATAAAACACTTTATATATGAGATTATTAAATAGATGTTATATTCTCATACTCATTCATATGTACATAATATTGGGTTGTGCATCTATAACAAACTGAAAAACCAAGTTCAATAATAAGGGGATACAAATATATTATTACAGGAAGAAGTAATTTTTATTATAATAGGATATTAATATATAACAACGAGAATAACATATATACATCAAAAAATCATTCATCTATATTAATTGGAAAAACTAATTCCTATAAAATTATATGTGTATTTGTAATAAGAATAATTAAATTTGGCCTTATATATGTGATATGCATTTGTAATAATAGTGGTAACCAATTTCTACATTATTTATATGTTCATCCATGTCATCCCATGAAGGAACACTCCCGTGGTGGATCGCAATCAACTCATTATCTCTGTAATCTAACATCAATTTTTTATGTATAATCATCATACATTCATACTACAAAAACTCCACATTAGAGTATCAAATTCCAATATCACTTATAGTGACTAGAACAATCTAGGACATTCCAGTTATTTATAGAATAATAAAATTTCATAGCTATTAATATTTATTATTAAGAAATTAATTTTATGTTAAAGAGTATTTTTTGTCTAATAGCTTACTCGACACATAACAATAGGTTTCTCTAAAATCTTCTTTTGTACACAACACTGAGTTATACTGAAAAATAATACAATACTATTATTATTATTCTAAATGGTAATTAATGAATAGTTATTTTATTTGAATTATATAGAGGAACTAACTAAACTACTATCACTCGTTTTTAAATGTTTTTACATTCATCCAATAAATTGTAGTGGCCTAAAATGGGATTGAATCGAATTTTAAGCATAAAATACTCTATTATTTTCAAAAGGATGTGTTAGAAATTTTTAATGGAGAACAATTTCTAAATCTTGATTTTTCCACATTTATAAGATCTATTTTACAATATAATATTTATGTTTGAATTTAGGTCATCAAAATATAATTGGATGACGTTTTGGTATTTCTCTGATAAAATTCATATATTAATGAATAGTATGAAATTCTGAATTTTAATTCAAAATAGCCTTTAAATAAAATTTATTTATATTGATAGCTTATCATATTAATTGGTTTTGAATTGTATTTATATCATGTTTTTATAATTTAATCCAATTTTGGGTTTTGAAGGTAATTTAGCATTAAAATGTTTTATAAACACCTGTAAAACATTTGTTGGTTTTTACTTTTAAACCCCCCCATTTAATCAGTTTTCAATGAGAATTAATTTTAAATTAATTACTAAAATTCTATGTTTTGAATTTTTGAATATATATTCCACATTTGGAATAAAATTCTTTCAATTATATAAATAGGTCCCTTTCATTTTTAGACATGATGAATAGTAACTCCATTAATTATTTTTATTTACCACTGTTAAAGGGTAAATCAGGTAAATAAGGATAAAAATTAAATTATAATAATATAAAACTTCCCTAGGAATTTTCAAAATCTTATTGGATGAGATATGTCCAACCAATACAACCCATTCAAAGAAAATTTGGTCTTTGGATGTCACTTGGGTGTCATTATGACACTTATATCTTTTAATTTGAAGGAAAATATGTTATAAACATAAATCTAACTAATAAAACATATTTAATATGATATTATAAATATTCACTATTTGATAATAAATAGTCAATAAAAATCCAAAAATATTTAATATATCATGGTATTTTATGTATAATTTTTAGAAATTAAATAATAAAATTTAAAAATAACCCAATGATGATGTAGTGATTACTTTATTAATGATGGAATCAAATAGATGATATTATAAATATTAAAATGAGAATTATTTTAAATAATTTATTTCATAAAAGATTTTTATAGTTAAATATGACATGATAGAAGACTGTTCAGTGCTTTGTTTTGAATTTATCTCACTATTTAAATTTTATTTAAATTCAATAAAATTAATAGTTTAAATTTTTTCATAATTCATGTTTAATAAAAATAATTATTTATTTAATTGATTAATATTCCTAAAAATGTTTTCAAATAACAATGAATCCATGATATGTCGAAAATTTTTATTAAATTTTAAATTATTGGAAACTAATCCCTTATATGTAAAATTAATATCCTCTTAATAACTAAAATGTTACTAAGACAATAAAAATTTAATGAGAATAATTAATGGTAAGCCAAACAAATAAGGTTAAATATAAAATCAATACATGAATAAAAATTATTGGATGATAAGATTTATATATATCCTTATCTTATCCTTGACATATCTCAATATGATTTCTTTTGAACTAAAATAATTTTATTTATATTATTTTAAAAATTAAAGAGTTTCTAAGGGTGCCATTTCCCTCTCATATAAAAGGTACCCTCTCTTATCTAATTCTAATAGTTCAATAACTCCTTATGTATGATAATATATTCCCAAAATCCATCATATAATCCATATCCTCATCCTAGAAGCATCACTTAGGATATGATACCTCCCAAGTTATCCTTTTGGTATAAACCAGAAGAAGTTACTTGATTAATAGGTAACACATTCTCTCATATTTTTTAGTATCATATTCCTTCTCCACTATATATAACATTATTATATTTTTATTACATAAAAAACCAATATATTAATTATACTGAGATGTTTCTATGAAATTTTTTTATCCTACACTTACACAAACCTCCATTTAATTGGTAACGAACACATTGTTTCTGTGTACGACAAACTACTATCTCACTAAATGATGATTTTTTAAATTATCCATAACAACTCTCATGGTGGACATGATGATGGTAATTATATTTCTATATGATATATATTATATCAATATTATCCTTATTCTTCATAATTTTTTTAAGACACACCTTTATGCCTTCCAGGTTTTGTAAAAACAATAATTTTGTTTGAGGAAGTGATGAATACCGACCCCTCAAAGTGATATGAATCATTCATGATATAAATGGAATATATTAAGGTTAGTATTAATAAACCTATGAGTTATAAATTAAATTAATAAAATATGTGTATTATAAGCTACATTTTTATCAATTAATTATTAATATTTTAATGTGAAAAATAAAAGAATGTAGCATTCCTTCTTCTATATGGCCTACTATCTCCATGAATGGTGAATTTCATTTCATATATCCAAATAATATCAATATTATATATACATATATACTGGATATATATTTCATTTAAAACACAAATTATATTCTACAGATTATTTACTTTTGACTACATAGAAAATTTACATAAAAAAAGTTCACTTTAGACTAACATACCAAATATCAACAATACGTCAGATATGAACATAAATTATTATGTAATCATTTTAACAAGGTAATAAGTGATATAATATAAATAATAATCATGAAAAATATACACAAGAAATTATAAATTTATCTAATTTTATTATTCAAGAACATAACAATTGTATGTGATGAGTTGGACCCATGGTAAGGGACTTCATCTCAATATCCATTCATTGGGGAATATTTTGATAATATACACATCATTATTTTATAAGGTGCATAATAAACCCTTTGAAATTTAATTTCATTAAAATATTTTTAAAATAGGTGTTTTTATATAAAGTGTTTCACTAAATGAACAAAGGAATGTTTTTTACATATGCAATGACAAAAACTTCTCTGCCTCCAAAACTGTTATTTGATATTTAGCTTCCTCAACAAGACATAATGTTTCTGAAAGAAAAATAAAAACCATATACCCTTTTAATGTATTTTGGTTTTGAAAATATTTTTGGTGAATGTTTTATTATATCTATATTATTAAATGATATATTGTGATTGTATTCTAGAAATTTTATTTTTCTCTTATACTTATTTCATGTGTTATGATTATATTATGGTAAGTAGACATTTGGAAGGTAGTTAGGTTATAAACCAATGACGGGTGATTATGCGATAAAAAATATGGACGGTTCTGAGATAAACTAAGGATAAGTTGTTACATTATATACTCCAATGCATAGAGTATGCAATTCAGCCATATGGAAATTCAATTTACTGATATACGTGAAAGTCAATCATATGGTTATTCCCTTTAAGTATGTTTATGTCCCAGGATACCTTTATATGTTATATAATGATTTTGAAGGATTTTTTTATAATTATTTAGTTAAAAAATGTTATGTAATGACCTTATAATCAGGGAATTATATTAATTACTTCAAAAAATTAAGAAGTATTACATTATGATAATGTATAAATGGTTTACTTTTTTTTCAAATAATAAAATTTTTCATTCGTTATGTATCCCTTACTAATATTTTTATTCTCATCCCATGTTTTGAAATGTTTTTTTACAATACATAATGATGAATAGAGTCAAGGATATTATCAAATAAAATTCATGTTTTTGAAACATGTAACATAACATGTTTATTTTTAAATTGTTTTTTATTTAATAAAAATGGATGGTCATTAAATGTGTCTAAATGTAATATTTATGTTGTTATGTTTGAGTTATGGCCGGTTTCACTAAATATCACAACCTGAATATATCCTTGAAGGTAATTAATGTTAAATTGCCTAATTATGTCATGATTATAAAATTTTCATGGTTAGGTCCTTATATATTCATATCAGAGGTAGGTTTAGGTAATATTAAGCATTAGAATATTCATAAAAGAATATGCATAAAAGGCTTTTACTTGATGTTCTAATTGAAATTAAATATAATTTTAATATTACTAGTTTATAATATCTATGATATTTTTGTTCAGAATTGTTTTTTATAGTGGAAATAGAGAAGCTATGTTGTGAAGCAATACATAGGGAAATTACCTTACAAATGAACATCCACAGATGGTCAGAATCAGAACTAAATAGTTTTTTGTAGTTAAGGATTATTTGAATAAAGTGATAAATGGTTGTGGTTTCAATGCATGATATCAACCAGTCAAACCATAATGGAATATGTCGATAGTGGAGCATTTCATTAGGCCAAATACTACATCATTTAAAAGATCATCGATCTTTGTGCAACATGAAGAGTGGATTACTGAACTAGAAAAGATTTTTTGATTTAATGTAGTGTTACAACTATCAATAGGTTAGTCTTGATATTTATTGTTTTTATGGTGAAGCCGATCAGTGGCGGGCAATGATTAAAAATATCAGATGAAGTTAAGGCATTGATTCCATGGAATGGGATTAGATTAAGAATATCTTCCATGAGAACCATTTTCGTACAGTTTTTTGACTCATGATAGAAAAGATATTCATAAAAATGGGTCAAAAGGATAATGATTCTAGGGATTCTTATGAAGATAATTTCATCCATTTTCATGGCATGTTTGGAATTTTATCAGGGATATTTATAGTAAGATAAATCAGTTTTACCAAGGCTTGAATACGATGTATATAAGGGAATTAGCCTCTTCTGAGTTCAAAAGCTATGTGAATCTCAACTGATTTGCTGATAAGGTTTTAATGGATCTTTCTAATGATCATGTGTTTCATGAGAGCCATCAAAAGAATCAATAAAATTGGTAGGAAATGTGAAAGAATTCGCTAAAGAAGTCTGAATATAAGAAAAATAAATTTATAACTCTAAGATGTGTGGTTAAAATAATCATAGATAATGTCTCTCAAATTATAGGAAGTGACTCTGATCTGGTAAGATGGGTAACATTACTCATAACTATAAGGAAGATGATTAGGTAGTAAATGAAGAACCATAAGTAAGATGCTTTAGTTTCATTGAGTTAATACATTATTACAATGTGTGTCTAAATTTGATTACCAAGGGGGAAAACCAGCAAGATCTAATGAATAATGTCATGGAAAAATCATTTTTTGCTACTACGGTTGATATGGGACCATCAAATGAAGTGGTTTAAGGAATATTATAAGTTTTTAAAAAATATATTAATACTATATCTCACTCATGATCTTTACATCCTTTCATTTCAGAGATATTTGCAAGTAAAATGGAAATAGAACCTCCAGAATGTGACATATAACTTTTGCTAAAGACTCCAAGTCGATATATTAAAGAAACTAAGATTTATAGTAATATTCCATTAATTATTAGTGGTATATTCTATCATACAATTCTATTTGAACATCCCATAGAGTAGTTTTATTTCAGTTTGGGTATGGATTTGCATTCAGTTTATCATTTTAAAATAGGTTGTAAATTCAAGAATGTTATATTCAATGATTTCTTACCTTTTATAACACAACATGTAGAAAATTATTGATTAAATATGTCAGTGAATGTCATCTAGATCATGTTGTTGAAAATAAATAAACTATTCTGATTTGTGGCATTCTAGTAGTGAAATATTTTACGGATTTTTTCTAGATGAATTTCCTGGTATTTTGTCTAATCGGGAGGTATAATTTTCATTGGATTTAGTGCCTGATGCTAGGATTATTTCAAAACATTCTAATTTAATGGTTCAATTAAAACTGGTGGAATCATAAAAACAGTTCCCTGAATTACACGAGGAAGGATTCATTCGACCTAGCACTTTACTATGTGGTCCTCAATTTTTATTTATAAAAAATAAAAATGGTTCTATGAGACTATATATTGATTAATGATCTTTGAATAACATCACTATTAAGAACATGTATCCTTTACCTCATATCAATGATGTTTAGGATTAGATTCTGGTAGCTCGGTATATTTTAATGATTGATTAGAGGCCTGGGTACCATCAGTAAAAGGTAATGGAAGATAAAATAATAAAAATAGTGTTTCAAAGATGGTATGGGAATTAAGAGATTTTAGTCATGATTATTAGGTTATCTAATTCACCATATGTATTTATGTATCCCATGATTAGTGTTATTCATCAGTTTTTGGAACAATGTTTGGTTGTGATTATAGATCATATTTTGGTATATTCTAAAATGAGGGAGGAACATGAAAGTCCTATAAGGATTGTTTTGAAATCCCTAAAATAAAAGAAACTATATGGATGGTTTAGTAAGATTAAATTTTTTTTGAAAATAATTTTATTCCTTGGACATATTTTCTCTAATGATTTCATAATTATTGACCCTTTTAATAAAAATGTTGTTGATGAATGGACAATAACTACCAATATCGTAGAGATTTGTAGTATTTTTGGATTAGCGGTTTATTATTGAAGGTTTTTTTAAAACATTTCTCAGTTAACTCTCCAACGTACTAAGATAATATGAAAGGGAGTTAATTTCATGTAGACAAAAATATTTTGATAATTTTTTTAGGGATTGAAAAGAAGATTGGTAAATGCCACAATTTCGGCCCTGTTATCTATGAATGGTAAATTTATTATCTAAAGTGATGCATAATTGAAAGGACATGGTTGTGTCTAATTGTAGAATGACTAGGTAATTTATTATGCTTCACGTCAGCTGAATCCTCATGAGATAAATTACCCTATACAAGATTTAGAATTAGCTGACTTTATTTATTCATTTAAAAGTTGGAGGCATCAATTTTCTCACATAAAGTGTGGAATATATATTAATAAAAATGTTTTGAAGTGTATATTCACTTAGAAATAATTAAACATGAGACAGAGGAGAAGGCAATAATTAATCAAGGATTATGATTTCATGATTCATTTCTATCCAGAAAAGTTAAATAAATTTGTCGATGCTTTGAGTCAAAAGAATAATTCTACATTAACCATGATATGTTTGGAATGAGATCCTTTGGTTATTGATTTGAGTCATTTTGGATTGGATGTTTTTGTTGTAAGGAGGTCCTCTATTTTTTCTAGGAGGAAATGAAATCATCTCTATCAAATAGAATTAAGAAAGCATATAAATTAGATAGTGAGTTGGATAAAAATGTATAATTGGTTTTGAAGGGTAATTTACCTTAATTTAACATTGATAAAGATAATGTTTTGAGTATTGGGAAGAGAATATTTATGATTTTTCAATCACAGTTAAATAAATATTTATTATGTGAAGCTCATAGTTATATTTTATTTAGTTTATCCAGACACTACTACGATGTAAATAGATCTTAGGGAGTATTAAAGGTGGGATAGAATGAAAAGAGATATTACTAGATTTACTATGAAGTCTTTCACTTGTCAACAGGCTAAAGCAGAATGACTTTTACCCAAAGGGATGATTCATCCATTTCAAGTGAAAGTGTGGAAAGGATAAAATATATCATTGTATTTCATAGTAGTATTAACAAAGGATTCTCAAGGTAACAATGCGATTTGGGTTATTTTTTTATATTGACTAAATATACTCATTTTCATCCTATTCAAGATACTCTATCTCTAGATGAAGATTCATGATTGTATATTAAAGAGATATTCCGGTTACAGCTATTTATCCTCTCTATTTTATAAAATTATGATCTTAGGTTCATTTCTAACTTTTTTAAAGACCTTTAGAAATCATTGGGTACTGAATTAAATTTCAGTACATCATTTCTCCCCTAAAAATATTGGTAGTAAAAATTAACAATTCATACCTCATAGAATATGCAATGTGCTTGTTCAATCGATTACAGTGGAAGTTGGGGTCAAAATCATTACTTGTATGAGTTTTATTATGATAAAAATATTCATTCCAATATACATATGGAACCATTTGAATCATTATAAGGAAAGAGGTGTTGAACTACATCATTTTGGGATGATAAAGGTGAAAGGAATTAGATATGAATAGAAATTATAGAACAGATGGAAAAAAAGTTCTATGGATTTAATAGCATATTAGGATAGCTCAAAGTAGGTATAAACATTATGTGGATAACTGGTGTATGGATCTTTCTTTTGAGTTAGGTGATCATGTCTTTTTAAAAGTTTCATCCCAGAAAAGTGTGATGCGTTTTGGTAAAAAATGGAAGCTGAGTTTGAGGTTTATCAGAACCAATGAAATCTAAGAGAATATTGGTTCATTTTCTTATAGAGTAGATTTTCCTATGATTTTATCCCAGTTAAAAAATTCTTTTCATGTTTTAATGTTAATAATTTATATTTTGCATCCATCTCATGTTTTGAATATTGTGGTAGTTCAGCTAGAAATGAATCTTTCTTATGAGGAAATACATTACATATTTGTTACCATGGAGGTCAAGTGTTTTAAAATTAGGTGATCATTAGGAAAACGTTTTGTGGATAATCCATATGGTCAAAGAGGGAGTGTGGGAATCATTAATTCTATGAGGAAAAATAACACAACTTATTTGATAAGTAAATAAAATTTTTGGCCCAATATTTCCCAAAGTGGGGAAGTGTGTAACATCTCTTATATTTACAGAATAATACATTTTCATATCTATTTTTATTTTTGAATAATATATTTATTTTACATTAAATTGGATTCTTTTTTATAATAGCATAATCAACATGAAAAAAACGGTTTCTCTAAAATCATACGTTGCAAACAACACTGAGTTATACCAAAAATAGTCCAATTATATCATTATTATTTTAAATTGTATATAATAATGTGTCATTGTATTAATTATAATGAATATAACTAACAAAAATATGTATAAATTTTTTTGTTAAACGTTTTTACATTTATCCAATAAATTTTAGTGGGTTAAAATGAGAATGAATCCGATTTTAAGCATAAAATACTATAATATTTTTTAAAGAACATTTTACCATCTTTTGATGGAGAATAATTTTTAAATATAATTTTTATCACATTTATTTTTTCTATTTTACAAAATAAACTTCATCTTTTAAAGTAGGACATCAGAAATAACATTGTATTTTGATATTTTTCAAATAAAATTCATATTTTAATGAATGGTGGAAAACTACAATTTAATTCAAAATTATATTTTATTCTAATTAAATTATATTTATATATTATCATTTGGATTAGTTTTAATATATATTTGTATTATTTTTTCATTATTTCATCCAATATTGGCCATTGGATGCAATTTTACAATAAAATTCGATATAAACACATATCAATATTTCGATGGGTTTTACATTAAAAAATCTATTTTAGAATTTTGAAAAAGGGAATTAATATTTCATCAATTACTATACAAAATATGTTTTAATTTGTAAAAATGGATTCAATATTTTAAATCATAATGTCTAAATAATTTAAATATGGCCCTTTTATTTTTGGACATGATGAATAGTAACATTCGTAATTATTTTTATTTGCTATAGTTGAAGGTTAAATTAGGTAAATAATGGTATAAATAATATAATTATAATAGAAAACAATTCTAACACTTCTCGTAATACTATTGTATAAGTATGTGTGGCTAATAAATCCTTGTAATGTAAATTTTTCTTTTGGTATCCACTTAACTATGATTATGACACTTATATCGTTTAAATTATTGAAAAGGAAAATATGATATAAACACAAATATTATTAATAAAACAATTTTAATATGGGGTTATATAAATTCAATCTTATACTATAATGTGTAATTATAAATATATTAAATATTTCCCACATCAGGCTATTTTTTTTATACATTAAATATTTAACATTAATTATGACACTATAATGATAATGTTATTTATTTATTAAGGAAGGAATCAAATAAATGATATTAAAACTAACAAAATTAACATTATTTGAAATACATAATTTCATAAACTATTTTTATGTAAATATCACATGTTATAAGTCTGTTAACTTCTTTGTTTTGATGTTTTATATTTATTTTGATATTATTTAATTTTAATAAAATTACGAGTGTATAAAATTGACATAATTGATGTTTTAAAAAAATAGTAGAATATTATATTATTTAAAAATTGAAAAAATATATACGAAAATCCAAAAATCAATATGATAAAGTCTAAAGGTTCATAAAGTTCCCAATTATTTGAAATGGACCCCATATAAAAAAAATAATACCCTCTTAATAATTAAATTAGTGTTTCCACAATTAAAATCAAAAGAGAATAATAAATGGTAAACCAAAAACATATAGTTCAAAATAAAATCAATATATGTATAAAAATTAATTGATTTTAGGATTTAGACATATAACTATCTTAACATAGACATATCACAGGATGGATCCTTCTGAATTAAAAAATAATAATTTATATTATTTTAATCATTTAGAAGTTTCCATGGGTTCCCCTTCACCCTCCTATAAAAGGTACCTTCTCATTTATAATACTCACACTTCAAAAACATTTTTTTTGGAAAATAACTACACAAAACACATCCAAGAATCCTTCCACTCATCTTAGAAGCATCACTTAGGGTATAAAACCTCCCAAGGAAGCCTTTTTTTTATAAACCAGAAGAGGTTACATGATTAAGAGGTAATTCATTCTCTAATACTTTTTAGTGTCATTTGTATTCTCCAATCCCTATAGTATTCAATATTATGATTAAATAAAAACACCAGTAAAATAATTATAATATGATGATTTTATGATATGATTTTTACTTATACTTACACACACCTCCATTTAGATGGTAATTAACATATTGTTTCTATGTACGGTGAACCACTACCTCATGAAACAATGATTATACAGTTTTTCCATTCCACTACTCATGGTGGTCATATTGGTAGACACAATATTTACATATAATATTTATTATATTTATATTCTCTATTTTTTCTATAATATTTATTTATAACATACCATTATGTCTTCCATTTTGTGTAAATGTGATAATTTCTTTTGAGGAAGTGCGGACTACCACCCCCTCAAAGTGATATGACTCGTACCCTCAATACATGAATTTTATTAAAGATTATTTATTAAAAACGTCAGACATACTTGAGATTTATTTAATAAGGGTATTATAATATACATTTATATAAAATAATTATTATTCAAGTAATTTGAAAAGGAAATTATTGTATCATTCATGCATACATATAGTCTACCATCTCTACAAATGGTGAATATAATTTCTTATCTCAAAATATTATGGATATTATAAATACAAATACACTAGATTTATATGGTAATTAAATAACTAATAATATTCTAGGGATGATGTACTCTTGAATATAGAGACAATTCACATCAAAACAAGTTCATTTTTGACTCAAGTACTGAATATCAACAAAACGTCTAATAAGAACCTATATTATTATGAAACATTTATAACATTGTAAAAAGTGATAAAAAATTATTAATAATCATTAAAAATGTTTCAATGAATGTATATATTAATCTATGTTTTTTATTTTGGAACATTATGATAATACATGTTGAGTCGGACTAAAGGTAAGGTACATCATCTCAATATCTATTTATTGAGGCATATTTTGATAATATACACCTTCATATTTTATAAGTTTTATAATAAAATATTTTACTTTTAATTTTATTCAAAGGGAATCAAAGGGGAATATTTTTATATGTGGAGTTTGAATAAATGAAAAAAGTAATGGTTTCTATGTATGCAGTGACAACGAATTCTCCTCAACCACATCTGTTATTTGATCTTTGGAATCCTATACAAGATGTAATATTTTTAAAAGAAAATAAATACCATGTACCCAATTCATGTATTTTGGAATTAAATAGTTTTGATCAAATATTCATTATTTCAATATCATTGACAGATATATTTTGATTGTAATGTGGAAATGTTAATTTTCATTTATGCTTGTTTTGTGTGTTATGATTATGTTGCGGTACTATGACAATTGATGTGTGGTTATGTGATAAACCAAATACTGAAGGTTACATGATAAATCAATATCATGTTGTTCTTTTATTAAACTGAGAAAATTGGTTATGTTATATCCTTCAATACAATAGTCATGGAAGTATGCCGTTTGGCTACTCCATTTAGTGATATCTGTCGTAGTCGACAATATGGTTACTCAATTTAAGTATGTTTATGTCCCAAATTACAATTATATATTATATCGTTCATTATATGTGTCTTATGGAAATATTTTTGTTACAAAAATTGTAAGAAATGAGATTTTATTTTGTGAATTATATTATTTTCTTCTTAATGGTGAAAAGTATTACTTTATGATTGTGTATTCCCGGATTACATGTTTTATCAAGACAAACAGTTTTCATTCATTATGTATCCCTTACTGATATTTTCATGCTCATCCCGAGTTTTGAAATGTTTTTCACATGACTTAATCTAGAATAGAGTCAAGGATGTGATTAGGGAATAAACATGTTATTTAAACATGAATTAAATCATGTTTTTTTAGAATGTTTTGTTTTATGAAAAATATTGTTTAGTGTATAGAAGTGTGTACTTGTAATAATTTAATTATTATGTATTAGTTATGACCTAATTCCATAAATATCTAAATCAAAATGTATCCTCGGAGTTATTTAAAGTCAAATGGTTAAATTATATCAATATTATTTAATGTTTAAGGCATGGGCCTTATACAATCAATGTTTTCCACCAGATAACTCATATTTTCATGAACCTTTCTCAAATAAATGTCCTATAACACATTTCAGGTTCTATTCAGGACAACTAATCCACTGGGTCTTCTTAACCATTCACATAACAACCCAAAAATTAGGTTAGGATGAACCAATAAACATTAATAAAATATATAGTTATACCTGGTGATTGGATCTCCATGAACCAATAATAAATTTTCATACTCAATGTCCACTCTGAATCCATTACACCCATGTGACTTCCTCTACCAAGAATGATGTACACCCAATTAAGGCTCACAATAAATGATTAATTCGCTTATAAATAAATTATTTTAGAGTTATTTTACCTTTTATTTTTCTCCTCTGTATTTCAATGTGTTTTTTAGGGAAATTTTGATTTTGGACCTAGAAGAAGATGGTGTGGAGTTGGATCACAATTTGAAAAAACCATGCACCAGTCCATATGAGACTATGCTCTATAGAAAGTGGCACTTTCAAAGGCACATGACCAGTGTATGGGTATTCACCCTTTGATTTGATAGCATTCATCCTTCATTTCTTTTTAAGGGAGGTGTTGTATTGTTTACACATTGTTTGGAAAAACGTACGACCAAACCGCATGGCCTATCTAGAATCATTAATGTTTTTATTTTTAAAACTATTGTTCTCTACCATTAACCCAACTCTACATATTTACTCACACACAAGATATTTCGAGCCTTATTTGTTCTTTTACCTCCCCTTGGAGGACCTCTACCTCCTTCTCCTAGTGGATTTGGTGTGGATTCTCCAATAACTCATCATGGAAGATCCTACACTCTTGACATTATCATTATTTTTGGTTTTATCCTCTCTCCTTGTTTAGTTTTTTCTGATCCAATGTGATGTTTTCCTTAAAATTTGTAAATTATTCGTTCATTATGTTCTATAATGATGATTATTTTATGCCATTACATTTCTATGATCTCCTTGTAGTGCGGTTTTTCCTTTCCCCCATATTCTAAAAGTTTCCCAGATTATGGTATTTGATTCTATTATTTATGATTATTGGGGGATTTTAGAATATTTTATGTGCTTCCTAAAAGATTTTTATGAATTTTTTGGGTGTTGAGAATGATGTTTTAAAATGATCTTGGTGTGATTTAGGGTTCAAAAGGGGTTTCATATGGAAAATGGTGGTTTTTACATGTGATTCCATTGTTGGGTGTGTGTGAGACAAAGTGGTGGTTCATATGAAATAAGATATGGATTTGAGAAAAAAGGAATCATTTGTAACTATGTTGGGAATACTAGGTCGATTATATTATGTAGATCAATGGGGTTGATAACGAGTTACTTTTAGAAGGATTGAAACATCCGCACTAACTATATAATTGATGATGATTTACTACTACATGAACATTTAATTGAATCCCCTCCAGTGGTGTGATCATGTGGATGATGTGAGTCATGGATACTACACCATTTAACTAATATAAGATTAATTGATGTCCACACTAACCCAATTGGCTTTATGGATTACTTGGGATGACCATGTGAGATTATAGTTGTCGCTCATCTTGGTGACATTTTACCTTCCCATTTTAATTTCAAATCATAATCCCCTTTTAATTGTTTTCCTTCCCTTTCATTGCATTCCTCCAAAAACATGCATGATGATTTTTCCTATTACGTTGTGGCATGGAATCTATTTGGTGGATTTCTTAATGGGATTTGGATCATACACCACATACACAATTGGGTGTATTTAAACCTTGTAATGTTTGACCCATGTAAGGGAAAGATGTTCCATGGTGGTGATGGTGGATCCATTTGATAGTGTCTTTTATCATGAAGGTTTTGGTGGGGGATTCATGTGGGTGATGTCTTTCTTCTTACATGGAGGTTATGGTGGTGTTTTGGGACCCCTCCCTCATTTGGATTTTTTGGATTTTGTATAAAAATATATAATTGTTTAACTTGAGGAAATTTCATCTCTTTTGATTATGGTTATTGGTTATCTTGTGAAGCATTTAAGTATTGTTTTTTTATGGTTGATTATTATTTTATGAAATTTTCCCAAATGTTTTTTATGATTTCCAAGAACCTATTTTCAGCTCGTGGGTATTTGGGAATACCCTTAAGGCCATTCCATGGACCAGGTAGAGTGTTGAGTATGATGGAATTCCGACATGGTTGGTGAAAAAATGTTATCAAATTAGGTTGAACCTTTTACTTGGGTAATGATGTCTTAGAAGAGTTTGGATGTACTGGAGATAAAACTATTAGGGCTCGAGGTTCTAGTTACTGTTAGAGTTTTTGGCTAACAAACATCATGTTAGACCATAGGTAACCACAAGATGTTGATTATTGGATTGATTCCTTTTTCTAGTGATATGTAAATGGTTTAGACTATGCATGGAAACTGAACAGGTGTGGAATGGTTTGAATTTTGATATTTCATATTTTGTTTTTGGTTTTGGTCTTGATTTATAAAGATATATTATAGTTGTTATTATTGAATGTCTTTTGGATATGGTTTTGATGACTTCATTGTGGTTTTAAATGGGTGTAGAATCATGCCTCTCTAAAGAATACCTATAAAACCAAGTGTAGAGGCTTTAGAGAGTTATCACTCACCAGTTGATCAGATACAAGTGGAAGTGTTGTTTTGGGTAGTCTCTGGTTTTGGTCATGCAGTAGGCTCTGGTCCTACTTTTGTTGACAACAAGAACCATGTCCTGAAAAAATATTGTTCCATAGATCCTCAAGAATATGCCTCATTTCTTTTTTAGGTAGCACAAATATTATGAATATGAGGATTTGATTGAGAAGATCCATGGGATGATTTGGTTTATCAATAACCATGAGGTAGTTAAGGTGATATGTGATTCATTTTTGTTGGAAGGTCCTATTTAGAGGTTCTATGACTTGGTGGTTTTGGTTAGGAAGCATGATTATATGGATTGGATGGACATCTAGGTCATCTTTAATGATAATTATTTCCTTGAGACCATGGAATTCTCAAAGGCAGAATAATTTTTGGATCTCCCTCAAAGGAATCAGACTGCGATGGAGTATGCCTACTATTTGATGGATTTAGTATGTTCCGCACCCAAGGTTGTTTCCAATGAACAACTAAACTCTCATCATCTCAAGATGTTTTTTAAATAAGCATCTATTTTCAGGTGTTCCTATTTATGTTCAAGACATATGCTGGGGTATTTGATTGTACATGTATGGTAGAGATCAATTTGAGTTTCGGTTTGGGAATTTATGGGGTACTTTCTAATAATGGGACATGGTAGTGGTGGTTTAGATGAAATGTAGAGTATGTAAGAAGAACATGAGGATATGGTAGTTCAATCTATCATTCCCAATTAAATGTGGGATCAGTCAAGTGCCACAAGTGTGGGAAGACATGTAATTCGTGTTCGGTTTTCCCACCACCACCCAACCCTTAAAATAGTGTGAAACAATGTGATACATTTATATATTTCAAATATCCACATGCCTATATTCGAGTAGTGTTGGTTCTATGGTCTCCAAGGGGTGATAACCCATTCAGAACTATCCAAGATAGTGGGTTTTTAGTTTGGTAGCCATAGTAGTAGAGATAGATCTAACTCTGATCAGAGTCTGTTTTACGTAGAACCATAGTTCATCAATAATTCTCAGGATCAAGAAAAAACGAGTCACCTTTATGTTATAGATCAACAACCTATGGTATCAATTGTATGAACATACGTAGTTTACTTTATGTTTTTTTCATCATCCATTGTTGTGGCCTTGTTTCACATGTGTACTTATAATTAAATTATTTCCCCCATCTTGTGACTGACTGGATGGCACAAAGGCCTTTTTTAAATATTTTTTATAATCCACCATTCAAGGGTTGAGGAGGAACACTTATAAAGATTGAAGTGTTTGAGATAATTACCTAGCTAATAACCTTATAATTAAGAGATATATGGGGTTGATTTTCCCTTCATAATAACCCATCATGTCCACAGTCGAGCTGGAATGAGTTTTCGTGGATCTAAAAATGGACCACTTTGACATGATCCTTGGTTAGAACTAGATGGTGTGTTTCTGGGTGCACATCGATTATCATCTCTGGAAAGTGAGTGTTGTGGTAGTAAATGGAAGAACTCTAATTTTTCATGCTAGATGAGATCCTCAATGAGGATATATAGTACCTCTAATTAAAAATTTGGATAGTCATGTTTTTAAAATCTCATTTCTCATGTTGTAGGGTGATGATAGTGGTTGTTAAGATGGGTTACCTCATGATGATTTCCTAGAGTTATTTTCATAGGATTTATCAGGGTTTCCTTCTAAAAGGTATATGGAGATCCCCATCAATTTGGAACTGGGACTGATTCCAAAATATATTCCCTCAAACCATATTTTCCCCAAAAAGTTGATGAAATTAAAGAAATATAATAATTATTTGTGATCCAAAGTATTCATTCGTCCGAGTGTCTAACCATGGTCCTCACCTATCTTGTTTTCAATGAGGGAAGATGGATCTCTTTAGATTTTTATCAATTTCTATAAGCTAAATAAGGTAACAATCAAGCCTAAATACACCTTATCCAAAATTTATGACCACTTCTAACATCTTAGTGTGTACAGTTCATTCTCCAATATCGACTTGTGTTCTAGATATCACCAATTCAGAATCAAAGAGAAGTATATTCCTAAGACAACCTTCTAAAGCAGGTACGTCCACGTTGAGTATTTTTCCATTCCTTTTTGATTGAATAATTCTCCATTCATTTTCCTAGAACTCATGAATAATGTGTTCAATTAGTATCTAGAATTTTTTTTCATTGTATTTATGGAGTACAACCTCATTTAATATGGGACTGAAAAATAGAATGAGAAAAACTTGATGATTTTATTGGGGAATCTTTGAGATATTCATCTATATGCAGTGATTTATAATATTACCTTATGGATCTAGAAGGTAATGCTTTTGGGCCACAAAATTTTTTAATGTGGGGATTTAGTAGATTCTGAGAAGGTTAGTTAGACGATTTCATTGGAGTTTCCAAGAAACATCTTTGAGATCAGGTTATTTTTTCTTGGGGGTATTACATATAGTTTTCTCAATATTTCTCTTATATTTCTTTTCCAATTACATACGTCGACTGAAAAGGGAAATTTTTTAGTGGAGAACAAATTTTGGAAAACCTTTTCCTATCTTAGGTGGTAGTTTACCATTGACCATGTTATTATATTTACCGAATTTAGAATGTGATACATGGTCTGCTATGATTCTTCAAGTTTCTGTCTTTAGTGTGTCTTGATTCAAGATTACCATGTAGTGGAATATCGGTCTTACGTTCCAACCAAATGAAATCAATTACTCATCCCATTAAATGGAATTAAATTTAGTGATTCATTACTTTAATTGGAATCATCATAATATGATTTGGGAGAAGTATATAGTCTAATCATACCATAATATTTTGGTCTATATTTTCACTCAGAAGTATCTAAATTTAAGAATGTTCCATTTGATTGAGTACCTTCAGGGGTTTGAAGTTGACATTGCGCATACCCCAAGAAAAGGTAATGTGGAATAAAATGCCTTGAGATGGAAAATACCATTGTAATTTGATATTAATTTTAGTGATGAGTGGTATTTGATGGTGACTTTTTCCCAAAATATTTTTGAAACTACTGTGGAAAGTGGAGTGATGTTCATGGTTAGTGTTTAAGTGATTCTCTCCCTCCCATAACTAATTCAGTAGGAGAAGCCAAGTGATGAGTTATTATAACATTATATATAAATGTATCATGGTGGGGAGGTTACAAGTTAGTTTTTGTTTTTGTCCCCAAATGGATTACATTTCTTCAAAAGTTGTTTAGTTGTTCCATTGTCATGGTGAAATGTGGTGATGCAATATTTCCACCAGTATTAGTGGTCCATTCATCCAAGGACGTCCATAATGTTCTATGATGTGTACCTTCAGTTTTGGTGGTTAGGTATGAGATTTGATATTGTGTATTTTGTATCTAGATGTTATACCAATTATCTTCATAATGAAATGAACCATAGAAGCTCATGTTTTCTTCATCACCTACCCATTCTTACCTATAAGTTGGACGAGGTCACTATGGATTTTACCATAGGTTTACCTATGATGAATTGGGAAAAAAATGATATTTGGGTGGTGGTCGACTATCTAACTAAATATTCTAGTTTAATAAATATTAAATATTTATTCAAAGCAGACCAGTTGGGTCAATTATATAGTTAATAAATAGAGAGGTTTCATGGTGTTTCATCAGCAATCATTTCAGATATTGACCCATTTTTTATCTAATCGTATTGGTAATGCCTTCAGAATGTAATTGGATACTAGGTCAAGTTGAGAAAGTCATACCACCCTCAAATGAATGGTCAAATAGTGATGGTAAATAAGATTATTGAAGACATTCTCTAGGAATGAGTGGGGGATTTTAGAGGCTTGTGGGTTATCAATTTGGGTTTGGTCATGTTTTCCTTTTATAATAGTTAACAGTCCTAAATATGAATGGATCTCATTGAATAGATCTATGGTCATCCATGTGCATCCACATTTAGATTGGAAGAGGTAGGTGGGTCATCATTATTGGGACACTTCCTTGAACATGAGGTGTCTCATAAAGTATGCCTGATCTGGAGGTGGTTTTTAGATAAAATAAAAATTCCATATGTTATAATTTGATTAGTGGCTCTAAGAAATGTAATTATCAGTTGGTGGTCGAGTTTTTTAGGGTGCCTCCTTGATTAGATCACCATCAGCTGGGTAATAATCAAAAGAGAACACTTTTGCATGTAATCAATTTTGAGATTACCAAGATGGTTGGTAATGTGTAATACTAGTTGTCTTTTCTCTCATAGTTGACATCCTTCCATGTTTTGTTTCATGTCTCTAAATTAAAAAAGTATAATCTAAACCCATCCCACGGGATGAATTTGGAGGAATGGAATCTGGGGAATAATATGTTACTATTATAGAAACCAGTATATATAGGGGATTACCTATATAAATTTCTTTAATCAATATCCATACCATCGGTATGGGTTCATTGATTTCATAGGATCATCGATCATGAGACTGGGGAGATATAATATTTGGTTGTGGAGGAGTACCTATTTTTGTTCATTGGTAAGACTATAACATCACATTCAAGGGGAATAATGTTTTCATGGAGGGGGAAATTGTCACATACGTCATTTATTTTGAGATATTTTATCTTTTTTTTCAGTATTCTTTTATTCATGTGGTTGAACATGGTGTTTTTGGAGAGAAACATTGGTCTCGGAACTAGTAGTATATGGTTCATGGTTGGCACATGGTTAATGGAAACTATTCACCATCCTAGAAGAGACGGTGTTCCCTCTATATTGTCACTATTCAAGGTGCACAACCCACGCATGGGAATACAAGATAACCATTCACCTAGACCAGTATGACTTTTTGATGAACAAAATTGACTGTATAGGTGTGTACCCCTCCCCAAGAGACAATTTTGAATCATTTTTCTTTAAAGGGAGGTTCCACACTTATTCTACAAGGTTCGGAAAATTTGAGGCCAAAACATGTCGCCTACCCAGAATCATTAAAATATTGAATTTCCATGATCACCCTTCTATAATTTTATCCCAATTCCACCTATTCCTCATCCACATAAGATTTCTAGCCTTAGGAAGGTCCCCCCATCCATATGTCTCCCTTGTACATCCTTCTCTTGGTGGACATGGTGTGTATTCTTAGAGAAATCCTCAAGTAAGCCCCTCTTCTATTGTCAAATCCATTCTTCTTCGTTTCTTCTTCTCTATTACATAAATTCTATATTCTCTAGTTATATGGTTTCCCATAAATGTGTTAAAATTTAGTTCATTGGGTTCAATGTTGATGTTTATATATTTTTTGTACCATTCTAGGGTCTCTTTGTCATGTAGTAGTTGAATTCCACTAAATTCTATAATTTTCCATGAATGAGGTATGTTGGTACATGCTTTAGAAATATTGGATTAGTATGCATGATATTATTTATAGATGTGTTCTATGAATTGTGTGGGTGGGGTGCATGATGTTTTAAAAGTCTTTTGGTGTGAATTTGTGTCCAAAACTTATTTTTCTAATGAAAATGGCGGGGTTTTCTTTTGTGTTTCCATTTTTGGGTGCGTGAATGAGATGGCCGGAGTTTATATGACATATGATATGGAATTTGGAATCATTAAAAAAATAGTTTATGAGGATGGGAATAGTAGGTCTAAAAAACAATGTGGATCAATATGGAGAACACCCAGTTCCCCTTAATAAGATTGATGCTAAAACATTAACTAAACATTTATTGATGATTGGAGACCACTATAAATTTAGATTTAACTCTTGTTTTGTGGAACATGTAAGAGTATGTTGCTGGTTATTTTTTCTATACCATATCACAGAGATAATATGATCTTTATTCTTTAATAACCAAAATTTCATATGTATTTCCCATGGTTCTCATTTGATGATATTGTTTTTGGTCAGCTTTACCAAATGTTACCATCCTATTTGAATTTCAATGCATGTTCCCCTTTAAAATGTTTTCATTTTATTTCATTTCCTTTGAATACATGCTTATTGATATTTTCCATTAGGTTATGGCATAGAATCTATTTTGTTGATATCCTATTAGGCTTTGGATTGCATCATACATACACCCTTGAGTGTATGAAGACCTTCTTATGTTTGACCAATGTATAAGAAATATGTTATGTGGTGGTGAAGGTGGATCAGGTTGATAGTGTTCATTCTATTATAGTTGTTGGTGGAGTGGCATGGGGGTGATGAACCTCTTATTACAAGGAAGCTATGATGGTGTAGTACCTAATAGTTTGTATTATTTGGTTCTGGGATAAAAATAAAATACTCTCTACCTTGTGATAATTGGATCTATTTATATTATGGTTATCGGTTAATTTGTGATTAATGGATATTATTTGTTATTTATGGTTGTTTCCTGATAGTTAAATAATTATCAAAAGTTGTGTTTAATGGCCAGACACTTCTTTCCATCCATTGGGGGATCATGAACACCCTACTGCACTAGTTATAGGCCAGGTTGGGTATCAGGTTTGATGGAATCCTGACTTGGTTCGTGACATGAACTTGTTTTCTGGAAAACCAATGACCCTACTAGAACAACCCCTTATCATAGAATCCTAAACTATATAATTACTTATTTTATCATTATTCCTAGACCCACCCCCCCCCCCAAATTCCCTCATAAAAGATTTTGAATTCTAATGGAATTTATTCCAACACATCAAATGGTACAATCCTTGTATTATTATCATCTAATACATTTTTCTAAAAAGATTAAATCCAAAGTACATAATTTATGACCACTTTCTTATAGAACACAAAAAAGGTAACTTACTCACTAGTTAATCATTAAACACTTTAAAATGAATTTTAAAACCCCTCTACAGAAGCCCATGATTATCCAATTCCCCAAACACACCCCAACCCCCTATATGATGTTACATTATTAAGAGGAAATTATTAACACATTTACTAGGAATCATATACATGAATAAACTCCCAACCATTTAACATGAATCATATCCTCATGAGGCCCTTGAAACAAATACTCAACATTATATCCCTTGTATCTAATAATTTATCACCATATAATATCACCTTTAAAGTATTATCACATGAAATAGACTCACATGAACATTATAAATATGGTTATTGGGGGATCATAAAATTACACAACTATGAAAAGAATACCAATTCTACAGTTAATAAGATCTATCATATATCATTACCGTATATTTTTCCATTCATATCTCTCTATCCCCAATTCTCAATCATATATGATATTGATATGAAAAAATTTCAAAAATATTGGTTAGAATTTTAAGGACCACCTAAATCGTATTTATAGTATCCCCTCCCCAATATCATTCATTATTTACCCAGATTCTATAATAATTTAATAAATTAATATAATATAAATTAAATATATTAAATTAATGTTTAACAATGTTTTCCTGATTATATTTGAGATAAATAAAAAAAATTAAGGCTTCACATGGTTATTATAATGTATAATAGTACAATAATATATGTAACTCATGAATTAGGTGAAAAATTTGGACTTGAGTGCCATGAGATGGGAGTCAAATGAGGGGTTTCAGACATGTAGTCATGTTGCTGGAGGTCATGGTGGATCCCCCCCCCCACATTCTAAAAATATTAATTATTAAAAAAATTGTTATGTAGACCATCGAACTCTTGGTGATCCCTCTATGATTCTAGTGTACCACTATATACTTAGTGGTCATTCCAGTGACACACATCTTATGTACTTTCCAATGAAAACCTAGTGGGTTCTCACCTTGATTTTTATTGTATAAATTATTTTAAACTAAATGATTTTGAATTAACATAGCTCACAAATATAGATCCAAGATATTTTTAGTCACATATCCTCCTCCAAAACCTCCTCTTTAATCCAAATAACATGTCTAAATAGGCTATCCAAATCCAAAAATTAGTGATTAAAATGACAGTATCCCCAACTCCATTAGATTCCTATATATTTTTTAATTCTAATAACATATAATTATATGAGTCATTATAAAATTTCCACCATTCCATGTCACATCTTAAAGAGGTATTCTAGTTCATTTCCAAGAAATCATATTATCCACTTGAAAAAGATGACATATCTTTCCCTAAGACCAAAAAAACATGGCCATTCCATCCATTCACCTAACCTAGATAATTTTCTATTTTTATTGTACCTTAATTCATTAATCCATAATATTTACCCACTACTTCCTGAAAAATGTGTCTGAAATCAATTCCATCAAATTACACTCAATAACATTTGAAAAGTTCTAGTCAGTCCTACACTATACAATTTTCATTCAAAACTACTTTTTTCACACCATATTGGGATAATTACATATCATGGTCGTGATATCCTATAATTGATGAAATCATCAAATCATTCTACAACTAGTGTATGACCTTCCAAATTACTAATTCTACCCAATTAAAGACTGCTTCCAATGATGAATTCCATATATTTTTACACGAAATCCCTCTAATAATGAAAAATTGTGAAATAAAATGGTTCATTTAAAGCTACTCCCACTTAGTTATACAACATTTTACTCCCTTCATGACAACAAATAATTATCCAAGCCCAAGCCACACTTCATAAATTTATAAAATTCCTACTGTGGGGTGATTAAAAATTTATACTCTAACCAACAAAATAAAAATCAATATTTCATATAATATTTTATTCAACATTTAATAAAATTCATATAACATTATTCTGTAACCAAATGAATCCATAACAACCATTTTATAATTTTACTGTACATGTTATCTAAGGAGTACACCACTATATATACCACTCAATGTCCACACTATGAGATGATTCATATTATTATCCCCGCTAAAATATTATTTTAACCTCTTTGACATTCCCACCATAAGGTATTATCTAAAAACCACGACTCAGAAGACATGTACAATATTTTTTTAGGATTTTACCTCCATATTCTCACTTGAAACCATGGATAATGAAGTGATTTATGCCATCACAATGAAATCTCCCAATATCCTAACTGTATATTATCAAGGATAATATCCATCATGAAGTGTCCCATTGAATACACTTCCAAACATTCTCATGCATGAATACCTAAATGATTCATACACATTCTATAAATCCGTCATTATTGTTTTATTCGAACACCTAACAAAAAATTTCTTGATGGAATCATTCAACTAAAATTGTTATAATTTCCAAATTCCCAACCAGAGTAATGATTTATCATCTCATGGAGTCATAATTTATAAGCAAAAATCTTAGGTACGAAGTGTATTAATTATTACCTAATAACCTATGAATTCTATATCAGTAGTTTCCACTAAGTGATCCTTCCTCAAAAAATTATTTATCAACATACTAATCAATCCTTCCACATTGTTCTCTCATATTAACTCATAGTCTTAAAACCTTATCCTAATTTTTATAATATAAATCCACATTAAATAAAAAATTACCTTCAACCCATGTCATATTCAATAAATTTTACAAGTACACCATGGAATTATAGATGTTTTATTACACATATCCTTTCATCAGAAATGATTCCTAAACATACTGCCTCTTTTATTAAATGATGGAGAGAAAGCACAACATATGTTTCCAACAACTCCAAAACATCCACATACCTTGCTTTATTCCACAATATATACTTTATTACCACTTGGGAATGATATAACTCATAACCCAACATATCAAGGCAATCCCCTATCAGACTCATACATTAGATATCCCAATAAAAACACACACTTTCCACCCAGTCAATTAAGATCCATCAAACCTATGTGGGATTCAAGTAATCGTGTCACGCTCTGCCACCCTAATGATGAAGGAAGGGGGGAAAAGGTGACAAATTCTTCCCTCATCAAGATGATAGAGAGATAATGATCCCCAAGACCCACCTTCAATAGGCCCCTGAGTGGTGACTAACACCATGGGTATTTAATGTCACACAAAATAGAATACATTATCCTTTTTAAAGAAAACATAATCGGGAGATAACAAAGTAAAATCCAAAATAAATCCAAACATTTCTATAAAGGAAATCACGATTCATCCCATTCATGGTTTAAATGTAGACTGCAACAAAATTATAACCAAATTAGTAAAACAAGAACCATAAGAATGAGCCTAAGAAGCAACACAACAACTATCCTGACACCGGAGCTTGTAAAGTCTAGTGTGGTCCTCAAAGTCCCCCTAGAGTCCTAAAAATAGTTTTTCAAATGTAGGGTGAGTATACAAGTATAAATAGTAAGAAAAATAACGTGACTCATGAAAATAGGGGGGAGCACAAAAATAACCATGTGAGAAAATAGTTGAACCTCATAGAACCTACTGTGGAATACTAACCATCATTGACTAACCAAGGGACACTAACCAAATAACGCAAGTCAAGTAAATTATTAGTATAAAAACATCTACATTAGGGTACCTTGCACCACTTTCCCACAATTTAACTTCTATTCTGAATAGCTAATGTCATGACCATACCACTCTTCCAAAATGATGTCCCACTAACACAACCCCCCCCCCCCGCACACACCTAGGACTCAACCGCACAAAACATCCCACCTGTAGACACCTAATCCACAACAACCATGCCCCTCACCTAAAGACACATGGCCCTCATCCACAAGACAATTTGGAAAATAAACATGGACCATAAACAGGTTGGCCTCTCATCCACAACAATACTTCCCAAAGGATCATGGATTATGGTCAGCCTTATACCATTACAGCACTCCTAGTTACGCACAAGCTGTAAGAACCCAGAAGATGGTGTGAGGAAGAAAGTCAATATCCATACACCCTTCCTTCCAATAGGATGTTCGGAAAGACACCCTCACCTATGAAATGTGGTTGTTTGGTGAATGGTAATCCATAATGTGAGGTGCATATAGAAATCATAAGTAAATATATATTATACACATATGTAAACAAACTGTCAGCCCAACCTATAGTTCCCAAAACAAACAACTAACCCACATAGAACCACTTTTTCTACTACCCTGATATGCACAAACACACATCAGTCACTACTAGAGAACAAAATAAACCCATTATTCATTACAAATTTAATCCATTGTTTTAATTAGGGTACACGGTAATTTATTCTGACACTTCCATGGGAAATGACAATGTAAAACAACTATAACCACATCAGAAGGCAAAGTGCCTGATTAACTAAACACAAAACATCGAACCCACATCATTCTTTGGTACTACCAAATTTGGACAAGGGAAGAGGAAAAAAGGTAAAGAAATTCCATTTTAATACTCATTCATAAAAAACAAAGAAAAACAAACCAAAGTTCCACTACACATCACCTTTTTTCTTAGAAAATTTTCTAACTGTTACCAACTATCATTCATTAATGTTATACCAAAAAATAATACCCCTGCAACTAAACCTTCCACGCTACTACACACACAAACCCCATATGTAGTCCCACTACATAAAAAGCCCATAACCACAATGTACTACCCCTACCCAATGTTTCCCCACAATCATAACACAAGAAAAGGCAATCCCAATGCCTATAAGTTTATCCATTAAAAAATCAATCAATCTCTTATACTGGGATTCAGTTACACCTCTGGTACCACCCGATACACAAATCCCACAAAAACCACCATTAATTCATAGCCCCACCACACACACATACCATAAACTTTTCACATAACTCCCCTATCCACCCATGCACCCACAACCTATACAAGTCTAGAACCCCATAAAACACACAACACACGACCACACCATCAAGACCAGGGTACTCATATTAATCCAATAGGGGTTCTATAATTCCAAGTTAAATAACATGTCTCATCATAGAACATGTTTGATCCTATTTCATCAACATAATTATCCATGTATTCGTGATAAAGTAGATTTCCAGTAACATCAAATTATAAAACATTATAATAAAATCAAACAAAACACCACCAATGTTCAAGAAAATTACACCAACGACAAGGATTTTCTAAGGACATACAACCAAAAGAATCCATAAATAAACTAAAATAATAAAAAAAAAATTGAATTCAAACATGAAACCATTACCATCCTATTATTTCATTTACCTTTATTATAATATTATCATATTCCCATCTAACAAAATTTTTATTTTAAGATAATTATCCAACCACTAATCATAATGAGCCATTTTTATACCCACACCTCCTCATGCAAAATTAATGATATTTAGAATAAACCCCTACATGAAATATAAGGTCTCCACAGCTCTTCTTTGTGGCAACTAAAGGGGATCAGGCGAGTTGTAGGAAACTCCAATAAAATTGTGAAAATAGGGATCTAGCAGAAATGCACGAATTGCCTTGATAGGAAGGCTCTATGCACGAAAATAGGTAATAAGAAACACACATTTAATTTAATATATCAACATTGATGAACCATATCCAATATTAATGGAAGAACTGTTTTAAAATGCGTTATTGTAGAATCATTCTCAAGATCAAAAAGTTTGAGTATCAGAAATCCCACAAGAATGTTAGAATATTAATTAGATACTTAATATCTTTTGAAATTCCCAAAAAAACACCAAAAAAAATTTTAAACTCAGTTTACATCAAATAATATTTAAGAGGGGCGAAACTGGAAAATTGGGAAAAACTAGAAAAACTGAAAATGATTCATCGATGGTTGTGTCCACAACACTGATCCATCGATAGAAGAGCTACTGACGCAACCTACTAATGTTGATCTAATGTTGTTGAGCCACTGATTGGTGAGCTAACGATGGGTGAGATACTAACACATCTTACCAATGTTATGCCACCTACACTGAGCCACTGATGGGTGAGCTACCAATGAGTGAGCTAACGATGCGACCTACTGACATTGAGTCACCGACATTGAGCAACTGATGGGTGAGTTACCGCAGATGATCTAAAAATTCGACCAATTGACGTTTATCCACCAATGATGTGCCACTGATGGGTAATCTATAGAAGAGCGAGCTACCGACGCGATCTACCGACGTTGAGCTACTGACACTAAGCTACTGATGCAATGACCCCCCAACACCCCGAACCCACTAATGATGAATCTCATAACTCATTGATGTCCAAATGGCTGACCCAAAGACAAAAAAACTATAAATTTATAAAACTCATGAATCATGCTACCATTACCTCCCTGAACACCCTAAATAATGGATTTTCATAATGGAATGGATCGAGGAAATCTTGGTTATTACATCAGATACCTATCAGTTAATTATCATCCCAATGAATTTAAAAACAACACCTTGATAAGAGTGGTTTGATCAAATTCCCCATATGATACCTCTTTGAAAAAAACCGATGTGATTTTATAAATATGGAGTGAAAACCCCAACATAAATTGTCACTTCCTTGATATCTATCTCCTAAGTAACAATAAAAACACTAAGGCCCCACTTCCAAAAACAACAAAAAAACACATATGGTCACACAATATAGACACATGGATTAGGGAGTTCCATCCTTCATGTGACGACACTATCCACCTTGGGCGGAATTGACTTTCCCAAAAGGTTTTAATCATATCCACATTAATGCATCTAGATTTGGGATCATGTCTACCCACCACCAATGAAGACTTTTCCACAAACAATCAGAGAACTAGGAAACAACTCATATGTTAGTGAACAAGGTCAAGAATTACATCATAAAATGATGTACAAAAGTAAAATTCAGAAATAAAACCTATAATTTCTCTCAGTATTGGAAATTCATCTATAAATCCCACTCCCAAGTACTCTCCTTGTGGCCTCCATGCCTCAAAATCATGAAAACCAATGCAATGTACCATCCATGAAGCATGTTCTACTCATGATCGTTGATTATTACAAGTTACTCCCTAATTTTTGTGTCATCCATGATATCCAACTATCCTTAGTCAATGATGGAGGAGTCATCATATAGGTATTGACAATTCTGAGATATGTTGAAGACATTGTGGATCCTCTCCAACTACAGTTGTAAAACAGGATAATATTACACCATTCCAACTCATCCCAACACTTATAAATATCCAATGAACCTTAAAGAATTTTTTCCCATTTCCAAACCAATGATTCTCACACTAAGGGGAATCCTTCATGAATCGTAGTCCCTGACCTCGAATACCAAATTCCTCCTTGTATGAATGAAATATGAATTTTATCATTCGTTTTCTACCATAATCTATTCAAGAAAAAGTTTCACCTTCTCCTTCTTACTCTATGCAACGTCTGGACCATGAACAACTAATTCTTAAACCTTAGTCCAACACAATGGTGAATGACACGACCACCAATATAGAGCTTCAAACATATCCATACCAACAAAAGTGTAATATAAATTGCTTGTAAGAAAACTCTACTATGGTAAAATGTGCCACCCAAGACCCACTAATGTCTAGAACACATTCATGTGACATTTCCTCTAATCTGTAGATAGTCCTCTCTACTTGTCCAACTGTATGAGGGTGGAATACAACGTTGATTTGTATCTAGGTGACATAGGCATGCTGTAATGTATTCCATTCTCGTGACATAAAATGTGTATCCTGATCCAAGATGATGTATCATGGAATTCCATGTAACCACCACACCTAGTCCACATACCTCTATTCTAAGGAATCAGCTGCGGTCGACACCTTGATCGCCATTATGGGAGCTGACATCTTCAACTATTCCACAACTACCTAAAGGGAATCGCATCCTCTCTAAATCATGGTTAATAATTTGATGAAATATATTGATATGTCCTCCCAAATCCACTTGAGAACGTCAAAAGGATGCAATAGACCACAAAGAACACGGTGCTCAGCATTCAACTGCTAACACACTAGACACCTTGTCACAGACTTCCCCACTGCCCTATTCACCCTGGGCCACCAAAACTATTCCCTCAAGTGTTAGTATATCATATAGCCACATGTATGCACCACAAGGGGTGATCTAAGTAACTCATAGATAACTCCCTCATGCATTTCCATAGGGAGAAATTGATTCCCATGGAATAGTTCATTATTCTATATATGCTCTTACCATACCTCCAGAGCATCACTGTAGATAGCATGATCACGAATAAATTCCGTATCTGAGTCTCCCCATTGAGAATCCTCCACCCACCACACTAAGGATTATATTAGTGACATCTAAAAAATATAGCCTCTATTATCATCCTCTCTCACATACTGATGTATATCAGCAAACTCCTTTATTTCCTTCCAAGCATCATTGGATTCCCAAACTACATCCTTCTATGAAATTATAAGTAAGGAATTCGACATCACATTCATGTTTCCTTAGGTTTAATAGATCTCAATGTCATAGTCGAGGAGAATCTCCATCAACCTTCATATTCACATTTTCAGGTCCCACTTGGAGAAGATATTCCTCAAGATCTTGCAAACCATGAAGACCAAAAAGTGCTCCCCGAGGAGGTAATGTCACCACAACTTTATTGCAAACACGACAGCTAAAATATCTATATCATGGGTGGGATACAAACATCCGTGAATGTGTTACAACCTAGAACCCTAAGAGATCACTCACCGATGTTTCATCTGCACACATACAAATCCTAGACTAGAAGCATCACATAACACTTCAAAGCCACCCCTTCCTCTAGAAATCTATAAACTGGGTCACTAACCAGCTACCCCTTCAAGTAGCTAAAATAATCGTGACACTTATCAAACCAAATGTAGGCCTGATCATTTCTAGTCAATTCCATCAATGTAGCCTCTACTCATGATAATTCAGGTATGAAACTCCGGTAATATCCCACAATACTAAGAGTGTTGTGAACACCTACCACATTCTTGTGTGCTTCCCAAGAAATAATCACCTCGATCATTGATGGATCCACTGTTATCCATTGCTAAGACACAAAGTGTCAATGTATGTGCACCTATCACGTTCTGAACTTTCACATAGATAACTTCTTATAGAGATAGTGGTGTCAATGGGCCTCCATTATGGTCTATATATTCTTGTTGTGTTTCTCTTATGACCTTGACTAGATTAGGATGTCTTCGATGAACACAACGACGAACTGTACCAGGAACGTGTTGAATAAATCGTTCATGAACCCAATGAACCCAAATGGTGCATTTTTAACGCCGATGGGCATGAACATAAACTCAATGTTCCCATTCCGTAATCTAATAATTTTCTTAAGGATATCACCCTCCTTCACCCTCAATTGGTGATTTCCAAACCCAGATCGATATTAGAGAACCAACCTTCTCCCTTTAATTGGTCCAAAAGATTTTAGATTCTCAGAAGCGGGTAACGATTCTTTACCATCACTAGATTCATTCTCTTATAGTATATGAACAGCTTCAAACCTCCTACTGCCTTATTTGTGAACATAACTGAGGCACCCCATGAAGACACACATCGCTGTAAAAAACCCTTATTCATCGTGTTGTCAACATGAATCCTCAACTCCCACAACATAGAGGGTGCCATCTGATATGAAGACATAAAAATATGAAGGGAACCTTGTTGCTAGTATATTCTGATCTCAATGTCACATCAAGAGGGTAGAGTCCCAACCAACTCTTGGAAGACATACAAGAACCCTATGAAAACCCTTGGAACATCCACCATCTCTATGACTACTGATCCTAATGATAGATCAGCTGGTAAAGAGAGAAGAGGATCCACATAATTAATACCCACCAGAAAACCCAAATCACTGGTGAAAACTGCACGCTGGCCATCCACAACCGAAAAAAGACTCTCCTACAGAATCAGTCGATAATTGAGTGTATATAAAACAACTAGTCCATGAATGGGATGAAATTTTAAAACTACATCTATAGTAATGATGATCCCCACTGGACTGATATGGCCCCAACATCAATCTACATCCTCAGAACACATCAAACAAGCTGGTGTGACCTCCAAAATGCGTACTCAACAACCAGGGCATGGTAAATCCCTCTATATATTGTCCATTATCATGGGCTAGATTAGATGAAACATATTATTGTGAGGATCCTAAATCAATCAAATTGTAAGAGAGAGTTCTAAACAGACTGATCATATCTCTAACAACCTCCGACCCCGCTAAAACAGATGCATTGGCAGTGTGATACTACCCATAACCAGCTCCTCTACCCCTCTTAATTTGTCCATATCTCTAACCATTACCTAGTCTAGGTCCCTAATTAGCACTCAAAAGTCATCCTCCTCCAACATTGTCCACCCTATGTGAATAAAGAGGTCACTTCCCCTGATGTTGGAATGGCCTGACCAATAATAGTTGCTACCAAGGTGGACGTTGAACCTTCACATCCCCAATGTACTGTGCTCAAACTAGAAATAGGTTCCAAAAATTTCTATGACCTCAACAAGCAATGAACCAAAATCCTAGTCCCAAGTGGAAAGGGCGATGAGTAGGAGATCAGAACTATAATTGTGGAGGGCTAATTCCTGCCTGCAAAAAACATGAAGTCCCTGAAACTAGAAACCTTCTAATGATTGGCTTCCCCTTCGAATAACTCAACTAGATCCCCTCCAATAGTAATCCTCCCTACGAGTTCATCCTCTCCTCTACTTCGGCCATATTATGAACTTCTGGGTATGCTGGTATAGTGAAGGGGGTGAAAAAATACTAATGAAAATGTAGGAGTGCCTCCTCCTAGAATCTCATCTACGACTCATCACCAAGAAGGTGATCCCGACCAAAGAATAAGAGATCCTTGAACAGGTTACCTATTTCCCTCACTAACTTACTTCCATGTTGTAGGGAGAGAAGATCCTTCTTCTTCTCAACATTCATCACTGATGAAAGAAATTCTTCCCCAATCTCCTTCCCAAAGTCTGCTCATGAGACCTCGGTATCATTCCTCTCCTCGATATAAAGCATCCACCACTGATGTGCCTCTCCTCACATCTAGCTCTGTGCATGAGTAACCTAGTGCTCCCTCGGAGAGAGGATCATGGTAAAAGTGATGTCATCTCTTCAAGCTAGCCTTGTGTGTATGAATCTAAAATGTTGTATTTGTAAATCCCCAAGGTCTTCTACTGGATGACAGGAAGTGTCTTTTCCAAAAGTTGTCTTCCTCCTCTCGATCGGTCCTCCTTAGATCAATCAATTTATCCTGATGGGCCTCAACTACTCATACCACACGTGGGCGGAGTCTGGGTGCCAATTATTAAAAATGGTAAACAAGGAACTCCTAATCCCAAGTTGTATGGGAATTTTAATGTAAAATTAATTTGAACTCATTAATAAAATTAAATTACCATAACTCCCAAGACACACAAGAACATAATCCATTATAGTGCATATACCTTTCCTAGGGTCTCTTACCGACAATCAGTGTTGCCTCAGTTGGTCAGTCAGTAGGTCCATAGTCCTTGCATCAGATCATAGGGGGGCCTAAAATCACATGTCCACATAGGTATACCCTGACTTATTTCATGCACCAAGGTTGCCTAACTCTGTTTCCCAATAATAGCTTCAAATATTCACTATTCATAATAGTAAAGTCCATTATATCCCTCAACCTCCTTTGATACCATTCTATCACGACCCGCCATCATCAAGATGTGGGATGGAGCAACAAACCTCCACACCCATCCCACTTAAAGATGAAGGAGAGATAATGACCCTCAAGTCCTACCTTTAAAAGGCCCCGGAGTGGCGAATATCAACAAATGTATAAAATGTCACACATATTGGAAGGAATTTTCGTTTTCAATGAAAACATGTTCGGGATATAAGTCGGTAAGATTCCAAAAAACATCAAAAAATTTTATAATGTGAACCAAAATCCATCCCATGCTTGATTTAATTATAAACTACAAAAAAAAGTACCCCTAATGTACCAAAGTAAATATTATATTCAATATCATAGAAACTATCCTGACACATGAGACAATAATGTGCATCATGGTCCTTATATTCTTCCTGGAAACCTGAAAACTATTTTAGAGATGTAGGGTGAGTATATAAGTATACCCATCTGGAAAACTAAATACATTAATTCACTAGTGAGGGAATATACTAATTCGTCTATGAGGGAATAATATAAATTCATATCTCCTTCCAAGGAATACTAAAAAGAACAACCTATCCAAGGAACACTCAAAAAATAACGCATGTCAAGTAAACAATTTGTATATGATCATCGATATTTGGGTACCCTACAAAACCTTCCTGCTAGTTAACTATTATTAGTAATGTATAACGTCTTGACACTACCAATCATCCGGAACATAGTCCCACGTACACAACACACTCGCACACACCTAGTCCTCAACCAAACCTCCCATCTCACCCACAGACCCCTCAGCCTCAACAACTATTCCTCTTTCTGGATTAAACCTAGGACTCATCCCAAAGACACATGGGAAAACAAACGTGGAAGGAAAATACCTAGGCCAGTTATCCACAACAACCCTTCCAGAATGATCTTGGACAATGGAAAGCCTCAGGCCAATACAGCCTACCCGGATACACTCAAGTAGAAAAAACCTAAAAGAGGGTTTAAGGATGAATTTTAGCAACTAAAGATCCATCCTTCCACTGGGATGTTGGGAAAGACACAGTCCCCAATTAAAGGGGTTTGTTCAGAATATAGTGATCAACAAAGGTGTGGTGTGTGTAGAAATCACAAGGAACTAAAATTTACACATATATGTAAACAAAAACACTGCCTAACCTATGGATCCAAAAACAATCAAGCATCCAATAAATACAAACATTTTTAGCTACCTTTATATGCACAACCACATAACATCCACTACTAGGGAATACAATGAACCCCTTTTTCCTTCAACGTTATCTATTTATTTACTAGTGGTTCACTTTAACATTTTTCCGAAACTACCCTGGGAAATAACTAATAACAATATCTGTAACCGCCTTAGAAGGTGATGTTCCTGATTAACTAAACAAACAACAGCCTACCCACTTTATTCTTTGGTACTTCCATCTTTGAGAAATGTAAGAGTGGGCAGGGAAAAACATTTCCATTTAAACACCCAATCATAAAAACAACAGAGAACAACCAACCCGCAGTTCCACTGCACACCACTTTTTTCCCTAGAAACTCATTAAACCACTACCAACAATCATTATTAAAAGTTGTACCACACAATCATGCCCTCGCAACCAAACCAGCATCTCCACTGCATACACAACTCTTATATATAGTCCAACATCATAAGAAACTCATAACCACGTGGTTTTCCAACTTCCCAACATCACTCCATGACAATAATATAAGAAAAGGTAGTCACGCTTCCTACATATTTATCCACTCTATAATCAATCAATCTCTCAACCTCAGATTTTGTCACTCCCCATTTACCACCCTATAAACAGAGACCATAGAATCCACCATTAATACATAGCCCAACCACACACATATACCCCACCATTCTCGTTAAACTGACTCCTCTATCCACCCCAATACGCACAACCTACACAAGGCTATAACCCGTTAAAACACACATCACACAACCACACCATCAAGCTATGGGTATTCAGTTTTATCCAACAACTGTTTTTTAATTACACTTTAAATAATATGGGTGATCAAAGAATAGGTTTGATCATGGGATTCCACTTAATTAACAAATATATGTGATTAAGAATATTTCATGTTATTGATAATTAGCAAATATTATTTTAAAAATATAGAATACCACTAGTGCATAAGAAAAGACCACCAACCATCAGGATTTTAAGAAGGTCTAAAGACACAATATTCAGTAAATAAACAATGATAACAAAATAGAAATGGCGACCAAACATCAAACCACTACCAAACCATTATTTCATTGTCCTTTATTATCTTTTGATCATATTCCATTATTTATATATTGTTTAAATTAAATTATCAAACATTTTTCATAAGGAATCATTTTTATAACAAACTGGAATGATGAATAATTAAATCGAGGTAGAATAAATCCATACTTGAAACAAAATTAGATCAAATCTCTTATTTGGGCCAAGAATAGGGGATCACACGAGCAATATGAAACTCCAACAAAATTGTGCATGATAAAGATTTAGTACAAGCACATTACTCTTCTAGAGATTAAGGGTCGAGGTTCACCACGATGGAATAGAAAACAAATTGGGAAGGGATGATCCTAGCTTTGAAGAGATGGATCATATATTAAAGGAATAATGGTTTCAAAATAACATATCGTGGGATTGTGGTCATGATCACACTTTTATGTATCTAAAATCCCTCTGAGGATAATGATATTGAAGATATTCTTTACATCCTTTGAAAAGACCTTAAAATGAACAAAAATGATTTAAACATGGTTTACATCAAATAAGACGTATGTGGTGAGAAACTGGAATACTAGGAAAATTAGAAAAACTAGAAATGAGCCATCGATGGGTGAGTCACTGGTGATGAGGCACCGATGGCTAAGAGTTCAGCATGACCTATTAACGTTTTGCCATTGACGTTGAGCCACTGAAGGGTAAGCTACTGACAGGTGAGCTAGCAATGCGACGTACTAACATTGAGAAACTGATGATGAGCCACCGAAGCTGAGCCACCAACAGGTGAGATACTAACGAGTGAGCTACCGATAGGCGAGCTATCGATGCGACCTACGGATGTTGTGCCCCTGATGATAAGCTAATGATGCATTGACTCAACGGTACCCCCGGACACACCGATACTAACCTCCCTAACTCACCAATTCCAATGCCCCTAACTCACCAATTTTTCTGCCCCTAACACACTGATAAAAAAACATTAAATATGGAAAACTCTTGAAATGAGCTATCATTGACTCACAAAACACCCTAAACACTATATTTTCTCAATGGATTAGCCCATGTAAATCTCTATTATTACAAATTGGGTCTTTTAGGTATACAGGTACATGATTCTAAGCTACATAGTTACTATATGCAATAAATTCCTCCATGATACCAAACCAACCAACACTATTACCATGCCTAGATAATAAGTAAGGCATCCAAATAATTCAACCCCAGTATATTACATAGGTAACCCAAGTAATTATTAATTATTAATTATTCTAACCAATCTAACAAAACCATTATTCCCCTATCTTCCCTCCCAAGGGTTCTCAGGCCATCCACTCATCCAATATCAGTTCCAAGTTATTTCAACGTCACACAAAACTAGTCATAATATATACATACGTAATTGTGAAAATCTATAATCCAATCCTTCTCGTACCATCTTAAAAATTAACATTACATCAAGAATCTTATTTTGTAATCATGGAACAAAATTATCACTTCTATTCTTGGTTATTTTTCAGTCCCTAAATAGATTATTAAACAAAAATAAAATTAAATTTCTTTATAATTTTAATTTACTTTATACAATTCTTCTGAAAGAATATTAAAAACATGTTTTTTAAAATTAATTAAATCATTTATTTTCTAAAACCAAATTATCTAAAATGTTTCCAAAAACTATTTCCAATCATAAGATGTCATACACATGTTCGATAGCCTATGGAAAAGTATAATTAATCTAAAGAAACCTCTTTCAAAACTAGTTTAATATTAGAACAATTAATCATAAAACCTTGTATCATAATTATTGAAAAATAACACAATTATAAAATATTAGTGAAAAAAATCCCACGTACCCAGTAACATTGAATTCTGTCATATTAGTTTTAACTAGGTACAGAGATGTTTCTATCCAAACTTTTGACTAGAACTAGCTCAATTGTCAAATACTTAAATAGATATTAATAAAATAAGAATATCAAATACCACTGATAAAAAATAAACCCAACTCACAGGAATAGTAACCAATTTTGTGGTGTTATCTTACCTAAATCATGAATACCCACACAATAGAGTTTTATAACCAGTGGACATGTTCTATAATTAAACCTAAGGAGACTATAGTCTCTGTACAAAAATGAAGATAATAAAAATAAAATAAAAATCAATAAAATAGATTAAAAATATTTTTATAGTGGAAATAAATATAAAAGACTATAATAAATATATATTACTAAATTTATATTACAATTGTGTATATTTCACACAATTAGTCATTCAATAGATTGAGCACCACCAACTAGGATAATGATATACATTTATAGATAAAATAAAAAAAATTAATTATGTAACCCTATGCCATAACATTATTCCCCACCTTAATCTCATATCAATAACACTATTGAGGGACTCTAGAAAAACCATTACTGTAACAGCCCGAGATTTTATAAAAAAATATTCTTTTTAATTTCATTAATGTCTTGTGTTGTACGCTACACCAAAAGGAGCTTGCTCAACATGCATCCTTGATTTGCCTTGCATTACACGCAATCACGACCTTCCTCGATAGCGTGTGTAGTACGCAATACTGAGTTTCACTAAACAACGATATGTTATTATAATATTATTAAAACTAGCCATTATGAATAGTAATAACCACCTTTTAAATTTTTAGAAATTTTATATCTCAAAATGGACTTCATTTTTGGATTCAGAGTACCGAATTTAACCTAAGGTGAAATTTTGGTACTTTTCAGATAACTTTCATTTTTTGATGAATAGTGAAACCACTAAGTGGTAGTTAAAAAATACTAAATTTTTCATAAACCATAATTTTACCGCTTTTGTGAGTGGAATTTCGAAAATCTAAGAGACCCGGTTGACTTCAGTAAGTAAAATGTGGTTCAATGAGATGAATATAATTTTTTGGTGAATAGTAACTTTTTACTTTTTTTACCACGGTTAAAAGTAAATAGGGTAATTAAGGGTAAAAATGATATTATTATTACCCTAACACATGTCCTATTCTATTAGACAAGTGTAATTCGACCCAAAACAACCTTATTAATAAAATATGACCATTTAGGCCCCTTTGATTAGATTACGACATTTATTATTAATTTATTTAAAGAAGGGTTAAAATTGTTAAAATAAAAGTTTAATAAGTAAATAATTTTTAATATGGGGTTCTACATAAGATAAATTCGACTATAAATAATAATTAGAAAGATAAAATGATTTCCTACATAATGGTATTTTATTTGTTATTTTTAGACATTAAATAATTTAATTTATTTATGACACAACAATGATGCAGTAATTATCTTATTAATGAAATATAGACATAATTGATGTTATAAATACCCAAATATATATAATTTGAAACTTTTTATGAAATAAACTAATTTTCTAGGTTAATATGACATGTTAGGATTGATTTAATTAACGTTTTTCGAAGTAATCATTCTGTTATGAGTTTCAGAAAAATCAACTATTGAATTGTGTCAAAATTGACATAAAATAGTTATTAAAACAAATATTATATTATTAATTGTTATTTTATTCCTAAAAATCTACGGTTCAGCCAAATGAATTATATAAGGTTATATATATTAATAAAACACAACTTGGGGGTCTCTTGGATGTATATGGTATGTTTATTAACTATATCATATAAAAATACAAAGTGACATGGTAAATGTCAGTCTAATTAACTAAGAGTTAAAACTAAAATATAAGGTTAATATAATGACCTAAACTCTTCTAAATTCTATTGGATGTGATTATTTCGACCCATCCCCACCTTATCTTCGAAATAAATCAATTTGGAGCTATCTAAAACCGAACATGACTTTATAATAAAATAATATTTTTAGTTATTCCAAAGGTGCCCCTCTCCTCCCTTATAAAAGGGAACCTCCTCCCCCTATTCCTCACACCACATTGAGCCTTCAATCTCGGCCATCCCCTGAGAATTACTTCTCTCCACTTCCCTAGAAACATCCTAGAGCTTCTGGTCTTCTTCAAAGACCTATTTTAGTGCCCTAAAAGGAGGTCTCAATGAAGCACTTCAAAGAAGAGGTAATGTCCGTTACCGATTCTTTCATCTTTATTTCTTCCTCCACTTCTTCTTAATTAGTTTTTTCATTATGAAGTAATAACATCAGTATCAATCATATACTGATATTTTATTATATTTATAAAACAACCCTATTTAACCATCTATCCATCCTACAGAAAAAGAAATCACCGCGCGTGCGTAGGTACGGAATACTGTCTCCACGCCGTGGTGTAATCTATTTTCCACCACCACATTACTTGGATGGGTATAATGGTGTATATAATGACTACATATGACTATTATAAAGTGATATTTATTCTGAAATAGTATACATAAACTCCAATAAAATTCCACGATCATAGGAACGATATCATCACTCGTGCGTACGTACGGACTACCGTCTCCACGACGCGATGAGATTCATTCTCCACATTAACCATTCATGAATGATTATAAAGTATATATAATGAATAATAATGAAATATATGACATGTTAAATCTACTGGATTTATGTATATATATATATATGTATTTCATCTACTTACTTCCATTCAAGACAATAAGGAAAGGAAAACAGCGTCCATGCGTACGTATGGACTACAGTCTCCATGAACGGTGTGTTTCATTTCATTTATCTATCGATTATATATATATATATATACTAAATATATATGATATATAAATCACGTTTTATATTATGGAAGTAAGTAAATCATGATATAAGTAATAATAATGTAAAGAACAATAAGTCCAAACAGATACGATAAATGAAACGATTTTTAACCAAAACTCTTCTTTAACATGGAATTTACAAAAGAACGTGTAATATAAAGTCATAAGTGAACCATATATGATATCATAACAATGAATATGATTCTATAATAAGTTAATGACACTATTTAAATCATTATACAGGAGGTTTGGATACGTACAAAGCATATCAGACTTAAGGTAAGGGAAATATCACAATCTCATTTTTATCCGAGATTGTTTATACTTTGGCATTTACTGGGTGTATTTTATCATCCACATCCATGTTTCCTAAATATGTAATATTATTTCCATCCACCTAAAATTGTTTAAATCCAATTTTACCCTTCGGTGAGTTTTTAGTAAAGGATATGAAAGGAATCTTTTGTCGTTTTTCATATGAGGTACTTTTTGACTTTTCCGACAAAAGTACGAAGAATGTTTTTTTAACTTATATGGAATGAATGGATTTTTAAAACATTATTTCCAAAAATATTCTTTTACATGTTTTCAAGTTTATTTTTAATCAACTTATTTTAGTTTAAAATTGTATGACATGTTAAGAAAGGAAAAGTGTTTTTTGAAGTAGAAAGGATATTTTCCTCAAGAATGAAGTTCAAGTGTTTTATCAAAATTATTTTCCATATAAGATAATAAAGGGTTCTGTTTTTATCCCTATTGATTTGATTATGTTGTGATGGAATTATATTTTTATGAATTCCTTTATCTTATATGAATTGTTTTATGATGTCACGATGTTTAAGATTCCCATTTTTATTACATGGGTTATGAAATTATGTATGATTTAAGATTTTGTGGCACACATAATAATGGTATCATTATGAGATGGGTGGGACCTATATCTCCCTCCAATGCATTGGGTAAAGAGTTTATATCTCATGAGATAGACATGGCTGGAACGGTAGGTTATACTGGTTCATTGAAACAGGACTGAATCGAGGGTGACTCGGTTCAGAAATGGACTTTGTCCACTAAGATAGTCTTAGAAATTAGTCTTGACTAATAAGATATGATTCTCTATGATTATGTGTGTATACCGCAAAGATTCATGTTTTAAGTTATGATTATTGAGATTTCATTTCACTACTATGATTTATCCCATGTTATGATATTACGATCTCTTTTGTAGGTTAAGATTTTCAAAATGTTATGTTCTTATGAATATGATGTGATTGATTTTTATTTTGTATACCCTGACTTAGCATTTGAGCTCACCCATTTATGTTTTCTTCTCCCCAGGATATAAAGAAAGGTTTTAGGTAAGAAAAAAAAAGGGAAGATCTTTATGGGAGATGTTGAAGATCTTTCACCATGATTAGAAGATTACGTTCCGAGTTTCCAAAGACACTAAACTATTCTGGTCCTTCTGTGTGTGTTTTTGTTATGTAATAAGTATTCCGCAAAAGTAATGTAATGTCATTGTACGTTAAGCGTCAGGTCTCTACAGTTGGTATCAGAGGAAAGGTTTAGTCAACCTTTGGAAACTAGGATGCGGAAACGTTAGTGAGATCCCTAGAGATATTTCTGAGGTATGTCTAGGGATGTCCCTAAGGTTAAGTATACGTATAGGTTATAGTACTAGAATTACACTAACGATCATAGAATTAAACCTAATATGTTAGATATTTAAGGTAATCCCCCTTTATTATGTTGTTTTCTCTATCATGATTTTTGCCTCTCACGCTATTCTTTTCGGGTTTTAGAAAATGGCTGGAAACAAGATGATTCACGATAATGGAGGATACGATGGACAATGGAATGATATTATTCATGAGGAACCAAATGAAATGGGATTTGGAAGTCTGAACATCATTATTATTCCAAATCAGTAATCTTATAATATGATCAATAAAGTAAAATTTGTTAAGTTTCCTGACTCGGATAATAAGAGAATGATGGAGTTTCATGATGATCATAGAGGAAGGAAAGTTCAATTTCCCCTATGTAAATCATGTTGGAAGAGGAATAAAGGAGAATGTTTCAAAGGAACTGGAATATGATTTGGGTGTGGAAAAGAAGGACACAAAGCAATTAAGATCAAAGGAAAAGGTTCAATTAACACTAGGGATGAGGATGATGGTATTGCTACGACATCAACAATGGTTAAATGTTTTAAATGTGGAATGGACGGGAATTATGCAAACCAATGCCCTAAGGGAAAGTCTCATGAAGAGAATCAGTATTTTCGTATGGGTAGTATTTATGCAGATGATGATGAAGAGACTACAAATGATATGTGAGATGAAAGAATTTTTGAAGCTCGGTCAATGGTTTAAGAATGTAGTGGAATGATTACATGTTTATCATGTGTAATGTTGTACAAGTAATCTCATGGTACTATGGAATAAATAGACATCTAAGGATTGTTATACTATTGTCTTCCCTTGAGTTTTGAAAGTGTATGATTAATGTTCATAGTATCCATCAAAGGTTATTCAGATATTTTTGGAATGTAGATGATATGCGCATAATGAAGGGATAAGGAGAAAATTAAATGTTTGATAGTATTCAAGAGCTCATGACTGATATAAGGAGAAAGTTATATCATGGTTTGAGTATATATAATTTTGAGGATTTTTGTATGTGGAAAGTGTTAACGTTTAACTGCATTCATGTTTTCACTAAGGTTCAATGGGTATTCAATAGAATACATGATTAAGGCCTTGGAATGTTTAGAATGTGACCAACAAGACATATCTTATGATATATGGGGATCAGTGATGGTATTAAGTCTCTGGTAATCGTTTTCACTATATTATGGGAGTGGACTGAAGTATTATGGATAAGCCTGAAGATTGGAATGGATTATGTTGGACATAAGTTAGTATTGTTTAAGGATAGAAGTTTTTTTGATATTATTGATGGGATGTTATAGTAATATTGTTTTAGAAAAAGGACAACCTGCAGGACGAGAGAGAACCCATCGCGTCGGACAAGGACATAGGAATCGAACCCACAACCGAAGTGTGACTGGCCTTTTTCACCTACCACTGGCCTACAGGAAGTCCCTGTTTAGTAGAAACTGGTTTTATTATATTAAGAAGTATAAGTCCATTTTAGGAACTATATAAGATTAATCACACTATAGATGGACTTATGTATTTTTTTTTGATAAATTTTATAACCTTTTGTTTGAGACAGATGGAATGACCCATCATTCTATCACATGATCTGCTAACATATCACGAATGACAAATTCAACTTCATTTCTTTAAGAGATGAAGTGGAAAATGTCCAAAGAATGACAAACGGTGAGACTATACCAAAATCATGAAAGTATTTCTTCTAATTCCAATTTCATCAACTTTAGGGAAATGATCTTGAAAAACCAAAAATGTTGTCCTACTGCCCTTATATCCGATGAATCAGATGGTACCTTAGATCACCACAAATCAATAGCATTGTGATTGTTGGCTTTTTCATAGCCATGTTCTCTACCACTCTCCATCAGAACATGACGGTTAGATTTGTCTTCCATGTCCATATTTTCTCCTATATGGAAACCCATTGATGAGTTCATTCGTGTAACCGTTATATTTCATACTTTAGTTTTTATAGTTCAGTTTTGGTATTTCTTTTTACGATGTGGGTTTCTATTAAAGAAACTTTCAAATAGTAAACCATTTATAACCCCGAAGAATTTTGAGAGCGAAATTCATTTTAAGGGGGGTAGAATGTAACAGCCCGAGATTTTATAAAATAATATTCTTTTTAATTTCATTAATGTCGTGTGTTGTAAGCTACACCAAAAGTAGCTTGATCAACATGAATCCTTGACTTTCCTTGCATTACACGCAGTCACGACCTTCCTCGATAGCGTGTGTAGTACGCAATAATGAGTTTCACTAAACAACGATATGCTATTAAAATATTATTAAAACTAGCCATTATGAATAGTAATAACCACCTTTTAAAATTTTAGAAATTTTAGCTCTCAAAATGGACTTCATTTTTGGATTCGGAGTATCGAATTTGGCCTAAGGTGAAATTTTGGTACTTTTCGGATAACTTTCATTTTTTGATTAATAGTGAAACCACTACGTGGTAGTTAAAAAAACTGAATTTTTCATAAAACATAATTTTATCGCTTCTGTGAGTGGAATTTCGAAACTCCGCGAGACACGGTTGATGTCAGTATGTAAAATCTGGTTCAATGAGATGAAAATAATTTTTTGGTGAATAGTAACTTTATACTTTTTTTACCACGATTAAAAGTAAATAGGGTAATTAAGGGTAAAATGATATTATTATTACCCTAAAAAATGTCCTAATTCTATTGGACAAGTGTAATTCGACCAAAAACAACCTTATTAATAAAATATGACCATTTTGGCCCACTTGGATTAGATTATGACATTTATTACTAATTTATTTAAAGAAGGGTTAAAATAGTTAAAATCAAAGTTTAATAAGTAAATCATTTTTAATATGGGGTTATACATAAGATAAATTCGACTATAAATATTCATTAAAAAGATAAAACAATTTCATACATAATGGTATTTTATTTGAAATTTTTCGACATTAAATAATTTAATTTATTTATGACACAATGATGATGCATTAATTATCTTATTAATGACATATTGACATAATTGATATTATAAATACCCAAATAAATATAATTTGAGACTTTTTATGAACTAAACTAATTTTATAGGTTAATATGACATGTTGGGATTTATTTAATTAACTTTGGTCGAAGTAATCAATCTGTTATGAGTTTTAAAAAAAATCAACTATTGAATTGTGTCAAAATTGACATAAAATAGTTTTTAAAACAAATGTTATATTATTAATTGTTATTTTATTCCTAAAAATCTAAGGTTCGTCCAAATGACTTAGATAAGGTTATATATATTAATAAAACACAACCTGGGGGTCGCTTTGATGTATATGGTATGTTTATTAACTATATAATATAAAAATACAAAGTGACATGGTAAATGTCAACCTAATTAACTAAGAGTTAAAACTAAAAGATAAGGTTAATATAATGACCTAAACTTGTCTAAATTCTACTGTATGAGAGTATTTCGACCCATCCCCACATTATCTTCTAAATAACTCAATTTGGATCTATTTAAAACCGAACTTGACTTTATAATAAAATAATATTTTTAGTTATTCCAAAGGTGCCCCTCTCCTCCCTTATAAAAGGGAACCGCCTCCCCCTATTCCTCACACCACTTTGAACCTTAAATCTCGGACAACCCCTGACAATTTCTTCTCTCCACTTCCCTAGAAAACATTTAGAGGTTCTGGTCTTCTTCAAAGACCTATTTTAGTGCTCTAAAACGAGGTCTCAAAGAAGCACTTCAAAGAAGAGATAATGTCTGTTACCGATTCTTTCATCTTTATTTCTTCTTCCACTTATTCTTCTTTAGTTGTTTCATTATGAAGTAATAACATAAGTATCACTCATATACTTATTTGTTATTATATGTATGAAAAAACCCTATTTCACCATCTATCCATCCTACGGAAAAAGAAATCACCATGCGTGCGTACGTACGGAATACCGTCTCCACGCCGTGGTGTAATCTATTTTCCATCACCACATTACTTGGATGGGTATAATGGTGTAAATAATGACTATATATGACTATTATAAAGTGATAGTGATTTTGAAATAGTATACATACACTCCAATACAATTCCACAATTATAGGAACGATATCATCACTAGTGCATATGTACGGACTACCGTCTCCACGACATGATGAGATTCATTCTCCAAATTAACCATTCATGAATGATTATAAATTATATATAATGAATAAAAATGATATATATTACATGTTAAATCTACTGGATTTATGTATATATATATATTTATGTCATCTACTTACTTCCATTCAAGATAATATGGAAAGGAAAACATCGTTCATGCGTACATAAGGACTACCGTCTCCATGAACGGTGTGTTTCATTTCATTTATCTATCTATTATATATATATATATACTGAATATATATGATATATAAATCACGTTTTATATTCTGTAAGTAAGTAAATCATGATATAGGTAATAATAATGTCAAGAACAACAAGTCCAAATACCTACGATAAATGAAACGATTTTATCCAAAATGCTTCTTTAACATGGAATTTACAAAAGAACAGGTAATATAAAGTCATAAGTGAACCATATATGATATAATAACATTGAATAAGATTCTTTAATAAGTTAATGACATTATTTAAATCATTATACAAGATGTTTGGATATGTACAAAGCATGTCAGACATAAGGTAAGGGAAATATCACAATCTCATTTTTATCCGAGATTATTTATACGTTGGCATTTACTAGGGTGTATTTTATCATCCACATCCATGTTTCCTCAATATGTAATATTATTTCTATCCACCTAAAATTTTTTAGATCCAATTTTACCCTTCGGTGAGTTTTTAGTAAAGTATATGAAAGGAATCTTTTGTCGTTTTTCGTATGAGGTACTTTTTGACTTTTTCGACAAAAGTACGAAAAATGTTTTTCTAACTTATATGGCATTAATGGATTTTTAAAACATTATTTCCTAAAATATTCCTTTACATGTTTTCAAGTTTATTTTTAATCAAATTCTTTTAGTTTAAAATTGTATGACATGTTAAGAAAGGAAATGTGTTTTTTGAAGTAGAAAAGATATTTTCCTCAAGAATAATGGTCAACTGTTTTGTCAAAATTATTTTCTATCTAAGATAATAAAGGGTTCTGTTTTTTATCCCTATTGATTTGATTATGTTGTGATTGAATTATATTTTAATGAATTCCTTTATCTTATATGAATTGTTTTATGATGTCACGATGTTTATGATTCCCATTTTTATTACATGGGTTAGGCAATGATGTATGATTTTAGATTTTGTGGAACACATAAGAATTGTATCATTATGAGATGGGTGGGACCTATATCTCCCTCCAATTCATTGGGTAAATATTTTATATCTCATGAGATAGACATGGATGGAATGGTAGGTTATACCGGTTCAGTGAAACAGGACTGAAACGAGGGTGACTCGGTTCAGAAATGGACTTTGTCCACTAAGATAGTCTTGGAAATGAGTATTGACTAATAAGAAATATTTCTCTATGATTATGTGTGTATGCCACAGATTTTCATGTTTTAAGTTATGATTATTGAGATTTCATTTCACTACTATGATTTATCCCATGTTATGATATTATGATCTCTTTTGCAGGTTAAGATTTCCGAAATGTTATGATCTTATGAATATGATGTGATTGATTTTTCTTTTGATTACCCTTACTGAGCATTTGAGCTCACCCTTTTATGTTTTCTTTTCCCCAGGATATAAAGAAAGGTTTTAGGTAAGAAAAAAAATTGAAGATATTTATGGGAGATGTTGAAGATGTTTCACCATGATTAGAAGATTACGTTTCGAGTTTCCAAAGACACTAAACTATTACGGTCCTTGTGTGTTTGTTTTTGTTATGTAATAAGTATTCTGAAAAATTAATGTAATGTCCTTGTATGTTAAGCTTCAGGTATCTACAGTTACAAAGGGCCTAACATCCCTTAACATATTGTACATGTGGTTTATATGTTAAAAAAAGTACAGATGTAGTGTGTTCAAAAAAATTTCAACATGAATCAACAATAAATTATATGTATACGTAGAAAATAAATATATAAGTGAAAACTAATATATATGAATCCATGTCAAGTAAATGTGGTATAACTAGGACACATAGTCTAGAACGTAGTAATGTATCAACACCAACCTATGAATCTGAACCCTGAGTCCCCAGCTAGGATCACTATATGTTTGAATCTAGTTATCAGGTAAAAAAATCCTTTGTGACTAATTTTCACTAAAAATAATTATCAATTATATGATATATACATTTATAATATCCATTTTAAATAAAAAATAAACAACTTTATGATTTTAATTTAAAATATATAAAAACCCAAACAGAGTACACCCGTAAATATGACGGACTACTATCTAAATGTGACATGAAAATCAAGATAATTATTCTCGTACAACGTGAATGTTTATGCATAACCTCAAACTCATTGCTGAACCCAACTACAAAAAAAAAAGAAACATATCTCATATAATCTGTCTGTAAAGGTCATTGGATCATTTCCCCTACTTTTATTATAACACAATTCTATTATATGGAAACTAATATGTTTTTGTTGGGGTGAGTAAAAATAATAAGTTGGATTTACCCAAATCACTGGAATCTATTACTTTTCAATCCAAATCCAAACTATATAACAAATTATATGGAAAAAGTTTTTCATTTATAAAATTAAAACATTTTACCATAATTCAAGATAATCTAGTTGAAAAATGAAAATAATATAACAAAATATTTTCCCAAACTACTTAGCCCTTTCTATTTACACACCAAAATCATTCAATAAATTAAAAAAAATTTAAGTAAAGAAAAATTAAAATTTATAAAATATTTAAAATAAATATTGGGTAATTATCACACTATATACACCTTAAGGAACATCACCCAATTGAGTGGTTCCATTGTTTTATATACCATCCATTTTATACCATGTATAACTATAAAAATTCTCAATTATCCATACACATCCCTTCTCCCTATAACCAACATTTCATTAATTTCTCTCATACACATTTATTTAATTCCAAAAAATGCATTATTCATGAAACCAGTGGACCCAAAAATATTTTTTCAAAATAGATAGTAAATCCACTAATTTTTGATTTCATAAATATATTTTCATAAAATTCTATTTCAATAACCAAAAAATATTTATAATTCAAAACACTAATCTATATTTTATGGTAAGACATTACTTAAATACCATTTTCAAATAAAATAGACACAAATTTATCATATAACATTCATGAAATTATATTTAATAATCACCATCACATTAAAATGACCAAAAATCACAACAATCACACAAAAAAAATCATAATATCATATATAGAGAAATATAAAAACAGTGTTTAGATAATGTAAATGAAATGTTCCTAAAACCGTAAATATGATCTTAGTAATCATGATTTGATACTCCTAACCCTAGAAGTACTAATATGGGTTCATGGTTATTCACTTCATGATTCAAATACATATTCCAAAATTAATCATTTAGTAAAAAGAGATAGATCTATAATGAGATGGGGGATTAAAATATGTATAGTATACAAAGAAGGAATATAACATGATATAATCGTGACTAATTAGTAAATTTGTCATTGATATAATTCACACTAGAGAGATTTATGTTATTTTTTTGCAGGGAATCCCTAATTTCACTCCAAAAAAAATAATTTTATCCTACATCAAATTAAGGTTTTTACGTTTCTTATATTATGATAAAAGATATTTTAAATGAAAAAACATTTCATGAAATCCTAAATTCATGTTTAGGATTTGCGATCATCAATGACCTTAAATTTTCTATATTAGAACCATTTCCTAGAAATCCTAATCTTTTTTATCTCATTATACAGTAACATGAGACCCAGAAAAAATTATTTACACTCATATTCATTTCTAAATGATCTATATTTACATTATTTATACTATGGGGAACCATTTAATCCTACCCTGTTGTTTTCCCTCCTTCCCCAAAATATTTAAAAATGATTTCAAAAATACATAATCAAACAAAGGGGGACTTAACTATCATTCACAATTCATTACATTGAGGATACATGTATCATTTACTTGTGAAAATGAAAATTTATATATTAATGTTAAATACATCCATAAAATTGCTAATAACCATGCTATATAATAATAATATGTTAATTCATATTAATTGGAACATATATCATTCATAACAGTATGGGAATCGATAATATTTTAAAATATCTATTTTCATCATTATAGGATGTTTATCTATAATAAAAGGAGAAACTTATGTTCATAATAATGGGGAATGAATCTAAAATAATTACAACCTATATCTATAATTTTTATCATTATATCCAAATTAAATAATAGGGAGATCAATTTTCCACAATAACGAGACACTCTACTGAGTCATCCCAGTAAGCAATGTTCATGTGGAGGATATTGACCCCCCAATATATCCAACATTAACCCTATACCATGAATGTAATGACTCCATTTCTACCTATAGAATCAATACCATTGAATATAATATAAAAAAATCAAATCGAAAACCCATCACTTATATAAAACACAACTATAAACAAACAAAACCCTTTCTCATTATATATGGTCAACACCATCAGTTGTTTCCACTTGAAAACAAACCATCCAAGGGTCATCATTCTTATATATATAGTAAAAGACTCATAATGGTCTCTCTATGAGAACCAATCATTTATTCTTTTAAATCTTTTGGTACTCCATCCCCAATGTTGGATGAAATTAAACTGATTAACATTCAAAATTCTCAATAGGAAGACTAATCCACTATGTATCTCATATCCTATACTAAATGATTATCTTTTACAACTATAGAAAACCTAGAATCACAGTACTTATTTCCTTTAAAAATCAATTTTTTATTCAACCAATCCGAGAAACGTGAGGAAGGATAATCTTTAATGTATTCCATATCCCCACTAAATCAAATACATATTATAGTTACCAAAATACTCTAGAATATTGATTTAGGACCATTTATAAACCCCCATACATTCCCAAAACATGTAGAACATTAGTTTTTGTTCCTTATTTCCCCCACTAACAATGGTATAGAATTTTTTATTCCATTATTCTAATTTTTTTTCAAAAATTGGAAATTCCCATTTCCCCAAGCTAGACTCACTTCCTATCGAACCCCTCATATTATAGGTCTCTATCATTACCACTATTCTCCACACTAAAACCCTTCTTGCAGAAGAAGTGATAATGGGATGATACCCGAAGACTAATTATAATGGGCCACATGTTATTAAGAAGAACCGGTGGTATAAATGCATAAAATATAATGATTTACAATTAATATTTCATAAAAATGAGAAATATCCCCAATAAGATTCATGAAATAAATAAGAAACCATCCTAGTATATTAAATGTCATATAATTCAGAAAAAAAATTAACTAAATAATGATTAATTCATATATAGTGATAATGAACACTAGAATATCTGGAATAATAACAATATTTTAGTTATGCCTAGATTGATCACTACAAAATCATGTTATAACACCATAAGATTTTATGAAACAAAATTTTTCGTGAAAATAAAATTTCTTTGATATCTTATAGTACACACACAACATGGTTTTAATAAACCACAATATACTATTAGTAATATTATTTAAATATAAATATTATAATCTCTCTGTAAAAAATGAATGAAAAAATAAAGAAAAACAAATTTTTATAATTATTTATATTGTTTTCAATGAATTTAATATATTTTTAAAAAAATAAATAAATTGATGGAAAATTATAAATATGTTATGGAAATACATTTTAAAAAATATGATTTTCAATTATTTTTGTGAATGAATAATTAAATTATATTTTCAAATTTTTTTAAAAATAAATCAAAATTTTAAATTTATTTTTTAAAAAATAATTTCATAATTATCTTAATGTGAATTTTTTATATTTTTTAAAAAATAATACATTTTTGATATATATTAAAAAACACAGGTTTTTATAGAAGGCTCCCTTTTCATTGAAAATATTTGTAATACTAAATTTTTTTAAAATGTTTTAAAATAATAATTTGTTTAATTATATTGTTTTTAAACAAATATAAGTAATTATAATCAATTAAAATTATAACATTGATATAATGAAATTATACTATTACGAAAACAATTTCACGAGAAAACAGCTTTTTCGTCGTAACATTGGGTTTAATTTTTTATTAAATTCTAACAATTATGTGAATTGAATTATATAAAATTTATTCCATACATGGAATCATACTAATTAATATTATATAATAATTTAAATTTATTTTTTGGTCATAATGAGTAGTAAACATTGAATAAATTAATTATAATGGGATAAGGTTAAAATGAGTCTATATGTCATTAAAATCAAATGATAAGGATTGATGTGATATAAAAACATGTTTTATTTGTATTTTAAATCCATATTTGGACCTTATATCATATTAATTTCAATAATGATTCATTTTTTGATCTTTTGGACTTGTCAAAATTGTGGATAAAACTTTATATTTTCAAAAATTTGATGTGTGCTCGCACCCCTCTTATTAAATGTCATTAACTCATCACTTATATTCACACATAAAAGTATTTTTCATCATCTAATACATTAAAAAATATATTTCATACATACATACCCACACATTAGGTTTCATATGATGCATAAGAAACTGTCCTAAGAAGTATTTTCATGCTAACATAAAGAGGTTGTTGGAAGAAGAGGTATCATTCTTAACCAAGAATTTTTATTTTAATTCTTCCTCCAATTCATTCAAGTATTATTAAATTATTATGATATAATAATATAAATACATTAAATATAATATGATGTAATTATATTAATTTAATAACCAATATTAATCTCCTCTTTCATTTAATGGTAAATCCAACCATCAAACTTTTCTACAGAGAACTACCACCTAAAAACCCGATGCAATTCGTTTTCATCATCACCTATCACATTTGGATATAATAATTAATTTAACATATGTATTGAATATTTATGAATTAATTATTCTTCTGGAATTAAAATATCACATATACCGTCTTACGATCTAAACCATTTTAAATCGATGAGGTTCGTCTTTTATACCTGTGGAATAAGAGCTCCATGAAGCAAAGTTATATGATTCTCATCTTATATTCACATGGAAGGTGATAAAGATATATTAAATTAAAAATAAAACATATATATGATTTATAATTGAATATTTAAAATTTAATTAACATTTACCTATCATTCATTCTATTTTTCACGAACATAAAAAAATACATCTCTACATATGGCACACCTTCTCCATGAACTATGTAATTCAACTTCGATTTGTAAATATTATGAATTACAAAAAATATATAAATAATTAATATATATATTATTTATATCGTGGTTAAAATTATTAACATGATTTAGACATGATAAAAGTAAAATAATAAAAAATACTAATCTAAATAATACGTGAAAATGAAGAAAATATTTCATAAAATTAGATTTTAAAAGAAAATTTTTCATAAAAGTGTAATAAAATGTTATAATTAAATAATATATTATACGATATATATGAGTATAATATTTTTCTATATGTGTAATAAAAAAATATTTACTATAAATTAGGTTCGAATATTTACGAAGAAATTTATGAAGTGAGGTAATGTACATTCACCTCACTTTTTTTTAGGGGACACATATCATATTATTCACTTATTTATTTTGTGTGGTGTATATATTTCCTGTGTATTTATTTCATGATTTTTATAATTAAAAATATGGAATATTCATATCCATTTTCTTTTATTTACTTTATAAGCCTTGTGATACAAAATTTACCAATGTGCCATGGGTTTTATGTTACATTCTTATAGTTTATGCATATTGTTTATAATTAAGTTTCTTATTAGGAAATATGATGATCTATATCTCAAGAAAATATAAAATTTTATTATATTCTAGTTATTTCTAGAAATGTAGTTTTTTTCATTCATGTTTATCTCTCTATGTAATCCAGATTTGAAAACAAATAATAGAAAATCAAATTTATTTCCCTCTTCATTCGAAATTCTATTTTATTATATGTATAGATTTTATATAAATGTTTTAATGAAATTTTTTAGTATTATAATTTTTAGAAAAAAAATTTACCCATGTTTGAATTTTTATAAAACAATAAATGGAATCCCTTTTCCTCGTTCCAATTGAGTTACTTTTTTATTTTTCCTAAAATTTGAAATAAATCGTCATTTTAATGTTTATGACATGGATGCTATTATCCACATAAACGAACACTCAATGATTTAAATATTGAATTACAAGTTTCGAATGTTATTTTCAAATAAATTGTTTTCTTTATTATTTTGAAATTTCATATATTATTAAATTTTGTTTTCAATTTGGATAGTACATTTTCTTTTAGAAATGTTCTTATTGATATTTTAATTTTTTTTAATATAAGATAGCATCCATTTATGTTACTTAATATTTACTGACGATATGATCCAACAATACCATCATTATACTTTCCCCTGATGATTTATGATAATGATGACAAATGTTTATGAAACTTGTTTCTTTCCCATTGGTTATGTTATGAAGAAATATATATATAACACATGTTTACATTTCACAAGTTATGATATGGTGAATGTTTTCTGATCTTGTAGAACAATTATATAAAGATTATTTTATAGGTGTGACCTATATCTCCCTCCAATGAATTGGTTAATGCTAAATGTTCGATGATATAAAATGGAACCTGTTAGGTTATACCAGGCCCGAAAGAGGCTACACAGGAGGTTATTTCAATATTAAAATAGGGTACATGAGAGGTTATCCATAGAGCAAAATAGGGTACATTGGAGGTTAGACATAGGGCTAAGTATATATGCAGTCAACCCAATAGTAACATTTTATGAATGTCTTGGTGGATATCCTTGACATAATATCTTATATTCCAATTTTTATACAATAAATATCTGTCGTATTCCAATATATTATTATATTAGATTATGTTGTTTGATTACATTATGATTCATGTATTATTTACTATCACGATTTATTCCTTGAATCATGTTTATGATCTATGATATACAGGGTTTTGTTTTAAAAAAATTTTTATCATAGTCTCGTAACCTTATGAACATGTTATATTGTTACCCCCATGTTTACCCTTACTGGGCATATAATCTCTCAAAATAATATTTTTCATTTCACTAGGTTAATAATAATGGTTTTAAGTAGAATATTTTTATAATGTTTACTATTTGGTATAACATTTATTAGAGATGTTGAATATCATTCATGAAATAAGAATACTATGTTAATATTCTCCAAATATAATAAACCATTATGGTTATTGGGTGTTTATTTTTTAAATGTATTTAATTTTCATATAAAATAATTACATATTTATGTATGAAAAGTTTGTGTCTCTATGGATGGTATCATAATTAGTGTATAGTTAACGTCTAGAGACTATGACGAGATAAATTTAGTGAGAACCATAGGTATACTTCAAGGTATAGAAGAATGTCATAGAATTTTGGTAAAGGATTGAGTATATGTTTTCCAAGAGATTGTATCCCAATATGATATTATAAGTGAATGTGGATCTATAATAAATGTACCTAGGTGAAATAACTATAAAGAGAAAGCATTAGTAGTTTTCATGATTATATATTGGTTCTGATAATGATCCTTGATACACACATAGTTTGACAATCATGGAGATATATTTTGGTAACTCAAAAAACCATTATGAACAATCATGATGTATTTTTGTAGATGATGTCCATAAATGAAAAACATTAAACATAAGGTGTTATATATTTAAAACAATGTATCATGATTTTGACATCTTATATGTGATTTTTCATGATTATGTGGGTTTTCCAATATAGTTATTATTACTCAATCTATGATTTTTGATTTTAGTATATTGATGGAACCCAAGTTATTTGTGTAAATAATAAATTTAGTAGAAAATGAAATTATTTTCCTTAGGAAAAACCAAATGTTCTTGGTGATGGAATGTTAATCCTATTATAATACTCAAACAACTATATCATGTTATGAATAATATTAAACTTAAAAATGATCAAAGGATGTAACAATATTATTTTTATTACATCAATGGAAAACATTTAAATTAATTTAGTGGTTGTACTAATCCACTAGTATCCATCCAATTGATTTTAACATTGAAATAATAATTTCCATTTTCTATTTTTTGGATCTAGAAAAATTCATTTTAGTTGTATATCATTTGGAAGTAATTTCATATCAATGATTGAATATAATCAACAATACAATCCATTAAAACATAAATGAATAAATAGATTTGGAGGAGTTTGAGAGATTATTTTTTAGTAAGTCCTTTCCTGATATTATTCATATGAAAATGGGGAAGGAATTTCATGATCCAAAGTATATGAATGATGAATTTTTTGGTTCCTATGAAGGAAATTTTACAAATATTATGTGAAACATTATTTGTATTACCATCCAAACTAAAGGTAATCTTGATCGATTCTTTAGTTTATAAAAACCATGTCTCTAAATGGTGTTTTACATATGGTAGTTCTATTACAATAATGAAATAATTTTATGTTTTATCAATGTAGAAATATAAATTGTATTTACTAATCATTTTTACGATTTTATAAGAAAATAATGGTGGAATCCAAATGAAACTCTAAAAACCATACGGAGAAGAAGATAATATTTCCTTCATGCATGATGAGTGGATGGAAACATGCACGGAATTATCTAAAGGGGACTAGTAAAATTTTATGCGTGGAATGGAAGGTCATAGAATGGATAAATGATGAACTAATAGTACAAAGTTAGAAAAGTTTTTCAATATATAGAAAGCTCTGCTAAATACACCTCGTATACTCTACTATCTAAAATGAATAGAATATGCGAATTATTCTAACTAGTTCTCAAATATGAATTCTGATGATGATAATAAATTCCAGAATCCTCTTATTTTGAGAGACAAAGGGAAAAATCATCTGATCCCTATTTATAATGAGGGAATTGATAATTATATGGTGAAAGATACAAATATCATCCACTCTAGAACTTCTATTATATTATTATATTCATTATTTACCCACTCTTTTTTATATGTATAATTTTATAATTGTACAAATATTCCACCATAATTATTAGTTGTTGAATTAGTTGGGAATATCTTTTATAATACAATGACTGCATCTCAAGTCTGTTATTATTCTCTAATTGATCTTTGTGTGAATGTTTCTCAAAACAAATATTAGTATTCTACCTATTGATTGTTTTAATCATAGGCATGGATTATATATAACTAAATATTTATCTCAAAAAATGGCATAGGAAGAGATGTCATGTTTGATATTCCAAGGAAACCTATGATTGTCTATTAGTGAGTAGAAAAATTTGAACATAAATGGTAAATCACATTTTTTGTGGGCCATGAATCCTTTTCGAAAGGGAAATTTATCTCATATGGTTGGGGTGAAAGTCAAAATCAATGATATTTCTATTGTGTGGGGTTTTATATTTTGTTCTATAATTGTTTCATTGTCTTCCATCGAATCATGAAATTTTCCCAAAAATCACTCATACATATTTTTTCACCTATTTTAAAGAATACCTATGTAATGGATATGATTTTGTTATATGAATTAATGAAAAAACACAAAGAGAATATCTTGGATGGATTAATTCATCCATGAGTGTGTCGCCATGTGGTGCATTTTTTTGTTAATAATAAATATGGATTCATGGGACTCTATAAGTATTATAAAGAATAGATCATGATCGAAATCAATAATAAGTATACACTACCTCTAATTGAATATTTATTTTTTAAAATGCATAGAACTTAATAATTTTACATTATTGACCTTCATTATGGATATCATTAGTTGAGGGTCAATAAGGAGGAGATACCCAAGATATCATTTCAAATGGGGTATAGAAAATATGAATATAGGTTGATTACATTTGGTCTTAACAATTCCACACCCATATTTATAAATTTATTTAATAGAATAGTTATAGATTAACTTGACTAGTTTTGGTAGCCTTTAAAGAATATATAATTATCTATTCAATGTGAAATTAATATCATAAATATCACATGAGAATAGTACTATAGAACAATGGAAATAATAAACTGAATGAAGAATTTAAAATATCTGAATTCTAGAAACAAAAATATTTAGTTTTTTGTTTATACAATCTCAAGAGAGGGTATTTCAATAGATCCCTAGAGGCAAAGAATATTGATCACTGGCATAGATAAACCATGTTGACTGGGAACTAATGTTTTTTTGGCTAGGTAATGTTGAGTTTTTTCGATAATTTATAACATAACTCTAGTGAAATCACAAATTTAACTTGTAAGTAATTCCTGTTCATCTAGACAGATGAATGTGATGAAAAGTTAATGACACAAGAGAAAAGATTAATTAATGCACCTATGTTAATACTTCCATATTGTAGAGAATGTTTTTTAATCTATAGTGATGAATCCAATAACATCCTCGAACTTTTATAATTTATAATGATATGGGGTTATATTATGCATCATGAAAATTTATTATTCATGAGAAATAATACCCAACTCCTGATATAGAGTTAGAAATGGTTATTTTTTCATTAAATATATAGAGGCATAATCTATTTGGAGAAATGCTATATATCTATAATTATAAAAAATTATTAAATTATATATTAACATGCACTATAAAATTTGATTTGAGATAATTAATGATTATTATTTATCTATACATTACAATACTAGGAAAACAAACAAGGCGTCCAATTATATGATTCAAAAGTAACATGTTAGCTTATTGATAATGAGGATCAAAAAAGATATAATATTTCTAGATTCGAAAAGTATGTATCTTTAAATATAAATGGAAGTGGATAAATATTATCTTTCCCAAATTCATGTTCAACCATCTTTCCATAGGAATATTAAAGATATATTGAAATAATATGTATGCCTAAATAATACGTTTATATTTTTCCTATGTTTAACCATGTTTATAATGTATTGGTATATTATTATAATCATGTATGTTTTCTATCAATACCTGATTTAAAAATGTATTTTTCTTAGGGATCTCATAGTTCTTCTTTCCCAATTAATTATAGAAGTAAAAAAGTTATATCAATATATGAAAGATAATTTCTTGTGATATAGAATGACGAGAGATGTTGCAATGTTTGTATATGGGTACTTGGTATATAATACGTTAAGGTTAAGAGGAAAAGGTCTAAGGGGATGTTACAACCATTTCCTATAGCACAATGGAAATGGGAAATCATAACCATATATTTTTTAATCAATCTGCCCAAAAAATCTAATGGGGATAATTATATATAGGGTATAGTTGATCACAGTACAAAATCATCACACTTCAATAATATCCGAAAAATATTTTCTCTGGATAAACTTACCTAAATATATATTAAGAGAGTGGTATTGTTTCATGGAGGACCAGATTCTATTGTGTCAAATTAGGATCTGAGGTTTAAATATAATATCAAAAAATGTCTTCCTCAGGCCCTGGGTATGGATCTATGTTTAATAACTATATTTCCTCCTAATACATATGGTCATTCTATGAGAGAGACTTATACCCTTGAGGGTATTATTAGATATTCTTATATGGATTTAAAAGGTATTTGGGATCAACACATTCCTCTAGTTTAGATTTATTAAAATAATATATTTCAAATGAGATTTAAAATAGATCGTTATGTATACTCCTAGGGAAAAAATAAAAATACATAAAATTATTGGATAATGTTTAGAAAATAAAGCTATCGGTACATGAGATAACTGATTAAATATAAGATAATGTCATATAGATTAAGGAGTATGTAAAATTATCTCATAGTTGATAAATGTTAATGTTTTCAATCATCAGTGTGATCTGGATTTTGAAGTTGGGGATAAGATCATATTGTGAAAATCTGCAATGAAGAAGGATCTAATATTCAAAAGGAAATGAATGGTTATCCCTATGTATATTGGTCCTTTCAATATTGTTGGTCTAGTAGGGATACCATTTTATATATTAGTGATTACAGTGGACCTCTCTCAAGTTCATGAAGAGTTTCATGTATCTCTCCAATGGATGTACATAAATAATACTTCACATGTATTAAACTCATAATTTGTACAACTAGATCAGGATATTTTTTTATTAAGAACAATCATAGGATATTCTATATCATGGATAGAAATTTCAATTAACCAAGAACACTCACCGAGTAATGGTTTAAGGGACAATCATCTAACTTGAAGTTGATAGGTGGGAACTAGATGATATGATGTCTTAGTAGTATCCCCGTATTTTAATATTAGAGTGACAAAATTTCGAGGGGGGAAATCAATTGAAGTGGGGTAGAATTTAACCCCATGATATTTTCAGAAATATGTTTTTCAAATGAATATAATTTCATCTATAACATGCATTACCCAAAACACCTTTTTTTAAAGAAGAACAATATTCTATTAATATTATAATTTAAGAAAGACCTCGTAACCTAGAAGTTAAACTTATTTGAATGAATAATAATATCAATTTTTTAAAAATTAATTATAATATTTTTAGATAATGAAATATATCGATAGATAAGTACTTAATGTTTGATAAATCCCTTCTTTTCATTAAAGATACATTTTTCTAAAAAAAGTGTTTTTCATCTTTTTGTGAATGAATTATAAAAGTAAATTTTATAACTTTTTGAAATTTTATTTAGAAAAATGAACTTATTTTTTGAAAAAAACCATTAGATATTTATCTCTGGGTAAATTTTATTATAAATTTTGAAAAATATTAATTTCTCAATTAATAGTGAAAAATAATAATTTTTATGGGAAACAATATTTTTTTTAAATAATTAATAAGGATACACATTATTTTAAAATGGATTAAAAAAATTATTTTAATTTTATTATATTTAATTTTATTTAAGACATTTTAATCCATTTTATCTTCAAAATCTATTTAAAACATGTATAGACATATGAAATATAAATATTTGGAAATTGTCATTTCATCATATCTATGAGTTTAAATTTAAATTAAATTCATCCTCTAATATCAATTTAATTTGGTAGACTAGAATTCAATTTTTTAAGTAGAACAATAAATATTATATAAAAATTTTAACTTGTTTTTTCATAATTACTAGTAAACACAGTAAAAATTAATTACCATGGTTATGGTTAAAAAGGATTACTTGGGGGTAAAAATAAAATATAAGGATTAAAATAGCCAAAAATATTTCCAACTCTATTGGATGGCCATAATTTTACCTTATATCATCTATGTTTCTAGAATGTGAAATTTATTTTCTGTTTTCATATTTAAAACATTAGTATAACATTTTCATTTCAAAAATTCATTGTGTGTCATCTCCCACACTTATAAAAGAAAACCACATATCCTCTCAACTTCACACATTCAAATACTTTTGGTTCATCCAATACCTATCTAAATACATTCAATACTTTCCAACCCATATCTCTGATTATATATTTCTATTATAATTCAATCCCAATAAGTCTTTAGGTGTTAACCTAAAGAGGTTTTTTTTTTTGAAGAAGATGTATCATTCTTAACAGGAAGATTTTATATTACTTATTTTCCCACCAAATTAAAATATTTATCAAATTTTATTTTACAATAATATCAGTTTCTTCCATATACATATATGTTATTATTTTATTGTAATAACCTATATCTATCTCATCTTCCTTTAATGGGAAATTAAACCATCGATTGGGTGTACGTTAAAAAACCCTTGCAAACCAATGTAATTCATTTTCCATCAATATCTGTCACATATGGATATAATATGATGAATTTATCCTATTTATATGCTCTATAAAAAATATTTATACTTCATGAATTATACTATAACTTATATTATTTTACCATCAAATCCATTAGAAAACGATAATTTCATTCATCTGTAATTGTGGACTACTACCTCCATGAAATAATGATATACATTTCTTATTTAATTTATATATGGATCTTGATAAAGGTTGATTAAATAAATATATATCATATATCTGAAATTAAAATGATTCTAGAAATTTTAATTAACATTTACAATTCTTTTATTTCATCTATCCATAAAATGGAAATAACATTCCTGTGGGCGTACCGCCTACCGTCTCCATGATTAGTGTAATTCATTTTCTATATATAAATCATAATTATTTATATAAAGACATATATATTGAATATATTTTATATTTTTATCATATTTAAAATTCTTTAGATGATGGAATCATGATAAAATTGAAATCATTTAAGACAGAAAACTAAAACATATGTGAATAATTAAGCAGTTTTTACTAAAAGAAATATTTTATCACAAATTTATTAATAAATTTTTAATAAAAGATCAAAATAAAATTATGTGTTTTGGTATATATATAATAATTTTTTTATTATATTTATAATAAATATATATATATTTTACCTTAGGTTCACGTATGAATAATGCTAGGATTTTAGGTAAGGTATTTTCAACACACTTTTATTTTAGTGGGGCACAAGATAATTCTCCACTTGTTTCCTTTCAATGGTGTACATATTTACCATGAACGTATTATATGATTATTATCATGAAAATTATGGTTTATTCATATTTAAAAATGGTTATTTATTCCATGGATATTATTATACCAATGATACCAATGTGGTATGGGTTTTATGTTACAATCTAATTGTTTATCAGGATTGTTTATAGTTAGGTTTCTGATGAAATAATATGATGAAATATATCTCTAGAAACTCTTTAATTTAATTATACTTTAATTATTTTTATAAATAATATTTTTTATTCGAATTTCCCACACTTTGTATGCATAAAATTCTAATATATTTTTTATGGGAAATTGACATTATTTTTTTCTTTGTTTGAGAATAAATTTTTCATGTACATGATATCTAAAAATGATTTAAAGAAATTTTTTAATAATATATAATTTTTTTATATATATAACACCCCATGTTTTAATTTTTGAATTTTTTTTTAATGGGAAACCTATGGTATCTTTTCAAATGAGGTGCATTGATCTTTTTACCAAAAATGTGAAACGAATATTTATTTTAATGTGTACATCCTGAATAGTATTTTTAGTTTACATGAAAAATCAATGATTAAAAACATCCTTTAAAAAATTCATATTTAACATATATTTGAAATTTGGAATTTAATATATAATAAATTATTATATTTTTAATTATTGAATTCGAAATTGAATGAAACCATTCCACATAAAATGTTCCAAGTGATCAATCAAAATCATATTCCATTGAATATGACATACTTTGATGTTTCACAAGATTTAATGGGGATATGATAAAATGATAGCATCCCTATTTTAATATATATAATTTTTAATTATGATGATAATTTATTATAAAACTCATATATTTTCCTTGGGTTATGCTATGATGAAATGTTGATAAAAAATGTTTCCTCTTCCTATGATATGATCAAATTGATTTTTTATGATCATATGGAACACAAATGTATTAATTATTTGATGAATTGGGCATATATATAATTCCAATTAATAGGGTAATTAATAATTATCGATGGTGTAAAAGGATGCATGATTGGATATCACAATCCCAAAAGAAGATACACTGGAGGTTATCCCAATCCAGAAAGAGGGTGCATGAGAGATTATCCCTCACCTAAAACATGGTAAATATATAGTTATACCATGCCTAAAAGAGTAAACATGGGAGGTTACCCCAATCCTAAAGTACATACATGGGGGGTTAACCCATAAAAAACATGTTATCAATGAATTTTTTGATATCCATGACATAAGATTTTCAATTTTTATATGTATGCAACAAGTATATCTCATATGACATAGTAATGCTTTCATGGATCATATAATTTTGTTTCTTTATGATTTATTTCATATAAACAACCAATAATTATTCCATGACATGGGTTTATAATCTATGATATGAAAGTATTTTCATTAAAATGTTATTCATGTGTTCTCATACCCTTATTCTCTAGTTATGTTTGTCATGACCTGACCCTACCCAGGCTCGATACACAACTACCACAAGCCTGCCTCTATAGGTCAGGGGCTAGAGACTAGTGCCGAAGGCTAATCAATTCAGGGAGGCCTTTGCCTGAGTACTTTTACACACACACACGTATCCCACTCAATGCAGAAGTCCAGAGTAAAAAAGAAAAGTAAAGTACCAACTGCTATAAATAAACACAAAAGTGCATCAACGTCTAAACAATATAATGAAAGTGCTGAAGGTAATATGAAAATAAAATTAGGAAAAATGTGCCTAACCATAAATGTTCGACAACCAGGAAAAGGGTAAACAAAAGTAAAACAACTTGGAGAGTCCCACAGCTAGAATCCAACTAGTTCCACTGTATGTAGCCCAAGCTCTCGAACTCCAATGCTCCACTGAAGTCATGACCAACCATTCCATTTTCTGCAATGGAACACCATGTTTGGAAAAGCCAAAGCAGGGATTAGTTTAAAAATACTCAGTAGGATACCTCCATGTCTTGAGCGAGCAACAAAAGATGTACCGAAGAGTGAGCAGTAGATCGAATAGCTAATAGTAAAGGTGTAAAACATAGAGAGTGTAGTAAAGAGTACAGCTCAACCCAACAAGAGGAAATAAGTACACATGTACAAACACAAGGATCTAGAAATGGTGAGAAGATGGACTTCTCGTCAAGTCATCGCTACCTATAGTAGTAGAGTATAATTGGCCAACCATGAGAAGCTAAACTTGAAAAGCATGTGGCATACCTCGTGCGCCATCGCCACTCCTAGATGGAGAGTAACCAAAACCCAAGAATTGGGTACTGGAACATAGTATATACATATCCATATGCACGAACAAAAATCCCGAACAAGATCATATGGGGATCTCCATCTCATAGCTCTGCCCAAGAGAGTGAATCACCAACAGTCCCAAAAGTAAACACCATCGATGTCCAGTATCCGTATGTCTGCCCCGAACAGTAATTCAAGGGGCTCAAATTACCGCACCTTGACACCTTCTACTATAGTCGGCACTGACTCTCCCACACAGTTTTAGGACACATCACAAGAACACATCTCGGTGGGGAAATCATCCCTTGTTCTTGAGAGTTCTTGGGGAGCATCAAGACTCACCTCCTCACTGTCACATAGTCGAGAGGTCTTCTAAAAGTCAACAGGTTCTCACTAACCACCCTTACTAAAGAATAATCCACAGGAGGGATACCCGACAAAAGTCGTCGACCAATCCCAATGCCCATGTAGAGACCCGTATCTTGACGTACATTGACATTACTTTACTTTTGCGGAATACTTAGTACATAACAAAAACACACGCACACAAGGATCGTAATAGTTTAGTGTCTTTGGAAACTCAGAACGTAATCTTCTAATCGAGGTGAAAGATCTTCAATATCTCCCATAAAGATCTTCCCTTTTTTTACCTAAAACCTTTCTTTATATCCTGAGGAAAAGAAAACATAAAAGGGTGAGCTCAAATGCTCAGTAAGGGTAAACAAAAGAAAAATCAATCACATCATATACATAAGAACATAGATTTTGGAAATCTTAACCTGCAAAAGAGCTCATAATATCATAACATGGGATAAATCATGTCAGTGAAATGTAATCACAACAATCATAACTTAAAACATGAAACTTTGTGGCATACACACATAATCATAGAGAATCATTTATTGTTAGTCAAGACTCATTGCCAAGACTATCTTAGTGGACAAAGTCCCTTTCTGAATCGAGTAACCCTCATTTCAGTCCTGTTTCACTGAACCGGTATAACCTACCGTTACAGCCCTGTCTATCTCATGAGATATAAAATCTGTACCCAATGCATTGGAGGGAGATATAGGTCTCACCCATCTCATAATGATACCATTCTTATGTGTGCCACAAAATCATAAACCATACATCATTTCATATCCCATGTAATAAAAATGGGATTCTTAAACAACATGACATCATAAAACAATTCATATAAGATAAAGGAGTTCATAAAAATGTTTCCATCACAACATAATCAAATCCATGTAATAATAGGGATAAAAACAGAACCCTTTTATTATCATAGATGGAAAATAATTTTGATAAAATACTTGAACTTCATTCTTGAGGAAAATATCCTTTCTACTTCAAAAACATTTTTCCTTTCATAACATGTCACACGACATTAAAACAAAAGAAGATAATTAAAAATAAACTTGAAAACATGTAAAGGAAGCTTCTTGGAAATAATATTTTAAAAATCCATTCATGCCGTATAAGTTAAAAAAAACATTCTTCGTACTTTTGTCGGAAAAGTTAAAAAGTACCTCGTACGAAAAACGACAAAAGATTCCTTTCATTTCATTTACTAAAAACTCGCCGAAGGGTAAAAATGGATTTAAACAATTGTAGGTGGATGGAAATAATATTACATATTTATGAAACATGGATGTGGATGATAAAATACACCCCAGTAAATACTTATGAATAAACAATCTCGGATAAAAATGAGATTGTGATATTTCCCTTACCTTAGGTCCGACTTGCTTTGTAAGTGTCCGAACCTCCTGTATAATGATTTAAATCATGTTATTGACTTATTTCAGAATCATATTCATTGTTATTATATCATATATGGTCCACTTATGACTTTATATTACCCATTCTTTCGTAAATTCATGTTAAAGTAGCGTTTTGGGTAGATCGTCTCATTTGTCGTTCGTGTTTTTAACTTGTAATTATTCATATGATTACTTAGATCATGATTACTTAATTCCAGAATATAAAACATGATTTATATATATATATTCAGAATATAAATATATAATAAATCAGTAAATGGAAAGAAATACACCGTTTATGGAGACGGTAGTCCGTACGTGCGCATGAACGATGTTTTCGTTTCCTTATTGAATTGAATGGAATTAAGTAGATGACATACATATAAATATAAATAATTCCAGTATCATTATTAGGTCATATATTTCATTAGTACTTATTATATATACTATATAATCATTCATGAATGGTTAATCATTGAGAATGAATCTCATCGCGTCGTGGAGACGGTAGTCCGTACGTTCGCACGAGCGATGATATCATTTCCATAAATATTTAATTGAATTGGAGTGGTTCATACAATATATCAGAATCAATATTATGTTGTAATAACTATTTATATTTATTCTTTACACCATTATACCCATCCATGTAAGGTGGTGGTGGAAAATAGATTACACCACGGCGTGGAGACGGTATTCCGTACGTATGCACGCGTGGTGATTTCTTTTTCCGTAGGATGGATAGATGGTGAAATAGGGTTGTTTCATACTTAAAATAACATATCAGTATATGAGTGATACTGATGTTATTACTTTGTTATGAAACAACTAAAGAAGAAGAAGTTGAAGAAGAAATAAATTGAAAAGATCGGTAATGGATATTACCTCTTCTTTGGAACGCTTCTTTGAATCCTCCACTTAGGGAACTATGATTGGTCTTTGAAAAAGACCAGGACCTCTAGGATTATTCTAGGGAAGTGGAGAAGGGATTTTGACAGAGGTTGTCCAAGCTTGAGTGCTCAAATTGGTGTGAGGAGGAAGGGGGAGGAGGTGTCCTTTTATAAGGGAGGAGAGGGGCACCTTAGGAATATCTCAAAATATTATTTTATTATAAAGTCAATTTCGGTTTTAATTAGCTCCAAATTGATTTATTTAGAGGCTAAGGTGGGGATGGGTCGAAATCCTCTCATCAAATAGAATTTAGACAAGTTTAGGGTATTATTTTAACCTTATCAATTAGATTTAACTCTAAGTTAAATAATTTAACTTTTACCTTGTCTTTTTTGTTTCTTTCACTATATGGTCAATACACTTACTATAACATGCCAAACGAACCCCAAATTGTTTATTATTAATATATATATCCGTATCTAATTCATTTGGCTGAACCTTAGATTTTTAGGAATAAAATAACAATTAATAATATAATATTTGATTTAAAAACTATTTTGTGTCAATTTTGACACTATTTGATATATGATTTTTTTTGAAAGTCATAACAGAATTATTTGTTCGAACCAAGTTTATTAAATCAACACTAATATATCATAGTAACCTATAAAATTAGTGGAAATCATAAAAAGTCTCAAATTACATTCATTTGAGCATTTATAACATCAATTATGTTAATATTTCCTTTAAAGGTTAATTACTGCATCATTGTTGTGTCATAAATAAATTAATTTATTTAATGTCTAAAAATTATAAATAAAATATCATTATGTAGAAAATCTTTTTATCTTTCTAATGAATATTTATAGTCGAATTTATCTTCTGTATAACCCCATATTAAAAATGATTTACTTATTAAACTTTGATTTTAACTATTTTAACCCTTCTTTAAATAAATTAATAATAAATGTCCTAATCTAATCCAAGTGGGCCTAAATGGTCATATTTTATTCATAAGGTTGTTTTTGGTCGAATTACACTTATCCAATAGAATTAGGACATGTGTTAGGGTAATAGTAATATCATATTTACCCTTAGTTACCCTATTTACTATTAACCGCTGTAAAAAAAGTAAAAAGTTACTATTCACCAAAAAATTATTTTCATCTCATTGAACCACATTTTACATGCTGACATCAACCGTGTCTTTCGGATTTTTGAAATTCCATTCACAGAAGCGGTATAATTAAGTTTTATGAAAAATTTAGTTTTTTAACTACCACTTAGTAGTTTCACTATTCATCAAAAATTGATGTTTTTCAGAACAATGCCAAAATTTCATCCTAAGCTATATTTTATATTCCGAATTCAAAAATAAAGTCTATTTTACCAAATTCATAACATAGAAGTTTCATTAATTATTTTTATAATTAAATCCCACTGTTAAAACAAATAGCGTGTTTTTAAGAAACAATATCTATCAAAAGATTGACACTTGATTATGTCTGGTTTAAATGTGAAATTACAACCAATGACCAACATTGTATTAAATTGTAAAAATATTTTCTAAATATAATTTAAAACCACTCAAATTAATAATTTATCACTATTAATTATTTCGATTAAAAAAGTTGTTTTTAATTAAAATTTAGTAATTTTCACTATTCATCAGAATATGAAAGTTATCCGAAATGTACCAAAATTTCACCTTAGGCTAAATTCGATACTCCGAATCCAAAAATGAAGTCCATTTTGAGAGCTAAAATTTCTAAAATTTAGAAAGTGGTTATTACTATTCATAACGGCTAGTTTTAATAATATTTTAATAGCATATCGTTGTTTCGTGAAACTCAGTATTGCGTACTACACACGCTATAGAGGAAGGTCGCGATTGCGTATAATGCAAGGCAAGTCAAGGATGCATGTTGTGCAAGCTCCTTTTGGTGTAGTGTACAACACAAGACATTAGTGAAAAAAAAAGAATATTTTTCATAAAATTTCGGGCTGTTACATTCTACCCCCCTTAAAATGAATTTCGCCCTCGAAATTCGTCGGGGTTATAAATGGTTTACTATTCGAAATTTTCTTTAATAGAACCCCACATCGTAAAAAGGAATGCCAAAACATATCTTTAAAAACTAAAGTATGAAATGTAACGATTACCCAAATAAACTAATCACTGGGTTTCCACATAGGTGAAAATATGGATATGGAAGAGAAATCTAACCGTCATGTTCTGATGGAGAGTGGTAGAGAACATGGCTATAGAAAAGCCAACAATCACAAATCCATAAATTTGTGACGATCTAAGGTACCATATGATTCATCAGGTATAAGATCACTAGGACAACATTTTTGGTTTTCAAGATCATTTCCCTAAAGTTGAAAATTTGAATTAGAATAAATACTTTCTTTATTTTGGTACAATCTCACTGTTGTTCATGCCTTGAAAAATTTCCACTTCATCTCTTAAATAAATGAAGTTGAATTTGTTATTCGTGAAGTGTTAGCAGATCATGTGATAGAATGACGGGTCATTCCATCTGTCTCAAACAAAAGGTTAGCAAAAATTATATACATAAGTCGATCTATAGTGAGATTAATCATATATGGTTCCTAAAATGGACCTATACTTCATATATCATACTGCTTAATATAATAAAACTAGTTTCTACTAAACAGGGACTTCCTGTAGGCCAGTGGTAGGCGATAAAGGCCAGTCGCACTTCGGTTGTGGGTTCGATTCCCACAGCCTTGTCCGAAGCGATGGGCTGTCGTCCGTCCTGCAGGTTGTCCTTTTTCTAAAACTATAATACTATAACATCCCATCAATAATATCAAAAAAAACTTCTATCCTTAACAATACTAACTTATGTCCAACATAATCCATTCCAATCTTTAGGCTTATCCATAATACTGCAGTCCACTCTCATAACATAGTGAAAACGATTACCATAGATTTAACACCATCGTTGATCCCCATATATCATAAGATATGTTTTGTTGGTCACATTCCAAACACTCAAAGTCCTTAATAATGTATTCTCTTGAATACCCATTGAACCATAGTGAAAACTTGAATGCAGTTAAAAGTTTAACACTTTTCACATACCAAAATCCTCAAAATTCAATATACTCAAACCATGATATCACTTAGTCCTTATATCAATCATGAGCTCATGAATACAATCAAACATCTCATTATCTTCTTATCCCTTCATTATGCTCATATCATCTGTTTACCAAAAATGTCTCAATCACTTTTCATGGTTACCGGTACCATTATTGAAAACCACAATAGACCAAAACATAAATATTCCAATATTCCACAATACTATATACAACATTATTTTGGAATCTCATTACATAAACACTTAATCATTCCACCTCATCATTATCATATTCAACATCGCCAATGGTGATCGCATGTGACTTCCCTTTGTCCTTTGCCTTAAGCGGTTTATCATGTCGATCATCACTAACCCTTGGATTAGGGAATTTATTAGCATAATTCCCCATTTCCTTGCACTTGAAGCATTGAAGTGTTGGTGGTGCGTTCTCTGCAGTGTTTGCTTTATTCACATCATTAGAAAACCTTTTTCCATTACTTCAACACTCAGCTGCTTGATGACCTTCTTTTCCACACTTAAAACATTTTCTAGTCCCTTTGAGACAATCTCCACCATGCTTCTTTCCACACTTTGTGCATAAGGAAACATTCATCTTCTTTTCACCATTATTTTGACATTTCTCCTTGAACTCCATCTTTCGTTTCTTGTCAAAACCATTAGATGGATATGTAACACCAACTTCCATTTCTACCTTGATAGCACAACGCACAATTTCTTCATAGCTACTAAAGTCTCTTATAGCTAATGCCCTTCGAAGACTTGGTTTTAAGCCACTGAAAAATCGATCAACTTTACTTTCAGGTTGGATGATAATGCCAGATGCATAGCTTGCAAGTCTTGTAAAATTTGCTTCGTATATACCAACAGATTCATCATCCTTCTGCTTCAGCTCAAGAAACTCCTTTTCCATCTTTGTTCGAAGAATACGAGGGAAGTACTTACTGAAAAAAAAGTTCTTGAACTCGTCCCATTCCATGGATTCAATTTCATCTCTTTGCCTCGTATTCTTAATATGATTCCACCATTGATCAGCTTCACCTTCCAAACGATATACTGCTAAGATGACTTTATCATGCTCAGAACATTGAAGAACTGAAAATATTTTTTCAGTGGTACTGATACATTGTTCAGCAACAAGTGGATCAGAAGACCCACTGAAAGAAGGTGGACGTTGCCTCATGAAGGACTCAATAGAATATTGTTCCCTTCTCTGCTCATTTGAAAGTCCAGAATGATTCATAGCTTGTGTAAGTATAGCAATAAGATTTTGCACTCCATCTCCCATAACATTTGTTTGTTCATGAGGACAATCATTGCATTGTCCATTGCATTGATCAACATGGTTCCTTCGGGTTCCAGCCATCGTCTAAAACCCAAAAAGAATAGTGTGAGAGGCAAAAATCATGCTAGGGAAAACAACATAATAAAGGGGGAGTACCTTCAATATCTAACATCTTAGGTTTAATTCTATGATCGTTATAGTAATTCTAGTACTATAACCTATACGTATACTTAACCTTAGGGACATCCCTAGACATACCTTAGAAATATCTCTAGGGATCTCACTAACGTTTTCGCATCCTAGTTTCCAAAGGTTGACTAAACCTTTCCTCTGATACCAACTGTAGAGACCCGTATCTTGACGTACATTGACATTACATTACTTTTGCGGAATACTTAGTACATAACAAAAACAAACGCACACAAGGATCGTAATAGTTTAGTGTCTTTGGAAACTCGGAACGTAATCTTCTAATCGAGGTGAAAGATCTTCAATATCTCCCATAAAGATCTTCCCTTTTTTTACCTAAAACCTTTCTTTATATCCTGAGGAAAAGAAAACATAAATGGGTGAGCTCAAATGCTCAGTAAGGGTAAACAAAAGAAAAATCAATCACATCATATACATAAGAACATAGATTTTGGAAATCTTAACCTGCAAAAGAGCTCATAATATCATAACATGGGATAAATCATGGCAGTGAAATGTAATCACAACAATCATAACTTAAAACATGAAACTTTGTGGCATACACACATAATCATAGAGAATCATTTCTTGTTATTCAAGACTCATTGCCAAGACTATCTTAGTGGACAAAGTCCCTTTCTGAATCGAGTAACCCTCATTTCAGTCATGTTTCACTGAACCGGTATAACCAACCGTTACAGCCCTGTCTATCTCATGAGATATAAAATCTTTACCCAATGCATTGGAGGGAGATATAGGTCCCACCCATCTCATAATGATACCATTCTTATGTGTGCCACAAAATCATAAACCATACATCATTTCATAACCCATGTAATAAAAATGGGATTCTTAAACAACATGACATCATAAAACAATTCATATAAGATAAAGGAGTTCATAAAAATGTTTCCATCACAACATAATCAAATCCATGTAATAATAGGGATAAAAACAGAACCCTTTTATTATCTTAGATGGAAAATAATTTTGATAAAATACTTGAACTTCATTCTTGAGGAAAATATCCTTTCTACTTCAAAAACATTTTTCCTTTCATAACATGTCATACGACTTTAAAACAAAAGAAGATGATTAAAAATAAACTTGAAAACTTGTAAAGGAAGCTTCTTGGAAATAATGTTTTAAAAATCCATTCATTCCGTATAAGTTAAAAAAACATTCTTCGTACTTTTGTCGGAAAAGTTAAAAAGTACCTCGTACGAAAAACGACAAAAGATTCCTTTCATTTCATTTACTAAAAGCTCGTCGAAGGGTAAAAATGGATTTAAACAATTGTAGGTGGATGGAAATAATATTTCATATTTATGAAACATGGATGTGGATGATAAAATACACCCCAGTAAATACTTACGAATAAACAATCTCGGATAAAAATGAGATTGTGATATTTCCCTTACCTTAGGTCCGACTTGCTTTGTAAGTGTCTGAACCTCCTGTATAATGATTTAAATCATGTTATTGACTAATTTCAGAATCATATTCATTGTTATTATATCATATATGGTCCACTTATGACTTTATATTACCCGTTCTTTCGTAAATTCATGTTAAAGTAGCGTTTTGGGTAGATCGTCTCATTTGTCGTTCGTGTTTTTAACTTGTAATTATTCATATGATTACTTAGATCATGATTACTTAATTCCAGAATATAAAACATGATTTATATATATATATTCAGAATATACATATATAATAAATCAGTAAATGGAAAGAAATACACTGTTTATGGAGACGGTAGTCCGTACGTACGCATGAACGATGTTTTCGTTTCCTTCTTGAATTGAATGGAATTAAGTAGATGACATACATATAAATATAAATAATTCCAGTATCATTATTAGGTCATATATTTCATTAGTACTTATTATATATACTATATAATCATTCATGAATGGTTAATCATTGAGAATGAATCTCATCGCGTCGTGGAGACGGTAGTCCGTACGTACGCACGAGCGATGATATCATTTCCATAAATATTGAATTGAATTGGAGTGGTTTATACAATATATAAGAATCAATATTATGTTGTAATAACTATGTATATTTATTCTTTACACCATTATACCCATCCATGTAAGGTGGTGGTGGAAAATAGATTACACCACGGCGTGGAGACGGTATTCCGTACGTACGCACGCGTGGTGATTTCTTTTTCCGTAGGATTGATAGATGGTGAAATAGGGTTGTTTCATACTTAAAATAACATATCAGTATATGAGTGATACTGATGTTATTACTTTGTTATGAAACAACTAAATAAGAAGAAGTTGAAGAAGAAAGAAATTGAAAAGATCGGTAATGGATATTACCTCTTCTTTGGAACGCTTCTTTGAATCCTCCACTTAGGGAACTATGATTGGTCTTTGAAGAAGACCAGGACCTCTAGGATTATTCTAGGGAAGTGGAGAAGGGATTTTGGCAGAGGTTGTTCGAGCTTGAGTGCTCAAATTGGTGTGAGGAGGAAGGGGGAGGAGGTGTCCTTTTATAAGGGAGGAGAGGGGCACCTTAGGAATTTCTCAAAATATTATTTTATTATAAAGTCAATTTCGGTTTTAATTAGCTCCAAATTGATTTATTTCGAGGCTAAGGTGGGGATGGGTCTAAATAATCTCATCCAATATAATTTAGACAAGTTTAGGGTATTATTTTAACCTTATCAATTAGATTTAACTCTAAGTTGTATAATTTAACTTTTACCGTGTCTTTTTTGTTTCTTTCACTATATGGTTAATACACTTACTATAACATGCCAAAAGAACCCCAAATTGTTTATTATTAATATATATATCCTTATCTAAGTCATTTGGCTGAACCTTAGATTTTTAGTAATAAAATAACAATTAATAATATAATATTTGATTTAAAAACTATTTTGTGTCAATTTTGACACTATTTGATATATGATTTTTTTTGAAAGTCATAACAGAATTATTTGTTCGAAACAAGTTTATTAAATCAACACTAATATATCATAGTAACCTATAAAATTAGTGGAAATCATAAAAAGTCTCAAATTACATTCATTTGAGCATTTATAACATCAATTATGTTAATATTTCCTTTAAATGTTAATTACTGCATCATTGTTGTGTCATAAATAAATTAATTTATTTAATGTCTAAAAATTATAAATAAAATATCATTATGTAGAAAATCTTTTTATCTTTCTAATGAATATTTATAGTCGAATTTATCTTATGTATAACCCCATATTAAAAATGATTTACTTATTAAACTTTGATTTTAACTATTTTAACCCTTCTTTAAATAAATTAATAATAAATGTCCTAATCTAATCCAAGTGGGCCTAAATGGTCATATTTTATTCATAAGGTTGTTTTTGGTCGAATTACACTTATCCAATAGAATTAGGACATGTGTTAGGGTAATAGTAATATCATATTTACCCTTAGTTACCCTATTTACTATTAACCGCTGTAAAAAAAGTAAAAAGTTACTATTCACCAAAAAATTATTTTCATCTCATTGAACCACATTTTACATGCTGACATCAACCGTGTCTTTCGGATTTTTGAAATTCCATTCACAGAAGCGGTATAATTAAGTTTTATGAAAAATTTAGTTTTTTAACTACCACTTAGTAGTTTCACTATTCATCAAAAATTGATGTTTTTCAGAACAATGCCAAAATTTCATCCTAAGCTATATTTTATATTCCGAATTCAAAAATAAAGTCTATTTTACCAAATTCATAACATAGAAGTTTCATTAATTATTTTTATAATTAAATCCCACTGTTAAAACAAATAGCGTGTTTTTAAGAAACAATATCTATCAAAAGATTGACACTTGATTATGTCTGGTTTAAATGTGAAATTACAACCAATGACCAACATTGTATTAAATTGTAAAAATATATTCTAAATATAATTTAAAACCACTCAAATTAATAATTTATCACTATTAATTATTTCGATTAAAAAAGTTGTTTTTAATTAATATTTAGTAATTTTCACTATTCATCAGAATATGAAAGTTATCCGAAATGTACCAAAATTTCACCTTAGGCTAAATTCGATACTCCGAATCCAAAAATGAAGTCCATTTTGAGAGCTAAAATTTCTAAAATTTAGAAAGTGGTTATTACTATTCATAACGGCTAGTTTTAATAATATTTTAATAGCATATCGTTGTTTCGTGAAACTCAGTATTGCGTACTACACACGCTATAGAGGAAGGTCGCGATTGCGTATAATGCAAGGCAAGTCAAGGATGCATGTTGTGCAAGCTCCTTTTGGTGTAGTGTACAACACAAGACATTAGTGAAAAAAAAAGAATATTTTTCATAAAATTTCGGGCTGTTACATTCTACCCCCCTTAAAATGAATTTCGCCCTCGAAATTCGTCGGGGTTATAAATGGTTTACTATTCGAAATTTTCTTTAATAGAACCCCACATCGTAAAAAGGAATGCCAAAACATATCTTTAAAAACTAAAGTATGAAATGTAACGATTACCCAAATAAACTAATCACTGGGTTTCCACATAGGTGAAAATATGGATATGGAAGAGAAATCTAACCGTCATGTTCTGATGGAGAGTGGTAGAGAACATGGCTATAGAAAAGCCAACAATCACAAATCCATAAATTTGTGACGATCTAAGGTACCATATGATTCATCAGGTATAAGATCACTAGGACAACATTTTTGGTTTTCAAGATCATTTCCCTAAAGTTGAAAATTTGAATTAGAATAAATACTTTCTTTATTTTGGTACAATCTCACTGTTGTTCATGCCTTGAAAAATTTCCACTTCATCTCTTAAATAAATGAAGTTGAATTTGTTATTCGTGAAGTGTTAGCAGATCATGTGATAGAATGACGGGTCATTCCATCTGTCTCAAACAAAAGGTTAGCAAAAATTATATACATAAGTCGATCTATAGTGAGATTAATCATATATGGTTCCTAAAATGGACCTATACTTCATATATCATACTGCTTAATATAATAAAACTAGTTTCTACTAAACAGGGACTTCCTGTAGGCCAGTGGTAGGCGATAAAGGCCAGTCGCACTTCGGTTGTGGGTTCGATTCCCACAGCCTTGTCCGAAGCGATGGGCTGTCGTCCGTCCTGCAGGTTGTCCTTTTTCTAAAACTATAATACTATAACATCCCATCAATAATATCAAAAACAACTTCTATCCTTAACAATACTAACTTATGTCCAACATAATCCATTCCAATCTTTAGGCTTATCCATAATACTGCAGTCCACTCTCATAACATAGTGAAAACGATTACCATAGATTTAACACCATCGTTGATCCCCATATATCATAAGATATGTTTTGTTGGTCACATTCCAAACACTCAAAGTCCTTAATAATGTATTCTCTTGAATACCCATTGAACCATAGTGAAAACTTGAATGCAGTTAAAAGTTTAACACTTTTCACATACCAAAATCCTCAAAATTCAATATACTCAAACCATGATATCACTTAGTCCTTATATCAATCATGAGCTCATGAATACAATCAAACATCTCATTATCTTCTTATCCCTTCATTATGCTCATATCATCTGTTTACCAAAAATGTCTCAATCACTTTTCATGGTTACCGGTACCATTATTGAAAACCACAATAGACCAAAACATAAATATTCCAATATTCCACAATACTATATACAACATTATTTTGGAATCTCATTACATAAACACTTAATCATTCCACCTCATCATTATCATATTCAACATCGCCAATGGTGATCGCATGTGACTTCCCTTTGTCCTTTGCCTTAAGCGGTTTCTCATGTCGATCATCACTAACCCTTGGATTAGGGAATTTATTAGCATAATTCCCCATTTCCTTGCACTTGAAGCATTGAAGTGTTGGTGGTGCGTTCTCTGCAGTGTTTGCTTTATTCACATCATTAGAAAACCTTTTTCCATTACTTCAACACTCAGCTGCTTGATGACCTTCTTTTCCACACTTAAAACATTTTCTAGTCCCTTTGAGACAATCTCCACCATGCTTCTTTCCACACTTTGTGCATAAGGAAACATTCATCTTCTTTTCACCATTATTTTGAGATTTCTCCTTGAACTCCATCTTTCGTTTCTTGTCAAAACCATTAGATGGATATGTAACACCAACTTCCATTTCTACCTTGATAGCACAACGCACAATTTCTTCATAGCTACTAAAGTCTCTTATAGCTAATGCCCTTCGAAGACTTGGTTTTAAGCCACTGAAAAATCGATCAACTTTACTTTCAGGTTGGATGATAATGCCAGATGCATAGCTTTCAAGTCTTGTAAAATTTGCTTCGTATATACCAACAGATTCATCATCCTTCTGCTTCAGCTCAAGAAACTCCTTTTCCATCTTTGTTCGAAGAATACGAGGGAAGTACTTACTGAAAAAAAAGTTCTTGAACTCGTCCCATTCCATGGATTCAATTTCATCTCTTTGCCTCGTATTCTTAATATGATTCCACCATTGATCAGCTTCACCTTCCAAACGATATACTGCTAAGATGACTTTATCATGCTCAGAACATTGAAGAACTGAAAATATTTTTTCAGTGGTACTGATACATTGTTCAGCAACAAGTGGATCAGAAGACCCACTGAAAGAAGGTGGACGTTGCCTCATGAAGGACTCAATAGAATATTGTTCCCTTCTCTGCTCATTTGAAAGTCCAGAATGATTCATAGCTTGTGTAAGTATAGCAATAAGATTTTGCACTCCATCTCCCATAACATTTGTTTGTTCATGAGGACAATCATTGCATTGTCCATTGCATTGATCAACATGGTTCCTTCGGGTTCCAGCCATCGTCTAAAACCCAAAAAGAATAGTGTGAGAGGCAAAAATCATGCTAGGGAAAACAACATAATAAAGGGGGAGTACCTTCAATATCTAACATCTTAGGTTTAATTCTATGATCGTTATAGTAATTCTAGTACTATAACCTATACGTATACTTAACCTTAGGGACATCCCTAGACATACCTTAGAAATATCTCTAGGGATCTCACTAACGTTTTCGCATCCTAGTTTCCAAAGGTTGACTAAACCTTTCCTCTGATACCAACTGTAGAGACCCGTATCTTGACGTACATTGACATTACATTACTTTTGCGGAATACTTAGTACATAACAAAAACAAACGCACACAAGGATCGTAATAGTTTAGTGTCTTTGGAAACTCGGAACGTAATCTTCTAATCGAGGTGAAAGATCTTCAATATCTCCCATAAAGATCTTCCCTTTTTTTACCTAAAACCTTTCTTTATATCCTGAGGAAAAGAAAACATAAATGGGTGAGCTCAAATGCTCAGTAAGGGTAAACAAAAGAAAAATCAATCACATCATATACATAAGAACATAGATTTTGGAAATCTTAACCTGCAAAAGAGCTCATAATATCATAACATGGGATAAATCATGGCAGTGAAATGTAATCACAACAATCATAACTTAAAACATGAAACTTTGTGGCATACACACATAATCATAGAGAATCATTTCTTGTTATTCAAGACTCATTGCCAAGACTATCTTAGTGGACAAAGTCCCTTTCTGAATCGAGTAACCCTCATTTCAGTCATGTTTCACTGAACCGGTATAACCAACCGTTACAGCCCTGTCTATCTCATGAGATATAAAATCTTTACCCAATGCATTGGAGGGAGATATAGGTCCCACCCATCTCATAATGATACCATTCTTATGTGTGCCACAAAATCATAAACCATACATCATTTCATAACCCATGTAATAAAAATGGGATTCTTAAACAACATGACATCATAAAACAATTCATATAAGATAAAGGAGTTCATAAAAATGTTTCCATCACAACATAATCAAATCCATGTAATAATAGGGATAAAAACAGAACCCTTTTATTATCTTAGATGGAAAATAATTTTGATAAAATACTTGAACTTCATTCTTGAGGAAAATATCCTTTCTACTTCAAAAACATTTTTCCTTTCATAACATGTCATACGACTTTAAAACAAAAGAAGATGATTAAAAATAAACTTGAAAACTTGTAAAGGAAGCTTCTTGGAAATAATGTTTTAAAAATCCATTCATGCCGTATAAGTTAAAAAAACATTCTTCATACTTTTGTCGGAAAAGTTAAAAAGTACCTCGTACGAAAAACGACAAAAGATTCCTTTCATTTCATTTACTAAAAGCTCGTCGAAGGGTAAAAATGGATTTAAACAATTGTAGGTGGATGGAAATAATATTTCATATTTATGAAACATGGATGTGGATGATAAAATACACCCCAGTAAATACTTACGAATAAACAATCTCGGATAAAAATGAGATTGTGATATTTCCCTTACCTTAGGTCCGACTTGCTTTGTAAGTGTCTGAACCTCCTGTATAATGATTTAAATCATGTTATTGACTAATTTCAGAATCATATTCATTGTTATTATATCATATATGGTCCACTTATGACTTTATATTACCCGTTCTTTCGTAAATTCATGTTAAAGTAGCGTTTTGGGTAGATCGTCTCATTTGTCGTTCGTGTTTTTAACTTGTAATTATTCATATGATTACTTAGATCATGATTACTTAATTCCAGAATATAAAACATGATTTATATATATATATTCAGAATATACATATATAATAAATCAGTAAATGGAAAGAAATACACCGTTTATGGAGACGGTAGTCCGTACGTACGCATGAACGATGTTTTCGTTTCCTTCTTGAATTGAATGGAATTAAGTAGATGACATACATATAAATATAAATAATTCCAGTATCATTATTAGGTCATATATTTCATTAGTACTTATTATATATACTATATAATCATTCATGAATGGTTAATCATTGAGAATGAATCTCATCGCGTCGTGGAGACGGTAGTCCGTACGTACGCACGAGCGATGATATCATTTCCATAAATATTGAATTGAATTGGAGTGGTTTATACAATATATAAGAATCAATATTATGTTGTAATAACTATGTATATTTATTCTTTACACCATTATACCCATCCATGTAAGGTGGTGTTGGAAAATAGATTACACCACGGCGTGGAGACGGTATTCCGTACGTACGCACGCGTGGTGATTTCTTTTTCCGTAGGATTGATAGATGGTGAAATAGGGTTGTTTCATACTTAAAATAACATATCAGTATATGAGTGATACTGATGTTATTACTTTGTTATGAAACAACTAAATAAGAAGAATTTGAAGAAGAAAGAAATTGAAAAGATCGGTAATGGATATTACCTCTTCTTTGGAACGCTTCTTTGAATCCTCCACTTAGGGAACTATGATTGGTCTTTGAAGAAGACCAGGACCTCTAGGATTATTCTAGGGAAGTGGATAAGGGATTTTGGCAGAGGTTGTCCGAGCTTGAGTGCTCAAATTGGTGTGAGGAGGAAGGGGGAGGAGGTGTCCTTTTATAAGGGAGGAGAGGGGCACCTTAGGAATATCTCAAAATATTATTTTATTATAAAGTCAATTTCGGTTTTAATTAGCTCCAAATTGATTTATTTCGAGGCTAAGGTGGGGATGGGTCTAAATACTCTCATCCAATATAATTTAGACAAGTTTAGGGTATTATTTTAACCTTATCAATTAGATTTAACTCTAAGTTGTATAATTTAACTTTTACCGTGTCTTTTTTGTTTCTTTCACTATATGGTTAATACACTTACTATAACATGCCAAAAGAACCCCAAATTGTTTATTATTAATATATATATCCTTATCTAAGTCATTTGGCTGAACCTTAGATTTTTAGTAATAAAATAACAATTAATAATATAATATTTGATTTAAAAACTATTTTGTGTCAATTTTGACACTATTTGATATATGATTTTTTTTGAAAGTCATAACAGAATTATTTGTTCGAACCAAGTTTATTAAATCAACAATAATATATCATAGTAACCTATAAAATTAGTGGAAATCATAAAAAGTCTCAAATTACATTCATTTGAGCATTTATAACATCAATTATGTTAATATTTCCTTTAAAGGGTAATTACTGCATCATCGTTGTGTCATAAATAAATTAATTTATTTAATGTCTAAAAATTATAAATAAAATATCATTATGTAGGAAATCTTTTTAGATTTCTAATGAATATTTATAGTCGAATTTATCTTATGTATAACCCCATATTAATAATGATTTACTTATTAAACTTTGATTTTAACTATTTTAACCTTTCTTTAAATAAATTAATAATAAATGTCCTAATCTAATCCAAGTGGGCCTAAATGGTCATATTTTATTCATAAGGTTGTTTTTGGTCGAATTACACTTATCCAATAGAATTAGGACATGTGTTAGGGTAATAGTAATATCATATTTACCCTTAGTTACCCTATTTACTATTAACCGCTGTAAAAAAAGTAAAAAGTTACTATTCACCAAAAAAATTATTTTCATCTCATTGAACCACATTTTACATACTGACATCAACCGTGTCTTTCGGATTTTTGAAATTCCATTCACAGAAGTGGTAAAATTAAGTTTTATGAAAAATTTAGTTTTTTAACTACCACTTAGTAGTTTCACTATTCATCAAAAATTGATGTTTTTCAGAACAATGCCAAAATTTCATCCTAAGCTATATTTTATATTCCGAATTCAAAAATAAAGTCTATTTTACCAAATTCATAATATAGAAGTTTCATTAATCATTTTTATAATTAAATCCCGCTGTTAAAACAAATAGCGTGTTTTTAAGAAACAATATCTATCAAAAGATTGACACTTGATTATGTCTGGTTTAAATGTGAAATTACAACCAATGACCAACATTGTATTAAATTGTAAAAATATATTCTAAATATACTTTAAAACCACTCAAATTAATAATTTATCACTATTAATTATTTCGATTAAAAAAGTTGTTTTTAATTAAAATTTAGTAATTTTCACTATTCATCAGAATATGAAAGTTATCCGAAATGTACCAAAATTTCACCTTAGGCTAAATTCGATACTCCGAATCCAAAAATGAAGTCCATTTTGAGAGCTAAAATTTCTAAAATTTAAAAAGTTGTTGTTAGTATTCATAACGGCTAGTTTTAATAATATTTTAATAGCATATCGTTGTTTCGTGAAACTCAGTATTGCGTACTACACACGCTATCGAGGAAGGTCGCGATTGCGTATAATGCAAGGCAAGTCAAGGATGCGTGTTGTGCAAGCTCCTTTTTGTGTAGCGTACAACACAAGACATTAGTGAAATAAAAAAGAATATTTTTCATAAAATTTTGGGTTGTTACAGCCCAGCCCCGTGAAAGGGTGATCTATTGTAGGGAGGCCAAGAACCATCATCAGGGACCACATCCAAGCCTCACTGGAGATAAAACTGGAACTGCTCTAGCCATACCTGCTGGATGGTACCCCACTGGCCATTCCTGCTGGATGGTACAGCACTGGCCATCCCTGATGGATGGTACACCACTAGCCAACCCTGCTGGATGGTACCGCACTGGCCATCCCAGTTGGATGGTACTTCATTGGTAACCGAAACACATGGTGGGAAACACGTCATGATAAATCGTGGAAGGATGATATGATCTTGATACACAGCTAGGGAGTCTGGACCAGGGCTCACTAGGGATCCTTACCCTACTGGAAACATCCTCCTGGGTAGAGGATCGGTTACCGCATAATGTTTTGGTCACACTGATACCCAATGAACCCTACCATTGAACATGAAGGGATGTGAGGATATCTTCGGGCCTCTCAGATTGATACATGCTCCAATCTGCTGAGTCTACTAAGGAAGAGGACTGAGACAACTCACTCTATATAGTGGGAGCACACCCACACTGTACGTAGGCATATAGCCATAAATTATGTCACAGTTCAGTGAAAGGGACACAACACAAAAACCCCCTTAACTGAATGAACAAGGGAACCAAATCCTCTCTTCCAGTCAAACAATCGATAACAGAACCAGGGGACCCACTCATCCCTTCAGGTCGAAACCATTGAGAAGAGGACTAGGGGGACCCACACAAACCTGTTGGTCTAAACACTGCTAACAGAAGGTCTCTCTTCGTCGTGAGAGGTCAAAGGTACGTAAAGTAGAACACGACACAAAAATGGGTCCCACATGACCTGTGTCCCAAAATCATCTCAAAACCAAGCGCACAAACCTTCTCAGGTACAAACTACAACATGTAGCTCATTGCATTCCTGTATACTCCCAGAGTATGGCACATTGCCATCCCGAGGGCTATCGTGCACATGACACCCAATGTCAACGCAAAAAGGCATAAACATAACTTCGCCAACCTAATTTCCCCACGGCCCTAGCACGACCAACCAAATCTCTTTATGCATTCACTTCACTCTCCCAAGAGTGTACGCAATCACATGCCAAGGGTTCTTTACAAACACCATAGGAAGAACCACCACCTTTACACCTTTCATTCTTCCACATTAAATTAGATCTCTAATGAGCCTTCACACATCCAAATGGATGGTACCATTGTAATCCTCATGAAAAAAACATGCGAGATAGACTATTTATTCACCTCCAACGGACATCAGACGTAAAAGTCGTCCAACACTGCATTACGCACGAACGGTGTCCAGTGGTCCTGAGCCTTGGTCCTGAAAACAGTTGGGCACATTTCACCATTGCGATCCCCTTGGGAAAAAACGTCAAATTGACTGCTTACATGCATGGAACGGATGTCCGGAGAAAAATATACATTTTGTCGTACCGCACACGAGCGGTGCTTCATGGTTCCCACATCTCAATACTGAAGCGCAACAAATGGAATGCACCATTACGATCCTCTTGAAAAAGTACACAATATTGACTATCCAATTGTCCGAAACGGACACCCGGTGATAAAGATAGAAATCACCACCAACTCCCAAAATGCCCTCATGGGGCCCGCACCATCGTATAGAATTAATGCGGGCAGATTTTTCCAGTGCAATGCCCTCAAAAAAACACCCAAAATCTGCTGCTCTCACTCCCCGAACAGACATCCGATGAAAAAGATTTTAAATGCTACTCGCAGCTTGAAAGACGGGCCATGGGGACCACACCATAACTTTGAATTCAACGCCTGAAACCACCCAGGAATGCTCCACCTCCACACTAGGGTCCCAATCCGGCTGATAGTGCTCAAAGAAGACATAATATGTGTTTGCTCTATCCAAAACAAGAACTCTCAGAAAAACACCAAACCACTTAGAAGTCGTTTCGTACAACCAAGGCCCTCACCTTGGGAATTTATAATACCCGAAACCATCTCAAAATGTTTTTCTCGACTCTAGGAATGCATCTCCGTAGACGGCATGCGAATCTGACACCTGGCTTGTAATTTAGGGCGTTTTTAAGTTTTTAACAGACCGAAATGGTGGGTCTGGACGGTTCGGCCGACCCACCCTTCCTGAACCGGCCCGCGGTCGTGCGGGCCGGCCCACCTTGCCCAGACCGGCTCAGTCTGTCCGGTTGAACTCCCATGGGACCTGCAAAGGGTGGGTCCCTGTCTGCTCCTGGGGGTCACGATGACCCCGGCTTACCGCGTCAACCCTGCCAGCTTTGTTGGTCTGTCACCCGTGCGTCGCGCGCCTGACGAGGCCACCCTACCATCTCCCTGCGCCAACACCCTCAGTAGCCTGCTCGCCCGGCACCACCGCTTGACCACGCTCCCGGCCAGCATGCCCTCGCTGAGGCCTGCTCTGCCTGACTGTCCGCCACTGGAGAAGTCCTGCTACTACTGTGGATCGCCGGGCTATTGTGCGAAGCCACCGAGTCGGCCCGAAACCCACCAGAAACCAAGGTTTTTGGCCGAAAAAACATCCAATAACTTAGAACCCTCATCAAACAAATACGGATGCCTCGAGACTCGAAATATCAATCCGAAAAGAGAATCAGAAATCTCAGAACAAGTAATACACAACCATGGGATTTGCTCGATAAAACAACAACAATAATATGGTATAGATTAGGCTCAAAGTAGGAACAAATATTTAAAATGAACAGGAAAAGATCCTACAACTTTGGGAGTTGATTGACGCTTTGTCGTCGATCCGCCTTTGTCGTAGCTGAGATATCCCTGATTGGAGAGGGAAGAGGAGGGCTTGAGGGAGTGTTCTCCTTGAGGGGTTTCGCCAGAGGAAGTTCCAGGGGGAAATTAAAGAGATGGGAGGAAATTACACTTAAATAGAATTTATGTTTTTTTTTATTAAGGAATTCCTCCCAAAAATTCATGCTTCTGAAACCTCCGGCATGGTGAAGATTAAGCAACCCCTATGGTAAACACCACCTCACGAGCGCAATGACGGTCTCAGAATTTTAATCTAAGGCCCTGTTCAATAGTTATAAAACTTAATTCCTGAGGAGACTAAATTACAAAAATACCCCTGGTGGCATTTCTCACAGAAGGATTGTGCCCGCGAAAGTTACACCCCTCATAGGTTAAACGAAACTCTAAGAACTCAACGGTGCCCTCCGTTTTTCCATACTAGAAACCATTTAAGATTTATATCATATATTTGGTGTCCTAGTGTGAATGCACTGAAAATTTAATTCCGGCCACATCGGGGCTCAGAATCGCATGTCGTCTGAAGGTGCTGCTCTGGAATAACATCAAGGATATTCCAATGTCTTTTATATCAAAAAACATGTTCTTGCATCATTCCCTCCTTTAATATGTTTGTCCCCGAAAAGGAAAACCAGGGAACAACTCATGATACTAGCCTGCACCTGGCACTTCTGTACCTCGAAGAACTCTTGAACAGTCCTACGCCATCGTACATAGATCCAATGATTTGGTCCGTTCGCATGGGGTATGCCCTCACCAATGAATTGCATAGGTGCACTAATACTACTTCTTACGTGAGTCAGGTGAAAGAATCTATGCACCCAAACCAGCCTTTGGGTTTAGGTTAAGTTGATAGACAACCTCACCATCCCTTTTCATATTATCAAATTGCCTGAAGGACCTTGAAAGTAACTTGCCTCCCCGATCGAGCCCCTACGTCGCACGCCATGACAGAAATCAGTGTTTGGACCTAGGACAATGCCCGGTGATTCCCTCCTTCAGAATATCCATATTGGAAAACAACCAATGATATCTAGTGACTCAAGATTTCATAGTGGATGTCCCACGATCAAGACTCTATTACACGCTCTAAAGGAGAAGGAGTCACCACCATGGACTAAAGGAAAATGTACTACGCATTGTACTCTTCTAACACAGGGTTACACCGATACCCTGTGTCAGCCTGGAAACACCTCAAAAAAAGAGCAGGGAGAAAATCATTTCATGCATAGAGTCTAAAAAATCTTCTACAAAAAGAAGAAGAGTCGTAAAGCGTACCTCTTTCCACCTCATGCCCCGCAAGATTGTAGACATCCAAAGCTCACAGGTTTCCTTAGTCCAAACTGTCAGCAATCGGAGCCTAACGTGGACCGCCTGGTGGTGATGGGAAGACCTCGTAAGGTCGTCCTCCACTTCTATCTCCTCCCGCTCCTCTGAAAGTACCACCTCACTTGGTAACACTCCGATCATGGCACTGCCTCTATCATGGTGGTCCACCTTCTACCTGTCCAGCATTCTCAGCATGCATGGTCGGGCAGTCTCATGCTAGGTGACCTCACCCATCGGAAGCAAAACACCGGTGCTCTCTGGGCTTCCCTGCTGCCCTCTGACGCCACTGCGGTGTATGACCACGACCCTGAATCCATGTATTGGAAAGAAACATGCGTCAAGGTTCGGTCTACCGACGCCCACTAGCTGTGGCAGACGTATCGGTAACATTGTACATGCTGCCACCACCAAATTTAGAGCGTGATAGGAATCTCTCAGTCAACAGCGCCTGCTATCCTACCTCAGCATTAGTGGGAATGCCCAAGGGTACTATGATAGCATGAATCTCTCTGTGAAGACACTGCTTAGCCATCAGTGATTGGAAGTTGCTGTCATGAACCATGTCTAGGTAAAACGAGCACGGTCTGTGAAACTAGTCGCGTACTCAATCACCATCATCCCTCCCTGCTAAAACTACAGGAGCTCCTAGATCCGAACGGAGTGTATGTAGGTGGTGTAAAACATCTCACAAAACAGTAGTTGAAAGTCACCCCATGAATGTGAAGACACGTCAAGTAACTAAGTCACCAGACTCCACCAACGCCCAACTACTCTGTGGAAAAGGCTGGTGGCCAAACCCACTATCAGATCTACCGGTATCTGTACAAGCTTGAAGAGGAGAACCACTATCCCAAGCCAAACCCCTGCTGCCTGAGGGTCTGGCTCACCGCTGAACCTCAGCGGTCTCTACTGCTGGAACTCATGGAGCGTGCTCAACCAGTGCTAAAGCTCCATTTTCTCTGATGAAGCTGCCTACTGCTCACTATGGGGGGGGTGCTGCTACCGGCCCACCCAGAGAATGGGACTCATATGATGGGCCTGGACTGAGGCCTCATAGCTCATAGGGTCATCGTTACGAACCAAATCTGGTATCCTGGCTGGTTGTCTTCGCAGAGACATCCTGAATGTTATTAAGGAGTTCCGCGATCAGATGATCATATATGTATATAATAGTAACAACAATGGTGTGATGAATCAAGAAGGATAGTCAAAGTTTCAATCCAAGGTAATGCGCAAAAATTATTTCTCTACAATGAGTGTCTCATCATGCCGAGTCTACAAACTGGATATCAGGGTCCTGGGGAATGGATATGTCGGCCGCATCACCATCACTAGACTCCCTAGCCCGAGAGCTTCTCTCGAGATAAGTTAACACTGTTTCCCTAAATCCCAACCAATTCCTTTTCAGGGACGTCCAAACAATTTCCCAAGGAACGAACCACATTTGATACCACTTTGTCACGACATGACCCTACCCAGGATCGAGCCACATCTACCCCAAGCCCGCCTCCATAGGCCAGGGGCTGGAGACAGTACCGATGGCTAAACAACGTAAGGAGGCCTTTTCCGGAGTATCTAGGCACACACACGCAACCCACTCAATACAGAAGTGCAGAGTAAAAAGAAGAGTAATATACGAACATATATAAATAAACCACAACGTGCATCGACCTCTAAATAGTACAAAGTGTTGAAGGTAAACTTAAAAAACGGCAAAAACACGCACCCAACCAGAAAAGTGCCACAACCAGACAACAGGTAAACAAAATTAAAACAGCTGGGAGATTCCCACACCTAGAACATGACTATGACCACCGTACGGAGTCCAATATTTCGAACGCATACACTCTGCTGACGTCTGACCAAGCTGTATATCGTCTGCATGGGCACACCAAGTGCGGGAAAATCCAAACCAGGGGTGAGTATAAAAATACTCTGTAGGATATCTCTAAGGCTCTAGGGAGAAAAAAAGGAGGTACCAAATAGTGAGAAGTAGATCAAACATGGAATACTAAAGGGGTAAAACAGAGAGAGTGCAGTAAAGAGTACAGTTCAACCCCACAAGTTGAAAGATGTAGACTCTTCAAAACACAAGGAGCTAGAAACGATGAGAAGATGAACATCTCGTCGAGTCTTTGCTACCTATAGCACGAGAGTAGACTCATACAACCACGAGAATATATAAATGGAAAGCACGTGGCATACCCCGCGCATCTTAGTCTCTCTTGGAAAGAGAGTAACCAAAACCCTAGAAGTGGGTACTAGAACAAGGTATATACATATCTATATGCTCAAACAACAATCCCGAACAAGATCATAATGAGATCTCCATCTCATAGCTCAACCCATGAAAGTGAGTTGCCAAAAATCCCCGAAGTAAACAACATCGATTCCCAGTATCTGTACGTCTTCCCTGAACAGTAAGTCATGGGGATAAAATCACCTTACCATGACAGTTTCTACTCTGGGTGGCACTGACTCACCCGCACGGTTTTAAGTCGTGTCACAAGGACACATCTCGGTGGGGAAAGCACCCATCGTTCTTGAGAGATCTAGGGGAGCATCAAGCCACACCTCGTCATTGTCACATAGTAGAGAGGTATTCTCAATGTCAACGGGTTCCTATAGCACAACATCGTGAAAGGGTAATCCGCAAGAGGGAGACCCGACAAAAGTCGTCGACGAGTCCCAATGCCCAACCCCTTGAAAGGGTGATCCGCTAGAGGGAGGCCCGGAACCATCATCAGGGACCACTTCCCATCCCCGCTGGAGGTAAAACCGGATCAAATATGGAAATACCTGATGGATGGAACCCCACTGTCCATCCTTGGTGATGGTACCGCACTGGTCATACCTGCTAGATGTTACACCACGGGCCATCCCTACTGGATGGTACCACACTGTCCATCCCTGCTGGATGGTATCTCACTGGTAACTGGAACACGTAGTGTGAAACATGTCACAATAGATCGCGGAAGGAAGATATGATCTCGATACACAACTAGGGTGTCTACGCCCAGTGCTCAGTAGGGCTCCTTACCCTACTGAAAGCAACCTCCTGGGTAGAGGATCGGTGCCTGCATAATATTTTGGTCACACCGATACCCAAAAAACCCAAATTGGGAACATGTAGATACGTGAGGAACTCCCCAGGCCTCTCGGGGTGATACATTCACCATTCTGCTGAGTCTACTATAGGAGCAGACTAAGACAACTCACTCCAGATCGTGGGAGCACAACCACAATGTACGAACGCACGTAAACGTAAATGATGTCGCAGTTCGGTGAAAGAGACACAACACTGAAACCCCCCTCAGCTGAATGAACTGGGGAACCAAATAAACTCTACCAGTAAAAACATCGAGAATAGAACCAGGGGACCCACACAACCATATTGGTCGAAACCATCAAGAACAGGACCAAGGGGTCCCAATCAACCCTACTGGTCTAAACACTACTAACATAAGGTCTCTCTGCGTCGTGAATGGTCAAAGGTACCTAAAGTAAAACACGACACACACTTGGGACCAACAAAACATGTGGCCCAAACTCATCTCCAAAGCAAGCTCACAAACGTTCTGAGGTACAAACTACAACATTTACCTCCATGAATTCCCGTATACTCCTAGATTATTCCACATTTCCAGCCCAATGGCTATCGTGAACACGACACCCAATTTCAATGGAAAAAGGCGTAAACATAACATCGCCAACCTACATCCTCCACGGCCCTAGCACAGACAACCACTTATCTGTATGAATTTACATCACTCTCCCAAGAGTGAACGGGATCACACGCCAAGGGTTCTCTACATACAACGCAGGAAGAACCACCACCAGTACACCTTTCGTGATTCCACATTAAATGAGATCTCGAATGAGTCTCTGCACATCTTAACAGATTCTACCATTGTAATCCTCGCAAAACAACATCCGAGAAAGACTATTTACTCACCTACAATGGAAATACGATGTGAAATTTGTTCAAAACAGCTTTACAGCCGAACAACATACCGTGGTCCCAAGCCTCGGTCCCAAAAATAGTCAGGCGCATCGCACCATTGCGATCCCCTCGGGAAAGCATGTCAAATTGACAGCTTACTTGCATGGAACATATGTCCAGAGAAAATGTTGTATTTTTTCATACTGCACCTAAGAGGTGCTTCGTGGAACCTACATCTCTATCCCGATGTGCAACTAACGGATCACACTATTGTGATCCTCTCGAAAAAGTACACAACATTGACTATGCACGTGTCCGAAACAGACACTCGATGATAAAGATAGAAATCACTTCCAACTCCCAAAACATACCTTGATGGGCCCTCCCCATCATGTAGAATTAAAGTGGGTGGATTGTTCCATTAAAATGACCTCAGAAAAAAGCCCAAAATCGACTACTCGCACGCTCCAAACAGAAATCCGATGAAAAAGTTACTAAACACTGCTCGCAGCTTAAAAGACGGGCCATATGACCCATGCCTCAACTCCAACTTCAATGCTTGAAGCCACACTAGAAATAATTGCCTCGGCACCAGGGTCCGAATGCCACTGATGGTGCTCAAATCAGACATCGGAAGTGTCCATTCCATCAAAAACTAGAACTCCCTAAAAAACTGCAAACCCCTTAACGGGCTTGACGCGACACCGAGGCCCACGTCTCAGGAATTAAAAATCCCCAAGACCGTCTCAAAAAGATCGACTCGATGCCAGGGACATGTCTCCATAGATGTCATGCAAATCTGACTCTTGGTTTGTAATTTAGGGTGTTTAATGTATTTAACGGACCGAGACGCTGGGTCGAGCTGGTTCGGCCGGCCCACCCTTCCTGAGCCGGCCTGCGGTCACGCGGGCCGGCCTGCCTCGCCCGGACCGGCTCAGCCGGTCTGACTGAACACCCATGGGACCCGAAAAGGGATGGTCCTTGTTTGCTCCCTGGGGTGACAAAGACCCTAGCTTATAGCATAAACCTGGCCGGCTTTGACGGCTAGTCACCCGCATGTCGCGCTCCTGAGGAGGCTGCCCCGCCAGCTGCTTGCGCTGACGCCCTCAACAGCCTGCTCGCCCGGTGCCGCCACTTGACCCCGCTTCTACCCAGATTTCCCTCAACGAAACCTGCTGCACCTGGCCATCCGCTGCTGGAGAAGTCGTGCAGCCACCGTGGATCTCCGGGCCGCCGTGCGGAACGGGCTGACCAACCCGAAACCCGCCGGGAACTAGGGTTTTGGCCGGAAAAACCTCCAAATGCATCGAACTTTTTTCGGACAACTGCAGGTGCCTCGGGACTTGGAATCTCAATAAAATACAAGAATCTGAAAGCTCAAAAAATGTACTACATATCCATGGGCTTCACTTTACAAAAAAACCACAATTAGTTGCTACAATTTATGCTCAAAGGAGGTGCGGAGATTTAAAACGAACATGAAAAGATCCTTCCTCTATGGGTGTTACCCAACGCTTTATCCTCGATCTGCCTTCGCCGTAGTCGAGATCTCCTTGTTTGGAGAGTGTGGAGGAAGGATTGAGGAGGAGATCTCCTTAAGTGTGTTTTACTAGAGGAAGTTCCAAGGGGAAATGAATGAGTTGGGAGGGAATTATACTTAAATAGAAATTAAGTTTTTTATTAAGGAATTCCTCCAAAAAAGACCCGCTTCCAAAACCCCCAGTTCAGTCATGATTAATCCTCCCCTAGGGTAATCAGCACCTCCTGAGTGAAACGGAAGTCTTGTAATATTAATCTGATGCCCCGTTCAAATGTTATAAAACTTAATGTCTGAGGCTGCTAAATTATGAAAAGGCCTCTGGTGGATTTTTTCACAGAAGGCCCACACCCGCGAAAGTTACACCCCTCCTAGGGTTAACGTTATGCTCCAGACTCAATGCTACCCCTTGTTTTCCATTACGAGATACCATTTAATAGTTATTTTATTTATTTGGTGGGCCCAAATGTGAACGCACTAGAAATTTAATTCCGGCCACAATAGGGCTCAGATTCGCACGCCATCTAAAAGCGCTGCTCTGGAATAACATCAAGGATATTCCAAAGTCTTTTATATAGTGAACCTATTTCTTAAAATGTATACATACCCTAATATTACATTTATTATGCATTGTAAACTACGTTTCTTCTCATTCTTTTTCCTAGGTTACGATGAAAGGTTTTAATTATTCTATTTGTATAATGTCTAAAATGTGGGAAGATATTTGTGGGTGATAATAAATATATTCCATGAAATAATAATAATGTGTATCTAGTCTTCAAATACACGTAACTGATGTGGTCCTCAGACTTGTAATTTTTAAATTTACTGAATATTCATCTAAAAATATGTAATATTTTTATATGGAAGTCCTAGGTCTCTAATCACGTAGACAAAAAAAATTGATTATATAAAAATGAGTGTGTATAAAATTATACCGAGTTGTATCCTAACTCAACCTTATTATAAAAATATGAATGGTCCATGTTAATTCCCAATAAATAAATTGAGGAAACTATATTTTTACCTAAATTGAGTGAACTGTATATGAACCTCAACAAGGATCACTAAGAATTTTAATATAAATAATATGTAACATAATGTCAAAACAATATATATGTTAATTTTACCTCATATCCACTTTCACACTAGTTTTTAGATCCATTCCCCAATGTAAAACATCATGCTCATTAATCCATTCCATTCCCATTCATCCACACCATATATATATATACATCTATCCATATTTTATATTGGACAATCCTCAGTTCCACTTCCCATGACATCTTATAGGGTTCAACATTATTATTGTAATTAGTTTATGAAAACCATAAAGAAATCACAACCACATATATATTCCATCCCATCACACGACTATGTTTTTCGTATAAAATTGATCATATCCATTTTTCAAGCACTATACATCAATCCATCAATGCTTTTTAATAGGTACACATGTAAAAATACTAGCCCATATAATAAGAATATATGTGTATTATAATTACTCCATCTACTACGTCTTTCACATATATGTATAATAAATATAAGATACAATATAACTCTTTTGAGGATATAACATATAAGTCAATCCATCACATTCCATATATGCATACACATTATGCTTCATATGAAGGGATAGTATAATAGAGGTTGTATTCAAACATATATTCTATCATTATCTATAATGTTAGTAAAACTACCCTAATCCCAAATTAATTTGGAATTAGAATAACCAAAACTAGATTGTGGATAATAAAAAATAATTTAACACAATGATATTAACTAGTCTAATGAAGTTAATCATCTCCTCTAATTTAACTATATATAACACCCCTCATGAAAACCTGGTTTTCATTAATAGGAATAGAATGTTAATTCTCATCTAATCTTACAATACCTAAATTTTATCATTATGAATCATTCTATAATTTAACAATTTCAATTTATATTATAAAACCTATATTAATTTATTGTTTAACTAATTGTGTAAACCATAAAAATAAAATGTTATTTTATAATTAGCTTCTCAATTTTATATTTTTAATTCATTAAATTTGATTATTAATAAAAAACCATTATTTCTCATTGTTGAATCATTAATATCATTAATACCAATCCACATCAATAAATTTATAATTAAATTAATATTAAGTAGTTATAGGTATTTTTGTACTCCACCGGAGAAACCACATTAAGGATGTACTCTTAATTTATTAAGAAAACTATAACTAAAAAATATGGAACCTTATCTGATTGATAAAAAAAATTTACATCATGAAACATACAATATGTGAAATCCCATATCTTAACATTTTAGAATAATCCTTCTATCATCCCTAACCCAAATCCACACCAACCATTATATTCCACTTTCATTAGAAACAAGACACTACCATAACCATAGTACAATAGTATATCCCTCTCCAAATTATCCAACCATACTAGTTTTTCCTATAATAAACTAGAAGGGATTTACTACCTGAGGTACATGAATTGATGAAAAACATATTTATATCACAATAACTTCATTGTTAAACCATGCCCATAAAATCATAGCGCACAATATATACCCATCTATGGTAAGCTGTAAATTAGACACCAAAATTTAATTCAATCAAAAAATGGTTTCCTCTATCATATTGATTGAAATGATTCATTGTATCATGTTTATACCAATAATAAACCAAATAATCAACAGCTAACAATGGTTACAACAACCAATGAACAAGATTGATGCCATATATTTATTGTAAATAAATTTAATGATGAATTATGAGCTAAAATGTTATTATTAATTATTTATTAACTTTATTTAACTATATTTATATGGTAATACATATTTTAATCATGTTAAATATTCATAAAACTAATAATATCACCCATTGATAAATAAAACTATCAAAAAAATTATCTGAAGCAACAATCATGGTTAAACAACGACATAATTTACATGAGGTTATATCACTCTTTCTAATAAAATATTACTCATTGATGAAGCTATTATCTTCATTAAGGGATATCATAGTTATTCACTCACAAAAGGTAAATGATTTTAATCATATATTTACACATATGATAAGGAAAGTCAATAATTCTCTAAATTTGATATGAAGCATCAAGGAATACCACAGAAGAATAATGAAATATCTACCATATCTGAACACAATTGAAACTACCCCAAAATATAACCATGATGAAAATATATTATAACATAATTAAGAGCCTAAAAAACCTAGAGAAACATCACTATCATCCCTTTATGGGAAGAATAGGTCAACAAAAAAACTAATGGTTATAATACGAATACCTTATATTAAGAGTGAAACTTATCCCTGTAATTTATAAGGAAAGTATCCACTAGGGGATTGCAAAACGCCACTAAAGGGGGTCTGAAGGTCATAATGGGGTGGAATGAAAATAATCAAATTCTAAACCTTGGATAACCCAACCCCTATATAATTTAAAAAAATTATGGGATATTACCTTAGTATAGAGTATGTTTTATGTGCACTAAAGTAAATATTTATGTGATGTGTGTGTACATGAATTTTATTCATGTGATATATATAATATGAAATTATATATATATATTAAATGGTCAATATATGAATTTGGAGAATGTGTGATTTATGTATGTGATTCATAATAATAATTAATATATATAAATATGTGTGATAAACATTTATTATTATTTCTCTCAAATGGTTTTTAATCAACTATTATTCATTAGTGGTGAATAATGGCTTTGCATTAAATTCAATAAAATGTTCAATGAACTATCCCCAATAGTCTGAAATGTTTATGATATGAGGATCCTTCGGATTATGATATATAGAAGGGATAATATCCATTTCTGTTGAGTGTTGTGGATATAGAGAGTTCTATATTCCACTAAAACCTATGTAATTTATTTTATGAATGTTTAGCACCACATTAGATATCTTGTATACTCATGATATCATGGGTGTCTATGTTTTTAGTGAACAATAATGTAGTTAGGGTGTATTTGTATACATATCCACATGAACTTCCTCAAACATTCTCCATGATGTGAAATAGATGTTATTGTGACATCTGGATATAATGTCCTATGATTAACGTATCATTTACACAATATTTATTGAAGTTATATCATCTTGATTTTGGGTTGTCTTTCATTGTGAATGATAATATGATTTTCATAAAAACTCCATCCGTGGTGTCATAGTATGATTCTTCATTAAATTAAAAAAAAATTTCATTAGTTTTAAATGGAAAAAATAATACAATATTTTCATAAAATAGTAATTCAGTTACAGACCCATACATGACCCGCATAATGGTAATATGATTTAGCATTATGTAGGTCTGATACATTAATGAAATACCTTTATATATATGGTTTTTGTAAGGGTAACTTCGGTGTTACCTTTTTACAAATAAGAGGAATAATGGTTGTACCATTATGTAGAAGTGCATCATGTTTCGAAAATATTGAGTGGCCTTTCCCTTATGTGATACCCTTACACAGATGGTTTATGTATGGGTAACCTCCCTTATTACATTTAAAAAACATGACATATAAATTAAGTAACAGTACATGATGTGTTTTCCTAAAAACCATTAGAACTTTTACCTTTATGTGTAAAGGTAATATATATTGTAAAGGTCCAAAGTGTTTATATTTATGAAGAATATGAAAAATATAGAATATCCTTATGAAAATGAGTTGTGTAAATGTAATACCATAAATTAAACAAGGGATTGTTTTATAGGAAATATATATATTACCTTTCTACAGAAGAAATGATATGTGTAAAGGTAAATTTTACATTTATTCCATCATTTAAAAACATAAATTACCCTTATGTAAAGTGTCTACATTAGGGTAAAATGGGCATACACTTACGTAGAATAGGGTTTTGGCATAAGAGTACATATAAATGTGTAAAAAAAGTCATTATCAAACTATTTTCTTTTAATAGGTAATAAATTCTCCATAAATAATTTTTAATGGTAGTATGGTAATTCCACACACACACATATATATATATATGTAATTAATTATATATTTATTTTTACATTTTTTATAATTATTTAAATAAATATTAATGAAACACTATTCCAAAACATAAATGGTTAGTATATTAAAATAAATTTTTAAAAATTAAATTTCTTGCCTTATGATCTAGAAATAAGATTTTTTTTAATAATCATAAGTGTTTATTTATGAATTGTCTATAAATATCAATATATATTGTATTCAATTATTTATATATTAGAAATGTAATTATAAAATTTATATAACTCAGAAATATCATATAAATTCTAGTTAATATAAAATAAGAATTGGTTCATACTAAAATGAATAAAAAATATTTATATTATTATGAAATTATAAATTGTTTAAACTTATTATTTATTTATGACTAATTTAAAGATGTCTCATATTTTGGAAAATAAATAAAATGTTTATTTAATTGTTAAATATAATTTATATTCGTATATAGTAACTTTTTTAAGAATTATAAATATTACATACTCCATTTTATATTATAAACAGATTCTAGGATAGAACCATGCATATCAAACTTGGTTTGAGATCATAAAATTTAGTTTTTGTTTACCTTTACATCAGTTGGAAATTTTTGTGTGGACGAAGAGAATAGTTTTTGAGAATATTATGTTCATATTAGGTGTTATGTTTTCGATGATTGAATTATATCTAGAGTATTGTGTCTCTATGTAGAGGAATGAAGCGTTAGACCACTTTCATTCTTAGAAGAATTCCTTGCATAATAATGTTAATGGTGTTGGTTATCTGTCACTGCATGCCTATTAATGAGGATTTTGTCCATATCACATAACACTATTACTTTTAATAATTTTTTATATACCTTAACTTTATGATGAATTTGGTTATTTATGAATAGATATGGGTTCTTTTTTGGGTGATTAACCCAAAGAAGTGGGTTATATAAACTGGTACACATTGATGTGGAGTGAAGATATTAATTTGGAGGCTCTATTAAGGATTTTAAATACTAAATAGTCAAAACTACGGATATAGAATAGAATTAAAATATTGAAAGATATTTATTACATATGATTTAATAGTTATAATTATAATATGCATATGACATATATTAAATTTATACATCTAAACCCCCCTTAAATACTAAGTGTGGTATTTCTTCAAAATAAACACTTATCAAGAACTCAATCATCCAAAATAGAAATTTTTCCTTATTTCAAGTGCCCCTAGATTAACTTTTGTAACGAATAAAAGTCAGGAGTGACACTATATTTTCTTTTTGGGTAGTTTCATTCCTTTTAGGGTTCCCCTAGTTTTTTCTTGGTTATATTGTTTTGGGTGTATTAATTGGGTTACACATAATTTTATATCATAATGAATATGATATATGTCGAATTGAGTTGAGTATTTCTATATTCTGTATTTGGATAAGTGGTTATCTATACAATTATCTAATAGTCCCAACTGTTTTGATTGGGATGATTCCCTTCCTAAATAACAAGATACTGATAATTATTTTTATGATGAATCAATGCTTTGATAATGATATATACTTTCACACAGAATGGATATGTTCTCTAGGGGAATCATTTATATTGGGAGTAATATAATTTAAATCCTATATTGAAAAGATAAAATACATGACACTCACCTACTAATATTTTTTTGTTATATATTCTTCTACGCTTTACAATAATCATATTGATATCATTAATAGGTATGAAATATATGATGTTGAATTATTTGTATCAAGGATTAAGAAGATTTCTCAAGAAGAAACTTTAAGATAACAAAATGTGAATTCCATTGAAATCTGTTTTTCCATCTTTTACTTCTGGGGATTAGATATTGGGAGTGTGTCACATATTTTCATGAACAAACAAAGACACATAGATATAAGGTAGCTGATTAAGGGTGAATTTTATCTTCATTACACTAATATAGAAAAAAGTGTTTCATTAGAGTTTTGTAGTTTTTCTATAATTTTACCATGTTGATTGATTCCTGATTTTTGAAAAAAAAATTATTATTAACTCTCTAGAAACTGGAATTTGATTAACAATTCATATATGGATAATATGTTATTTTAATTAATTCATAAAAATAAAAAATTATTATATATAAAAGAATGAAATTTATTTTGACATTAAGAATATAATTAATGGATTATCTGTTCATGATATGGATGTCCAAACTTAAATATTTCCTAATAAGAGTGTCAATGACGATTCTAATCCATCCTACATTTGGAATGTTCACCAAAAATATATAAATGAGAAATGTGTTAATATATTCCATAGATATGGATTTTAAAAACCATTAAATTAGGAGGTCTTAGATACATCATATTTATGTTTATTGGAAAAAACAACAATGTCACATTTTGTAAGAAAAGTATTAACGGTGAATAGCCTGCTGGATCTCATACAGAGTGAGGAATGTGGACTAATGTTGACTCATGATAAATTTTTCATTTACATAGATACTTTTATTATTTAATGTAATTGTAATGGTTATGTTTTTATAAGAAAACAAAAGTATTAATATTTTTAACAGTTCATATAGTTTCATAAAAAATTTATATATAACTGGAAAAAAGTATTGAAATAATATTATTAGACCAGGGTGGTGAATAACTGAGCACGAAATTAATATCTCATCTCAGAGATCTTGTTAATATTTCATAACTCACCCATCATGGAAGACCGAAATGAAATGGTTTTTATAGTTGTAGGAATCATACCTTATTGGAAATTGCATAATTGATGATGATTTTATATGAACTTCTCATCACATTTGGAGAATAAGTTCTATAAATTGATACATACATACATAAACACATTCAAAAATTTTTTTTCATGAATAAACTATAGTAGATATGGATTAGAAAACATACCATATGTTATTTAATGAGTATTTTGGGATATAAAGTGTTATTACAATTAATGAATTTAGAAAAAACTGAACCAAAGGTTGAAAAATGATTATTTGTTGGTAATACCGTGGAAACTAGAGGATACAACTTTCGTAACCCTACTTATCACAATGTGTTTATTGAACAATATTTTTTTTTGAAAAAAATATTAAATTAAATTATTTTATAGGGGATAATTTATTCTTAGATAATTTAGAGGAAAAAAATAGTTTTTTTCTGAGATTGATGTTGTGTTGGTTAAATAATTAATTATATATAAATAAACTAGTCATGTTACATTAGAACAACTTTGGAATGATCAGTTTCTTAAATATAAAATATGATATAGATTTCACATGGTTTATGATGATACAATAATTTTCACATAACATAATACTACTATTGATCATATACCATTAAGAGTTTTGATTCTATGAAATGGTTAGATGTCATACAATCGAATAATAACTCCATGTTCACTAACCATGTATGGAACATAGTGTATTCTCTATAATTTGTGATTCCCATAGAGTGAAAATGGGTTTTCTACCAGAAAAATAGTATGGATGGTAGAATTTCTACCTATAAATCATATCTGGCAGAAAAAGGTTTAGAGAAAAATCATGGTATTGACTATGAATATACATTTTCACCTATTTTTATGATTAAGGATATTTATATTTTTATATCCAAAACAAAAAAACTATTATTATGAGATACATAAAATGGATTTAAAAACCTCATTCAATAATGTAAAAAAATTTATAATTTTTATATGATTTAGCCTAATAGTTTTTATGTTCTAAAAGGGAATATTACATGCTTAATGTTTCAATGGTAAATTTAATAACTAATAAAAAATTCTTATAGTATGTTTATATAGTTTGATAATGTAATCTATGTGTTTAGATTGATCAATAATGTGGATAATTCTTCTATATACATGAATAATTCAATGAATATAGTAGTATCTCTAATACGATATGTAGATGACATGTTGCTGATTGGAGTTGACATCAAAACCCTCCATTCAGTGAAGATGAGGATAGGTAAATGTTTCTCAATAAATTACATGGGTGATCTAGATTACATATTTAGTATAATGATCTATAGATATAAAAATATTATTCTTCTTAGACTTAGTCAAAAAACATATTTCGGTAAAGCTTCAAAGTTATGTAACATAGAGTACTCCAAAAAGGCGTAATTTCAAGTGTTTTGTGAAATGGATATTCTTAATAATCTATAATATCCTATAGAGTAGGATATGTTTGATAGGATTACATTTTCAATCAATATAGGATCTGTCAAATTTACCATGTTATTTTCTCAACCTATTGTCTCAAATTCATTTGGAACAATTAATACATACCAATCTAATCTTAGTGAGAGTCATTAGAAAGTTGTGAAGAAAATAATTAAATACTTAATGAGGACTAAGGATATATTATTAATATTTGTTGTAGATCATGATATCTAGGTAAAGGAATAGATATATTATATTTTTCATACAAAAAAATATTATATAAAATATCCATTTGGATTCATGTTTTTTCTAAAGAGAAGATTAATTAATTAGAATAGTTCAAAATATCCCACTATAGAAGACTAAACAACAGAGGAAGAATATAATGCTACATTAATTTCTACAAAAGAATCAATCTGGATTAAAAAGTTCTATTCTAAACATGGAGTGGTTCCTTTCTTTGAGGGGTCAATTAGGAGATATTGTGATAATAATGGTGTTTTTTATCAAGATTTGGAACCCTAGTATCATAAAATGATCAAGAACATCATTCGAAAATAATATCTCATTTTAGTGATCGTTGATATGGATGATGTAAATAAAATGTAGCTGGATAAATAGAATAATGTATTATATATATTCAAAAAACCATCACCACATAAACAACATGAGGGTTATGTAGAATATCTAGGTGTTATTCACTAGATTGATTGGGATTAATGGTTGTAAATGTATTATGTTGTAATAATTTATTGAAATATCTACATACCATTCATTCAAGTGTATTAAAAATTTTATTTTTACATGAACAAAATAATTGTGGATTCCCTTAAAAGTGTGAATATGTCTTGTCCCTAACATATGATCATTACATATTGTAATATTATAAATTGAAATGATAAGGTTATAATTAATAAAATCATGGAATAATTTTAAATATTTTTATATGAGATACGATAAATAGATTAATGTGGTAATAAGAAATGAATTATTACTTGGATTGACCCGCTAAAGTATAGCTCAGGGAATTGCATTTGTTTACAGCCATAAATAGTGGTAATTTTAATTATCAATCATGTAATGAAAAAAGAAGTATAAAATAATAATAATTTCATAAATAAACCTATTTTACATTACATGATATGTATTATACACATAGGCCACATTGAGAAAAAAATACTAAAATTCATTAATGAATATCAATACATTAGTTAATAAATTGACCCATTAATTTTCTAAATATTACAAGGGGATAAAAATTGAGAATATAAAAACTATAATTAAAAATTTGGATCTCCTAGAGTGGCTAAAATCATCCCTCCCATAAATAGAACTATGGAAAAGAAACAAAATTTTTGTAAACCAATTAGAATTTTAGAAAATTGAAATACTAATCCTTGACAGGAATTGAGGTGAATAATTAATGAAGGAATTTATTATTTTTTAGATTTGGTAATGTAACCATCTGAAGAGTAATATGACCATTGGGAATAGAAACCTTGTCATATGAAATAGTAATCCGGCCATTGGGATTAGTAACCAAACATTTTGAATTGTAATATCACCAAAAAATAATATAATGTTATATATATAATATTTATCTAGATAATTTATGTATATATTAATATAATAATTTTCTAAAATAAATATCATGATTTAAATTTCAATGAAAATATAAAAATATTTTTTACTAACAATTTTTTTTGTATTACCTAAAAATCTTTTTTTCATATATGAATAATTGAAATTTCTTATGATAGAAAATTATAATGATAAAATGAAATTTATTTTTGAAATGATCATGTTTAATTTTTTCAAGGGAGATTTGTTTTTGTAATTTTCTAAAATAATTAATTTCTTATATGAATAGTTAAAATATTTTTTTTCCACAACAAGTGTATCCATAACTATATCATTCATGATTTCATATTGACTTAATCATTTACTGAAATTTTGGTTTACCAAATACATTTAATTTGAAAAATGGGTTAAAAAACAATAATTATTATTTTCAAATGTAAAAATTTCTTTCCAAATTAATAGTAAAAAGCATTCCTTCAAAAAATAATATTTATATTCATCAAATTCTTTTTTTAATATACTATTTAATTCAAATAGTAAAGAGCATTAATGTCCTAAAAACCTTACATACTATTTATTTCTAATCCATAATTTTATCAATATAATTATTTCATGGTTTATCATGGATATAGTAATATATTCAATATTTTATTTTAGAAATTCCACTCTCTCCAAGTAAATAAAACCCTATCCCTCCCCTTTGAAAACAAAATCTCATGCACATTCCAAAAAAATATCTTCCAATATACTCTCTACCAATCCTCTTATAATCAATAAGGAATTTCTATCGTAATCCAACTCCAATCATAATTAAATTTTAGATTCACACAAGAAAATCAACTCTGAGAAGATGTTATGTATTCATTAACTATTCTTTGGGTTTTCTTATTCTATTCCTCATTTTCTCCATCGATTTTAAAAATAATAATATAAGATTAGCTAATAAGTGAGTTAAAATTATGTTAATTATTTAAAACTAGTATAAGAAATTGCAGTTATGAAGTATTTATGTTTTATTCATATCTTTCATCCCAATCAGACAATGTCCCATTAATATATGGTTAAGTGACAATGTGACATTGAAATGTTTTACTTATTAAAATCCTTATAGATTTTTAAAGAAGCAATTTTTTAATATTTAAATTTATAAACATATTTACTCTATTATTCTAGAATATATTCTACTTTGGTGAAATTACATTGAAAAAATGTCAAAATCAAAGAAAAATAAGAAATTTTATAGGAAAATATTATATAGAAATTATTCAAATTCAACGATAAAAATTTACAAATATAATAAAATTATTATAACTGAGAAATAGATAACTAAAATGAAATAATTAACTTATATTTGAATTTTAAAACAAACCAACTTTTCATATTTAGGAAATGAAAATTAGATGAAAGTTATAGGTATTCAAGCTCAACCAATTCACAAACTCAAACACTTTATTTTTTATTATCTTTTATTTCATATTGACTTCGGTATGAATGTTACTATAATATCAATAATATTACCATCACATATTAATTATATTTTCATTCATGGATATTCCATTTTCTGTCCTACCAAAAAAATTCTAATTGATTTATAATTGATTTTCAAGAGACCTCAATTTGTAAAATAAATATTGAATAATATTAATTTAATTTCTTTTTCAAACGAATAAAATGATCTTTTATACCAATTCATGACATCCATTATTAATTTTTTAATCCAAACTATGATTTCAAGAGGTATCAAAAGTGAAAACATTTATACAACTCTTCCTTTCCATGGTTTATTTCTTGACTAAAATTGTAATCCTTCCATGTGTCATTAATGATTATGAGAATTTTATGATTTTATGCGTGGAACAGAAATTATATATCCCTCCAATGTATTGGATAATGTGATATAGATGATGATATGATGTGTATTATTCATTTAAATAATTATATATTTGTTCACAATAATGATGTTATAATTTACACACATATGTTTATTGGGGATATGATGATTTCATGGTTAACAACCATGTGTGGTAATTTTCCAATATGTTATATTGTTTCATTATTATGAATATTACACATTCCATGGATTTTTTATATCCTTCCCTTATTATTTTAATAATGATCTTGTGCTTTTTATATGCTAATTATTATTAGCCTCATCCATTTTGTATTTACCCATATCCCTTATTCATCTAATTTCTAAGTGTTTTTCCCAACCATTTTTCCCCATATATATTGGTGACTACATGTACTATTGAGATTATTGTATATTTATAAGGATATAGAATAATAAATTAAATAAGTTTTATGATTTATTTTTTTCAGTTGATGTATGATCCAAATTTTCCCATGAAATTAAACCATATAATCATATATTGTATAATTATTATGTTATTTATCTATAAAAATATGTAATATTCATGTAAGAAATTATTTTTTCACAACAGTTTTCATGAGATCACATTTTAGATAATCTGATAATTATGATTAGAAATCCTTAGCAAAAACAATAATTACAAGTATTTGTATTTGTAAAAAATAAGGAAAAATCATTTTAGAAAATGGCTAAACATAGGGATCCCATAAGATATGATTTTAGGGTTAATTTTTGAAATATAATAAATTATTTTTTGATTATTTTTTGGCATAGGAATTTTTCCAACCTTTTAAAATTTAGAAAACAGTTGGAACTGGGAGAAACAAAACCAAAAGGCTGTGTGATGGTTAATATAATGATTTTCTAAATGACATCCCTAATACCATGGGTGGTGGAGTTCGAATCATCATGGATGTTGTTACCCGGTTCTAATAGGATATGAATAATAACATGTACCATTTGTAATATATTCATTCCTCCAAGAAGGAAAATGTCATATTGAGTCTTTTTTTACAACTACCACAAACATTTAGTGGATCTTCTGATCCACATTTCAAATTACAATGGGATAACTCAATGGAGAAGATCTTTTTTGTGCTGCCCAATTATAAGATGGATAATTTAGATATATATAAATATATAAATATAATATTAATAATCTATTTAATGTTGGGATTCATAAAGTATACCATTCTAAATGATGAAATGGAAGCGATTGAGTGTGATAAATTAATTGAAGTATTTTTTAACAAGTATTCCTTAATTACTCTATGAAAAATTATAGATATAATATTATTAAAGACATAATGGTGAATTTATCGTATATTATGATGAAACAATCCCTAGTACTTAATGATATGCCTCAGTATTTGTAATCAACAATGATATAAAATTATATAGATTCTTTAGTGGAATAACACCACACCTTTGAAAGGATCTATATATTCGAGGAATTTTGAGTTATGAAGAAGTATTTAGATGTGTTATAAAATTAGAGATAATTTTTTGTTAATGGTACCATGTTTATGGATATAAAATGAGAATAATGGATTTTCATTCTGGTGGTTCAAATGAAAAAGAAGAGGACCCAACCACCCACATGTCAAACTGTGGAAAGAAGCACCATGTAAATTTTCCCAATGGGATGAGGAAGTGCTTCAAGAGTGGGAGATAATGTCACCAATCTCATGAATGTCAAAGAGACAATATAAAGTGGACCATAATATGGAAGAATGGAATAAACCACCAATGGTACAACGCTTCAACCGTAGGGAGCATAGGCAATATGTAAGCCAGTGATCTAAACTAGAGGTCATAGAGGGTAATCGATATTAGGAACCACAAAATATAATAGATAAATATAAATAATATGTCAACACTATTAATGAATAAGAGAATGAAAAGTATATCATAAAATCTACTCTTCTTATTCAGTCGAGAATCTATTTTTTTATTTTATTCTAGTTCAATTCCATAAATTTTATCATCCACATTTACTATATATATTAAATCAAACCAAAAATCCCATGAAGTATAGATATTAATAGAAATATATATTATTATAATAATTGTGACACAATTGTTGGACTCTTATACTAGTAGAATATGTGGGATGATTTATCCAATGAATCTCACAATCATTCTCCTATTAGAATTTAGCACTGTATTGGGCTTGTGTCGGCTCTCAGTATATAGTGAACACATCAACTTTCGAGAAAAGAAAATTTCATACAATATTCCAAAACATCAAATTATCATATCAAAATTTAATTTTGATTATGAATCTCATCTATAATATCTAAAAATGGTGTGGGTGATTATAACCTATGAAGACACTTGCCTTTACTAAATGGTTTTGTAATGTGATGTAAAAAACATTGAAGAAATTACCATTATAACGGAATATACTATTTCTTTTACCATATATTTTCACATAATTTAACTAGATCATGAGTTAGAGTCCTCAATTTAAATTATACATGTACCCACTCTTATCTCAAAATGACATTAGAGTATAGAAACTATTCAATAGAAGGAGTTAATAAATTAGCTATAAGAGCTTTTACAAATAGGTTTAATACACCCATGTAAATCACATTGGGTTAATCCCATTTTCATTATAAATTAAAGGAAATGATCAATGTGATTTGGTATAAATTATGAGTGGATTAAGAAGATCACCATAAAGAACAAGTATCAATTTCCAAGTATTGATAACCTTTTTTATCATGTTTGAGGATTCCAATACATCTAAATAGTAGATATTCATTAATGATATCATTAGTATATATTGAACAAGTATTATATTCAAAATACATCCTTTCATACTAGGTGTATAAATTATGTTTTCATATTTATTCCTTTTGAACAAATTAATTCCCCTAAAATCATCTTGTATTGTATGATTATTGTATTTACCGAATACCAAGAAATTTTCTTGCTAGTGATTATGGATAATATTATCATTTACTGAATGATAATTTAAGATCATGAATATCATATAAGTATTTTTCTAGCTCCATTATAAGGGGATAAAATATACCCCACATATAGAAAGTTAATCTTTTGGATGCAGTATGTCACATTCTCATGGAATGTGATCACAAGGGAGGGGAGTTTTTTGGACCCATCAAAGAAAAAAGAAATTGATAAATTTCCCAAACAAAATTGTGTCTTGGGAATATATATTTTTACTGGATTGTTAGGGTGATATTATGTTTTTTTGTGAAATTTATCATAACTTTTTGGCACACTAACCGTGTTAAAATAATAATGGGTAATGTTTCTCAAGATGGATGAATGTGAGGAATTCTTTATGGAGATTGTGTAGTGGGTAATCATTACGTCTGTACTAAAACTACCAAATAGTGGAGAATATTATTTTCACATAAATTAATTATTTGATGAATGTATTGGGTTTTTTAAACATTAATAAAGATAAATTCATAGCTTATGTCTCACAACAGTAGAAAATCATTGAAAAGAACTACCTCATGCCTGATATGTTGTTCGCAGTTGTGATCTTTTCATTAAGGATTTGATATCACTACATATATGGTAGGATGTGTGACATATATAATTATAAAATTGGCCTAATTTACATATTCACATAGAATGATTTCAACATGATTTAAATAAGATGGTTATACATAATCAAAGACTATAATTTGTCGATCCACTATCATCCCAAAAGGTGAAAAAGTAGTGGATTTTATTAGAAGAAATGAATGAGGTTGTCTATCCATGATTAAAATTAAGAAAGTCCCAATAATTATAGATATAAAATGGATTGATGTGGAAAAAATAATACATAAGAATACATCATACCTTTCCCCAATTCTTTCTTAACCATCTATCAAAAAAAAGATCAAGGAGTCACAATGGGATAATTTTGAGCTTCAAAAGAGGGTGAAAGTAGTAATTTAGGGGAATATTCATGAGTTCCACATTGATTAATATAGTTTCATTTTATTATCATATAGTCTTTGTGTCCCTTGATATCTGATGATAAAGGAGCTATTTGATGTTGTGCATCGCTCATCTTTCTCCATCCAACTTGGATGTACCATGATATATCAAGATCGTTGAGAGCTCCTATTTTGGTAAAACATGAAGAAAGTGATAACTGAGTAAACCTCAACGTTCTTAGTATTGTATATGTTAAATTGGATTTAATGAAATCTAAATGGATGATTCACCCATTAATCAAACCCTCATGGAAATTAGTGAATAATGCTAGGGGACATTATCATTGGTCTCTAGTATAAAACTAAACGGAACAATACAACATGGTTTTTTTGCTGATATACTAACCAAGAAATCCCTCTTCATCACAATTTGGGAATATTTTTTACATGAATAAATTTCAAAGATATTTTTTATGGAATTTGGGAGGAAACATGGGGTACCCATTTATATTATTTGCGATCTTGATCCAAGTTTCACAACTACATTAGAGAGAATTGTTCCACATACTTTGAGTACTGAATTGAATGGTAGAATGTCCTATCACCCATTATCTAGTTAACAATGTTATAATACTATTCATATGCTCAAGGATATAGTGAGAGAAATATTAATGTATTGTAAATGATAATGGGATCATCATATTCCATTTGTTGAGTTCCAATATAACAATAACTTTTACTAATGTATTCAAATATATCTATACAAAGCTCTATATGGGATGTGATTATAAACCCATACATTGTAACATCCCAGGTAAATAATGAAAAATAAATTTTCAAATTTATTATTATTTTTTAATTAAATATTAATTTTACTTTAATGGGGGTTTTATGTTTGATGGCATACCTGATACGCAACAATGGATTTCTTTCAAATCGTATGTTGCACACTAATAATATAATATTATTTTTTGAAATGGTAGTTAACACGTAGACATTGTATTTGCGAGAATGAATATAAATAACTAAAATATGATTATATATGTTTGTTAAATGTTTTTACATTTATCCAATAATAGATAAAGTCTTAATATAAGAAAAGAATACAATTTTAGGCATGCATACTCTAATATTCACTAAAAGGTCGATTTATCACCTTTTCATGCAGAACCCTCTTTAAATATAGTTTTGATCACTCTTATATGTTCTATTTGACCAAATAATGATCGTCTTTATAAGCGGGGCATCAAAATATACTTTGTGTATGTTTTTTTGTTTCTGAAAAAGTTCCTTTTTAAATGAATAGTGAAAAAGTTGTATTTTATTTCAAAAGCACCTTTTTATATAATTTATTTATATGGTTATATTATCATTATAATTGGTTTTAAAGTTTAATTAGAATATATTTTTACTATTTAATCCAATGGTGGTTATTTGAATTAATTTCTCTTTGAAATTTGACATAAACAAGTGTTAATCTTTTCATAGATATTGTTTCTTTAAAACACACTATTTGATTTGATGACGAGAATTAATTATGAAATAAATTAATGAAACTTATATCTTTTGAATTTTTTAAAATATATATCATTTTTTAATTCAGAATATCAAATATAGCTTAGCATGAATATTTGGTATATTTTGAAAAACATTAATTTTTTATGAATAGTGAATCCACTAAGTGGTAGTTAAAAAATTGAATTTTTCATTTAAACGAAACATTAACACTTCTGTGAATTAAATTTTAAGAAATCCTACGTACATGGTTGTCATTATTATGTAAAATTCGGTTTAATTGGATGAAAATAAATTTTGGTGAATAGAAACTTTTCAGTTTTATTAATCGCGATTAAAGGTAATTTTGTGTAATTAATTTAATTATAATGTTATAATCATATGAAATTGCCTTTTCACTTGTCCTACACATATTGGATGAGTCATGTATGACCATTAAAATATATGGGTCAATTTTTGGGACCCCATGGAGCAACCTTGGTAAGATAATGACATTAATACCATTTATTTAAAGTAAAAATAAAAATGTCTCGAACATGTATTATTTTACTAAAACATTTTTTACACGGGGTTATATAATTGATATATTTTACTATAAAAATTAATTAGAATTATAAATGGATTTCCTAAATCATGGTATATTTTTATAATTTTTAGTCATCATATAAATAAAATTATTTATGTCACAATGATGATGCAGTGTTTACTTCTTTTTTGAATAATTTAAATAATTAAGAAGATAATGTTTAAAACAGTATCAAAAAAATTTCCTATTCTAATTGGATTATTTATTTCAAACATGGGACACATTATCTTCCACTTAAATGATTTTTGGACATTTAGGAACTGTAAAGAATTATATAATAAAATAATAGTTTCATGCTTTCCAAAAGAGCCCCTCCTCTCCCTTACAAAAAGACCCCACTTCTTACCCCATTCTCACACTTCTGAACCCATTTGGCTCGTCCAAAATCTACTCTAATAAGCTCCCAATATCCCTATATTAATCCTATAAGCCTTACCATAAGAATAATGCTCTTCAAAGAAACCCTTTTGTTTCAAACCAAGGGGATTTACCTGATTTAATGGTAATGTATTCTCTTATGTTCTTTTGTTTTATTTTGTATCTCCAACCTTATAAACTCTTTTTATTAATTTATTTTTAACAAAATCAGTATAATAAATATAATGGGATGTTTATATGATAATTATTCAAGCTACACTTACACACACCTCTATCTAATGGGTGAGGAACATACTGTTTCTGTGGACGGCGAACTACTGCCTCACGAAAGGATGACTGTTCAATTATTCCCTACCACCTCTCATGGTGGCCATTAAGATGTAACTTTATTTATATTATATATATATATATATATATTATGTTCATTCTTTCCTTATGATTCTATATTTTTAATTTATGGAATACCATTATGGTTTCCATAATGGATAAACGTGATAATTTAATTTTAGGAACTACGGACTACCGCCCCCTCAAAGTGATTTGAATCGTTAATGTCATATGTGGTACGTATAAAGGATGGATTTAATGATATTATATATGATATTGTACTGGAATTATAATATACGATTATATAATTATGATTTCATTTATTTAAATATGAAATAGATATGATAGTAGCGTTAATGTGTACGTATGGCTTACCGTCTCCATGAACGGTGTATTACATTTCTTGCATCTGAATGTTTTGTAATATTATAAATGCATGAATATACTGGATATATATGATATATTTGATACATAAATTATGAATATAATTTGGGTGATAATGGATATTTTACCACATGAACTACTTGTAATTATATGATGTTTATTTTTTACTAAAGTACCAAATATCGACAAAACGACCATTATTAACCAAAATGATTACATAATGTTCATAACATGGTAATAATTGATAAAAAATAAATAATGAACTTGAAAAAGTTTCTTAATAAATTATAAATTAACTCTAGTTAATTATTCAGGATATTAAAGAATGATCGAGTCAAGACAGACACGAGGTAAGGGACTTTGTCTCAATCTCCACTCATTGAGGTATATTTTGTCTTAATACAAGAAATTCTTTTATACGCTATATAAAAACCTTTTACTTTTCATTTCATTCAAATGGATTATTTTTCTATGATGCGTTTTACTAAATGAAAAGAAGGAATGTATCTTTTAATGTATGTGGTGACAATGACATTTTCGCCGCCGTGAGTATTACTTGATCTTTGGATTTCTTAACAAGCCGTAATGTTCTTAAAAGGAAAAATAAATAACATATAATATATTATGTATTTTGGAATTGAAAATGGTATTGATAAAGGATTTTTTATGTCAATATATTTAAGTGATATATTTTTATTGAAATGTGGAAATTTTTTCTTTCCATTATATTTGTTTTATGTGTTATGATTTTATAATGGTACTTGCACATTTTATGGGTGGTTACGTGATAATCCAAATAAAGGGTGTTGTTGTGATAAACCCGGATGAGTGGTTACATTATAACCTCCAATCCATTGGGTATGGAAGTAGGCCGTATGGATATTCCATTTAGTGATATGTGTGAAAGTTGACCGTATGGTTATTCCATTTATGTTTGTTTATCTCCAAAGTTACCTTTATATGTTATGTATCCTTTATATGGGTTTTAAGGTAATATTTTGGTTACAAAATGGTATGTAATGATCTTTTATTTAGTGAAGAGTATTTAATATTTCATAAAGGATAAATGTATTACTTATGATAAGGTATTCATGGTTTATATATTATTTTAAAAAAATAATAGTTTTCATTCTTTGTGTAGCACTTACTGAGCTTTTTATACACATCCCAAGTTTTGAAATGTTTTATCACAGTACTGAAAGAAGAATAACGACAAGGATGGGATCAAGGAAAATTCATGATGTCTAAGACATGGAACTAGACATGGATATTTTTTCAAGTTTTTTTATTTTGTCAGAAGAATGGAAACTGCGTAGGGGTGTATACATTGTTTTTTTTGAGATTTAATGTAATAGTTATGTCCAAATTCTCTAAAACACTAAACCTGAAAAGATCCAGAATGGGAATTATTAATTAAATTCATGATTAGGTAATGTTTCAAGGCCGAGTCCTTATATACATCGTGGGTTGACATTTTTGAATGGAAGATACATAGACATGTTATTTTGATACAGATGATGGAGATGTTTAACTCCATTTAAAAACATATAATAAATTCTCACATTCAATAAATGATCTATGATAAAAGCCATCTAAGGGACTTACAGTTTGATGTTAGAGACATATCATTACATTAAATATCATTAGGGAAGAGATTATTACAATTTGGAATAAAAGGAATTATTAAAACTATGTACATTGGCCCCTTTCATATCCTTTATTTCATAGGATCATTGGCCCTTCATCTTCCACTTACTCATAATATGGCTATTGTTCATGATGTTTTCCATGCATCTCTCTAGAGGAAGAATAATATCAATCCCTCCCATGTCTTGAATCCAATTGTGGTATAACTGGAAAATTACCTATCATATGTGGAGAATCTATTGAAGATCTTGTATTATAGAGATAAAATTATATGAAAAAAGACAACTCAAGTTGTAAAATTATTGTCAGAGAACCATAAATATGAAAAGACAATATTAAAACCATATGAAAAAATGAAACAAAATTTCCCTCATCTATAATCAACTGATAATATGAGTCGAAATTTAGGGGGTGGATGTTATAAAGGGAGTAATAATTTTACTAAACCTGATTTTTAAATAATATTTTTTATCAAAATTAATTTCTTTTATATTATATTATAGGTATTATATACATAGAGAAAATTAATATATATAAAACACTCTTATTAATTTATGAAAATAATAAAATTATTCATTGGCTAAACCCATTTAAATTTAAAATATAACATGTGGACAAAATAGGAAATAATAAAACTATCATGGTGTGATTTAGATCACCCTGGTCAGCTAGAATCATCCCTCCCATAAATAACTCTATTGAAAAGAAACAAAATATTAGTAAACCAATCAAAATTTTCGAAAATTGAAATATATAACCTTCATATAAATATATCTAAATAATTAATTAAGCAATAAATTAGTATTTATAATATTTAGTGTGAGAATTTTAATAGTAATGTTACTATTTAAATAGTATCCCTACCGTTATGAATAATGACCCTGCCTTTGTGAATAATTACATGTTCGTTGTAACAGTAATTTGACCGAAAAATAAAAAATTCCATATAAATAATATTCACCATGAGTAATTTGAGTAAATATAAACAATTTTAATTTTATAAAATAAATATCAATATTAAAAACATATTGAAAATATGAACACATTTTTTAATAAACTCTATTTTGTATATTTCCTAAAAATAATATTATTTGTTTTCAAAATTAAAAATTAAATATGATTTATAATTATCTTGAAAAATTAAATTTACATTTTTTAATAATAAAATATAAATTATATAAGTGTTTTTGTTTTGTAAAATTTTGATGTACTTCAGTTTTAGTGTGAAAATGAACAATACAGTTTTTTCTATAACCGGTGTGTCTTGAATTACGTCAATCATAATGGAATATTGGTATAATTATATATATAATTTTTTAGACCAAAACATATTTAATTTGATAATTTTTTAATTAAAATATAATAAACATGATTTCCAAATCTAAAAGTAACTTTCTAAGGTCTCGAGTCAAAATTATTCCTTTAAAAACAGTTTTCATTTTTCCACATTTCTTTTTAATAAAAAATTAAACTATACTTATAATTATTTTTAAAAGCCATAAAACAATTTTATTTCATTTATATAGGATCTATAATATCATTAATATCACTATTACATGGTTTACATTGGATATAGCATTTTATTCAATATTTTATTCTTAAAATAGCCATCTTCTCAAGTATAAATATCCTCTCTCCCTCCACTTGGAAAACCACTTCACATATGTAGTTGAATGCCAAATATATACCCAAATAATATCTAGTAAGACTCTTATAGTCACTTGGGATGATTTTTAGGTAAACCAACTCCAATCATCAAGGAAACATTTGGTGTGATACAAGACATTGAACTCTGAGAGGAGGGTATGTTTTCCTCAACACGTAATTGTATTTTCCACTACTATTAACCTTTTTCTATATCCATATAAAAAGAAATTATTATATGATTAATTATAAATTATGTTAAAATTTTATTAATTATTTCAACTTTCCCTAAAAAAATATAATTACGAATTATTTATATTTCATTTTCCTCTCTCATTCCCGTAGGAAAATTTCTCCTTTGTGGCTGGGAACCACTAACGAGGGAATTGTCAACTCTTTCCTTATCACTATCCATATGTATACTTATAATAAATTGTTTATGAAATATGAATGTATACATTTATTAGTTCTATTATTCTGTAATTTATGTATCATATATATAAATTACTTGAAAAAAATTACCAAATTAAAACAAAACAAGTACATTTTAAGAAAAACATGATATCAACGTAATTCAACATCAAAAACAATTTATGAAATATAATAAAATAATTATAATTGATATATATAACCGTAAATTCACAAAATTCACTACTTTTTCAATGTTTAAATAAATCAAATTTTATTATTATTAAGACAAAAAAATTAAAAAAATATATAAAGATTTAAGGTTAGATGATTCTCAAACCCAAAACCTTTATTTTTGGTTTTCAATTATTTCACAATTATTTCAGTACTAATCTTAAACTAATATCTAAATATGTTATTTAAAATTTTAATCACTTTTATTTCTGGGATATAAATTTTTCTACCCTTCCAAATAAATTTATAACCCCTTAAAATTATTTTTCAAAAGGACATCAATTTATAAGACATCTTTTAAATCCCCTTGAGTTGATTCTAATTTTAAAGAAAAAAATGATATTTTATATCAATTTATAATATCCATTATTCATTTAAAAATCATAATGTTAATTTAAAAAATTATTATGTGTGAAATATTTTATTAAACCCATTCCATTCCATGGGAAATTTTACGATTTTGATTACTATCAATCTATGTGGCATCCCAAATTATTATTTTTGTATTATGGGATGGGTGGGTCTGGAAGTATATATCCCTCAGAATCATTGGTTAATATAATATTCCTCATGATATAATTTTTATAATGTATGTTCATGCAGTTATCTTTGTAAAAAATGACATTGCTATGATTTATGCATGTATGTTACGCATGGGCAGGATGCAAGTTTTGTTTACAAGTATGTGTTGAATTTTTCCTATTTGTAATGATGTTTCATTATTATGCATAAGAAAAATTCCATGACATGTAAAAATTCCCCCCCCCAAGATTATGATGATGGTTATATGCTTAAGATATGATATTGATAATTATGCTCACCAATTTAATTTTGACTAATGTCCCTTATTCCTCCCCTTATTGGGATTGTAGACCCCCCCCCCCCACTTTATTTGATGTATATCCTCAGGTGAAAATATGCATTCAGGATATAATGATAGATTTATAATGATATAAAAAATTAATATAATTAATTTTTAAGTCATATATTCTACATCTAATATATGATCCTAATATTCCCAAGACATTATTCATTTGGATGCTAGATTGTATCTCAATTATGTTTTTCTCTTAAAAATGATGAAATGTTTATCTCAAAAAATAGTCTTGTTGATATAAATACTTATTTCAAGAGTTTATCAAGATAGCAAGAATGATAACATCCTTACATTGATACACTGCTAACACATGTCACCATATGAACAAAGATAAACAAGATGCTTTAGTATATTGCTGATATTTTCATTAGTTAGAGTGAGATCAAGATGATATTTCTCAACATGAATTAAAAGTAATTACATAAGGATCATCATTAAATTAAAATAATCAAAATTTATGTCCGTGATTATTTATTTCAAATATTAGGTGTTCAACTACATATATAATTTTAGTGATATGTGATTATCAGATAGATGAATGACATGTGAGGATTTCATCTATTTGGTATGTCTTTTTAAGATAATCCTTAAATTATGAGATGAAAATACAATAATTACATGTTATGTTTCTAGTGATATATAAATGTCATAGGAAAGTTATTATATAGGATATATACGATTTATATGATACATCTTTTGGTGGAAATTTTAAAATTGAGATATGACCATGTTTGATAGAGATCACACTGGACCCCTAAGTAGCTTGAGTCGAAATGATGGTTTTATAATGGATTCTCTTGTAATACATCAATGAAAATGGGATTTCATAGTGGATTTCAATTTTTTATAGCCTATAGGGTCATATTGTTAGTCCTGTAGAAAATGATAAAAATGGTAGACAAAAGAATTTTGTTCAAAATCCAGAGGGTTTGATGATAAATTGTCTCTAAATGTGTTTGGATGGATTTCTATAGAGTTATTAAATTATTCATAAATCCCTTATGGTATATTATTTTAAGTTGGAGATTGTTGGATGTGAACAGAAATAGAAGTTAATGTTATTTTTTTACACATTCATGTGATTCATTAGTGATATATATACATATTTAAAATAATATATAATGTACATTTAACATATGAATTTAATTCATTTAATATCTATGTCTGTGGTGAATAAGAATAAAAAATAAATATGATTTTTATTTTATATTATCTCTCCAAAACAAATCATCCCTTATAGCACATCATTAGTGAAAAAATATATCATTTACAACGATCCTATACTCGAGTGGTAGAGGCTCCTACATGGCATCTAAAATAACCATGATCAAATCTAGATGGGGGAAAATTTCTGGGTTATTGTAATATTAATACAACAATTCTATAGTCAATACTTTTCGGGATTGTAGTAGCTGGAACTACTCAACTTATTTGGTCATTTAGGCCACAAGTTGGGGTCTACTGGTCTTAGGGACACCATAGATAATTGGGCGATAGGGCCTTTGGCATGACAAGAGACTTTAGAGCACATGGATTTATGTCCACTAATTTTCATTGGGCCATAAGGACTTTGGGCCAAAAGGAAAATGATAAGCTTTGGAAGATTACACAGGAGTAGGCCTACAAGAATATTTAGATCAATTAATATATACTAGATTATAGATAACAATATTGAATTAATTAGAGGGTATCACATTTTTCATCGGTACTATCCACCAGGTATATCTGCATGGGACAACCCTATGATATCAGCAATTCAATATTGGTAGCTTAGAACCTTAAATGGTATAGAAGTTTGGGAGGGGCTATTCTAGTGTAGTTTTTTTGGACCTTAAAGAGATGTATTGGGATTTTTGTTGTTTTGAATTCAGGTCAAGTATTCGACTATGTGACACTAGTCTTATGAGACATATATGGTTTCCCTCTCCACCTAGTTAAAAAAATCAACTATTAAAAACTAAATGACTTTGTTCCATTTAGGTTAGTAATAAAGGCATTCACTAAATTCATTGAATATTCTTAATGAATTATCCCCAAAAATATAAATTGAATATTATTCGAGGATCCAACAGCATCAGCTAAATAAAATGGATGAGGTCTTATTTTTTGGGTTTATTAGATATTTCATGTTTTCCCTTCTTTTCAAAACCACATTAATCACTTTTGAGAATGTGTTATCACCCGATTGGATATCAAGTATCCTCATGATATGATCGGGGATCCAAGTTGTCGATGTACTCCATCACAGGATTAGAATTTTTCCTCTCTTCTTCTCTTTAATTTCCACAAACATTCTCCATTAATGAAGATGGAAAAATCTACAAAAAATGAATATTATGTCGTATTTTTATAGTATCACTTACATGTTATTTCATAAAGACAGATATATATATTTTTGGGTTTAATTATTCTTTTTATGATCATATTATTTTTATAAGAAACTCATTTTATGCATAGACCATAGTCATAGTGTCTCTAGTAAAATTCAAATTCCCCCACTTCTATATTGTCATTATGCACATTTATACATGGTTTAATTGGGACCATGATATTTTGGTATCCAACACAACCATAAATAAATCAGCCATAAATCCACTTATAAGTCCACCATGGCATATAAGATTTCCTTTTACTATTTATTACCTTCAATGGAATGAATCTCTACATGTACAGTCAAAACTATATGTTTCCATCCAATATATATCTCTCAGCATATCCTAAAAATAATAACACTCCATCCACCATAATGTTCATTAAAGCCTTCCTAATTTCACATTGGCAAACTCTCTAATCACCATAAAAATGAAACGGAAATTTCTGTATTTCTATTGGTCATAGGAACTATATAAAGACCTTCTTAGGAACTACAGACATAGAAACAGGATCCACCATAGCATAGTGAACCTCCATGGAATTATCACCCACCAAAGTGGGTGTTTCCAACCCCATCTTTACCAATAATCCAAAAACCCCAACGCACCACACCAACTCTACCATAAAATCATATAACATAGTTTTGTAACACATATCTTTGATATATAGGTAAATCCATCACACACAAAACCCATCAAAATGTGTTTTTCATATCCCAAGATTAATACTGACCTAAATGACCAGCTCCCCTTGCTTCAAAGTGAACCTCACCACATCTACCACCATGCCTACATAAAAGTGTTCTTTTCAACCTAATAATCTAAAACTATACTACCAACATGTTTCTTATAGAAATGGGGATGGCTTTGTTTGTTTCTGTTTCAGACATCCCAATAGGTTTCTAATGGGTTTATTCATAGAACCAGAAACATCCAATGATTCTATATCCATTTGGTCATACTTTCACAAGGTAGGTTCTCATTAGTTGTAGACCAATGAGGATTGAAAATTTTCATTGGTCGAGAGGATGGGAGGTCAGACTCATCACACCATTTTTTGGGGGGATTTTTTTCTAATACGTGACTCTCTTATAGATTAGAGTTATGTTCATGAATCATTATTAATTTACCAATTATGAAAATGAGATTTCATTTAGATTTGATAATAAATGATTGATATTTATGAGATTTAGAAAATCTTTTATATTTATTTGTGGTTCTTCATCAATAGAGAATGATCTATATTTATTATAGATTCTTATTAAATGGTGTCCTTAAACATATTATATAGAAATCTCTTGGTCATTATGATAACCGTACTAGTTTTAAATCTACTCAGTGGGGCACATGAAGATTATTGTTGTTCCGAAGTATAGGGATTATTTTATAGTTGGGATCGTACCCGCAGATGGGATACCTAAGTACCCTTATTAGAAAAATAATAAGATCACACGTAGTTTGAGTGAAGAAGTATGAGGTTTATGAATGACTAATGGATCAAAGAGAGATGTCATCATTAATTTTACACTCCAACCTCAGATGAGTCATGGTCTATGGGAGAAAAAATATGTATTAGTAAAAACCTAATGATTTTGCTAGGGAAGATGTAATCATAAAGAATGATGTGGGGATTACGTATGTACGAATGCTCAACATATTTGAGGATCAGGATTTACATCTGGGATGAAACTCAGGAACATGGTCTATAAATTTATACGTGCTTTATGGAGATTTAAATACTTTACTATGGAATTTCATTTGGGAAGGATGCCCAAATTAGAGAGGGACTAAGGATTGGGTTTTATTCTTGAGAAGGATTCCCAAGTAAAACAAAATTAAGCCTGGGGATTACTCCTGAAAAGGAGACCCAGGTTAAGGGGACTTGAGATCTAGGGCTTACGCATAAAAAGGAGGCCCTGGTGAAGAGAAATTATGATTGGGGCTTAATCCTAAAAAAGGATGCCCTTGTTAAGATAAATTATGATTGGGGCTTACTTCTAAAGAGGATTCCCAGATTAGGGAACATGGGGCTTATTCCTAATGAGGATGCCCATATTTGGGAACTTGGGTCTTATTTATAATGAGGATTCCTAGATTAAATATCTTCTCATCTTATAGGATGAGGTTGAATGATGGAAATATCTAACCTTAGTGAAATAAAATTATGTAAATCACATGGTTTTGTGAGATGCTCCAAATAATTCCATTCTGATAAGGAATACAACAAAGGAATCATGCAATAAATGGCATTGAAGAGGGTATTGAAGGCTAAATCTTGATGAGGAGAGGTGAATTTGTGGAAAGGAAGTGAATTGGAAGGAGGCGTGGAAGTAGTGGTCTGGCGCATAAGTCCTGGTTGGGCATGTAAACATGTACGACATGAGTTCAATTGGGCAACGAAGAACCGATGAAGTGATACTTGGGAGACATTGGATTGGAGCCCATAGTATCAACCCTATAGGAATTCAGAAGGGTGGAGCGCAAGTATCCATTAGAGGGAAAGGAGGCGAACAAGTATCATCACTTCCCATAAGGTTTGGACACTTAGGCACGCAAGTATTGATGAGTTATAATACTTAGGCCTTATTCTTCCTCTTAAGAGCTTCCATTCTAAGTAAAGAATTGCCATAGAATTGTTGGAAGACTTTAGATGGAGACTTGGGTGACGAGAGCTTGAATATGAGTTTTGGATTTTTCATCCTCGAAATGGGGGGCCCACAGGGGGTATTTATAGGCCATTGAGGACCTTGGGAAGAATATAATAGGGCACACAAGTGACTTGCGTGACCCATATTTGGCGTTCATGTATACATTCATGACTATAATGAATCTTGCATGACCCATGCTTAAAGAGTTCCATGTTCATGCCTTTGTCAATTTTTCATGTTATTTAAAGGTTAACTCTCTTTGTGGTTAAGGTTTTCCCATTTTCCATTCGTTAAAATATATGATGGAAATGAGATTAAAAAAACTACCTCCATAGAGTTGGATCCAAAAAAGGAATGAGGATTTGACTCTGAAGAAATTGAGAAATAAGGAGCTGCGGCATGCAAGTAATAGGCGTGCAGGTATACATCTGGCGCACATGGTCCAGCGTGCAGGGGTACGGCCTCGCCTAAAAATATGTGGGCATCACTTCTCGCAAAGCACCCGGCTTCAAACATTTTTGATCTCTCGGCACATATGAATGTCTCATCACGTAGGTGTCTTGGATTTCTACTCGTTTGCGCATCTATTCATGTCATGCTTTTGCAGTGAGTTTCTAACTTGTGAGCCAGTACTAGCGTGGTAAAACATGCATGACCAAATTGGACTTGTGCGCCAATATGGGACTTGTGCGCCTTAATTCCATAGCAATTTTTTCACTTTTCATCACAAATTTTATGAAAAACCAACTTACTTAAAAGTCAATTGATCAATCTGTGTGCAGATTCAATGGCTCTAAGATGAATTGGATCGGATATATATGGCCATGATCATTTGTAAGGAGTCAACATTCCAGATGTAAATAATTATATTCCTCATTCCTGATTTTAGACATACACCAATTATTCTTCTACAAATGTCTCAGTTGCAGTATCATATGTAAATACTGAAACATTGGATAAGTCATACATAATGCTTCACAGTCTTTATGCACCAAATCTGAAACTTCATACTCTCGAGATGCAGCCGCACTGCCATCCCTCTATTTCGGTTATTCTGTGCATTAAGAGCAGTATCATTGGTGTGAACTTTCAAAATCTTCTTCCATACTATTTCCTTGGAGGAATGAAAATAGAAAACTATGGGCTGATATGTTTTCTTTTACCGGTTGGTGGAGTGAAGACTATCATGACATTATAAACAATGTCTGAAAATGGTACTCTCTCCAAATGACTCTTTATTTCAAATTCACCATTATGAAATCCATGTATCCATATTCCAAGTCTCTTGGATAGAAATTGAGTCACTGTTTGATCAATAGAAAACTTTGTCAATCCGCACTCAAGAACATTCTTTTACAATTGTTCCAAGAAGAGCCGATATCACTGCGTCTCTTATTATATTCAGTTGAATGACTGAATTCCCGGTGGCTGGTGATGAAGCTTGAGATGTCGTAAATAAAATGAAGAGTGATATTGAAAGCCTCTTGACATTCTTGAAAAAGAGAAGAGACTCCAGTCTGTGGATGTCCTTCTAAATCTTGTGCATCAATGAAAAACACTTTCATCTTCAATCATTTTTTCCTGGATTCTTTTGGTACCTCCTTTAAATTTTTACCTAATCCAATGGGCCTAGTAAGAATAGTTTGATTGTTTTAGGGATTATAAAAATAACCCTAGAAACATTGAATTTTTTTTTTGCTCAATATTCCCTAAATCATACACAATGTACGTTTTAGGGAACTGGGACTCAAATTTTTTCGGAGTTCCCTTGCCTTTTATGGGCAGTTTAAAGTCATGCATGTCGGATATAAAAAGGATAATGTTTAAAGTAAATAGCTTTGAGCAAATGGATTAATATCGACTCAATTCCTTGATAATTTATCTAAAAACATATTACCACATTCATGTATGGGGCAGAACATGTAAACTATGACTTAAGAAATTTTGAATCTGAGGAATGAAATGAAAAAAGGGTTAAAAGGAATTAGAGAAAGTATTTCCTAAGAGTGAAGTTACCATTATTTAACAAACCCATTAGGGGGTTGAATTATGCAGGGCCACTTAAGGGAATTTGTTGCATAGTCAAATAATAGCATCTTTTCGATGACATGTCTGTTATGTAGACTACTTATGCAAGGCCACCTAGGGACATGTTTTCCATAGCTATGAAAAAGAACTCTCAGAAATTTTACTTTTCTATTTCTAAAAGCCAGTGAAAGTTTATGGAGATTCTAATTTTCCAAAGCATAGAGTTTGCTGTATGGAGAGAGGTACTTGAATATGGAGAGGTTATTTCCAATCAAGATTATCAAATAATTGAATTAGTGTCACTCCTATGAAGGTATGACCCAAACATAGGGAAGGTAAAAATAAACCGTATACTTGAATACTTTCATATCATGAAAAATATTATAGGACATATATGTTATGGATGGCTATTTTTTGCAGATCCCTATATATTTTCTTTAAGAAAAATAATGACAAAAGTGGTTTTCCTCCCATGAATGAAATTACCACTATTCAACAAACCTGTTAGGGGGTTGAATTATGTATGACCACTTTAGTTCATTGGCTGCATAGTCAAATAATAACATCTTTTGGCTGACAAGTCAGTTTTGTAGATTACTTATGCAAGGCTGCCTAAGGGCATGTGCTACATATTCAGGAAAAAGAATTCCTGGGTATCAAAAATTTTGTGACTAGAAGTCAAGAAAATAGTTATGGAGATCCGGAAGTATTTGAAGTTAAGAGTATGGCATGTCAAAATGGGAATCGTCCAATAAATGAATGAGATACACAGACCAATTATAACTATAATAATGTTGAGGTTGGGTCCTGAATTTAGGTACTGAACATCACTATATATCCCATAAGGTTGGGAATAAATCCACATGTAGTTCATGAAATACATTTTAACATCATGTGGGATTAGAGGGTATGAGATCTTAGTTTAGGTTCATAGAGCTTGAACCATAATGAGAAATACACATTGTGTGTTTTATAAACCTGATGTGAATGAAGAACAAGGTTTTCATACCATATTCATGTTTTCGAATGGGGGATTTTTATCCAAGGGAATGAAAGTCGAATTTTGGGTTAGGCCCAAAGACTTGGGGATGGATTTGAAGGATGCTTGAACATTCCTATGTATCTCATAAGGATTGGAATCAAGCCATACGTAGTTCTTGAAATACCCTCTGTACATATTTGGGTCGTACAAGTGAAGGGAGAAAGGGGACATTAGTGAAATGATGGTTTAACCCATGATTAATGGTTCTGTCATTACCATGTATGCACGTAGTCTTTGAAATATGGCATGATTGGAGATCAAGTTCAATGATGAGTCCTTCTCAGATGAGGGACAATGGGGGACTGTATAGTTTAACGTCATATAGCAAGGATGATGGTGCTGCACAGTTTAATATCATGTAGCATGGACAAAAGGGACATACACAGATTAACTTCATGTGGGATGAAAGTGAACCAACATGAAGAGATTGGTTTTGGTCTACTTCATGGATCAACATCGTATGAGACGTAGGTGAACCGACATGAAGAGATTGGTTTTGGGTTGATTCACTAATCAACATCGTATGAGACGGAGGTGAACTGTTGTGAAGAGATTGGTTTTGGGCTTCTTCACAGATCAACATCGAATGAGACGGAGGTGAACCGACATGAAGAGATTGGTTTTGGGCTTGAACCATAGGAGGTTTCCAACGTACACAGCCTAGAAGGAAAGGATTAAAGTCTGTGTAGTTAAATTGAAAATGAATTGTTGATCGATTTGTACTTGGGTGCAACGACCTAAAAATGGTCTTCGGACATACGCATGGTTAGCGGCCCAGAGAGGGTATTATTGTTCAATTTTACAATAAGCTCATGTGAGTCATACTCGGTGTGAGAAAAAAAGGTAGAAACAACCTTAATGATGCACATTCTAATGTCATGTAGGACATATAAGGGAATGGACAGTGTTTAACGTCATGTTGGATAGTGGAGGGACTATGCAGTTTAATATCTTGTAGTGAGGACTAAAAAAAGTTATTGTCATCTGCATGGACAACTGCTGCATAGTTTAGCATCATGTTGCTAGGACAACACAATTTAACATCATGTTGGATAAATTAGGGAATTTTATAGTTTAATGTCATGCAGGTTGAGGGTTTTCAGTTTAACGTCATGTAGGACATAATTGAGGTCTTTTTTTCTTCAGTTTAACGTCATGTAGAACGAAAAGATGTACACTTTAACGTCATGTGGGATTAGAAAAGGGAAATTTACAGTTTAACATCATGTAGGAAAAAAGTACAGTTTAATGTCATGTAGGGCATAGGGGCTAGGCAGTTTAATGTATTTCAGTTAGGACTAATATATTTTAAGGTCATATGCATGGACCAGTGCTGTACAGTTTTGCATCATGTAGCTAGGACGTATTGTAGTTTAACATCTTATAGGACATGTTCATAGTTTAACGTCATTTTGGAAGAGAAAATGACCATTCAATTTAATGTCTCGTTGTAATGACTAATATGGTGTGTTTGTCTTACAGAAAATACATCTTCAAGAATCATGCATTGGTTGGAGTTGTAATCAGTTCAACATCCATTGAGATTAAAGAATAAGCTCTATTGGATTAGACCTTTTATACTGAGTAAGGTCCTTCCCACATTGGATCAATATTTGGAGGATTCTTTCCTGGTATCACTGGAGTACTGAGGATCAATACCAATTATACTTGAATGAATGAACTAAAATGAACTTTTTTGTTGAATGACCAAGATATTCGATTCTGATAGACTTCCATGTGGTGTAGGATGCAAAATCTTTTTTAATCGAAACGTTCCCATTCACCCAATCTATTTTGAGATTGTTCATCTATAGATGACTGATCACAAATGGCTACTCTGAGCGAAGGTAATTTAACCTCAATAAGCAAGACTGCTTCTATTCCATATACCAATGAATATGGAGTTAACTGCGTAGCAGTGCGGGTGGTGGTTTGATAAGGCCATAAAGCCTGAAAAAGTTTATCCGTCCATGATTTCTTACCTTTATCCACCATATTATGCAGTATTTTTGAAATATTATTATTGAAGGCTTATATGTGGCTGTTGGCCACTACATGGTACCAAGATGAATGGTTGAATTTGATGTTGTATTCTTGATACAACTTCCTTAACTCGTATGAACAGATGTTGGTACCATTATCCATCAATATAATATGAGGGAAACCAATTTCGGGTACTGATTTTAGACATGGTGAAGCTAACAATGATTTTTGAACTATCTTCTTTGAGAGTTATTGCCTCTACCCATATGGAATAGAAGTCAGTAGCAGTAAGAATATATTTAAACTACTTGGATGTAGCCAAAGGGTAAGATCCAACTACATCCAATCCTCATGTGGCTAATGGTCATGAGTACATAGATGTATGGATAAAATCTGGTGGTTGATGAATGAAATTGTCATATACATGGAAAGAATGACACTTCTTAGTGAAATAATCAAAATCTTCTATCATTGAACGCCAAAAGTATCCAAGCCTTCGAATTTGATCAGACGATCTATATCCAGACTTGTGGGCACCACAAACTCTTGCATGTACTTATTTCATGATATCCATTGTCCCTTAACCATCAATACATCTGAAGAGAATTCCCTCAAAACCTCGATTGTAGAGAATTTGTTTCTAGATGATCTAGGCTATCATAATGAGTAAAACTAACCACACATTTTCAGACTTTTTCTTTCCTGACACTATCAGGTGGGAGTGTTCCATTTTGAAGGTATTCCCGGATAAGTGTTATCCATCTTGTAGTATGACCATATGGTTTAGAAATGGGACTCATTTCATTGATTTACTCTCTTCTGATTTGAAAATAAGTTGAAATTGTATGATAGTGGGCCATAATGATGATCATTCCGTCCCGATTTGGATCTGCCAGAGCTGTGGCCACATTAGCCAGTGTATCATCTTGAGCAATTTGTGATCATGTGACATATGAAAATGTCAGTTCCGAAGGAAATTCCGCCATAAACTCTCTAAAGTAATCATAAAATGGGATTAACTCTTCTTTTCTGATGGCATAGTCCCCATTGACTTGTTTGATTACCAAGCCTGGATCACCTTTCACCATTAAGTGATTCACCTGTGCTTGAAGTGCCAACTCCAATCATGCGATGAGAGCTTTATATTCTGCTTCATTGTTCATACCACCTTCTAACAATAAAATGGAATAGGTTAGCACTGTATTTTTTTGGGAAATAAGTACAATTCCTAACCTAAATTTTCTGAATTTAGGATCTTCCATTTTCTTCCCTTTTGGAATTTTGGAAGCACCATCAAAGTAAATTTTCCATGTTTTTAGATTATCTTGAATAGAGAATACATCCTCATCATGAAGGTCAATATCTAAGGATGTATCTTCTATTGAAGGGTGTTCAGAAAGGAAATCAGCCAGAGAATTTCCCTTTATTTCCTTTTGAGACACATACTAGATACTAAAATGCTACGAAATAACTGCCCACCTCGCCAGACATCATGTAAGCATTGTACGACTAAGGATAAATTTGACCGGGTAATTTTGAGATACCAATTAGACATCATGATGTTTCAGGTAGTGTCTCAATTCTTGAACTACAAAGATTAACTCTAGACAACACTTTTCAATACTTGAATATCGAGTTTCTGCCTCAATAATATTCTGACTAAGATAGTAATGGTTGTTTTCATCCCCAGCATCATTCTTTTGGGCATGGAAGGCACCCGATGACCGCTTTAAATATGTAACATAAAGAATAAGTTGTCCTATTTTAATAGGTGGATTAATACTGGTGGTCTCAAGAGATATTTCATGAAAACATTGAATGCCTCTTGACATTATTCAGTCCAGTAGTAAGTGAATCCCATATTCATCAATTTGGGGATGGGTAAACAGTTGCCTTCCAGATTGGCAATGAAATGTCGAATATCGAACAAGTTTCCTTGAATTCCTCTAAATTCCATCAAATTTCAAGGAGGTGATATACTGAGGATTGATTTTGTCTTCTCAGGATCGACTTCGATACCACGATGGCATACAAAAAAGTTGAGATATTTTCCTGAGGTTACTCCAAAACCACATTTCAAGGGGTTCATCTTGAAATTGTGTTGTTGAACTTTGTGGAATATGATATCCAAATCAACCAAGTGATTAGAACGTTGTTGGGATTTAACCACCAAATAGTCCACATTAAATTCAACAAATTTCCCTAAAAAGGTTTGATGATACAGTGCATAGCACGTTGATATGTTGCATATGCATTCTTCAGGCCAAAGGGCATTACCCGATAGCAAAACACACCTTGAGGGGATCTGGAGGATGTATATTCTTAATGTTCTGGAGCCATTCAGATTTTATTTTCACCAGAATATCCATCCTTGAAAGAAAGTGCTTTATAGCCAGCTTTTGCATCAATTATTAGTTCTGTGATCAGAACTAGAAAATAATCCTTGGGACAATGGCCATTAAGATCTCTAAAATAAATGAAGACTCTAATTTTTCAATTCTTATTTTTCATAGGGACAATATTATCCAGCCATTTCCCAATAGTGGGAGAAATAATTCCGAAGGTCTTCATCAGACACTTCCTCATGAAGGCTTGTTTCATGACTGTTCAGTCAATCACGAAGTTTCATCTTCAAATGAGAGCCACGATAACACTCTGTGTGGCCAAAAGATAAAGGAGAAAAATGATTCATCCTTTGATGTAACCCACCATGGTGGTCCTCTCCATCATGAAGAATTTAGCTGTGAATGTCCTCTCCACACTATTAATACGCATTTCCTTGACAATTATTCAAAGGACAATATAGTAATGAGAAATCCCTCTTATCTTGAGGCACTTGAAAATGTGAAGCCATTCATGTATGATGCAATACCAATAGTAGGAGAAATACTTTCTCAATCAAAAGATAGTCTGGGGTATAGGTCATTCTCCAAACCACCCATGGGTCATTCATCTTCTAATTTGATAAATAAATTCTCTAGCAGTCTTGTTGAATCTGATGAAGCAATAAAGAAGCACTATCTTTGGTCTAATCAGGTAGAATAATCTTCATCGAATGATAAGGAGGAAGTGCTGAATATGATAAAACAACTTGAAAAAGGTGAAGTACCAGTCATGTTTTGGCCTTTGGTTGACTTTCAGTGTGATATTCTAGAAATGATGATGGAAGATTGTATTGACAATATTCGTCTCAATATGTGGAAAAATCATTGTCACTTGAAAAAAAATATATCTTATGATGAATATGGAAATCATGTTAAGATAATAGAAGGGTTACAATGCCAAATTGATTTGGCATCTCTCTTAGTTTCTCAATATCCGAAGGTTGAAAAGTAGTAGAGATCCCTTCAGCATTCATGCCTTGGTGCAATAAAAAGGTCGATCCAGTTAATTACCAATGCACCATCTGGTATTAATATCTACGGATGGGGTCTTCATGGATCACTACATTTCACTGTACTCTCCAATCAACAATGCCTGCCAAAAATGTTCTAATTCAATGTTATTTTCCATGGTCAGCCACAACCAATTGGTTTTGTGTGTAATCAAATGATTGCTTAGGAAAAATCCTCAACTGGTTCTTCCCAATGCCATGAATTCAAATAAAAAGTTGTTGAATTAATCATGCATTAGGAAAATGAGAATATCAAATAGGATTCTCATTTAGGGCATGCACATCATCAGGTTACAGAAGTGTCAGAAATCATCCAACAGTCATTGAGATAGGTGATTAGAGTGAATGTAGGTTGATGCATCTGGCCAATTTCTAGAATAATGTCCACAAAATCAGGAGAGATTTTAAATGTCTCAGATGTAGCAACTCAAGAACCACCTCATCTTGCCAGACTGGAGACTCTTTTACCCCAACCGTCGGAATCAACAAATAGGATTCGAGGAGTTGAGAAGGAATAGCAGGAACAACACCAATCCAATGGACTGGGGGATTTTTAAAATCCTAAATCTCTTCTTCAACAAAATTCAGTCTTCTCTAGATTAGGGAAGAATCCAAATGTGGAACACAGATCCGAATTATCAAGAGATTCCCTCAAATCTACAGTTCATCAAGAAGTTCCTGAGGGATGAACTCAATAAAAGGAAATGTCTCATCAAGGACATGGGAACAGACAGTATCACATAAATTCTTCTAGAAGGGATGCAATGCATTATGAATCAATAAATGTCATCATTGTTATTATCACTGATCCCCCAGAACATGAGGTTCACTCAGAGGAATCAGATGAAGTCGTTACTATTCAAGGGGCTGTACACACAAAAATAAATGAAGAAGGTGTGCGTACTAGATGCCAGATGGCTTCCTAGAGGCAAGATATTCCTTCGAGAAAATTCCCTTCCCTACTCCAAAAAGGCACATGCCATTTAAAAGGGTAAAATTCAGGTTACGTCCCACCCAACCTCTAGAGAAGTCCGATCACACTCACTAGTGAAAATGTTCGCACAACAGGAGGAAGAAATGGAGCTAATAGGTTGAATGTAGAACAACTTCAAGGTAATCTTCCTCTTAAGCATGCTGGAGTTAGTTAGTGAAGGGAATTTATTTAAACTATTGGGATGGATCAATAATATCCTCCTTTACAAGTACACCCCCACAAGTCTTATCATATGGGTCATGCGTAACAAAAATCGGCAGTGCTACCATAAATTGCAGTACTAGTCACCACACCCGTCCAAACTACAGTTATTGAACCTCCTCGGGTCCAAGCTCATCCAGATGTTTCTCAAAAGTTAATAACTTCCATTGAGTCATTCACAGCTTATTTGGAAGCTATGGTTGGAAAAGCTGTACAAATTTAACAAGAAAAGAGAGCTTACCCTAAATGTGTGGATGCAATTCCCCTATCAAATTTTTCAAGTACCAAATTGCATATTTTTAATGGTTTAAGAGATCCATAACAACACTTAACACAATTTGTTTCTTATTATGATCCTATGATGGGAACTCCTCAACCACAAGAAGCAGTTAAGCTCATGTGATTTTTATAGTCATTACAAGGGACTTCTTTTGTCTGGTATACAAGCTTTCAATCCCGATTAATTACCAGGTGGGATGATCTCCATCAATGATTCCTTCTTCAATTTAGATCAAAATTTCCAAAGAAAACATTTTTTATATTAAAAATTGTATGCAAAGGGAGAATGAAAAAGTTTTGGATTTCATTTCTCACTAGAAGGGGTTAACAAATTCCTTAAGCTTAGCAGTCCCTCAAGAAGAGTTGTTGCCAATCTGTGTGGCTAATTTGCATGATGAATTACGTGCACCGTTGATCCCTGTGAAATACACAGGAGGGTTTCGAGACCTTACATCGATCGCTCAGTAGATCGAAGACTCTCTTACAAAAAAAATGATAAAACTTGTGTTATTCAATCAGCTCTAGGAAGGTGAATGGGGATTGAATATACTGCTACAATTACACATAAACATTCACTTGTACCTACTTCCACTTCAAAACTCTCATCTTATCGAAGGGATCCACCTCTTGATCATCGAAAACAGAGGCCATTTCACCAATATGATCAAAGTGATCTAATAAAGATACAATTTGAGGATTTAACGAACAAATTTTATTTTTTTCGAAATGAACATGTTCCTGGTAACATCATTTCGACTCTGGAAAATATGCAGTTCAGTTAACAGGGCCTAAAAGGCCGAACAATGAAGGAGATGAATACCTTCCCAACTAGTTCCCATTTCATCTGATGTTGGGGAATCCCATTCAAGAGTGTTTTTTCTTCAAATACCTCCTATAAAATATGGTGGACTCTGTCCAGGTAAAACTGAAAGGTTCTTCATCCCATGTAGCATTTGTTACTATTATAGATCCTGAGGAAGAAGGTGAGTAGCATGAAGTCAAAAAAATGCACCGAAATATAATGATTAGAAGGTCAGGAAAACAATCAAATGAATGCATGCCATTTTACGAAAAAAAATTCAGAAACCAATTGTGTCATATACTATGAATTCCATAGCAAAAACCCCTTCATCAGAAGACAAATCCTCAAAGAGGCGGTATAATTCGTTGAAAGAAGAGTAGTCAGAAGAATATGAGCCCATGTCAAAGCCCAAGTTGCCTTTGAATCTAGCAGATTTTATTCCATCTACTTCAAAAGCATGGGCACCGCCCCACCAAATGGAAAAGCCTTGGCTAATCAGGAAGAATATTTATCAGATGAAGAGTTGATCTTTGGTTATGTTAATATGATTCACATAACAGATCCATATGGAAATAAATATTTTGATCTTGATGAGCCTAAGTAAAATCTATCAAACAGAGTAATTAGAGGGAGTTCTAGAGGTTTAGGATATAGGGGAATATGTGGATATTCCAAAACCCACTATTTCAATCCTACCCCTACTAGAACTGTATATGCAGTAGAAACTCATGGAAAAGATCTTCAGCGGGTTCAACAAGAACAAGAATTTTATTCCACACATGGAAGATTCAGTCTTTGAACCGTTATTTTGGAAGATCAGCTAGAAGTTACACCTTCTTCCTCTCAGAAAATAAATAGACCTAGTCGGTCTAATAAACCAATGCCATGAGTATTTCGAACTCCTACCCCATTACAAGATGCATCTGCTTCCAAAGCATAAACTTATAAGGAACCTATGAAACCCCATGTTCCAATTGGGAATCACAGACTATTGGACCAAAATTATGATTTCCTGAACCATTTTTCCCAAGTACCGGGGATGTCATCAATTATGGATGCCTTTAATCTATCAAATGATCTTCATGAGGCACTCATTGATGCTTTTTCATGTCCTTAGGAATTCAAAACTGAAATTGTTACGGCTGAAGTCTACCATGTAGAGAATGATCATGTATAATGCCATGCAGTGATATCTTTTACAGATGAAGATGAATATGATGTTGTTCACAGACATATCATACCTTTTTATTTATCTGGAAAGGACAATGATATAGATATCTGACGAGCTTTCATTAAAATGGTTCAAGAGACAACCTCATCTCTATTCATACACTTTGTCGATTGGGCATCACTGAATCTAATTTATCTACATCTATTTGATGTTTTTTGGTGCCAAAATATGGCCCGAAAGAAAGGAGCAAAAAAGGAATGCAGGCGCGCTGCCTCGTGAAGCCCCGACGCAAAGCATTCACGCGAAGCCCCATCGCGAAGCGCCCAGGCCCTCGCGGCCTCGCAAAGTTCCAGAGGCGGTGATTCTTCGCGAACACATTTGACGTTCGTGAGCCGCCGCAAAGTTCCAGAGGTGGTGATTCATCGTGAACACATTTGACGTTCGCGAGCCGCCGCGAGGCTCCATAGGTGGTGATTCTTCACGAACGCATTTGATGTTCGCGAGCCGTTGCGAAGCTCCACAGGCGGTGATGCTCCGCGAATGCGTTTGACGTTCGCGTGCCGCCGCGAAGCTCCCAAGGCGGTGATGCTCCGCAAACGTGTTTGACGTTCGCGAGCCGCCGCGAAGCAACAGAGGCGGCGTGCGAGTTATGTTTCATGGCGCCCCTTCCCTATAAATACTGAACTCCCCCTGAGTCCCCGGGATGGACAATCCGACCTTTCGGCTTCTCCTCTCCCGAATCGCGAAGCACTCTTTGCCCTGGGAATCATGAGCTCCGCGAGGTATTCCTACTTCACGAGACGACACTGCTTTGTCTCATTTTGAGCCCCTCTTACGGGAGGGATTCCCTTCGTGAAGCTCAAGGGATTTCGCGAAGGAAGGGGATACCCAAGGGAACCCGGGCATCCGCGAAGCACTTGTGCTTCGCGAAACACCCAACCCATACTAGTGATCCCTATACTAAGGCAGGATCGCTCCATATCGCGGAGCACACTACTTTGCAGGACCGCACTTCTCGAGGCACCCCTCCTTCGCGAGGCAGTGCTCTATTCCACTTCTTGAAGAACCTTCTATTCAAACCCATGCCCCATGCTAAGGCCAAGGCACTCCACATCGTGAAGCAGACTGCTTTTCAGGACCCTGCTTCGCGAGGCACCCCTTCTTCGCGAGGCAGTGCTCCGTGAACACTGTTCCACTTCGCGAAGCACCTTCAATTCCCACCCATGCCCCGTGCTAAGGACAAGGCACTCCACTTCGTGAAGCACACTCCTTTGCTTAGCGATTCCTCTTCACGTGCGACCCTCCGGGTTTGCACGATGTGATTTCAAAGTCCCATGGACAATACCACTCGTAGCATTGCTTCGCCTAATGCTTCTTCGCATAGGCATGCTAACAGCTACTGCTTCTTCGCATAGCCACGCTAACGTGGACCCTTCGATGTTTCATCCCACAACCCCCCTTGACCATGGCCTTACTGGTACCTTCCCTCCCCCAAGGACCAGTAGGTACTGGTTTTGTAAGTCCTAAGGGTGTGGAGTGAACCCACCTCGTCTGAGCTGTAGGACGTTAAACTGCCAAGCACCGCGTCCTCAACACATGACGTTAAACTGTGATCCGACCTCGTGTCTCTCACGAAGGGTCCCCCAGCTCGAACATTCGTTACACCACTCATCTCCACGGGAATAGAACCACCCATCCACAAGGGGTGATATCCTCCTTTTCGGAGTGGCGTATGTTCGTAGGAGAAGGGTGACCCTAGTTCCCCAATGGATGGCTGCACCTCTGCATCTCCGTACTTCCCCACCACCAAGGTCAGTGGAGGGCGTGATATGGGATGAGGCACCTCCCATCATTGGACCAAGGTCCATCTTTCTCGCGCTTTTTCACACCATGGGCCTCCATCCTGGAGTAAGTCCCAACACCATGGGCCGCCTAACGCGTAAGCCCCTCTTCGCTTCTCACGGACGCATCCTTCGCGACGTGATCATCAGGTCCTTGCAACCTCTTGTTTCTCACACTGAGCATGACTCACGTGGGCTTAGAGTGAGCACCAACCCTGACCCCCATCTTAGCGAACTATGAGGACTTTGATCCATGCCAAGGCATGGTACGTAGGAAGCCTCCCTGAGGTTCAAGCCCACCCGTCATTTCACGTCGGGTCCCACTCCTGTCCAGCACGTCGTTAAACTGCATTCTGGTCAAGTGGTAATCCGTTGCGACCCATCTTAGAAAACTACGAGGACTTTGATCCATGCCAAGGCATGGTACGTAGGAAGCCTCCCTGAGGTTCAAGCCTACCTGTCAGTTCACGTCGGGTCCCATTCCCATCCAGCATGACGTTAAACTGCATTTCGGTCCAATGGCAAGCTGTTGCAACTCATCCCATTTGAACTACGAGGACATTGATCCATGTCAAGGCATGGTACGTAGGAAACCTTTCCAAGGTTCAAGCCCACCACTAGTGGACTCACGGTGTCTACTTTCACGCCGGGTCACACCCATGTCCTGCGTGACATTAAACTGCACACTTACGTCCAGCATGACGTTAAACTGTATGTCTCTTTTTCCTGCATGACATTAAACTGCACACCCATTCCCTAGTGAACTACGAGGACATTGATCCATGTCAAGGCATGGTACATAGGAAACCTTCCCATGGTTCAAGCCCACCACAAGCGGACCATGTTCCACCTTCACGTCGGTTCGCCGACAAAGCCCCATTTGAACTACGAGGTCTTTGATCCATGTCAAGGTGTGGTACGTAGGAAGCCTCCATGGGGTTCAAGCCCACCCATCATCCAATTCACGTCGAGTTCTACCTACGTCTAGCACGACGTTAAACTGCAATTCCATTTCGACGGCAAGCCGTTGTGACTAACCCGAACTATGAGGTCTCCGATCCATGTCAAGGAATGGTACGTAAGAAGCCTCTACGAGGTTTAATCCCACCACTAGTGGAATCACGGGTCTACTTTCACATCGGTTCACCCCCGTCCCGCATGACGTTAAACTGTATTCCACCTAAACTACGTGGTCTTTGATCCATGTCAAGGCATGGTACGTAGGAAACCTTCTCGAGGTTCAAACCCAATGATCATTGGCCCAAACCGTCTCCTTGTCGGTGTGCCAAACTCCCATCTCCCATCGGACCAAGGTCCCTCATTTACGTCGGTTCGCTGACACCCACCGCCTGTCATTTATTCACTTCAGGGTTCATTACAGTCCCGCAGGACGTTAAACTGTATTCCATCAATCCTTTGAACTACGAGGACTTTGATCCATGTCAAGGCATGGTACATAGGAATTCTTCATGAGGTTCAAGCCCACCATTAGTGGACTCACGTGTCTACTTTCACGTCGGTTCGCTGATGATGCCCATCGGACCATGGTCCACCCTGATTCCGGTTTACCGGCACTGTCCCAAACTATGCGGACTGTGATTCCCTGCCACAGGGACATGTAGGAAGCCTCTTCAAGGCTCAAGCCCAACTCCACCGTCGCCCCTGCGATGGTCCCATTTCACTCCCCTTCACTCCATTCATCCACTATCCACCCTGATCCTCGCCCGGACCGTCATATACCGACGAGACCATGTCGGTACACTCTTCACAGCCACCTATGGACTGGACCCGTTATTGGCATCCCTTCCAGAGAAATCCCTCAAACCGATCCATACTAGCTAATGCTCTGATCGGGCTGATCCGTCTCCGCTAGACGTTAAACTCGCGGCATACCATGTGTTAAACACGGGAAGCTAAGGAAAACCTCAGATATGTGCCTATGGCATATAATTCCCCATGTTAGATGTGGGATGCATTGGGCTTCCACGCCCTCGAGAAGCCCTGTGACCAGGGACAACACATAGACATGCCAGGCGCCCCAGCATCCAGACACGCTACTGATGCCACAACGTGACTACTCCCTCGACTGAAGGTTGCTACCCTGAATGGACCCTTTGGAATGTCCCGACAGAATCATTGTAATTAACCGGCGTCCATGGAAACATGGTTCTGGGAAGAGTTTCACGAACTACATATTAAATCTATGAGGGAGACCCGGACTAGGTGACGAACTCTGAGGAGGAATCCATGGAGGGAAGAACTGACATCCCATCATCCAGTTTCGATCAAGGAGCAGACGTACCTGAACAAAGAACGAATGCTGCCCGCCTTCGGAAAGCGGGAATGCGGGGAAACAAAGCCGCACGTCCACCTCCGCGGAGGGACGGATGCGCGCGTTCCCCGGCGGAACCGTCGGAAACAGAAATGGTGAACCTGACGTGAAATTCATCTCCTCAGTATGGAGATTAGTAGCATTCGAGACACCAGTACATTGACGTGTTTCCAGATCCAGATATCCGGCGCCTGGTCCCGCCAAGCAAATAGCGGACCTGCCATGAAACTCACCAGAAGTCAGGGTCGTAGAACGTTGGGCACTCCGTTCTGCAGCGTGTTCGTGTGGATCCTTCTTACAGACGTGGAGAATGGAAGGATGTTGGGGCACTGGCGGTCGGTCCTCTTCCTCTCAGTGCTGATGAGTTGATCCCTTCCTTTCTCAGGAACCAGGTTGCTGTTACGGAGACGCGATCATCGCCCACTAGCCTATGCAGGGCAGAGGAAACATCGCCACGGCCGCCCCACATGGCGCCGCTACTGCTACGACGGCTGCCGCATCGCGGAATATAGGGCACCCACATCCCCTTTCCCCATACGAGGTCATCCAAAAAAGGGTGATCAAAAACCTCATGTGCAGGTACGAGGAGGAAGGGGTCATCCCAACTAGGGATATGGACCTCTTGGACCTGGAGGCATCCAGGCCTCGCCGTCAACGCCGCCCTAACAGGCCGTGCAGGGAGCCCCTGCTCCCCACCCCCACATTCAACCATTTCGGGAGCCTGTCCCCGGAACGCCTTGATGATTCCTCTCCTTACGCCAAAGAGGAGGGTGCCGTCTGGCTCATCCCACTTAGGGTCCCGACCCAAGGGCTCTAGGCAAGAGCTCCTTCCCGGCCGTGTCAGCGCCGCCGTCCGGCTCCGCAGGAAGAACCGGCAGGCCATGCCCCTGCACCACCTGCAGCAGCTCACCTGACCCGACGTCAGCGCCGAGCCCAGGCCAAGGACGCTCGCCTAGGCACATCGACATCGAAAACTACAGTTGCCCGAGCCACCGCCGACGTGCATCACGAATCTCCCGCGTACACTGAGCAGGGGCACTCTTTTACCCAACCATGATCGAGACCCCGACCGCCCCACGGGCAGGCTGGGTTGACCCTCCGGGTTGTCAGCCCAAGTGGTGATCGCCGCGAGTTAACCTGCGGTGATGTCACCCCGTACGGAGGTCCTCCCCGTACCACTACTTCACAGAGCGTGGGCCTTCCCCGCTCTGGGGTCCATCATGGAGGCATGCCTCGTGCTACCCCCATCCCAAAGGAAGACCTGCCCCGCGGCAGTGACGCCCAGCGCGGAAACCTTTACCGCGCCCACCATATGTGGTATGGAGTCCATCCATCTGCCCCCGATCGCCGATCTGATGGAGCTATCCATCCGGTACTTCTCCAATGTGGGGGCCCTCCCTACATCCTCTCTGCAACTGGCTAAGGTCCTCCTCGCCCCAAAAACTATAGGAGTGAAGGTCAGCCTTGCTCCACCCGTAGTGACCATGGAGGTCCTCCCCATGCTCCTGCCAATTCCAGCAGAGGCCCCGCCTACACGGGTGCTGTTCATGGAGGCCCTCCCCATGTACCCTTCAACATCTTCCCCTGTGTCCCTCGCACCTCAGCCATCTCGAGTGGGGCCCTCTCCGCCACGGCTCCAGCACCACCCCGGAACTCCATGATAGGGATCAACCCTGTCCTGAAGAGCCTCCCCGGGGTAGGGAAGCAGGTCGTCGTCGCCACAAGAAGTGTCCTGGGAAAGCCCGGGTGGAGACAAAACCCCCAGGTTTCTCCGACTCTGAGGCAGAATGCGACTCAGCCGTGGAGGCTTCTCCCCGCTCCTCCGTATCAAGGACTGGGGTAGGAACCATAAGAGTTATCCTCATTCTCCCGGAACATGAGGTCCACTGGATTCCCATCTCCCTCCGCAGGTACATCAAGGAGGAAGAGATTCTGGGAATTCCGCAGGTCTCGACCGTGCAATCGCCACCATCGTCACTAGAAGCGCCCTCTACCTCTACCAGAGACCACAAAGAGCAATTTTGGGGGCTAATGGCGGTAGAGAGACAACATGACCAGTCACCAGTAGCTGCGATTCCTATGCCAGATGTTGTGGCTATCAGCCCATCGTACCGTGACATCTTGTCCATGTCACCTCGTTCTTCGGAGGATGGCCCGGAGTTCGGCGGCCAGTCAGCTCATTCCCCGTATTCTCCGCTGCCATGTCTACTATCCCAGAGGTCCGCCTCGGTGCCGCTACCGGTACCTCAGCCACCCCCGGTTCACGAGTGGGGCAACACAGGGCCAGACCCTGAGTTCGAGCCCAGGATCTTCTGGAGTATTCCTGCAGCAGATTACTTCCCGTAGAAATTCTGGCCGACGGCGGTGCTGAATTTTTGCGTAACAGAGTCTCTTACCCCTGAAGAAGTGGGGTGGTTTTGTCGAACCCTATGGGCGATGCACTTCTGCCTCCGTTACGAACGGGTAGTGTACCCCAGAAGTTGGGAGCACTTCGAAGTAATCGGCGAGCAGTGCCGCCTGATCGATGCAGTCGCTCTTCTTGTGGCTCAACACCCTGAGTCGCCAGGCCGCCAGAGCGCCCTTCAACGGAAATGCGTTCAGAGTTTTAAAGAACTCCGAAGAATCGTCAGGGAAGCCACCCCCCATGTGCATGTCTGTGGTTGGGGAAACTATGCCACTCTCCTCTTTGATCCTATCCGACGGCAGGCCGATTCGCTATGCGACATCGAGGACATGCCCTCGAGAGGCGTTGCGGTCCACATGACCGACATCGTGGACAAGGAAGACGAGCTCGAACTCCTTGATGGAGACCTACCACTTGAGGGCGTGCCGTCACTGCTGGACCCATCAAAGAGCGTTACCCGTCAGTAGAGGAACCTTCTAGGCCTCCCCATACCCACTGAGTTGCTGATACTCAGTCGAAACACCGGCAAGGGTAAGGAGCATGACGGAACTATCAAGCACTCCGACCCGTCCGCCTCTGTGCAAAAAACTGATGAAGATCCCGACAAGGCCGCGTTATGCCAGCAGCTTGCCGAGCAGAAGAGGCTGGTTGACGAACTTTTGGCTGAGCGCACCGCAGAGCGGTGACACGACTATGGTGATCCCAGGCCGGGGCAGCAGGGGCAGGAACAATTTTCCCCTAGTGAGATGCCTTCGGGAAACCCTAATCATGCTACTGCCGCAGACAGGGAAGAAGCCGAGATGTATGGCAAGAGGGCGTGATACATTTCGCCGACCCCCCCCCCCCCCTGAGCAATGGGGAAACCCGAAGAATCCGGTCCGGGTTCCCCCAGTCGCCCCGCAGGTCATCCAGCCAGTTGACCCACAAGCGGCTGAAGCCGTCTACCGTGTTGAAGAACCTGGAAATGCACTTGTGGTTAGGGATCCTCGTCAAGATAGGGACCCCCGCCTGGATGACATTATTGCGGCACTCACAGCCCGTCTTGAAGCATTAGAAACACGGCAGGTGGTGGTCCCACCGGATGGCAAGCCTTATCCCACGTGGGTGGATGATATGCCCGCACCTCCGGGTTTTGGGAACCCCACATTCTCTCCCTTCAACGGGATAGGGTACCCGCCTCAGCACTTGGCTCATTTCTCTTCCAGGTGTGGCCCCATGCTGGGGACCCTGGCTCAGCAAGATGCCGCTAAACTCCGATGTTTTGTACAGACATTGGAAGGTCCGACATTCGTTTGGTACAACCAGCTTCCTATCGGATCGGTGACCGGTTGGGAGGATCTTCGCCGGCAGTTCCTGTACCAGCTCAGCTCCACCACGCGGAAGACCATCATTGCGGACCTCTTCAAGTGCAAGGAGAGGCCTGATGAGCGGGTTACCGATTTCATCGCCCGGTGGAAGGGACTTACGTATTCCCTCGATATGCCACTGACTCCGGAGCAATTACTGATGATGTGTGTGGGGAATGTCAAGACAGAGCTGGTACCCTCTCTGATCACCCAGAACTACCCTGGAGGGTTCAAGGATTTCTCAGATAAGGCTCAGCTCCTCAAGGAAGCCCTGCAACAGGCTAGTCAGGCACGTTTGTTGCCCCCCATGATCCCAGCTAGGAAGGCCTCCAGGGATGAACCTGTCACGGTGGCCCAAATAGAAGACCCGAGTCAGCTGGTGTTACTGCCAGTGGAACCACCCCCGCAACCCCGTAGAGGTCCTCCACCTCAAGCACAGGCTCCTGCCCAGCAGCGACCGCCCCAGAATCGACAGGTTCCCCCGTGCAATGCGCCACTGCCACCTAGGCGGGATAATCTGGCGCCGCCTCCTCGGCAGGCCCCTCCGGCCCCTCGTCAGGGCCAGGCCCCCAGGGCCCCCTATCCGGAAAGAAAGCACCAGACTTTTCTATTTAACGAAATTCAGGTCCCTGACTATTTCCGAAGTGCTCTAGAGCAAGGGATTGTGTGCCTGCTCGAGTGCAGAAGGCCAGCAGAGGAAAATCTCTCTGATCACCCCAACTACTGCACTTATCATCGGATTCTGGGGCACATCCTCAAAAAATGCTATGTGTTTAAGGACTGGCTTCAAGACCAGGTCAATAACAACATAGTCAAGTTGGGCCCGGCACCAGCACAAGTGGCAGGTGTCTTTGCATGATCAGAGATCGGCAGCGACAGTGAAAGCGAGTGGCAGCAGGTCCCCAGCCGTGGATCCCAGACATACAATGACTAGATGGCACGAAAAACTGTCATCTGTACCCACGGTATCATCCAGGCGCACCTGAAGCAGTCAGAGCCTTCAGAAGAAGCAGCCGGTGCCTTCGCATCATCTTCACAGTCGACCTCTTCCCAAAAGGGCATGCAGCGGCGACGCAAGAAGAAGCAACGCGCACACCCAGTGCCGTCGTCATCCCACACTCTCGGCGATTTTATGCCCCCTGAAATGGGTATTCCTCCCAGAATCCGCCCAGGGGTGGATGACTCCTCGAGCGACAATCAAGGGTACACTTCGGTTAACACCGTGGAGCTGGTAAAGCCCTATATGACCCCCGATGAAAGAAAACGTTAGGAAGACCTCCCCAACATTCCCAGCCGACGTCAACGTTAGTGGAATCGCAATCATGCCAGTCATCGAGGTATGTCAGCAGGCACTTTTGTCCAAGTTGTGCATGCTACTGAGACCCGACAGCAGGCTCAGTGCAGATCTCAGCACGCGCAACCCCATCTAACGCCCTCGGCTCTACCTCCATTGTCATTTGTGCTACTGGATTGGGGAGAGCTGCCTCGTTCGTATGACAGTCAGTCTTTCCCGGCTACAGGCCAGCCTCTGCTGTCCAATCCTAGTCTGGCAACTATCCCCCAGGATTCTACTAGCAGGCGGTAGGATGTACCCAGTACTAGCCGATCGCCGGTCCAACCGGCAGGACCCGCTGTGCCTCCATGTACCGAGCGACCTCTTGTAAGCAGAGGTTCATGCTTGGCACGAAACTATGATGTCTTGAATCACCTGGTTGGCATTCCGGTGAGGAACTCCATCCTTGAGGCCCTTCGCCTGTCATCTGAAATGTGCGAGGCACTTTTCAAGGCCTTACGGAGCCCCCTCCAGTTTGAGACGGAGGTAGCAGCTGCAGAAGCCTTCCATACCGAGGCGATTGAAAACTCCAAGTTTCAGGCGGTTATCTCGTTCTCCAGTGAAGATGAGGACCCTCCTATACAGGGGCACATTCACCCGATGTACATCACTGGCCATTTTAATGGTGTGGAAATCCGCCGCTGTCTCGTTGACACGGGTTATGGAATCAATCTAATTCCGACCCGGACGTTGCGAAAGCTGGGTCTGTCTGAAGGTGATTTGACTCTCTCTGACCTCAGGATCCAGGGGTACGACAGGACTGAGCAAACCCCAGTCAGCAAGATCCGCCTGAAGACTCAGTTCGGTGGCTTAGTTTCCTGCACCGAGTTCATGGTCGTCTCTCAGGACACCGCCTACAACACGTTGATGGGTAGGCCATGGCTCCATCTGCATGAAGCGATCCCTTCGTCGTATCACCAGTGCCTCAAGTACTCCCTCAACGGTCGAGTAGGCGTGCTCCAAGGAGATGCATCCCCTTTCGCTTCTTGTGAGGCCCGCTATCTGGATGCGGGTTACTACAAAAGTAAGGGTAAACAAATCCTGGTAAGTGAGGATGGACCCGCCCCGGTCACATGTGATCCTTGGGCAAGCATGGATGATGCCTACATCTTTCCGATCCACCGGTTGGAGGCCACGACCCCCAACATGGGGCAATGTTTTGTTGTTTCGGGTACGCAAGGAAGGCATGTTCCCGTGTCCATGCAACGACGGAAAATCACCTCGTACTCCTACATCAAACAGGCTCAGGTCGCCCAAGAACCTCCTACCCATGTACGGTACCGGGACGTCAAGATTATGATGACAGCGGTACGCCATACGTGTCTCTTTTGCTGGGCTGGAATCCACTGACTCAGGCCGACATTTTACCACTGGTTTGATATTATCAAATGTGGCCCCTTAGGCCGAAGGCCAGATGGGATAGGATCGAATGCATTCATTGCTACGGTCTCAATGGCAAGTGAGTCTCCCGATGCGATGACCGCCGCTCCCCAAGCCGGCACCAGCTGCCCCTCAGGATTCGATATCCCAGAAGTATCTTCCATTGCGAGAAGTTCCCCTACTGGCGGGGAGGAATACCTAGAGGATGCCCCCCCCCCCCGCCTTTGAAGAAGGCATCTCTACCACGGTTGATGTACTGGTACAGGTGAACCTTGGTAGCGAGGCAGATCTGAAACCCACATTGATCAGTACATCCATGTCCCCCGAGGAGCGGCAGCAGTACGTAGACTTCCTCAAACAGCACCGTGATGTGTTTGCCTGGAGTTACAACGAGATGCCAGGACTAGTTCCCCAGTTAGCCGTTCACCGTTTGGGCCTCCCGACAAAACATCATGGGTTTAAGCAGCATCCCAGGAAAATGCACCCTTCTCATGGCGCCATGGTTGTTGCTAAAGTTGATAAGCTTATCAAAGATAACTTCATTAAGGAGGTCCAGTACCCCAAATGGCTTTCCAACATTGTGCTAGTCAGGAAGAAGAATGGGCATATCAGAGTCTGCATCGACTTCTGCGATCTTAATCGCCACTGCCCAAAGGATGACTTCCCACTCACGGTGACAGAGTTATTTATTGACGCCACAGCCGGGTTCCAAGCCCTGTCTTTCATGGATGGATACTCCGGGTACAACCAGATCCGGATGGCCCCCGAATACGAGGAGTCCACTGCCTTCAAAGATCCCAAAGGTACATTCTGCTACCAGGTTATGCCATTCGGTTTGAATAATGCAGGTGCCACTTATCAGAGGGCCATGCATCACATATTCATACCGATCCTCGGGACATTGGTGGAATGCTATGTGGACGACCACGTATTCAAATCATGTCAGCACCAGGACCATCTCAAAGACCTCGAGAAAGTGTTCGGTTTCCTCTGTTCCTGTCACCTGAAGATGAACCCGCTGAAATGTTCCTTCGGGGTCACCTCTGGAATGTTCTTGGGATTTGTTGTCAGATACCGAGGTATCGAGATCGACCCAGAGAAGATCAAGTCCATCAGCCAAATGCCTCTCCCGAGAAACATTTTGGAGCTTTGAGGCCTTCAAGGCCACTTAGCCTACATACGTCGATTCATCGCGAATCTGGCTGGCAAGTGTAAGCCCTTTTCCTGGCTCATGAAGAAAGGCGCCGCCTATGAATGGGATGAGGAGTGTCAGAACACCTTCAAGGAAATCAAGTAGTACCTGCTCCAACCTTCGGTCTTGATGCCACCCGTCTCCGGAAAGCCGCTGGTCCTTTATGTGACCGCCCTGGAGAAATCCTTCAGTGCGCTGCTCGCCCAGAAGAATAACGAGGGTACTGAGAACAGTCTCTACTATCTCAGCCGCATTCTTCTCAATACGGAGGTAAGATACTCGCCTATCGAAAAGAGCTGCCTTGCGCTCGTATTCGCCTTGCAGAAGTTGCGACATTACCTGAAGCACCATGAGGTGCAATTGGTCTCCCGAGTAGACCCACTGAAGTACATCCTGAACCACCCCATGCTGACTGGTCGACTCGCACGGTGGGTGATGATTCTCCCGCAGTTTGATATCAGGTTCGTACCTCAGAAGTCCATTAAGGGACAGGCGTTGGCAGACTTTTTAGCTGCCCATCCAACCTCCTCGGATCAATCCCTGTACCTGGATTTCCCTGACGAGACGATCCTCCCGGTCGATCATGCTATCCCGTGTTGGCAAATGCATTTCGACGGTGCCTCCCGGAGCCCCACCGGTAGGAGGCTCAATGATCCCATGCTCAACAGAGTGGGCCTGGGTATTGTCTTCATCACCCCGACATAGGCCATCCTACCGTACTCGTTCCTGCTGTCAGAAGGTTGTACGAACAATGAGGCAGAGTACCAGGCTCTCATTACTGGCCTCGAGTTGGCCGTTGAGATCCATGTGCCCCATCTACATGTGAAGGGAGATTCCGATATGGTAATCAAACATTTTAATGGCGACTACATCATCCGGAAGCTGGAGCTTGCACCGTTGCTGGAGTACACCCTCCGCCTAATGGCCCAATTCTCTTCTCAACTAGAGGTCACCCATGTCCAACTGTCGCAGAACGGCCAAGTAGACGCCCTGGCTGGCTTGGCCGCATTGCTCGCAGAACCCGGGAAAGATGATTTGATCATACATGTGGCACACCGGAGAGTTATTGCTCCCGTCACCCAAGAGGACAATGATGGCCTGCGGGTAAGTCATCTCACTGCCGGACCCTCTATGTCAGGGGTCTCGGGCTTGTCAGATGAAGTGATTGAAGCCACTCCCAACTGGAGGTCACCTTTTGTCGAGTATCTCCAAAATGGTCACCTCACGGACGACCGGGCCGAGCACGAGCGAATCCGACGCCATGCATTGCAATTTACCCTCTAGAGTGGCCCCAGTCTTGAACAGATTCTTTATAAGCGAGGTTTCGATGGTGTCCTCCTCCGTTGCATCCAAGGAGTAGAGATACCTCAAGTTATGCAAGAGGTTTACGCCAGTTCCTGTGGCGCCCATCAAGCTGGGCCGAAGCTGTCCCATCAAATCAGGAGGTTAGGGTTCTTCTGGCCCTCCATGATCCACGATTGCATTGGGTATGCCAAGAGATTCCACGCGTGCCAAGTACACGCCAACTTCTTGCATCGGTCGTCGGAGCCCCTCCACACCACCATGTACTCTTGGCCATTTGCGGTATGGGGGCTTGATGTAGTGGGACCGTATCCACCGGCAATAGCCCGCCAGTGTAGGTTCATCCTGAATGCTACAGATTTCTTCTCCAAGTGGGCAGAGGCAGTTCCGCTCAAAGCGGTCAAGGCCCGTTCCATCGTTGACTTCATAAGCTCCAACATTATCCACCGATTTGGGGTCCCTCACGTCGTTCTCACCGATAACGGCACCAACATCCGAGCAGCTGAATTAAAGAAATTGTAAGCCATGTACAACATCCGGTCGAACCATACCTCCCGCTACCACGCGCAGGAGAATGGAAAGATCGAGGCGTTCAACAAGACCCTCTCTAACATTCTGCAGAAGATGGTTGGCCAGAACAAGAATAGTTGGCCGGACAAGCTCCCCAACGCCCTCTGGGCTTACCCGACGATGACTTGTAACTCCAACCTGGTGACCCCATATTCCCTGGTGTATGGAGCTGAGGCCGTCCTACCCATTGAGATCCAGCTGTCGTCGCTACGCACTGTAGTTTATGATCACCACACACCAGATGAGGTAGCCGAGATCCGTCTAGCTGAATTGGAAGCACTGGACGAGAACCGACTTCGTGCCCTACACAATCTGGAAAGGCATCAGGACAAGATAGCGAGGGCCTTCGACAAGAAGGTTCGTCTCCGCTCTTTTCTACAGGGCGACCTGGTACTGGCCCTTCGAGCGCCAATGATTCCCGGTAGGAAACCGCCCAAATTAGAACCCAAATGGGAAGGTCCTTATATCATCCATAAGGTTTACCCCAATGGAGCATACTCCTTGGTGACCACAGATGGAGAGCGTATAACCCCTCCCACCAATGCCAAATTCCTCAAGCGATACTTTGCCATGGGAAAAAGTGGTCCTGCACAACCCTAAACAGCGAGAGGGTCCTGCACGACACTAAACTGCGACATGGTCCCGCACGACCTTAAACTGCATCCCTGTCCTTACTGCAAGACGTTAAACTGCAATCCAGTCAGGCCTTCTTGATCGAGGCTTATCCTCAGGCCCCTTGGCCTCCTTGGTCCTGCACGGCCCTAAACTGCATCTCCGTCCTCACTGCAAGACGTTAAACTGCAAGCCAGTCATGACTTCCTGACCGAGGCTCAGCCTCAGTCCCCTTGGCCTCCTTGGGCCCCTGGCCCCCATCTTCACTGTGAGACGTTAAACCGCAAGCCGTTCAGGTCTCCCTAACCGTGTTCTAGCCCCAGGCCCCCTCGTTTTTTCCCCGACTTACCCTCTTACGAGATCGTACAGTGTAGTGTAGGACTACGTCCTCATTCACGTCAGATTACTTGCCGCACAGTACACATCCCCGAATGAGATGCCCCTCATCCCGCATGACGTTAAACTGCATGTCACGAACTATGTGTTTCTTGATTCCCATCATTATGGGATACGTAGGAACACTCGGACACCTTGTCTTGAGCCCATCCCCAAGAATTTTTCTTCCACTATCCCCCCTGGGGGTAGTTTCCTTGGAGGATCTTTGTGTAGCAGGGAGTAGGCTTTCTTAGCCCCGCTCATACAACCCCGCTCACACAAGGATTGTAAGGGTCACACCATGTGCCCACTCCCGTTCTTCTATCCTCCCACGTCCTCACTGCACGACGCTAAACCGCATGTCCTTCAATAACTACGTATGGCTTGATTCCCATCTTCATGGGATACGTAGGAACGCCCGGGCATTTCGTCCGTTGGCCTAGCCCAAAATCCAAGATCTTCCCCTCCGGTTAAGATATGGCAGGGCGCACACTTTTTCCCCAATTCACATCGAGCAAGCCTCGACCCGATTGCACATCCCCTGGAGATGTTTGCCTCTTTCATGGATGGATACAACTATGTTTCATCCACTCCTTGACTGGGATTCCATCGTCTTTCACACCCAGAGGGACCCCCAAGAACAGCCTGGATACGACGTCCAAGGGCTCTCCTCCCATTATGGGCCAACGCCCCCGAGGGTTCTCATGCCACAAGCTGATACAAGTCCCGCGTTGCGAATTTGGTCAACAGTCGACGCTCACTTGTTTCTCCCATATCAGGTTACCATAGGAACACTGTGTTTCGAACATGGTCAACAGTGTCCTGGATCTTCGGGTCCACCCCAAGATGTCCTAGCCATCGAGTGCAGTGATTCATTCTGCCCCATCCCGAGGTGACAAACTTCCCCCGGGGTGGTGCTTGCAATCGGGCCCACGACCCTGATTCCCCATAGGGGTATATGGTGTGGTGTAATACTATGTCCTCATTCATGTCGAGATCATGTACCATGTCGTACGCCCTCCCTTATGAGGCCCAGCCTCAGGCCCCTTGGCCTCCTCGGGCCCATGGCCCCCCGTCCTTACTGCAAGACGTTAAACTGCAACCCAGTCAGGCCTTCCTGACTGACGCCTGACCATAGGCCCCTTGGCCTTCTCGGGCCCCTCTGCCCAATCCTTCACCCAGGGAGTACGGTATGGTGTGGGACTATGTCCTCATTCACATCGGGATCATGTACCATGCCACACACCCTCCTTTATGAGGCCCACCCTCAGGCCCCTTGGCCTTCTCGAGTGACCGACCCCCGTCCTTACTGCAAGACGTTAAACTGCAACCCGGTAAGGCCTTCCTGACTAAGGCCTGACCATAGGCCCCTTGGCCTTCTCGGGCCTCTCCGCCCAATCTCTCACCTGGGGTGTACGGTGTGGTGAAGGACTACATCCTCATTCACGTCGGGATCATGTACCATGTCGTACGCCCCCCCCCCCCCCCCCCTTTACGAGGCCCGGCCTCAGGCCCCTTGGCCTCCTTGGGCCCCAGGCCCCTCGTCCTCTATGCAAGACGTTAAACTGCAAGCCAGTCAGGCCTTCCTGACCGAGGCTCAGCCTCAGGCCCCTTGGCCTTTCCGGGCCACGGCCCAGGTCCTATCTTATAGGATCGTATGGTGTAACGTAGGACTACGTCCTCATTCATGACGGCTTCTTCACCATGTCGTACACCTCTCTTGTTTAGGGGTATATTACTACCCTCCTCGTCCCGTATGACGTTAAACTACGTTTGGAGAACTACGTGTGGCTTGAATCCTGTCTTCATGGGATACGTAGGACCACCTGAATGTCTAGGATTCGGGTCCAGCCCCATCCCTTGGGAATCTTCATCCCATCTTGTCCCCTTGGACAACCCTTCCTTCATGAGAGGATTATATGGTGTGGTGTGGGACTACATCTTCATTCACGTCGGTCTTGTAATGACCACACCATGTACCTCTCCCTCCTGAGCTATTTCATCGATCCCTTTTTCGGCGGTTCACCAATGTGCCTAAGAGTACTCTGGTTTATTACCTGGAATGCTAAGCTTTACTCGGACACGTCCGCACCGCCTTCCAGGCTTTTTGTATCCCTGCATCAGGGCATTCATCATCCTTCACACCCAGAGGGACCCCCAAGAACGGCCTGGATACAACGTCCATGGGATCTCCTACCGTTACGGGCCAACGCCCCCAAGGGTTTTGGATAGCAAATCGATAAAATCCCACGTTGCGAATATGGTCAGCGGTCGATGCTCGTTTGTTGTTCCCACTTCAGGCTAGCGTGATATGGACGCTACGTTTCCACCATGGTTAACAGTTTTCCTCTCTCTCCACGCCAACCCATTAGGCCCAAAATGTCGAGTGCACAATTAATGCCCTTCATCACTTCATCGTGTCCAAGTAGAGTTTTGAAACTCTTGGTACTTTTCCTCCGTGCACGTCTGCAGGCTGGGGAAACAAGCCATGTAAATGGTGTCCTTTGGGGCTCTCTACCAACTCCCTTTTGACTCCCCCCAAGTATTGTGATGCGGATACCCCCCTTGTTTCCCACACCGAGTTTAGCTCACGTGGGCTTAGGGATCGGGTTGACATCTGTGCTTACTCAGGAAGTTGTCACCATTTATGGTCTGAGCTCTAAGACCATAAACTAAGATTCCCTTCTGGAACTACGTTCAGCTTGATTCCTGTCTCGATAGGATACGTAGGAATGCCCAGACCCCTAGTCTCTGGGACCAGCTTGAGTTCAGCAAATTCACCTCTCTAGTCCTGCCTTCAGGACCCCGACTACGGGACTACGTGCCATAGTGTGGGATTATGTCCTCATTCATGTCGGGTTTGCAATAGCTGCACCACGCACGCCCCCATTTGTGAGGTTCAGTCCTCCTATTCCTTGTCCTGCATGACATTAAAATGCACCATTCAGAAATACGTGTGGCTTGATTCCCATCCTCATGGGATACGTAGGACCACCTGAATGTCTAGGATTTTGGTCCAGCCCCCATCTCTTTGTTACCCTCAATTTGAGTCTCTTGACCCCTCGCAGTGGTTCACCCATGTGTTAAGAGTACTCTGGTCTAGGGCCAAGAGTGTCAGATTCAACTTGATCAAGTTCCTTCCACTTGTCAAGCTTCGTGTTCCCCTCCATTCGGGCTTTCATAACCTTTCACACCTAGAGGGACCCCCAATAACGGCCTGGATACTACGCCCAAGGGCTCTCCTACCATTATGAGCCAACGCCCCTGAGGGTTTTGGACAACAAATCGATATAATTCCGCGTTGCGAATAAGGTCAGTGGTCGATGCTCATTTGTTTGTCCTCATTTCAGGCTAATGCGACAGGATGCTATGTTGCGAACATGGTCAGCAGTAATCTCTTGTCGTCACGCCAGCCCCTTCGGTCCTCGAATGTTGGTTTCATGATTCACATCATCTTCCACATCATCATGTCAAGGTAGAATCTCGATACTTTTGGCGCTATCCCTCAGTTCACCTTTGCATGTCAGGGAGATAAAGCTGCAATATGGCGTCCTTTAAGGCTCCCATGGTTCGTGGTCCTATCATACGACCCTAAACTGTGACATTATCATCCTGGCTGCATGACGAAAAACAGCACTGCATTGTGGTGAACTCGTTGTAGAGGACATCACGTTGGGTATTAGTCACGTGCCATGCCATTTTTCAACGCCCATCACGGCGTGATCCTTGTAGCGACATCACGACCTACTATTCTAGGTATGTCGCTTCACAAAAAAAACCATTCACCTTAATGGACAAACAAGATTTATCAAATTCAGCTTCTTTTAGTGCAAGGGCCATGCCCACACTTCCCTTTTCCCCTGGCACTGGTACCTTACCGTGCCACCCTCCAGAACTATGTATGGCTTGATTCTCATCCTTATGAGATATGTAAAAGCGCCCAGAGACTTTCCCGTGGGCGCAACCTAGCCTTCATGTTCAGTCCCTTGACTCGAGCACTTCCCCAGAGAATGCATGGTAAGTAGGGCTTAGGTCCTCATTCACGTCAGGTTTTGTAGCCACCTTGCCATGTATCCCCTACTCCCCTTACCCATCCATGGTCTGAGTTCTACGACTCTAAACTAAGATCTCCCCATGGGGAAGGAATCTGCTCCCCCTATCTAATACGTCTCGTTGCCGTATTTAGATGTGTTTCGACAAAGAGTCCGAAGTGTGGGATTTTCATGGGGACATTCCCCTCATCCCATGACCAAGCTTAGTGAGCTTGATATTTGGATCCTCATCCTCTTACACATCCAAAAGGCCCCTCGGACGACATGGATACTAGGATTAAGGGCTCTCCATGAATGCTGGACCTAAGGGCCCTCCAATCGTTTCAGGCCAAAGTCCCTACGGATATTTGACAGCATTTGCGATATGGTCCTGTGTTTCGAACATGGTCAACGGTTAACCCTCGTTTTTCTATCCCCATTCTAGGCCAATGCGACAGGATGCTGTGTTGCGAACATGGTCAGCAGTTATCCTCCATCGTCATGCTGCCATCATCATTGTCTGAATCGTGAGCGCTATGATTCACACATTTCCACTTCCTTATGTTCAAGTGGAATTCCATCATACTCGGCTCTTCCTCTTCGCGCATCTAGGTGTGCTAAATGATCGTGTTAGTGTCACTGGGCTGGTATACACTGAGCGTCCCTTTTCCATAACCTGCCCCTTTCTGTGTCGGGAAATTCCCACCCCTACTGCTTGTTTCCCACACCGAGCACGACTCATATGGGCTTAGTGGTTTTGGCAGGATGTGTGCCAACACGGCCAGGCTTCTCATCGTCCCTCATGATGTTAAACTGCACTTTCAGAACTACGTATGGCTTGATTCCCATCCTCATGGAGTACATAGGAATGCCCGACCGCTCTGCTTGGGGCCCAGCCTAATCCTCACTCTTGGTCCCTCGACCTGAAGAGATTCCTCCAGGGGTATGTTGTATGATTTGGACCCCATGTCCTCATTCACATCGGTTTCATATATACCGCGCCACATGCTCCCTGGGATCTTTCTTTTTGCTCCACGTCCTATCGTATGGCGTTACAGGAGTCTGTGTGTCCTCAACGCATGACACTAAACTACGATTCTACCCTAAACAAGTTCAGGATTCCCCAAGATCTCATTGGGAAGTGACAGATCCCCTCGCCAAAGAGGTCCTGTCCCAAAGAAGGACTGATCCATGATTAGACCAATGCGCCCATCTGGTGTTCTCCCACCACAGTGGTGTAACTACCTAAGTGTTGGATTTTGTTTGGACAAACCATCACTCCATATTCCACTCTTTATGTGCCCCTTATTCGGACCCTTGTCCCCTTTTCATGTCTGAAGGAACTCCCTAACAGCCTGGTCTTATGCCGTATCGGCTCAACTACCGTCCTAGGCCAACGTTCCGAAAGACAGGTCATGCCTAGAAGGACCCCCTAACAGTATGGATGTCTGACCTATGGTCCGCCGACTATCCTGGGCCAACGTCCCGAAGGATTGATCAACAACATTTGTGACGTGGTCCCATGTTTCGAACATGGTCAACAGTCGACCCTCATTTGTTTTCCCCGTTACAGGCTAACACAGTAAGGATACCGCTTCTCCTCCAAGGTTAACGGTTGTCCCTTATTATCACGCCATCCCCACAGCATTCCAAATCTTGGGTATCGTGATTCACACTCCCCATTTTCATCTGTTTGGACCGATTTCAGCGCCCCTGGCATTGCCCCGTTCGTGCATAAGAGCACGCTGGAGAAATGGTAATTCGGCTATCCTGAAAGATCCTTCTTCGATCAAGCCTCTCCTGTCTTTCAGAAATCCGGACTGGTGATCCGAATCCCAGATGCCCGGAGCTTGATTCCCACTCCCATTTTCGGAGGGATGACGGGGGGGATGTAATAAGGCAATTCAACAGTGGAAATCTTGCATGCTACGACATTGAAAAGAAATGAAAAAAATTGAAGAACGAAAGTACTAATAAAAGGTTTTTGGGTTTGTCACCATACCCAGGGGTTGACTCCCCCCATGGATGGGTTGACCCCCTCAAAAGAGCGTTGCAGCTCTGACACCCGTTGAATTGCGGCATCCAAGGCTTAATGCCACTGAATCAGCTCCTGCTCCTCCTTAGCAGTGGTGAGGTGCAGTTCGTCAGTCCTAGCTTTGGCCCTCTCCATGCCCGCTTGGACGGAAGCCATCTCTTCAGAGGTCTGTCTCATCTGCCCTTCTGCCTCTGTCAGCTGGGCCTTCAGTCGTGAGACCAGCTCAGATTGTGCATCAAGGAGGCTGAAAGCTCGTCTTCCTAGGTTTGCATTTGTTGGACCTCGCCTTCAGCGTCCTGAAGCTTCTTGATGCTGGTCGCCTTTCTCTGCTGCCAGCCCACGCTGAGCCCCCGATCATGCTCCCGGATTTTCTCAGCTATAAGATCTCGGATGAGTGCATGAGGATGCTAGGCATCCACTCCCCCAGCACACATTTCGTGCAACTGCGAGCAAATTCTACCCTTTTCGGCCTGCCATTGTGCATGGGGAGTGTCCTCGATAAAGCGCGTGATCAGCTTCCACGACCGGCGGTGGACTATGCTGTTGTCTTCCTCGTCGGAGGCCGTTTCGTCCCAATCCACGCGATCGGCAGGCTCATACACAGGGTACGCCCACAAGAAATCCTCGGCAAGATCTACATCTGGTGTTGAATCCAGTACGACACCTGACGCTGAAGCAGGCGCGACAGGACTGGGACCGACCGATTGATCTTCTTCCTCGGAGTCCACCTCAATTACTTCGGGTACGGCCCCGCTGGTGGTCCCGCCAGTGATGGAGTGCGTCGAAGCTTGAGGAGATGGGGGGACAATCACCACCACCACCGGAATGCCCCTAGGAGGGATGCCACCAGACATCCTGACCAGTCTTGCTGCAGCAGCCCACGCCAGTCGAAGAACTGCACGATAGAGAGGGACGCAAACGTTAGCTGACATGGCCTACATGTAACAATGAGGGGACTTGTAGAGGATTCTTATGGAGATTGACCTCCTAGCCTAGCTCTTGAGCTGGTGCTGATGGGACCCTGGGATGAGGCCCTCCGTATACTGTTGGAAGTTCTGCAAGTTTCAGAGGAGCCACCTCGGGCGCCCTGGTCCCACCAGACGCGGAACTGGATGCATCCATGGGCGCGGGTTCTGAAGTTCCCGCATCCTAACCCGCCAAGTGGCGAGAACGAGGCCTGGGAACAAGTTCCTCCCGCATGGTCCAAACATTGGTGAGAAGTCCATAATGACCCAAGAATAGATCGTATGGAGAGAAGTTCAGAATGCTACCTCAAGAGCCTCTGCGAAGTCGTCGGATTCTAAGCCTCGGTCTCTGACCTCGCCCTCCTCCAATGGGCTCCCTCCTCCAGCCTCATCCTCCTGAGAGGAGTCATCTGATTCCTCCGAAAAAGGGAAGTGCTCCCTCATATCGGCAGCCGATAACTGTGGAGGGACCGTTTGATTCAACAGTACCCTCACCCGGTCTGTCATTGGGCGAGGGACACCACTGGAGTGGACGTAATCCTACAGCTCGTCCAAGTACTGTTCTGCCTCCACCGGAGATGCCATGAATCCCGCCCGAACTGGGCCTATGCTCGACAATTACATCCCGAGGCGTTTCAGGTGGGCCCACATCTCGGGTGGACCGAGGAATTGCCGGTTGATATCCCAAATGTCCCAAGCTTCCGAGAAGAGAGCATCCTCTGCCATGTCAATATGATGCAAACGCTTCCCCGGATCCTGAGTGGATATCCTACGAAATCCCCTCGGTGGTCGCCCCTCCGAATGGCCCTGCTCTTCCGGAATCACCGGATCCACCGCTGCAGCCATATCCTCGGCTGGTGCGGGTCCCGCCGCCATGACGGCCCCGCTACCGCGAGCGTCCCTGGCTCCCCTCCGACCCCGACCTCGAGATAGAGGAGGCCCACCGTCACCGACCCAGATAGTTGGTTGCTTCAGCATCTCCCCTGGGTAAGCATCCTCCCAACTGATAGCGTACTCCTTCACCAATCCGAAAGCAGTGGTGGATGGAGGCAAGGCAATCCGAATCTTTCCATCTTCCCGTGTGAACATGAGCCACAACTTCCTCATCACACACGGGTGCTCCTCGTGACGCACCTCCTAATAGACCTGCGGGGTCAACCGCTGGAGGCACCGGAACTGCCTCGCAAACCGATGCAGGGTGTACGGTTCGCAGAGTGGCTCACGATCTATCTGTGCCACCAAAACTCTGCCTCGGAAGTCCAGGAGGTAAGCCCGATGTTCTTCCGTTCCCCGCCCGTCATCAGTAAGTATCCCCATTGGCATGGGGAAGGGGTGGAAATTAAACTCGTCCGCCCTCCATACCCAATTCAGTACCATCGGAACAACCAGTTTGAACGGGAATCTCCCGACCGCGTTCAGGATGGAGGGACGGAAGTTCAATCCCGGAGGCGAAATGGGGTTTGGATACTCATAAATCCCTCTGATGTGCGCTGCGATCCACCCATCCAGGAGGTGGAAGGGCCCGCATATCCTTGGCGGCTTCTTGCCCTCGCTAACATGCCGCAGCATTCTGTACAATTTGGTGAGCATCAGGATCCCCAGATTGATATGTTGCCCCATGGCCAACATCGACGCCATGATAAACGAGCTTGGCCGCACCCCCTTGCTTGTATCTCTCACCGGTAGGATCCAACCACAGATGAGAGTCGCGATGAATGCCTCCAGCATGACTATCGGCTGTTGTTCTGTGCTGACACTGAAACCCCAAGTCTTCCATTGGCTATCCTCCAAGACCCGCCAGTACGAGTGCCCCTTGCCCCGTTGGGCCACTCTCGGACAAGTTCGAGGCCTCGGAGAGAACTCTCGATTCTCTGGGAAGTTCAGGAAGCGCTTGAACCATCTCCTAAAATGGACATCCCTCACTGCCTCCTTGTCCTCTCCAGGGACAAGTGCCATCAGCGCCGATGCCAGTCGCGGCATTTGGTCCATATCCTCCCATGTACTGATGACGGGGAGGAATTCGTCATACATGGCCCCCAAGATCGGGACCCCAGAAATTTGGTGGACATCCCACAGGCTGATTCCCACCTCCCCATGATGCAGGTGGAAAGTGTTGGTCCTGGACGACCATCTGCTCAGCAATTCCAGCATCAGTTTCTTTGGTTGGTAAATGTGGAATTGGGAGGCCCACGCCGCCTCATACAACCCCACTCTCCTCAGCTCGGCCCCGAACTCCTCACATGAGGTGCCTACCTAGTAGGCCCAGGCCCAGTCATCTGTAATGTTGCCACCCTGGTGCAGGTCCCACTCATCGGACCATCCTTTCTTCGAATCCTGCAAAGCCGCCTTCAGTATGGTGCTGTAGAGAGGAGGGGACGTCTCCGGTTGAAGTGGCATGACGTCAATGTCCGTCACATGGTTGTAGAGGTAGTCATTAGTGAAGGGTGTGAAGTTCTATTGTGTGTGACCATCAGCCACCCTGGACCATTGGTGTTGGAATGGAATGATCCTGAACCAGCAACCTGGCTCATCCCTACTCGCCTTAGGGATAAAGACGTCATCCCTCAGCCTGAAGCCGTACAGTGGCAGTTTCTTGCATTGCGGATAGTCCTTCTGACCCTCTGATAGCAGCTCTGTCAAAGAAGTATGGTCCGAGTGGCTCCGGATCATCTCCCCCAAGCCTGGACGGTTTGTCATCTCATCCCGACGAGAAGCATCCTCCAATACCCCCAATACAGCCTCTTGATGGGCCATTTTTATCTCTGGCCCTCAGAAAAGAATTTTTTTAACTAGATCGCGATGATCGATCGCGAAGCTGAATCGCGAAGCTGAATCGCGAAGATCAGTTGCGGGAGCAATTCGCGAAGCCCAGCCAAGGCCAATAGGTAGATGTTCGCTGGGCGCGGACGCAGAGTCGGAGACCCGCGGTTCGCCGCGAAGCTCGATTCGCAGAGGGCTGTCGCGGAGTACGTGGAGCTTCGCGAAGTCGAGAGCCCAAAAAGACAAAGATGGCACTTGAAGAAAAAAATGGTCGACCCCACTATTTATAGGTGGCGACCCCAGAGCATCGCGGCGCGTCCCCCGCGCGGAGCATCACGGCGCGTCCGGATCCGCAGCCCCAGTCAGGATCGCCGGCCCCCTTCGCGGAGCGACATCGTGAACCTCCAACAATTTTGGGGATTTTCCCTCTGAATTCGACCCTTGCCCTTCGCGGCTCCAAGTCTGAGGGGAGGCATTTGTTGGGGCCAAAATATGGCCCGAAAGAAAGGAGCAAAAAGGAATGCAGGCGCGCTGCCTTGAGAAGCCCCGACGCGAAGCATTCACGCGAAGCCCCATCACGAAGCGCCCCAACCCTCGTGGCCTCGTGAAGTTCTAGAGGGTGATTCATCGCGAACACATTTGACGTTCGCGAGCCGCCGTGAAGCTCCAGAGGTGGTGATTCATCGTGAACGCATTGGACATTCGCGAGCCGCTGCGAAGCTCCAGAGGTGGTGATTCTTCGCGAACGCATTTGACGTTCGCGAGCCGCCACGATGCTCCAGAGGCGGTGATTCTTCAGAAACGCAATTGATGTTCGCGAGCCGCCGTGAAGCTCCATAGGCGGTGAGGCTCTGTGAACGTGTTTGACGTTCGCGAGCCGCCGCGAAGCCCCAGAGGTAGTGATGCTCCGCGAACGCGTTTGACGTTCGCGAGCCGCCGCGAAGCAACAGAGGTGGCGTGCGAGTTCTGCTTCGTGGCGCCCTTTCCCTATAAATACTGAAATCCCCGTGAGTCCCCGGGATGGAAAATCCGACCTTTCGACATCCCCTCTCCCGAATCACGAAGCACTCTTTGCCCCGGGAATCATGAGCTCTGCGAGGTATTTCTACTTCTCGAGATGACTCTGCTTTGTGTTTTTTTTAGCCCCTCTTCCGAGAGGGATGCCCTTCGCGATGCTCAAGGGAAGTCGCAAAGGAAGGGGATTCCCAAGGGAACCCGGGCAGCTGCGGAGCAATTGTGCTTCGCGAAACACCCATCCCATACTAGTGATCCCTATACTAAGGCAGGATCGCTCCACATCGCGGAGCACACTGCTTTGCAGGACCGTGCCTCGCGAGGCACCCCTCCTTCACGAGGCAGTGCTTTGTTCCACTTCACGAAGCACCTTCCATTCACACCCATGCCACATTCTAAGGTCAGGGAACTCCACATCGCGAAGAAGACTGCTTTACAGGACCCTGCTTCGCGAGGCACCACTTCTTCGCGAGGCAGTGCTCCGCGAACACTGTTCCACTTCACGAAGCACCTTCTATTCCCACCCATGCCTTGTGCTAAGGCCAAGGCACTCCACTTCGCGATGCAAAATCCTTTTCTTAGCGATTCCTCTTCCCGTGCGACCCTCCTGGTTTGCACGGTGTGATTTCAAAGTCCTAGGGTCAATACCACTCGTAGCGTTGCTTCGCCTAATGCTTCTTCGCATAGGCACGCTAACGGCTATTGCTTCTTCGCATAGCCATGCTAACAGGGACCCTTCGATTGTTCGTCCCACAACCCCCCTTGACCATGGCCTTACTGGTACCTTCCCTCCCCCAAGGACCAGAGGGTACCGGTTATGTAAGTCCTAATGGTGTGGAGTGAACCCACCTCATTCGAGCTGCAGGACGTTAAACTGCCAAGCACCGCATCCTCAACACATTACGTAAAACTGTGATCTGACCTTGTGTCTCTCACGAAGGGTCCCCCCCTGCTCGAACATTCGTTACACCACTCATCTCCACGGGAATGGAACCACCCATCCACAAGGGGTGATATCCTCCTTTTCGAAGTGGCGTATGTTCGTAGGAGATGGGCAAACCTAGTTCCCCAACAGATGGCTGCACCTCTGCATCTCCGTACTTCCCCACCACCAGGGTCAGTGGATGGCGTGATATGGGACGAGGCACCTCCCATCATTGGACCAAGGTCCATCTTTCTCGCACTTTGTCGCACCATGGGCCTCCATCCTGGAGTAAGTCCCAACACCATGGGCCGCCTAACGCGTAAGCCCCTCTTCGCTTATTACAGATGCATCCTTCACGACGTGATCGTCAGGTCCTTGCAACCTCTTATTTCTCACACCGAGCATGACTCACGTGGGCTTAGAGTGAGCACCGACCCTGACCCCCATCTTAGCGAACTACGAGGACTTTGATCCATGCCAAGGCATGGTACGTAGGAAGCCTCCCTGAGGTTCAAGCCCACCCGTCATTTCATGTCAGGTCCCACTCCCGTCCAGCACGACGTTAAACTGCATTCTGGTCCAGTGGTAAGCAGTTGCGACCCATCTTAGTGAACTACGAGGACTTTGATCCATGCCAAGGCATGGTACGTAGGAAGCCTCCCTGAGGTTCAATCCCACCCATCAGTTCACGTCGGGTCCCATTCCCGTCCATCACGATGTTAAACTACATTCCAGTCCAATGGCAAGCTGTTGTGACTCATCCCATTTGAACTACGAGGACTTTGATCCATGTCATGGCATGGTACTTAGGAAACCGTTCCAAGGTTCAATCCCACCACTAGTGGACTCATGGGTCTAATTTCACGCCGGGTCACACCCACGTCCTGCATGACATTAAACTGCACACTCCCATCCAGCATGACGTTAAACTGTATGTCTCTTTGTCCTGCATGACATTAAACTGTACACCCATTCCCTAGTGAACTACGAGGACCTTGATCCATGTCAAGGCATGGTATGTAGGAAACCGTCCCAAGGTTCAAGCCCACCACAAGCGGACCAAGGTCCACCTTCACATCGGTTCGCCGACAAAGCCCCATTTGAACTACGATGTCTTTGATCCTTGTCAAGGCTTGGTACGTAGGAAGCCTCCACGTGGTTCAAGCCCACCCATCATCCAATTCACATATAGTTCTACCTACGTCCAGTAGGACGTTAAACTGCAATTCCAGTTCGACGGAAAGCCGTTGTGACTAACCCGAACTACAAGGTCTTTGATCCATGTCAAGGCATGGTACGTAAGAAGCCTCTACAAGGTTCAAGCCCACCACTAGTGGACTCACAGGTCTACATTCACATCTGTTCACCCCCTTCCCGCATGATGTTAAACTGTATTCCACCTGAACTGCGTGGTCTTTGATCCATGTCAAGGCATGGAACGTAGGAAACCTTCTTGAGGTTCAAGCCCAATGATCATTGGCCCAAACCGTCTCCTTGTCGATGTGCCAAAATCCCATCTCCCATCGGACCAAGGTCCCTCATTTACGTCGGTTCGCTGACACCCACCGCCCGTCATTTATTCACGTCAGGGTTCAGTACCATCCCGCAGGACGTTAAACTGTATTCCATCAATCCTTTGAACTATGAGGACATTGATCCATGTCAAGGCATGGTACGTAGGAAACCTTCCCGAGGTTCAAGCCCACCATTAGTGGAATCATGGGTCTACTTTCACGTCGGTTCGCTGACGATGCCCATCGGACTAAGGTCCACCCTCATGCCGGTTTATCGGCACTGTCCCGAACTACGCGGACTTTGATTCCCTGTCATGGGGATACGTAGGAAGCCTCTTCAAGGCTCAATACCAACTCCACTGTTGCCCCTGCGATGCTCCCATTTCACTCCCCTCCGCTCCATTCATCCACTATCCACCCTGATCCTCGCCCAGACCGTCATATCCCAACGAGACAATGTCAGTACACTCTTCACAGCTGCGTATGGGCTGGACCCGGTATCAGCATCCCTTCCAGAGAAATCCCTCAAACCGATCCATCCTAGCTAATGCTCTGATCGGGCTGATCCGTCTCCGCTGGACGTTAAACTCACGACATACCCTCTGTTAAACACGCGAAGCTGAGGAAAACCTCAGATATGTGCCTATGGCATATAATTCCCCGCATTCGATGTGGGATGCCTCGGGCTTCCACGCCCTCAAGAAGCCCTGTGACAAGGGACAACAGATAGATATGCCAGGCGCCCCAGCATCCAGACACGCTACTGATGCCTCAACGTGACTACACCCCCGACTGAAGGTTGCTGCCCTGAATGGACCCTTTGGAATGTCCTGACAGAAGCTGTGTAATTAACCGACGTCCATGGAAACATGGGACTGGGAAGAGTTTCACGAACTACATATTAAATCTATGAGGGAGACCCAGACTAGGTGACGAGCTCCGAGGAGGAATCCATGGAGGGAAGAACTGACATCCCATCATCCCGTTTCGATCAAGGAGCAGACATACCTGAACAAGGAACGAATGCCGCCCGCCTTTGGAAAGCGGTAATGCGGGGAAACGAAGCCACGCGCCCCCCTCCGTGGACGGACGGATGCGCGCACGCCCCGGCGGAAGCGTCAGAAACAATGTTGCAAGGATATGATAAAAATGAACAAGAACCTCTGGGCGAGATTACACTCAGAACTCAGTTTTGGGACCTTGTATCCAATTCAGATTTCAAGGTTGTTCGTCATGACACAGCCTTCAACATTTTTCTTGGAAGACCTTGGGGACATCAACATGTGTATATACCTTCTCCATACCATCAATGTCTCAAATATTTTTTCAATGGTCATATTGGGACATTTTATGGTGATAAATCCCCATTCAAAATATTTTAATCTCAATACATTGAGGTATAATTCTATCATATGGAGGGAAAGGAGGTATCTACGACTAAGGAGGTTACCATAATTAATATTCCATATGGTTTTGAAAAGATTCATGTAAACCCTTTCATACATGTGAGTACAGATTCTATGTTTCCTATCAGTCAAATTGACAGGATAGACCCAAATCACAATACTCTTATGGGAACTTCCATAATGTCAATTACGGCAACCAAGCCAGATATCATGGAAGAAATTGTTGATTCACCAGGCAATAATGAAAGCTCAAATGGAAATGTCTTCATTTCATCTTCTGAAACCTAGCAATTCTACACATCATCAACCAGGCCAGAAGAATTTATTTCAATGCCTGAGGTGAATGATGATGTTGATTGTCAATCCATCATCTCCTATTTATTACCCAAGGAAGACCCTTTATCATCAATAGGGTTAGAAATGGTACCCTTTTCTTCATGATGTTCAAAATTTAACTTCTCTCCTGATCATGGAAGTTCTGCTTCATCATCTACTATGATAGTAGAAACCAAATAAGTAATACATATTAAAGAAGAAGTGAATGATCTCAGAGATGCTCCTCCAGTATTTGAAGAGGGTATATCTACCAGTGTGGATGAGATCAGAGAAATAAAAATGTGTACAAAAGAAGATCCACTCCACACTTTAATTAGTGAAAACATGACTCTTGAATAGAAAGAAATGTATATTTCCTTTTTAAAGAAAAATCAAGATATATTTTCTTAGAACTATACAGAAATTCCAGGGCTTGATCCTGATGTTTGTACTCATCATTTGGTTAAGATTCACTTTGAAAACATATATTAAAATTATTTTTTAAAATTTCAGAAAAAAAGTTTTTAAAAATAATGCTTCTATTTTATATCTACATTGAAAATTTATCTTTGGGTAATATTTAGAAAATGTTCTAAAATGAATATTTTTTATGAATATTGGAGAATTTAGATTTTTGCTTAAAATTGTCCCTTAATTATAATTATCAAAAATTATAACATATATTTTAAATTTGGTTTTATAGTAAAATTTTCAATTATAATACAATTTATCTCATTTAGGTTCTTTTAATCTATTTCATATTGAATTTAGATTTAAAAACTATTTAATCTTTTCATTTTTTCTTTGGAAGCCACATTTGTTTGACATATCTACGGGTTTAATTTTAAATTGATTTCATTCAATTATGTGGATTGTATTTGAAAAAATGGACTAAATTTTTTTAAAATTTTTAATATATATTATATATTCAGTTAGACATCACTTTTTCATGGTAGAAATAGTATAAATTACTTATAACTGTTGGGCTAAAAAAATGTTTTCAGGGTGTTAAACATAGAAGATATGGGTTGAAAATGAATCGAAACTTCTCTAAATTTTATTTGAAGGATTTATTTTGACCTTATAGAATATAATATTATATAATGGACCATTATTGAGTCTTTTAAAATTAAAAATAGTTATGTATCTCATTTTCTTTTCAAAAATGTTAAGTGTGTCCTCTCCCCCAATTATAAAAGGCCACCCTATCCCCTCTTATAAACAATTCCAAAACTATTTGGTTCATCTAATAAATAGGAAATATCTTACAAGATTTATTCCCTACATATAGGCCCTATATTTATTTTTAAACCCTTCTATGAAGGCTTTAGGTATATACATAAATCGGTTCTCTGATGAAAATGTAAAATTTAAAACTTCCGTATTTGTTTTATTTATTCCTCAACATCCTTAAAATATTATTAAACTATGATAATATAATAACACTAGAATATCCTATATAATTTATTTTTTTTATATTAATGACATATAATATAAACATCTCCACATCCACTACAAGAAAAATTAAAATATCGATCATGTGAATAGAAGACTACCACCTCATGAACCGATGTAATCTATTTCAATACTGACCATTTGAAGATGGATATAATGATGGAATTTACATATTTATATGATATTTATGACATTATTTTTATAACATCCCAATAATAATCTTTTAGTTATGTCCTTAACCTTGTCATGGTTTTCTTTTTCTCATTGTCCATGTAAGGCTGAGAAGGAATTGAAAGGATTACTATAACAGTGAAGTCAGATATTTGATGGGCTCTTTGATTTACCTAAATTTTTCTAAAGGATACTGGAGGATTTCACATTGTTTAATTAGGTGACACAATGATTAAGAGTCATTGGATTAATGTTATGAAATACTTCACATTGTTAATGGTTACACAATGTGATGATTTATTTATTGGAATGGATGTTTTATGTAACATATTATCAATTTGATGATATTGATTTATTATAATATTTGAAAAATGTGGACTTCACGACATGAAAATAAATTACATGTAGTGTAATTCCAAGAATAGGAAACATTTGGGAAAATATTCCAGTTTTTAGTAACCATTCAGCTACAAATTTTCCATTTCACTTGAAACATAACTCTTCCCTGATGATTTTTGGAAATTCAAATCCTTCTAGATCAATATGTTCAGCATTCGATCTTCATTGTGGTTGTGGTGTGTCTCTTAGAGTAAGTGATATTTCCCTTTTTTATTTCCATTTATCATGGTAGTTCCCATGGTTTATGTTATCATATCTGTAGATCAAGTTTGTTGTTTTTTCTTTACTTCTGACACGATATGTTGTCCGCTCTTGTTCATGAGGTCATTCCTCTATTGGGTGTGGTGCGGTGGGAGTTAGTTATTCTTGTATGTGTGTTTTCTCCTTTCTTCTAAACCCTTGTTTTAAAAATTTGATCATTCATCATATGTGTATTGTATTCTAGGGGCTTTGTAGACATATTTGGATTTTAACTGGTGTGGAGCACATTTTATGTCTTCCATTATAGGGAAATGTAAGGAACTGTAGTGAGGTAGAATGGTTTCATGTCAGCTAGATTCTGTAGCTAGTGGTGGGGGTGGGAGTTTGTCCACACCATCACATGGAGTGTTTGTTTGGATCTGGTCCTTTTTAGTTATACTTATCCTTTGGAGTTTTAGTTACTTTTAAAGTAGGTTTACATTCCCTATCCTCTCATAGTTATGGAACATATTTATTTTCCTTCTATTATATCATTATCTTATGTGTGTCTATTTTCAATATGTTTGTACAAGTTGGGAGAAATCATTCCCTATGGTTTGTTAATCGATGGTCGAGTGCTTACCCCAGCATGTGGGGATTGGGAACACCCTTCAGGTATGAGGTTGATCTGATCAGGTTCTAGTTTCTAGGGTAACCCCAATCAGATCATTAAGAAATGGTATCATATGAGGTATATCTTTAAGAGTCCCTCTGTTGGGACATATACTAGACTTGAGATATATTTTTCGCACTTGAGTGTTTTGTTTTCATACGTTCCTGACTGAATCTTATCCTGACAACACTAATGTTTCTAGGGAAATTTGGGTTATGTGTCTACAATGTTGGTTTTTTTTAAATATCAGTTTCTACTTATGGGTTTTTTGGTTTTTACTAATATTTTTTCTTTTTTATAATCATCACTTCTATTTTAGTATGCATCATTTTTCTTATAATATATCTTCCACACATTCATTAGAAAGGTGTAGCTAATGCTCTATAAGGGAATCCATTAGTGGATTAGAACAGCATCAAAAAAATCAATCATGAAGTTTGTGTTTTAATCAAGATGAACCATGACTTTAGAACATTGTGGTCGACGTATAACCAAGAGTTTTAGTAGAGATAGATCGATCAATGAAATTATTACATGAGAAGCCACTAAATTTTAATGTAACAAATTAGCATAAAGATGATGAGTACTGGCTTGAGAGGATCAATAAAATATATTACATTTTGGAGACAGTTGACAATATTAGGGAGAAGTTTTTTATGTTTAGGATCAAGTGTTTTAGAAACCCATGGTCAGATTCTATATTCCATGAAAGAAGACACATGGACCAATATTGGAAGGGATTCAAAACCATGTTCTTCTAACTATTATTTCCCGAGTAACTAATGTTGGAAAAATTATCTAGAGTTCTTATTGAAGAATGACTGATTGTTTCCTAATGACATATCAAATATCTAGTGCTCTGCTCATGTGCATAGCAGCACTCGAGTCTAATTCACGATAATGATTTTTTTAATAGTCGATTATTTTTAGTTGATTTTATTTTGATTGGGTGTTGTTTTATACCCCTTAAATTAAGTGATTAATGGTTGGTGTTTGATTAAAAAATTTCATAAATATTTAGGTGTGTTCATTATTAGTGAGTTAATCTTTTTATATCCTTAATATTTTCATTAAATTTCATTTAATAATCAGCTACTTCACCAGATGAAGTTTACTGGAATTAATAAGTGTTATGAATTTAATCCATACCATAACATAACATAGTGTTCTAATCACTATCAGTACATGTTTATGGCAGTGAATTTATGGCTCCAATAATCCTTGTAAAACACACATTAAACAAAACAAATTATTAATCCATGACATTTTTAGTTCAACATACACAATGTTAATTTTAAGAATATTCATCGATCAAATACTCTCAATCAGTTGAAAACCCTAAATTTTGAATCAACAAAATGAGGTATTTATTCAATCATTGAGATGATTAGTAATATTTATTTTATCTTTATGAGGATGAGTTAGTAAGAGAATAAAAAGAATGGGATATGAGAAGAGTTCTATGTTGAAACCACCCACAAATGGTGAATAGAATTAAATATGGACATTCAATTGAATGAGAACGAAAAATAGAAAATGGATTTTGATGTGGTTTAAAAAATATTAAGAACATTAATATTAGAAAACATAGGGTGGATTATATTAAGATATTATATGAATGTAACATGTATTAAAACTGAATTACAAAACAAAAACTTAAAAGATTTAAAACAAAGAAGAACACAAAAGTAAATGAAAAGATGAAAGGAGGAATTGTATCTCTATATGAAATATGAGTACAAAAAATATGACCAAGCATTTGGCAGAGCCTTGGCCATTATAGCCTCTCCGTATTTTATCTAAAATGAAATCCTCTTGAAAGGAGGAGTGGGGGTGTATTTATAGCCCAATTCTCATGGAATGTTTTCATTCCAAATCATCCCCATCACATGGCTCAAATATTGGACCATCCCGATAATAGAATCTTGAAATATCATCAACTTACACATGGAATACATACATGTATTATTTCTATGGTGAATCTTTGGCGGCCATGGGACTTATAGATCCAAAGTTAGGGTTGTTTTAATAAACAATTTTAATTTGTGCATTTCATTCCAATATTTTACATGGCCAACATGTGACTTAGTTTTTGAATTGGAAGATGGCCTCAAATCTAATTTTTTTTAAAACGTTACCCACTTATATCATCTCGTTCACAATAAAAATATCATCTCGAATGGGTTTCACTATCTAAATAAATTTGAATATTGGTTTGATTATATAATTTCTGTGATAGAATGTTGCGCTAGATTTTGTTGAATCATTTGTGCCCCTTTTAGTGTATTTTGGCCTTGAATGTTTTACCCAATATGAATGATATTGTCCCCCAGACTTTTTATGGATAATAAACAATTTTGTACTTCTAGAAAGATTCTGGTAAATCAATCTTCATTGTGGGTCCAAATTCATCAAATATTCTATGGTACTTCTTGTGTGGTCAATATGTCCCTTCAAATTATATAATTGGTAAAATTTTCATTTTAATGATATGTTGCAAAAATAATAAGAAATCCTACCATAGAATAACCCTGAAATGTAGATAGTCAGGGTGATAGTTATAATTAATATAGTAAAATGACTGAATCAGACTACTTAAAATAATGATCAACAATTATATTTAGTATTAAAACATGAGTATATCACACAAATTATGCACTTTTACATAAAATTTATTAAAGGGGGTATAAAAAGTTATTAATAAATGAATAAAATCAACTCCCCCACACTTGGTCTTGTTCATGTTCTCATTCTCAAAAAAACATAACTAAATCATTCTTAATCACCAAGAAATATTAAAATGTGTTTTACCCAATCAGTAGAGGTTTAGACCATTTCACTCATCCATATTGAATTCCATCACAAATTTTAAAAGAAATAATATTCCAAAAACAATTAATTTTTAATTCTCAAATTTAGAAATTGAAAATGAAGTCACCCAAAACTTACACCTCTCATGATAATAAAAAATTAATCTTAAAGGTTCACTAATTCTCTAAAAAAAGTGAAAATCATAGAGTTTGAAAGAGCTCTCCTGATCCATTACCAATCTTAAAGTGCATATGAATCAAGATGTGTTTTGAATGGGTTTCTTTGTGGATCTAGTATGGTATAAATATAATGTCCAAGAGAAAGGAATAGAGGGGTAAAACATTATAATTGGTAAAACAATGGATAATTTTTTTAATACTGAAACAAGGAAGGAAATTTAAACACATATTTACATGGGAATAATTGTGTGAAGAAGGAAACAATAGAGGAAGAACATTTTAAGGGGATGTGAAGATGAAATATTTACAAAGCACAAATATTCTCCCAATGAAAAAAGAATATATAATGATAGTGTCCATTTTTTCACTTTTATTTTATTTATAATGAAAGTTGAACTTGAAAAAAAATCTCACACTCATCTACCAACCCATGTTTTATCGCCTCAATATAATATTTGTAATAGATATAAATATCAAAGGTTGATATAGATTAGTTTTTGACCCACTCAAAACACATAAAAAAATTTATTTTTTTTATTTTATTTTTTCATCAATTGTTTAGAACACTTTTCCATAAAATTTACTAATTTACCTAAATAAAAATAAATTCCCAAAAAATAATTGAATTTTAACGTCTCCTCCACACTAAAATGGAATCTTTCCCTCAAGAATTTGACAACACATTGAAAATCAACAAAAGAGAACCCAAAAATCAAATCCATTCCCCCCACAACACTTAAATTTCAATAAATAATGCATTGTAAATCCATTTATATGTTGGATGGGATAAGGTATTGGGATTATAATGTGGCTATCAATGATAAGGTTTTCATAGGCTCATATGGGATTTCAAAATATGGATTAATGTAAGGGTAATGGGAGGATATTTGCCTATTGTGATTCTCATGATGTTTTGCAAATGCCTCTATCAAATTAACGCATAAAAAAGTAAAAATTTTATGTTGATGGTCCAAAAACTCCTGACTCACAATTAGGGGTGAAAACACATTTTTTAAAGATTTCCATAGGTGTCCTTGGGATGAAAGCTAATTTGTTTCCTCACAATTAGGGAAGAAACATTTTCAAAGTAAAAAATTGAGCATTAAAAATTTTTGTTTTTCACACAAGATTATTTATCAGAAAATCTGATAAAAATAAAACAAATTGGAGATAAAAACGTGTATATGTACTCCCCAAAATAGCTAGACAAAATTTCGAAACTGGATAATGAGTAAGTATGCCTCTTTTTTGTTTTTTTGAATTATTTTATATTTTTTTAGATTTGTTTTGTGTTTTTTAAAATACACACCCACATAAAAGAGAAATAGAATAAAATGGTTTGATGTAGAAAGTAGTAAAATATGAATGAGATATGAATAAGAAGAAAGATGTAGAGAGAGAGGGAGTGATAGAGAAATAGTTAAAGGAAAATAGGTTCACCTTGGTTTGCATTTTGTGGGTCTTCGTCTCTGTTCGGTGGTCGGTCTGTGGAAGTTGTGGATCTGATGGAAGTCATGGTGGTTCTCAAGATGTGTTCCCTCTAATGGTGTTTCTTTAACCAATGTCTATTAATCATGAATGTATATTTGGAAGATTTTTCTTGGACTTGGACTGTGCCAAATGGGTCAACATAAAAAACAATAATAGGTCCTTCCAATCAAAAATTAATCTTACCTTGGTGAAGCTAAAATCAAAAGTTTAAGAGAATTACCATTTCACCATAATGGAATACCATTATCAGGATTTGTTTCTTAGGGAGTGCCTCATCCTTTTTTTGTACATATTGGAATTATCATAGGAATCAAGTCAAACCTCCTCCAATTCAGTCAACTGCAACAATCATTCTTCACCCAATTTTCACAAAAACAATTACAAGTGTTCAAAGCCCAAATTGACATATGTTGGATTTTAAATGGTAAATGACATTATTTACCAAAAAATATCCTAATATGAGACATTCCAAAGGGCATTTTGTATCACGCTAAGATTTCATAGTACGTTATTTCATTAATGTAATTCAATAACTTGCACAACATATAACATAAAGTTAAAGCGCACCAGAACTTACTAAACTAGCCGTTCGAAAGTGGTCATGAATTGTATTAACTGAATTTTAAAATTTATATAATCTTTATAATTTTAGAATACATATTATGAGTTTCGTAGACAAAATTTAAGAACAAATTCATTTTTTTCAGATAAAAGAATTATTTTTTAAAAAAATCAATTTTACTGCCTTTTAATGGAGAACCCTTTTTAAATCAAATATTTGATGTTTTTATATATTAAATTTGACAAAATAAACTACTTTATTAGAATTGGGACATAATAATTTAGTTTTAATAAATTTCTGGTTTTTTCTGATAACTTTCATTTTTGGGTGAATAGTGAAAAATACAATATTTTAACTGAAAACAACTTTTTTAATAAAAATAATGTATTCTATTGAATTATAAATTTCAATGGTTTGGAAGTGTAATTAGATTATAGTTTTCACATTTAATCCAATGATGGTCATTTTAAGTAATTTCACATTGAAATTAGATATAAATGATTGTCAATCTTTTGATAGTTATTATTTCTTAAAAATTATCTTTTTGGTCTTGACAACGAGAATTACAATTAAATTAATTAATGAAACTTCTATGTTTTAAAATTGGTAAAATAGAATTTATTTTTGAATTCAGAATATCAAAATTATCTTAGGGTGAATTTTTTTTATTTTTCTGAAAACTTTCAATTTTGATGAATATTGAAAAACACTGAGTTATTGTTAAAACCTACATTTTATTTCAATAATTACTTATTTTATTTACATTTATATTAAGTCAAAATAGATATATAATACAAATATAAGTTCAATTTAATTCATTGGTGTTAGTTTATAATAATTTTGGATATATAAAAAAATTTTCTAACCTGTTACCGTCTTCTAACCACCTCTTGGAAGCATTTTCAAATTTGCATAAAACTTATTTTTATGGCTTCTGTGAATTGAATTTCAAAAATCCGATTGAATCGATTGATATCAATAAGTATAATGTGGTTTAATAAGAAGAAAATATTTTTTTGGTGAAAAGTAACTTTTGACTTTTATTTACCGTAGTTAATGATAAATAGGGTAATTCATGGTAAAGAGAATATTATAATAAAACATAATTACATTAACACTTATTCTATCCTTATTGGGTGAGTCATGGATGACTATGGGCATCCTTTGGTTCATTTGAGGACCCCATGGAGCCACTTATGAATGATAATGACTCTTTATTTTAATTAACTTAAATTAAAGTTAAAAATGACATAAACAAACATTTTTTAGTAAATCATCTTTTAAATGCGGTTATAGAAGTCATATTCTCGACTCAAAATATTTAATGGTATGCTAAAAATATTTCAATCATAATGTTATTTTTTTTATAATTTTTAGGCATTAAATAATTTAATTTGTTTATGGCACAATGATGATGCAGTAATTACCTAAGTATTGAAATATTAAAAAAATTGATATTATATATATCCAAATAAATGTTATTTGAGACTTTTTAAGAATTAAACTAATTTTATATCCTAATATGACATGTTAGGGTTTGTTAAATAATTTTTTTCAATGTAATAATGCAGTTATGAATTAACAAAAACAAAATAGAAAATAGTGTATAATTGACATAAAAGAGTTTTTAAAACAAATATTATATTACTAAAAATCAATGGTTCAGAAAAAATACATATATAATGATATATTTATCATTAATTAACCACTTGGGGTTCGCTTGGAAGTATAAAGTTTGTTAATTAACCATATAATATAAAAATAGAAAGAGACGTGGAAAATTTAAAACTATTTAACTAAGAGTTAAATCTATAAGATAATGTTAATATTTTGACCCAAACCGTTCTAAATCCTATTGGTTGAGTGTTCTTCCACCCATCCCCACCTTAGACTTTAAATAATACATTTTAGATCCATTTTTAACCAAAAATGATTTTATTATAAAATAATATTTCTAGATTTTCCTAATGTTCCCCTCAAACCACTTATAAAAGGGCACTCCCCCTTGTCTCTAATTCACACCATAAAAGAAATTTGGCTCCACCAAAACCTTCCAAAAGACCCTCGAAACTATACGACCATCATCGTAGAGGCCTTACATTAGTCAAAAATCCTTCCTAATGAGGCCTTTTGATCAAATCAAAAGGAAGAACCCGAAGAAGAGTTATGTATTTCATCACCTCTTTCAAGTTCATTTCGTCTTCCACTTTCTATTTATTTGTTGTCTCTATTCTAAAATAATTAATACATTATATTCTATATACTGTGATGTTATTATAAATATGCAACAACAATATTAATTATTCTATCCATCCATTGAATGACATGTCACTATACGTGCATATGTAAGGCTTACCATCTCCACATCGTGGTGTAATTGTTATTCAATACATTAATATTTAGATGAGTATAAAAATGATGTTTAATTGATGTAAATAATAAATATAACATGATAATGTTTCTTTATATATGATATACCATCCAATTATTTATTATTTTATTATCAAAAGAATGATATTGTCGCTCGTGAGTACATACGGATTACCGTCTCCATGAAGGCGATGAGATTCATTCCCCATCGTATCCATTCAAGAGAAATTTTCATTTGATGATTAAAAATAATTTTTAAAGACTTGATATCATTATACATATGAATAAGATACATCCCATACATAACAAATATGACTCACATAACAAATAATATAAATGAAAACTAATCGGTTAACACCCAAAACGATGGTAACAGTAAGATATTATTTACAAACCACTGTTAATAGATCATATATGATATCATATTAATGGATATGATTAATTTATAATTTCATAAAAAATTATTTCACCATTATACATGTGGCTAACATACCCTCTACCATAGAAATTTAAAATTTAAGGGTTAATTATACAATCTCTTTTTTATCCAAGGTTGTTTTTACCTAAGTATATATTGTGACCTGTTTGTCATCCACATCCATGCTTCTTAAAAGTCTATTTAAAAACATTTTTACTATTTACTAGAAAATGGGTTAAATTAATTTATACCCTTATCTGACATTATATTTTCTAAAATGAATCTTTCTGTCATTTTCCAAACAAGTTACTTTGTGACCATTTCCACAAAATTAATGTAAGAATGTTATTTAACTTATACAGTGGGTGCAGTTATTTTCCACCGTTATGGCATCATCTAAGATTCCCTTACAAGCTTATAAGAATATTTTTAAAATAAATGTTTTCATTATAATTATGTGACTCTTAAATGATTTCAAAATAGAATGAGATATTTCTCTAAAAAAGGTTTTGACTTCATCTGTGTCAACATCCATTGATGGATTTTATGTTTATTTGAAGTTGATTTATTATGATACAAAACTACCATATTGTATTGAAGGTTTTTGTGTAATTTTTGACTATGGATGTGCTATTTTTATACCTTTCATTGTTTATGTTTAAAGTACTGACATTTCGTATGTTAGTTTTAATATGAATGATTTTGTCATATTTCAACTTTTTTTATGAGGAATGTATTGGACTTAGTACGTGATGGGTGGAGCCCACTATAGCTCCTTGATTAATCCGTAGGTCTCATGATACAACTAAATGTGGAATTGGTCGAGGCATTTCCCAATTTGATATATGGGTTTGGCCAAGGCCTTAACCATTTTTGGACGTCACGGCCGAGGCCTTGAAAAAATGTTTAAGAATGTAAAACATTATACATTCCCTCATTATAAATATAATATTGATGGTTCATGTGGTCATTTGACTAGTAGAATACCCATAATTATGTTTTATAATGGAATTGTTTACTATTCCCATATTTATTCCATAAAAGTATTCATGTTTATTACTGCTAAAGGCACGTGTTTTCAATTATTCACCATGCTTAATATTTATGTTATCTTCTAATGTATTTCTTTCCCTTACTTATATTTTTAGATAACCCCTTTCTTATTTCTCATTTTCCCAGGATCCCATGAATTGTTTTATGCTTAAGATGCAGTGTTATGCTAAGAGAAAATGACATTATAAAAGGATTTTATTTGTGTTGAATGTTGTAATGTGTAATGTAACATTCATATGTGTAATTTATTTTCCAAGACTGCTAAATTGATCAGTCTTTTGGGACTTTATTCCTTATAATCATGCCAATGTACTAAAAAAATGCAGCGACTCTAGGAATCTCAGTTCAGGGCATGACTTGTTTTATAAGTTATTCGATAATTCCAAAGGGCACCACTAAGTCTCTCAGGCCAGTCTTTTCTGGTGGGATTAGAAATTCTATCAACCACTTTTTTCACTTCTCTATTAGAGAGGTCATCCATGCCAATTTTTTGGGTGATATGATGTTGAAGATTTATTTACAACACCATTCTTTGTCAAAAGAGATTCCATAGTTCTATTACAAAAAATGGTTCATATGTCACTGATCAAGGCATAGGGAGTTTCAAATATAAGAAATATTTAGGTTTTTAGGAACACACTAATAGTATGTGAATCATTCTTTCTAGTGGCTTTGGCCCCAACCCACATAGAAACATAATTAACTACAAGAATAATGTATTATTATCCACTAGAAGGGTTGAATGATACCATGAAATAAAATCCCCAAACATTGAAGATCTCGTAGAAGATTATGATATTTTGAGGCATTTAATTTCTTTTGGAAACACTACCTATCTTTTGGAAAAGTGAGAAATAATTTGTAGAACTCATGTGAGTCCTTGAAGAGTGAAGGCCAAAAGAATCTATAATCTAGGATCTTTCAAGAGGTCTTTTGTGGTACAATTTGGTGGCCTCTAGGAAGATATTGAGCAAATTATATGATGGAGGAATGTAAACATCATAAACTCATCTTCTATTTAACATGGTATCCCTAGTTTTACAAAGATTATTTTCTTTTAGAAAATAGTATTTTGAATCACTTTTCAAATTCATTTTTTGTTCTTTTGGAAACATTTCGAGAAAAAACCATAAAACAAGTAATTTCATATTTGGGCATACCGTAGTGTCTATAGAACGAGATATGAAAGGTCCTCTGTGGGGAATTTAGGATCTATGATTTCTAAATGAGATGAAATATAAATTATACTCAGGTGATCGTCCATAGGGTTTTATTTTCTTGGTCAATCTTTGATTTCATAGTCAAATTCTCGAGCATTACGGTCCATCTTATTATCCTCAGTTGGGAATAACTTTTATTGAGTATGAACTTTATAGCATAATGTTCTGTGAAGAAAATGACTTTTGCACATAATTAATAGGGACAAAATTTATCAAAGTAAAAAAACCACTGCTAATACTTCCTTTTCAGTCACAGTGTAGAAGGATTGAGTTTCATCTAATGTTTTTGAAGCATAATAGATGAAATGAGGAAGATTTTATCTTCTTTGAAAAAGAAAACCCCCAATGGATTTATCCGAAGCGTCGCACATCAACACAATGTGTAAGGAACAATTGGGGGGTTTGATTATTGGGTAAGATGTAAGAGAAGTTTTGAGTTCAATGATGTCTCTCTTGAAAACCTCATCGAAATGGAATGTGAAATCATTTTTGAGTAACTAGGTGAGTGGGTAGGAAATCCTACTAATGTTATGGATGAATATTTGATAGAAACTAGCATGACCAAGGAATGAATTGATATCATAAATAATTGTGGGTTTATAATGTGATTGGATCACTTCAATTTTTGAAGGATCAATTTTAATACCCTCTTTTTAAACTATGTTCTCAATAATAATTTCAATTGATACCATGAAGTGAAATTTATAAACATTTAACACAAGTATAAACATGACACACTATTGATGTACTAGAGAGTGTGAATTATAGTAGGATTAAAATGACATTCCATAAATGGTAAAGTCTTCCCAGAATACTTCCATGAAGTATTCAATGATTTCAGAAAAGATACCCATTATACACCTATGGAATGTTGTAGGAGAATTTAAAATGCCAAAATACATTATCATACATTCATAAGTTCTAAAGGGGAAAGTTAATATAGTCATGTCTTATTTTTAAGGGGCAATTAGGATTCAGATGTAACTGTTGTATCCATCAAGAAAGTAATAGTGTGACATTCAGGAAAATCGTTCTAGCATTTTATCAAGAAATGGAATATTGTAGTAATATTTTCCCTTTTCAACATTCAATTTCTTATTGATGATGCACACATTCCATTTTTTCTTCACTCAAGTTTTTACTACCTCCCCATGTTCATTTATGATAACTATTATCCCACCCTTCTTAGGTACAACATGATTTGGACTAACCCATTCACTATAATAAATTGGGATGATAATACTATCTTGAAGACTCATGATGTTCTCTTACCTAACTACCCCATGTATGAGTGTATTGAGAATTTTTTTGGTTTTCCAATTGGTTTGGATGATTCCTTAAGATGGTTATGATGCATGGAAAGGAAAGCGTTGATTCTTGGTATATCATATAGGGTCCTTCATCAGGCCTTTTTCTATTCCTCTAACACCTGAACAAGTTTGAAATCCTTTAATTCTATAGGTGAAGTGGAGATAATAATAGGATATAATTGATTATGTTAAAGGAATGAAAATTTTAGGGGTTTTGGAAGAGGTTTTAGAGTAGTCTCTTCTTTTATTTGTGGATTAGACAACATTGGAATTGGGGAAAGGAATTCAGTTGGTTTTGAACCATTTTCCTTAATATTGTCCATGGTGGAGCAGTACAAATTACAGTTGATGTGTGATTCAAGAGGGTTTTCAAGATCCTCTAGATTTATAGAGACAATAAATGAGATGTCCACATAAAAATCACTATTTATAACCTGGTTAATAATGGTGCAGATTTCACAATATCCTATCACATTTAAACATGAAGAAAGTGATGGATTGGGGTTCAATTGACTCCAAGAAGTGTCCTCAGAAGCATGGATTGAGAATTCAGAGTGATCCCCAAATGGGTATCGCATGTCTTGGAAATTTTGATCATTCCTAGATGGTCACCAAATTCAATGAATAATATGCCTTAATGGGCATCAATATTGGTTCCCACTGTCATTAGAAATAATATTCCTAGAATTGAGGGAGATTGACAATAGTTCATCTCACATTCTTGGTCATGAATTTTAAGTTGGGTGGAAACATTTTTTAAGGTCCTATGTTTCCTCTTATATGTTCACAACTATTTAGAAAGTAAGACATACATAGGTATTTTGTTTATAGAATCCAAGTGGGGAATGTATCAATACATCCAAACATTTCAAGCACGTAAGAATCATGATCAAAGGGCTTCCTTTTCTTTGAAATGGCTTGAGGGAAAGGAATTGGGTTCCTAAGTGGAATGGATGGAGGTGAGGGAATGTATTATTGTTCCTTTACTAATTTTATTTTATTTTTATTTTATATGCCAACACTTATAGGGGAGTTTTAGGACTCATTCGGATTCATAGATGTCTGATTTAACAATATAAGTGAAATTGGACTTACATTACCGTTGGGGTTGGTTAATGGTAGAGCTAGGAGATGGGAATAACTTGATTGTTGTTTCTGGATAAGGTGGAATGAAATTTGACCAATTGGGGTTTCAATATTTTTATGGATGGAATGGGTAAAAGAGGCAAGATATTGCAATGCACTTGCCCAGTGTTTCTTAGAAGAAGAGGCTTGCCCCAGATTTGGATTGTCATGATTTTTTTAGTGGAAAAGAGATTTAATTGGTTCTGGAATTGGGAAGGCTCATTTGGATAGTGAAATATAGGAGGAGCAAGAGGAGGATTGATCCATTGAGGTTGAGGGACAAAAGGATAAGTTTATTGGTAGTTTCCAAAATGTTGACCATATTGCAATTAGTTTGGGATTTGAGGAGGGAATTCATGGTGATGAGAAATGGGATTACCATACCTCGGGACTTTGTTAAAGGTAGAAGGGAAGGCCTCGGAGTGTGGTAGGTTAAATATTCTATGGAACCTCCATAATTGTTGAGGTTTGGTATTCCATTAATGATATGTTTCATTGAGATCCATTATTCTAGATGAATGGTATGGGTCCTCTTTAATTTGTGGACATTTGTCGGTTGGGTGAGATGGGGAGCTATAGATTCAATAGTTCTTGAATGGACCAGGGAGTAGAGATTGTGGAGAAGATGAGGATAAGTATTTGGCAGCCACAACATGTTGTCACAGAAGACTTGTATGTTCAGTCATCAACTATGTCATCTAGTTTGGCTCTATTGATTGACTCTCTTGTGATTTCATGACATGAGCATGTGCTCATGTATGTGATTTTTGTGTGTTTTCATACATGTTTCTTATGAGATCTCTTTCATTTTTGGTAGTTTTTTCAACAAGAGAAACACCACTTGCGGCATTATAGGGAGTACTATCTAAAACCAAAAACCCATTATAAAAGTTTTGGATCCAGGTTTTTTCAGGTATTTGCTAATGTGGGAAGGTTCGTATAAGCTTTCGGAACCTCTCCCAGTATTCAGGGAGTGACCCATGTGGGAATTGTTGGATACCACTTATTTCATTTCATATAGAAGCATTATGATAAGTATGAAATAATTTTTATATAAAAATTACCTTCATGTCAATCAATGTGTTTATGGAACCAGAAGGAAGGTGGTAGAGCCATGATATAGCAGCGTCAGCTTGGGAGAAAGGGAATGCTCAATGTTTCATTTGTTTCATAGAAACCCTTTAAGGATTCAGGGTACAACACACCACTTGGAACTCTTTAAGATAAAGATGTGTATCCTCAACGGTTAGCCCGTGGAAATAAAGAAGAAGATGAATGAAACGAGATTTAGGTTCAAAGTCAGTATCTATGTTTGGATATTGAATACCAAGGGGTTGTTAATTCAAATCAAGGGAGAATTTTCTTTAAGTGTTTGATCCTTAGGATTAACCATAAATAATACAATTGTTTGAACAATGATTGGTTATTGAATTAACTTATTATCTCTTATGATAATCTGTAGATTGTAGATTTTTTGATCTAATTCATGGTAAAAGACATCTGATGTATTGTTTCAGAGGCTAAGGGGCATTCAGAGAAAATTTGGAAGGATGAGGAAGATTTTTGTTTTTTTTTTGTGTTTTTTTGTTTGGGGTTATTATGAGAAAGTGGGGTTTTATTTGTGTTTTTTTTTCAATTATATTTTACAATAACCAAAAACTAAAAACTATATAATTCACCATCCCCTTCAAATGCACCATTTTTTTCATGGAATACTACCACCTATTGATTTTTTATGGTTTTGGTGCTCTGCTAATGTGTGTAGTAGCACTCGGGTCGAATCGTCAATGATTATACTTTTTAATAGTTGATTGTTTTTAATTGATTGTATTTTCATTGGGGGTTGTTTGAATTGATTAAATGAAGTGATTAATGGTTGGTGGTTTATTTAACAATTTGATAAAGATTGTGGTGAGATCATTATTAGGGAGTTAAGGTTGTCATATCCGTGAGCTTTTCATTATATTACTTCAAATTTAAACCCACATAACAAGATGACGTAGATTGTAATTTATATGTGTTAAGGATTTAATCCAAGCCTTAAGATAACATAGATTTCTAATCTCAATAAGTAAATTTAGATGGTAGTTTCTTTATAGTTTCAATAGTTTGTTGAAACCACACGTTAATCAAAACTAGTTATTAATTCATGACATGTTATTTCCAACATATACAATGTTAATTTGAAGAATATTCATTGAGAAAATACTCTCAATCACATAAAAATAATAAATTTTGACTCTCACTAATGAGATATTTACTCGTCCATTTAGGTGACTAGTAAAATTTTTTTATAATATTTATGATGATAAATTAATAAGAGATGAAAAACATAGGGATAAAAAAAGATTTTTGCGCTGAACACACACACAAACGACGAAGAAAATTATATATAAACTTTAGAATTAATGAGAAAAAAAATAAAATGGATTTTAACACAGTATAAAATATTTTATGAAAATTAATATTACAAAATATGGGAGTATTATATTATGATATAATTAGAATGAAACATGTATTAAAATTGAATAACAAAACAATCAGTTACAAGATTAAAAACAAAGAAGAACAAAAAATTAAATGAAAAGAATTATGGAGGAATTGTTTCTCCAGTTGAAACATGACTATTTATGATCCCCCCATTCCTTTTGTAGTTCCTTGGTCATTCAAAACTATCATATTTCACTCTAAAATTCCAAAATCTTGCAAGGAGAAGAGGGAGATATATTTATATCCTGATGGTGGTGATCTGTTTGCATTCCAAATGTTCCCCTCAACTTGGCTCGAAAATTAGACCATCCAGATAGTAAAATCATGGAATATATATTTCTTAAAAGTTTTATATATACATGTTTTATGTCTACTCTGAAAATTTAGCTACCATTGTACAAAGGGACACAATGTAATGGCAGTTTTATTATACAATGTTAATCTGTCCATTTCAATCCATACTTTTCAATGCCAAAATTTTAATGGGTTTTGAATTGGAATATGCCCTCAAATGTGGACACTTTTTTCAATCATGTAAGCATCCTTTATCTCCTCTATCACACTGAAAAATATCCGCTTTAATGGATTTCTCTGTCAGGAGAAATGTCAATACTAGTGTGCTGTTTTATTTCAAGACATAATGGTGGTCTATATTTCATTCAATCAGTTGGGCCCATTTTAGTGGATTTGGGCCTCGAATGTTTTACCCAATATGAATGGAATTGTTCCCCAACTGATTAGGGAGAATTATAAAATATTTACTTCTGAATTGAGCCTTGTAATTCAATATTCATGGTTGTTCCAGTTTCTTCACATATTCCATGGTCCATCTTGTGTGGTCCATATGACCCTTCAAATGAAATAATTAGACAACGATTCATTGTAATTATATGTTTTAAATTAAATAGGGATTTTTAGAAATGAATAAAAATGAAATTATGATAAGCATGATAATATTTATAAATAAAATATTAAACTGACTCAATTAGACTACTTCAAATAATGCTCAGAAATTATATTTAGTATTAAAACATGAGTATCTCACACCCTTTATAAAAATTTACATAAAATTTACTAAAGGGAGTATAAAAAATTATGAATAAATTAATAACCTCATATATCCTTGAATTATGTAGAGTTTTTAGTGTTGACATACACAAATCAGCTTACTACGCTTGTTAGTTTTTAACCAGATGTGGTGAAGAATGATTAGTTGGAGGATTAGAATTACCTGTAGTGTTTACGACCAGATATTAGATCACATGTGTTTATGCTAAAAACATCTATCTTTTTAGATATGGTAGATATAGATATTATGGAAGAGATGAATATATATAGAATGGGTGTCTTTTCTACCACTTCTCATCCATCCAAAGGAATATTTAGTGGTGTGTATGGGAGGAAGAGAAAGTGGAAGGATCATCAAAGGAGTAGCGGAGGTGGGAATCAGCAGTGAGCCTTCTCAACACTGTCTACTATATATAGTAATGTTACCCTATCAAGAAATCATTTTAGAATGTTTGGCCACATCAGACGTTCGTTTCCTATGCATGAGAAGACATGTAGAAGCTATGGATGTGTGGCTATTTGTAGTGATACTGTTACACTATGACTACACCTCGTTATGGTTAGGTTCTGTCAACTCCAAAGGCTAGTGTTGTTCAGTACTATGCCTCAATTAATAAAGGGATCTAGACACATGCCTCTGCAGTGAAGCACATTTATGCTGTAGATGAGTGTGTAGTGGAAGTCAATTTATGTTAGGGAACAATGAGAGGTTCTATACTTATTAAATCACTAGTATAAATTTATTATTTTGATAATGGTTCCTCCCACTCAATTATATCTTCATGTTTTGTTGATATTCCAAAAATTATGATGGAACATCTATACTTTATAATGAAGTCATTAAAACCTCTTTAAAAGAGGAATGTGCTCGGGTTTTAGTGTCCTTAATCGTTCATAATAGACAATACATAGTTGGTCTGGTGTTTTCGTATTCTTGATTTGGATCTATTTGAAAACATCATCATTATGTATTTGTTGGTTACATATCGAGATAAGATTCATTTTCATCATCAACATGTTTAGTTTATTACTAACAATGGGAGGCCTCATATGTTTGAGAGTGAGTGGGACTCAAAACTGGGCCATGTATGTTCTTCCCCTAGTGTTGAAATGTTTTCCATCTACAATTTCAATTGACCCCAATGTGGTTTTTCCATTTATTGATATTACCATATTTGTATGAGACTTTCCTATGATTTTACCATGTGAATTAAATATAATTCCTCCAAAGAGAGAGGTTTAATTTCTAGGTGACCATGTTCTATGAATGAAATTGATATCGATAAATTCTTATCATATGGAACCGGTGGAGCTTATAGTGATAAAGATTCAGTTGGACGACCTAATGAAAAAAGGATTCATTTTCCCATGTGTATCTCCTTGGAAATCCCATGTCCTCTTTTCCATGAAATAACATTGTTCAATATGGATGTGTGTGGAATATCACAAGTTGACCTGGTTAATAGTTAATAACAAATATTCGACCCCTTATATGGATGACTTTTCTGATCAGTTAAAAGGGGGAAATGTTTTTCATATATTGATCGTTAGTCAGTTTATCATCGACATAGAGTTTGAATGTCTGATATAGAAAATACAGAGTTTATTAGAAGGTATGTTTACAATGAATATCTTGTAATGAATTTTAGTTAGTCTAATGGTCTTATTTTTTATGGCTTTGATGAATGGATATTCCATCAATATCTGGATACTTTTTTTGTAGTGTTAGTGGATGATATTTATTCTATTTGAAATATGAGTATGAGTATGAGAACAATATGAGTTTTCTTCTTGAGATATCATAATGTCTTTGTTTATATTGAAGTCATTGAAAATATAGTTTTTGGATTTAGGAAGTGATTTTCATAGGGAATAAAATTTATAAACTTGTCTTAATAGTTGATATAGAGAAGGTGAAGGATTTAATTTCAGGGAAAGAACCTCATTGTGTATTTTAAATTCATATATTCCATGGTCATGATAGATACTATTGATATTTTTTCAAGTATTTCACCCCTAGGATGTCACCTTTGATAGCTCTTACCCAGAAAGTGGTGAAATTCTGGTGGGATGATAAGTTTCAAACTTATTTGGATGAATTGAAACAACTCTTGGAATCAGATTCTATTCAAATCTAACCTGATCTCAATAAGGGAAACTTGGTATTTTTTTTATTCTTAATTTGTGGGATTTGGATGTCTTTTATTGTTGGATGACCATATGGTAGCTTACAACTCTCATTAGATTCATCCACATGAGAACAATTACTATAGCATCCCGCCATTTGATAACAAAAACTTTCATTACATTACACAAATCTGAGGATCGTTAAGGTTTAGTGTCTTGGAAACAAGGATCGTAATACATAAAAAAAACATAAAAAATTCTTCTCAAACACTTGCAAGGCGTCTCCTTAAGTTCATTCTAGGTTCATTACTGCATCTCATAACCTGGGGACATACATCAAAATAAAGGGTGAGCAGAAGGCCCAGTAAGGGAAACAAGAGGAACATTTTACATGTGAACTTGAGATACTTCAATAATGACATGAAAAGAACTTTAAGGCATGAGAAAGAAATCATGAGGCATTTCATAATAAAAATAACATTTTTCATTACTTGAAGATGTGGCTACATCATTTAACATAGACAATCATGAACATATCACCATGGTCCATCCCCAAGGTGTCATTTGAAAATTACCAAGGTTATTCACCAAGGTATCGTGAAAATTGTAATCTCTAGTGGTTACATCATTACCCAATGAATTGGAGTGCTATCTGGGCGCACCCTTAAATTTGCCTTTATTATCATTTGAGCCACATATATCATCATCAAACATTTCATAAATAACCCACATAGCATAAAATAAATGGGTTTCATTTCATAATCATAACGTTTTAAAAACTGCTTTAAAGACATGATCTTTACGTCACTTTAAACCCACGGAAAGGGAAAGGGGGTCTCATGTATGTAAATCCCAGAATTTAAAATGGAACATTTTGATATATATTTGAATACCCTTGTTGAAATAAGAGATTTGATTATTCACTTTATAACATAAAATAATTTTTGAGAAAAGAGAGAGGCATTTTGAGTGGAAAATTCTGCAGCATAACAGCTACGTTTCGGGGTTTTAGAAAACATTGAAATGGGAGGGGACATGGGTCACCCACTCATAAATGATCCATAAAACAGTAGGGTGAAATAATAAGAAGGACATATGGACATGGTAATGAAATTTTATGGACATACCATTTGAAATGAAAAACATGGAAGGAAAAAAGATTAGATTTCTCTTATGAAAATTCGGCAGCCTTACGGCGTCACGTAACTTCAAAAGAAAATGATTTGACAAGATCAAAAAGGGTACCTCATCATATGATCATAAGAGATCAGTATAATTGATATATAGATCATACCACAACATAATAAAAAGGAACATGAAAGACTTGACATAAAAATCGAACTTGAAAAATGAGAAGGGTGAAAGAATCCCTTAAAAATTCGGCAGCCTAACGGCGTCACTTAAACATTATTAAAACGAATTGATGATAGCAAGGGGGGTCTCTCATCATATGAACATGAAATAGGCAGTAGGATGAATATAAAAGAACATCCTCCAACATAATAACATGGAGTATAAAAGAAATGACATAAAAGAGATTACTTGAAAAGAAAGAGAGGGGTCGGATCCCTTACCTTAAAATGTGACTCTTGAAACTCCAAGGATAGGCCCTTGAGGGCTTGGGGCACCTTGGGAGGACTCTTTGGAAGGTAAGAAGACCAGAACTTCGTTGGGGGAGAGTTGGGAGTGAAAACTAATGGAGGAAAGGGTGGGTATTTATAGAGAAAGTGAGGGGACAAAGCATTAACGGCCAAGGGACACCTCACATGTGCTTTTCTCAAACCCATGTTCTCTCCCTTGGCATTTATCATGGAGTTAGGCCACATGGGGCCCCCAAAACAATAATTCATCACCCTTGGCCGGCCAACCCTCAAAAGATCTCATGACATCATCATGACACCATTATGATGTCATTAAACATACCGAAACCCTAAAACTGTATTTTTACTATTCACTGAAAATTCAACTTTCTCAGAATAACCCCAAAATATCACCTTAACCAAATATCAATGCTCTGATTTCAAAAATGAAATCCATTAATTTTCTAAATATTTTTAATTTAATTTTTTAATAAAAACGCTATTCATCGAAAATCATTTTTTTTCAGAAAAATCCCCAAAAATTACCTTATCATAATATCGATGCTCTGAGTTCAAAAATAAAGTACTTTTTATAAAAATAATTTTCTAATTATTTTTAATTAAATTTTTAATTAAAAAACACTATTCATCCGAAAAAACTAATACTTGAATAATAATTTATGAAACCGTTATTTAACCATTTTATTGAATCACATTACTTAATCTAGGTGTCTAAATTATATTAAAACTTTCTTTGAGTGAAACTACTAATCCATTTGGTCATATTACTAATCCTAAGCGTAAAATCACTATTCATAATTTACTATTCATCAAAAATTAAGTTGATCTTATTAGACTCCAAATTCCTTAATGATCACTTTTGTAGAAGACCATTTTTTGAAAATCATTACACATCATTAGTTATTTAGGGTTTACATAAATATTTCAAAATATCCCTTTTTCAAAATTCATCAATAAAATAAATTCTAAAATTATCTAGACATTTGAAATTTCACAAACATCACTATAGGAAGAAATCTCAATTTATTCACCCGAAAGGATTACACAAGGAAACTAGGGTCTCATCACATAGCCCCTTATAGCACTGGCATGAGACCTAAGTGTAAGGTGTGCTATGGTGAGAGAATCTGAGGGAGTCTCAGATAACATTGCCCTAGTAGCAATCTCCACTAACTTGAACTTCTCCTGCAAGCGTTTTCGTTCAAGCTTGACACGCTGGAGCTCGGCTTGGGCTTGGTCCAAAGCGAAGCCCACAGATGCTACCTCCTTCCCAAGCTCTGATAAGTGGGCTTCGTAAGGGTTGAGTCTACTGGATGAAGCCATCAACTCCTCTTTCTGCATTAACCATTAACATATTAAAAAATCATTAAGAGTAAGTTAATATACTACTCAAAAAGATTGGGTCGTTACATTCTTCCCCCCTTAAGAAATTTCATCCCCGAAATTTATACTTGAGGCCTAGTCGAAAAGGTGGGGGTACTTTTGCTTCATCGTTTCCTCAGGCTCCCAATTCGCTTCTTCGTACTTATGATTCCTCCACAACACTTTCACAATGTGGGTAGTCTTGTATCGTAGAACCTTGTCTCTACTGTCTAAGATCTCCACTGGCTGCTCCACATAAGAGGGGTCATGTTCAAGTTGTACCACCTCTGGGTTCAGTACATGCGAAGGGTCAGGTATGTACTTCCTCAAGAGAGATACATGGAAGACATCATGAACTTGAGCTAGGTTCGGTGGAAGTTCTAGACGATAGGCCACTGCTCCTATGCGATCAAGGATTTCATAGGGGCCAATGTACCTAGGGCTTAGCTTCCCTTTCTTCCCAAACCGCATGACTCTCTTCCATGGAGAAATTCGAAGGAAGACTTTGTCACCAACACCAAACTCCAAGTCTCTTAGTCAATTGTCATCATAGCTCTTCTGGCGACTCTGAGCAGCTTTTATGTGTTGTTGGATGGAATGAACTTGTTCTGTCATTTCTTGCACAAGATCAGGCCCAAGAAGCTTCCTCTCACCAGTTTCATCCCAACAAGTAGGAGTTCTACACCGCTTTCCATACAGAGCTTCATAGGGTGCCATCTGAATACTCGCATGGAAGCTGTTGTTATAGGAGAACTCCACTAATGGGAGGTGTTGATCCCATCCACCTTTAAATTCCATTGAGAATAATCTCAACATGTCTTCGAGTGTCTGAATAGTCCTTTCAGATTGGCCATCAGTTGGAGGATGATAGGCCGTACTAAAATTCAATTCAGTATTCAGAGCATGCTGAAGACTTCTCCAGAATTTTGATGTGAATCTTGGGTCACGATCAGATACGATGGAGAGTGGTACCCCATGCATCCTTACCACTTCCTTCACGTATATCTTGGCAAGCTGATCCAGAGAGAAATCTTCCCGAATAAAGATAAAATGGGCTGTCTTGGTGAGACGGTCCACATTAACCCATATCGCATTGTTTCCTTTGGATGTTTTTGGGAGACCAGTTACAAAGTCCATGGTGATATTATCCCACTTCCATACTGGTATGGGTAGCGGTTGAAATACCCCCTTAGGAAGTTGTCTTTCTACCTTTACTTGCTGACACACCAGACACCTTATAGTGTAATCGACAATCTCCCTCTTCATGATATCCCACCAATAATGATCACGAAGGTCTCTATACATCTTAGTGCTTCCCGGATGTATAGAGAAAGTAGAGCTATGAGCTTCATCCATCAGTTCTTTCTTTATCTCCGGAATAGATGGAACACATAGTCTTGTACGAAATTTCAATACACCTTCTTGATCAATATTGAAATCAGGGAACTTCCCATCCTTTACAGCCTCGAACTTCTCCTGCAGCAAAGGATCTTCTTTTTGAGCCTTCTTGATCTTCTCTAGTAATGAAGGTTGAGAAATCATTTGGGATAGGTTTGATGATGTCCCTTTCCTTATAATTCCCATGTCCAGTTTTACTAGATCTTTAATCAAGGGGTCTCCCAGGATCCTCATTGTTGCCAGAACAACAGGATCTTTCCTACTTAACACATCCGAGACTTTGTTTGCTCTTCCAGGGTGATAATGAATTGAACAATCATAGTCTTTAATAAGCTCTAACCATCTCCTTTGTCTCATGTTCAATTCTTTCTGTGTGAAAATATACTTTAGAATTTGGTGGTCAATGTATATATCACATTTCTCCCCATAAAGATAGTGCCTCCATATCTTTAGAGAAAAACAACTGCCGCCAGCTCTAAATCATGCGTAGGATAATTCTGCTCATGAATCATCAACTGTCGAGATGCATAAGCAATTACTTTGTCATTTTGCATGAGGACGCACCCAAGCCCTTTCAGAGATGCATCGCTAAAAATAACGAATCCTTCTCCGATAGAGGGTAGTGTAAATACAGGTGCAGTAACCAATCTCTTCTTCAGCTCTTGGAAACTTTCCTCACATTCCTTTGTCCAGATGAACTTAACCCCTTTTCGAGTCAACTTGGTTAGTGGATTAGAAAGCCGTGAAAAGTTTTTCACAAACCTCATATAATATCCCGCTAAACCAAGGAAACTACGAATCTCAGTTACTGTTGTGGGTTGAGGCCACTCCTCCACAACCATTGTCTTTGCAGGGTCAACCGAGATTCCTTCATTGGTTACAATGTGCCCCAAGAAAGCCACTTGTTGTAACCAAAACTCACACTTGTTGAACTTCCCAAAGAGCCTCTCCTTCCACAGAGTTTTCAAAATAACCCTCAGATGATTTTCATGCTCCTCACGACTTTTTGAATATATCAAAACATCATCAATAAAAACTACCACAAAGTTATCAAGGTAGTCCTTAAAGACTCTATTCATCAAATCCATGAAAATAGCAGGAGCATTAGTCAAGCCGAAGGGCATAACAGTAAACTCATAATGCCCATATCTTGATCGGAAGGCAGTCTTTGGAATATCTTCCTTCTTCACCCTCAGTTGATGATAACCAGATCGAAGGTCAATCTTAGAGAAGAATGGAGCCCCACGAAGTTGGTCAAATAAATCATCAATTCTTGGAAGAGGGTATCTGTTCTTCACTGTGATCCCGTTCAGTTCTCTATAATCAATGCATAGACGCATTGATCCATCCTTCTTCTTCACAAAGAGAACTGGTGCTCCCCAAGGAGACACACTCGGTCGGATAAACCCCTTCTCCAACAAGTCTTGGAGTTGTTTCTTTAGCTCCTATAGCTCCACATTTGCCATTCTATACGGAGTCTTTGATATCGGTTGAGACCCTGGTACGAGTTCAATGGAGAACTCTACCTCTCTTTCTGGGGGAGGTCCAGGTAACTCCTCAGGAAATACATCCATGTATTCCTGAACAATCGGAACATCTTCAATTTGTATGCTCCCTTTCCCTTCTCCATTATCACCGATTAACTCCATAAAGAAATCTATGGGAGGTGCTTCTAGATAGGGATCAGTTCGGGATATCTCTCCTCGGAAGATAACTGTAGGTCGTTCATTCAAGACTACTGAGATTTCCTTACTTCTGTATTTGATCTTAGCATTATACTTTGAGAGCCAGTCCATCCCTAGTATAATGTCAAATTCCATCATGGGGATGACTACTAGATTTGAGATAAGATTGTTCTCACCAAAGTAAACACTAGAGTCTCTAAACACTGTTGATGCATGGATAATCCCACTTGGAGTCTTGACTGACAACTCTACCTCAAGCAATTCGGGGATTGATTCTATATTCTTTGCAAACTTGGAAGAAATAAAGGAATGCGTAGAACCAGAATCAAATAAAGCACTTGATAGTTTTGAGAGGACAACAAGAGTACCTGCTACTACATCGTTCGGAACTTCAACTTCAGTTGTTGTGATAGAGAAAGCACGACCTTGCTCCCTTGGCCTCTGCTGAGGTTGATGGTGATTCCCCTCTACCGCCCTCGGATTTGGACATTGATTAGCAAAGTGCCCAAGCTGTCCACACTTGAAGCATGTGACTTCGGGTAGGGCCAGAACCATCTTTCCTCTGTCGTTAGTGTTGGGAAGTTGAGGCTTCACATCACCACGACAATTCTGAGAAATATGGCCTTCTTTTCCACACCTATATAACTTTCCACTTCCGATCAAGCAGTTCCCCAGATGCTTCTTCCCACATTTATTGCATGTGGCATGTTGCATATGATTTCCACCTCTTTCCTGATCAAAACTTCTTCCCAGGCTCGGTTCTAGAGTTCTCTTCTTCTCATTAGATTTGTGAGACCACTGTGTCTCCCCAAACTCTAGTTCAACTTTCATAGCACTTCGAACTATTTCTTCATAGCTATCGTAGTCCCTGTTGGATAGATTCTTCCGCATATGTGGTCGTAGTCCGCCAAAGAATCTATCAACCTTTCCATTAGGGTCCATGACAAAGCTTGAGGTATAACGGGAACGCCTTGTGAAGTTCATCTCATAGCTTCCGACAGATTCGTTCTCCTTCTGCTTCCGCTCGATAAACTCTTTCTCCATTTTCGTCCTCATGGAACGTGGGAAATACTTGTTAAAGAAAATCCCCCGAAATTCTTCCCACTCCATAGCTTCCATCTCTCCTCGTGGCTTCGTGTTTTTGATCAGTGACCACCACTGATCAGCTTCTCCCTCTAGGCGGTAAACAGCAAGGGTGAATTTTTCTTGTTCCGAACAATGAAGTACAGAAAAGATCTTTTCAATGGAGCTTATCCATTGTTCCGCAACCAATGGGTCAGTAGATCCATTGAATGTTGGCGGTCGTTGACGCATGAAGGACTCAACAGAAAGTTGTTCCCTTCGTGGTGAGGTCGGCCTCTCAGCTTGATTCAAGTTATTACTCATAACTTGAGTCAGTTGGTTCATCATTCGCATGAATGTTTCCATTCCGGCTTCCATCTGAGGGCCGTCAGCACATGGTGCATTGCAGTCACTATCGGCACAGTTTCTCCTATTTCCCGCCATTTTCTAAAAGAATAAAACCTTAGTGAGAAACTTATTTCATTTATGAATCTTTTAACTAAGACTTCGCGCTTAGACAATTATACTTCTCTATAATTCCTTCATAATGATTCATAAAAAGCTTGTGATTAACCAAACATATCCCCCGGGAGTGTCGTAACCAAGAGTGCAGCAAGGCCCATTATCGTGCACCAATTCCCGTTCGAGTCTAGCTCAAAGCGGTGTTTTCGGGTTTTACCCCTATGTACATCTGTGCCAGATCCGCCTCTACCTGCTCGTATCCAGACAGGGATGTATTTGTTTGATAGACCACTTACTCAATACTTACCAAAATACCAGGAAGTTTTCCTATATTTAAACTTTTCTATAGGGTTCTTCCTAAAGTTTTTATATCCTAATTTCCACAAATAACTAAACCATCCTTTGATACCAACTATAGCATCCCGCCATTTTATAACAAAAACTTTCATTACATTACACAAATCTGATGATCGTTAAGGTTTAGTGTCTTGGAAACAAGGATCGTAATACATAAAAAAACATAAAACATTCTTCTTAAACACTTTCAAGGCATCTCCTTAAGTTCATTCTAGGTTCATTACTACATCTCATAACCTGGGGACATACATCAAAAGAAAGGGTGAGCAGAAGGCCCAGTAAGGGAAACAAGATGAACATTTTACATGTGAACTTGAGATACTTCAATAAGGACATGAAAAGAACTTTAAGGCATGAGAAAAAAATCATGAGGCATTTCATAATAAAAATAACATTTTTCATAACTTGAAGATGTGGCTACATCATTTAACATAGACAATCATGAACATATCACCAAGGTCCATCACCAAGGTGTCATTTGAAAATTACCAAGGTTATTCACCAAGGTATCGTGAAAATTGTAATCTCTAGTGGTTACATCATTACCCAATGCATTGGAGCGCTATCTGGGCGCACCCTTAAATTCGCCTTTATTATCATGTGAGACACATATATCATCATCAAACATTTCATAAATAACCCACATAGCATAAAATAAATGGGTTTCATTTCATAATCATAACGTTTTAAAAACTGCTTTAAAGACATGATCTTTTCGTCACTTTAAACCCCCGGAAAGGGAAAGCGGGTCTCATGTATGTAAATCCCAGAATTTAAAAAGGAACATTTTGATATATATGTGAATAACCTTGTAGAAATAAGAGCTTTGAGTATTCACTTTATAACATAAAATAGTTTTTGAGAAAAGAGAGAGGCATTTTGAGGGGAAAATTCTGCAGCATAACAGCTACGTTTCGGGGTTTTAGAAAACATTGAAATGAGAGGGGACATGGGTCACCCACTCATAAATGATCCATAAAACAGTAGGGTGAAAGAATAAGAAGGACATATGGACATGGTAATGAAATTTTAGGGACATACCATTTGAAATGAAAAACATGGAAGGAAAAAGATTAGATTTCTCTTATGAAAATTCGGCAGCCTTACGACGTCACTTAACTTCAAAAGAAAATGATTTGACAAGATCAAAAAGTGTCCCTCATCATATGATCATAAGAAATCAGTATAATTGATATAGAGATCATACCCCAACATAATAAAAAGGAACTTGAAAGACTTGACATAAAAATCAAACTTGAAAAATGAGAAGGGTGAAAGAATCCCTTAAAAATTCGGCAGCCTAACGGCGTCACTTAAACATTCTTAAAACGAATTGATGAGAGCAAGGGGGGACTCTCATCATATGAACATGAAATAGGCAGTAGGATGAATATAAAAGAACATCCTCCAACATAATAACATGGAGTATAAAAGAAATGACATAAAAGAGATTACTTGAAAAGAAAGAGAGGGGTCGGATCCCTTACCTTAAAATGTGACTCTTGAAACTCAAAGGACTGGACCTTGAGGGAATGGGGAACCTTGGGAGGACTCTTTGGAAGGTAAGAAGACCAGAAATTCGTTGGTGGAGAGTTGGGAGTGAAAACTAAGGGAGGAAAGGGTTGGTATTTATAGGGAAAGTTAGGGGACAAAGCATTAATGGCCAAGGGACACCTCACATGTGCTTTTCTCAAACCCATGTGCTCTCCCTTCGCATTTATCATGGAGTTAGGCCACATGGGGCCCCCAAAACAATAATTCATCACCCTTGGCCGGCCAACCCTCAAAAGATCTCATGAAATCATCATGACACCATTATGATGTCATTAAACATACCGAAACCCTAAAACTGTATTTTTACTATTCACTGAAAATTCAACTTTCTCAGAATAACCCCAAAATTTCACCTTAACCAAATATCAATGCTCTGATTTCAAAAATGAAATCCATTTTATAAAAATAATTTTCTAAATATTTTTAATTTAATTTTTAAATAAAAACGCTATTCATCGAAAATTCATTTTTTTCAGAAAAATCCCCAAAAATTACCTTAACATAATATCGATGCTCTGAGTTCAAAAATAAAGTCCTTTTTATAAAAAAAATTTTCTAATTATTTTTAATTATATTTTTAATTAAAAAACACTATTCATCCGAAAAAACTAATACTTGAATAATAATTTATGAAACCGTTATTTAACCATTTTATTGAATCACATTACTTAATCTAGGTGTCTGAATTATATTAAAACTTTCTTTGAGTGAAACTACTAATCCATTTGGTCATATTACTAATCCTAATTGTAAAATCACTATTCATAATTTACTATTCATCAAAAATTAAGTTGATCTTATTAGACTCCAAATTCCTTAATGAACACTTTTGTAGAAGACCATTTTTTGAAAATCATTACACATCATTAGTTATTTAGGGTTTACATAAATATTTCAAAATATACCTTTTTCAAAATTCATCAATAAAATACATTCTAAAATTATCTAGACATTTGAAATTTCACAAACATCACTATAGGAAGAAATCTCAATTTATTCACCTGAAAGGATTACACAAGGAAACTAGGGTCTCATCACATAGCCCCTTATAACACTGGTATAAGACCTAAGTGTAAGGTGTGCTATGGTGAGAGAATCTGAGGGAGTCTCAAATAACATTGCCCTAGTAGCAATCTCCACTAACTTGAACTTCTCCTGCATGCGTTTCCGTTCAAGCTTGACACGCTGGAGCTCGGCTTGGGTCGTTACAATTACCACAATCATTATTTAGGGGTTTCCAGAGTTCATCATGCACATAAGTGTTGGTGAAAAAATCTATTTTGGGAGAGGTTCATGGATGTTTCTATTCATAGGAGTTTTATTCCCATATTCCCAAAAAAATACTTGATTCTATGATAGAGATAATGGATAAAATAACTATAGATGTTTGAATTCAATATCACCTACACCCCGGGAAGGGGATTGTATTGGAATACACTCTTAGAAAGAATGAACGATTGTATGCTATTCTAGAATCGATGGAGGAGTAGAACCTTATAGTGATTTTCCTTTATTTTCAACTTGATGCTTAGGATTATGTTTTGGATATGGTTATAACTATTTACCAGTTACCATCATCTCTCTTGGATACTTTTTTGAATATTTAGTAAAAGGATGTTGAGTTTACAAATTTTTTAGAAAGCCCCTATGGTGGGGAGACTATTTATGGGTGGCCTCACTCTTCTGATGGTATACTACACTTTGGGAATTGGGTTTTCATCCCAACATATGTGAGGATTTTATTCTTTTTTGGATTTTCACAGATCTTCACGGGTCATTCATCTAGAAAATACAAAGATGTATTATGACATGATACAATGATACTAGTGGCCTGGTATGAATCATGGTATTATAGATTATCATGTCCCATTTTTAAAACTTTTAATGGCTAATAGAAGAGAACTTGAAATCCTCTAGTTTGGTTCAACCTCTTCTTATGCCAGTTTTGAAATGGGAAGATGTATTCATGGATTCTATTTTTGGATTAACCTAGGAAACCTAAGGTAAAAATTCTATCTAGGTCATCATTGATCTATTGACAAAGTATGTACATTTCATTTCAATCAAGGACCCAACTAAAGAGGAATATCATAGTAATTTGTATGTGAATGAATCTATGAGGTTATATGGGGGTTCGTATTCCATTATTTCAGATATAGATCCTAGGTTTTGATCTAGGTTTTTGATACAGGTTTTGTTAGTATCTCTATGGCCATATAGCTTGTGTGATTTAGATCATGGTGGATATTCTTCAAGCCTATGTCTTGGATTTATGTGGTTCATGGGATATACATTTGGGACTAGCTGATTTTCATTACCTCAACATTTATAAATGATTGATAAGAATTGTTCCCTTAGAGGTATTTTATTTCCACCCATTAAGATCACCTCTTTATTTGCTGAAGGTGGGTGAAGTATGTTTCATTGGACAATGTTTGTTTCAGGAGATATCGACAATGATGCAAGATGTGCATAAATGTCTCATTTCAACACAGATATGATAGAAATTTTATTTGTTTTGTGGGAATCATCCCTTGGAGTTCTTCGTTGGTGAGTATGATTTCATTACAATTTTTCCTTAATTGAATCATCTTCATCTTGGAAAATTGTTAAAGTTGGCTCTGAGATATGTTGAATAGTTTCAGATCAATGAGTAGCTTAGGAATGTTTCTTAGCGGTTATCATTTCCGAATTATTTGATCAATATTCATAATGTTGTCCACATATCTATACCTAGTATGTACCATCTTGGTTCCACTCATGGAATGAATTGGGAAGTAATCGAGGTATATTAAGATGCATCAATTTTCGAGGAACCTGTTGAGATCATCAAACCTCATGTGAATGTCATGAATGGGATGTATATTTTATTAGTCAGGGTACTATCGAAACATGTCTCATATTCTCATGAGTATTGAATATGTGAGTTGATGATGAGGGATTAGTGGCCTTATTTTTTTCCAAGGATTACATCATCCACATGACAACATAGGGATTGAATGTCTGTTTGGTGGATAGATTGTAACATCTGGTTACTCATCTATCATTAATTTATTTATCCTCATCATTGATTTACTTTTCTCAATGTCTATATAGGATCGAGAAGAAATTGGGAGGATACCCTTAATGGTCAAGTAATAATTTTTTGGAATCTAAGTATTTACCACCTGTTTCCCTTGGCTGCATGAGGATTTATATCTATGTTACTAGGTTACACGATGTGTAAGATCTATTTGATGAAACAAGTGAAATATATCACACTGTGAATGGTTACATATCATTAAGATATGTTTCTCATCGTGAATATAATATTTACCAGATTTTAAATTTGAGGAAGTGGATTTCATGGCATACTTGAACACCATGGACATCAAACCATGTAATTCTTGGTGACAATTGACCTTCCACTTTTCTATTTCTCTCATATAAAATATCATATCCAATGACTTTGGAAGACTTCATTAGTTATAAATTAATATGTTATATGTTTGATCTTTGTAGTAGTTGCTGTGCATCTCTATGGGTAAGTGATATTTTATCTTCTCTATTTCCATTAATCATTATATCTTCATTGGGATACATTATCAGATTCATTGAACTATGTTGGTGTTTTCTATTTTCTTTCCCTACGATACATTATGTGATCCAATTCTGGAGGTTGTTCCTTTGTTGGTTGTGGTGTGGTGAGAGTTTTTTCATAATGTTTTTTGGTTTTCTAATTTTTATTGATCCATTTTTCCCTAATTAAACAAATATTGTTATGTGGATTGGATTCAATGTCTTTTTTACACATCATTTGGTTTTCTTTGTTGGTGGAACCCATTGTGGGCTTGTTCAAACCAAGTTTTGAGGTGGGTGGTTTAGTCTCTAGCCTATGGTGTCGAAGCTTGTTGTCCTTGATTTAAAAAATGATTTATATATAGAATTGGATTTATAGGTTTTTTTGTTAAAACATGTTTTGAAATAATTTTTTTCCCTTTGTTGCTGATAAACGGAACGAAAATTCATATTGACAAGGAATAGAAATTTGAATTAGGACATTGTTTTGAAATGGGTTCTCAAAGAATTTGAATGGATTTGTGAAACCTACTTCATCGGTTATCTAGGGTACTTAGGTGGAAGGTTTATCTTGAAGCCACCATTCGTGTTTTGAGATTATTAAAAGGTTTTATCGTGGGGTTTGACTTCGTTTCCTTGGTGCATTGTTCTAGGGGACTGATATTCGATCTTTTTTTATAGGGTGGATGTCATAGGGTTTTGTTGTACTTCATAGTCATGTGATATAGAAACAATAATTTTTACATGATTGATCATGGTATAAGTATACAACTAGTATGACATATAGTGATCATTGGCCTTGATACATTTACATTTGTTTTATATTTTTTTTATCTTTGTTATTTTATACATGAAACGTATGTATATTCATGGGTAATATGAGGTTGAAAATATTCTTGGAAATTAAAATACATGGATTTTTTTATAATTACGATATAGGGGAATTAATTACCATGTTTTATATAAAACATCATCATTACTTATAATTCCATGTTATATTTAAAAATAGAATAAATGAATTGTTGAATGGTGACTAGCTATAGAAGACATGCATTTGATCTTAATGAAATTGTTAGCTCCAAACTAGTATACCTCGTCACTGGTGAATAACCCACTGTAAGTCTTACTTTATAGGGAACATCAATAAACTTATATAAGGAAGTGATGTTTCATGTCATGTAGGTTGGGCAGCTGGTGGTGAGATGGTAGGAGTTCATCCATGCTATCACATGGAGGAGTTATTTGGTTCTGGTCTTTTATAGTTGGACTTGTCCTTTGGGGTTTCAGTTACATTTACAATTGTTTTACTTCAATTTTATTTTATATATTATAGAATATATTTATTAGTATTCCACTATTTATTTACATTCTATGTGTATATATATTAGAAGGGTTTTTATAGGTCAAGTGAAATCGTTTCCTCTGGGTTGTTGATCGATTCCCGAGTGCTTGTCACCAGCCTATGGGGTTATGAAATGTCCTTTATGTATGTGATATATTGGTTTGGGTTTCAGTTTTGAGGGTAACTTATGTCAATTTATTATAGTAATAATTATTTAATAATTATATAAAATTAACCTTCTTACATTCCACTATGTGTGGGGGATATGATGACATTGCTAATGTATATAGAGACTATCTCTTTACAAAGAGATGTGATTCATTTTTCATGTACTCATTATATGGTTGGTAATAAAGATAAATTTAATGAATATTTGTGAAATTTATGACCCAATATAAATCTAGAAATATAATATCACACCTAACTTCTTACCTACCAAGCTATTAGAATATAATAATATCTCTCGGGCATACATATATGCTACTGCATTTATGTAGAGATGTAGAATGTTTCACATTTTATTTTTACAAGGATGATAATAAGGATGGATTTGAATATATAAATTTAATATAATATAATAATTATTCTTGAAAGATAAATTTAAATGTATTTTCCTTTGTTTCATCCAACGAGAAAATGGAAACAATGCTCATGCATAATTACATCCTACCATCTCAATGAACTGTGTAATAGATTTTATATCATTCAATTTTATAGATTACTATAAATACATATATAATGAATATATGTAGAATTTATTTCTTGGTTTAAATTATTTATATGGGGTAACAGTTATCAATGTAAAATTTCCCAAAATTCCCCATCAAAACATACATGAAAAATAATGTGGTTATTGCCCTAAACATGATTCTAACATGTAATTGTAAATAATGGCATCATAAAAGGTAATATGTAATCATATATGGTATGAAATATATAATTACGGTTCTAGAAAATGTCTATTATAAATATATATATATTTTATAAGAGGTTTGAATGTATAAAAAGGATGTCGAAGCTGAGGAATTAATTTTCTTATCTTGCTTTTACTTCAGCGAGACGTATTCCATTTTAACAACTTAATTATTTTATATTGTTTATATACTACCCATTTGAAATTTAAAATCATAAAAAACATTGTATTATTGGTATTTAATGTTTTTTAGAACATATTTGTTTCATGGGTCATATGACTCAAATATTACCAAAGTTGTAAATGTTTTTTTATTATCTCATCCTTTATCATGATTTTTTATGATTAAATTTATAATGTTGAAATATTAGGATGTATCACTCAGGAAACACATGAATTTTTTCCACATCTTAATATTAATGTACTTTTAAAGTAATCTTACCATTTTCTCTCTAGGTTACATAAAATTACTGATAATTTTTTTAATAAAAGAAGTATTATTTATATTTTTTTCCAAACATTCTTTTCTTATACATTTCCCTGATTTATTTAAAAAAATTAAAAATGTTTCTAATATTCTAGAAGATATTTATTAAATACATTCTAACCCATGATTGGATGTAATGACCCGGACCTCTTTGGTCCATTCTATTGTTAAAAAAGAAGGTTATGAAGTGTTCTGGAGGGTAAAATGGACTTTTCCCGCACTTTCCAGAATCATGTATGTACACGTCGTGTAGTGTGAGTACACATCGTGTACCATCTTGACGGGTATACCCCATGTTGAAGTCTGTTTCCTTGCCATGTGAAATAAATGGGTACATGACGTGTACCCCATACTACATGTCGTGTAGTCCCTCCCCACCTATGTGTTACCCTCAAGCCATGTGTTGACCAGTCAATGGACGCGTGCCGCGTTGAAGGCCATGTTGGAAGCCGCGTGGTGACCATGTGAAATGGTTGGGTACACACAATGTACAATAAAGTACAGGCTATGTACTTTTTCTTTTCTAGCCTATAAAATGAGGGGTCCCCTCCTCCTTTTCATCTCACCCCTCTCCTCCCCATTCCTCGTAGAATAGCTCTCCCAAGAGATTTGAAGACTCCTTTTCTTCCATAAATTTTTCATCTAAGCTCCGATATACGATCCGTCAGCGGCCACAGGATCGTAACGACGAGGCGGAAATTCTAATATTCGATCCGTTGTCCTTCCTTCATCCTTTCCTTTATAAATTCCACCAGAGGAGGATTTTCTGGGACTCGACAGAAGTGGCAGATGCCAACGGACGTCTTCTAAAGTTGATCCGGGGGAGCATTGTGATCCGAACATGTTGAAGTAGGGATCTTACCTTCGTCTCTCTAAATTGTAAATCATGAGGGGTGGGTTTCCCCTGGATTATTTGAAACACTTTTAAACCGGTTTAATGAAGATAGTAACTGGCTTATATATCGGGGTTGGGATGTTTTTGATTACTGGTACATTATTTTTATATCCTGTGATATTATTGTGTGAATTGAATAGGATTCTGACTACTGAAAAAAAAAATCATTGGGGGACTTTGATTGTGCAATTAAATGTTGACCTATAATTTTAGACAGTTTTTGTTAATAGAACTTTATTGAATGTGGAATTTGGTTAATCACGTATAGTTGGCTGATTTAAAATTAGGAACCCTTGTGTGATCACTCGAGTTGAACAAAATGGAATAATGAACATGTGGGTGTTGGCTTGGATATGTGGTATGTGATGGGGGTGTTTTGTTGGTTTTTATGGATTGGGTGAGCAGCGGGGTTGTGGTTGGCTTGGTTATGGGTTGGTGTGAATACAATGTTTGAGATGGGAAATGGGGCTGCGATAAATGGTACTAAAGGGATAAAGATGTACAGTTTTTAGTGTGATTGTGGTTATGCTGGTTTGCAGCAGGGCTATAGGGATGGGTTTAAATGTGAACGAACTATGGTTTGTGAATAATAAATAAAATTTGGAGGAGTTAATGAATGGTGGGTCATGGTAATGGAACATGATTAAAAATCAATGGGTTTTTTGGTTAATAAGAAGTGTTTTGTTGTACTGGTTTTGTTTTCCTAATTTGATTTGTGGATGGCAGGGTCATGCTTCAGGAACGATTTATGTGGTTGGTTGTGGATTGTTTCCCTGTAGTTAAGGAACTAATAAACTAATTCTTCTAAAACGTGAAAACCTAAATGGGTTTAGGGTTGTTTGTGGTATGCATGCTTCATAGTAGCAGTGCCAAGCCACGTGATTAGTTTCTCTGTTTAAATCCATAGGATGGGTTGTGTGTTTGGTATACATATATGTATCTGTATTATTTGTGTTTTATCACACCCCACACATGTTGAGAACTTAGTGTCGAACACTCCCATTTCATGGGAGAGGGTGTTTTACCCTTAGTTACTAGCTCATTCATGCTCCTTCTTCCCTATGATGTGATGGCTTGAGGTGACCTTACACCCAAGACTCTTCGGGTAGGTTTCGATTGGGGTGGTTTTAGCCCAACATATTTTAGGAAGGTTTTACTATTTCCCATGAATCTTCACGATGAGGCCCAGGTTTGTGCGGGTGGGATACATGGTTGTGAGGCCCAGGTGTGTGTGGGCGGGATACGTGGTAGGGAGGCCCTGGTGTGTGTGGGCGGGATATGTGGTTGTGAGGTCTAGGTGTGTGTGGGTGGGATACGTGGTTTTGAGGCCCAGAAGTGTGCAGGCGGGATACGTGGTTTTGAGGCCTAGGTGTGTGTGGGTGGGGAGAGTGTGGCAGCGTCTGAATATTCACCTTTAGGAAGAGCAACTAATTAAAGGGAAATGGTGTGGGGTACCCAATACTCTTGCTTCTTATATACTACTACCACTTGTGATTGTGTTTTTGTTGAGTGTGGCTGGTGAGGATTGGTGGATAGAATTCCTTGCTAGGTTTCTTCTGTTGTTCTCATGGGACATTAGGATGGATCCCCACTTGTGAATGAGAGATTTAGGTTTCCCTACTGATTATACTTGTATGCAAACCCTACGTTTACTTTTAGGTTTCTAGGAGGACTACCTGGGCCGTTCGGGACCCTACAAGTCAGACAGTTGGAGTTGTTGTAGTTTTTGTACTCTTGTTTTCTTTAGGTATTGTACTTTTGAGCATTCTTTTACTTGTACCTTGTTTTAGAACTATTTAAAAATGCATGTGGGATTGGTTTGGGTTTATTTATATACACTTGTTCTTTTCCCTTTTGGTGGTTGACTTGTCCTATTTCCCAATCTTAAAATAATATAATGGGTAATGCCTCACATATTTGTGAAAACTCATACCCTTGGTGCTAGTTGCCACTCCTGGGCCTACTGGAGGGGGGAATTAGGGGTCATTATCTCCCTTTCACCATTGACAGCTGAAGGGCGGCATCATTGGTGGGAGGGGGTCATGAAAGACTGGTATCAGATGTGATGGTTGAGAGATTGGATGGAGTCTGGAGTCAGGCAGAGTGAGGATTTCATAGGATGGTAGGGAAACAGTGTTGGTTAATCCTGGTTTGTGACATAGGCCAGGGAGGACCGCCTAGGACACGGGATTTTAGGCCCCCTCGTGATCTGATCCAAGGACTCTGAGCCTACCGAATGACCAAGTAAGACTACATTGATTGAAGGGTAGAGACCCCAGAGAAGGTACATGCATCATCATTATTGTGTTTTACTTGATTTGGGTGTTCTGGGAATGAAATTGAAATAATAATGATAAAATAAATCCTTGAGAAATTTCCTTACTACTTGGGCATAGGTGATATTTGTTTACCGTACATCTATGGCACCTAGACATCATCCCCGGGTGGCTCAGACGGTCGAGGCCCAGTAGATTCAGGCGGTCGATCAGTTGAGGATTGACAGATAGGAGGATGATACCCAGTGGTAGAAGACTCTCTGTTCTTTCCGGCGGCAGACCCTCAAGAAGTACGAGGGTAGTACTTCAGATATGGATACAAAAGCATGGATTAAAGAGCTATAGAACTCTTTTACCTTGATTCGTGATCCGAAGGAGTACTGGGTTCCCCTAGCAGTCAGTCAGCTGATAGTTGCGGTGTGACAGTGGTGGACTCTCTACCTCGGAGAGAGGATAGAGGCAGAGGTTCCATGGGATGCCTTTGAGAAGGAATTATGAGATGAATTCCTTTCTTCTATGATCATGGTGGAGAAGGGGCAGGAGTTACTCTCCCTTTAGAAGGGGAGTATATCAGTATGTGAGTTGGGGATCAAGTTCAAGGATCTCTTGTGCTTTTCTCCGGATCTCTTTCCGAATGAGGAGTCTTGGGTGATAAATTTGGAGGAGGTGCTTCGTCCTTCACTCCAGTATGCTGTCACCCCCTTCACCCTTCCGACGTACTTGGCAGTACAGAAGAAGGAAGAGGTTGTAGAGAGGATGCACTCATAGGGAGATGCACCATGTGAGGGGATCCAGCCAGGTTCGTCGAAGGGGAAGGCAGTCAGTAGCAGGTCTCCTACGATGGGACCTTCCAAGTTTAGGCCAGTGGGGAGCATGCCCCATCAGTTCCATTTTAGATCTTCAGGTCCTCGTCCCTTTTTCACGATCCCATGACCGACGTGTTTTTTTGTGGAGGTTTTGGGTACATTCAGAGTCGGTGCCTGACCCGAGCACAGTACGGTGGAGGTGGGAAGGTTCAGCGCCCACCTCAGCATGACCAGTTTCCAGCGAGGCCCTTCCAGCAGCAGCACGACCATGCTCCTCCAAGGGCAGACATTGTGGAAGGAGGCCGGCCATAGGGTGCTCCTCAGGGACCTCGACCAGGGCGTGGTCGGGGAGGTGGACGACATCAGAGAGGCAGAGGTGTTGGGCGTGGACAGTTGCACGCAACAGAGTTTATAGCTCTGGGAGGACCAGAGGTGGTGCGAGGTATGATTTGTTTTTTCAGCACTCTCGCTTCTACTTTGATAGATTCGGGATCTTCACACTCATTTGTCTCACTTGGTCTATCCCATGTTTTTGGAATAGAGGTAGACAGACTTTCTGTACCACTTGTGATGAGTACACCAGTTAGAGGCCAGACCAGCATATCTTTTGTTTTCCGGGGATGTGGGATGACGTTGGGACCACATAGATCTAGTGGGGACCTTCTTCTGTTACATATGCAGCCATACGATGGCATCTTATGCATCGATTGGTTGTTTTCCATTAGTGCCGTTATCGACTGCTTCCGAAGAAGGGTCGTGTTCTCCGATGTGGATTTGCAACGTGTATCTTTCAATGGCGAGAGGAGCTATCAGGCGGGAAGCCGGTGTGTGGAGTCTCTATTTTCCTTGTTCGGTGAGCTATCAGTGGTTACATCTGATACATAGATGATGGATGTCCCGAAGGTTGTTTGGGAAGTCCTCGATGTTTTTCCCGAGGTGGTTGTGACTCTACCCCCCGAAAGTGATGTTTAGTTCGGGATAGACTTACAGCCTGGTGCCCGTCCGATTTCGATGGTCCCTTATCAGATGGCACCTCTGGTGTTGCGGGAGTTGCAGATTCCGATTGACGATCTAATGGAGAAGGGTTTGGTTCGACCCAGGGTATTGCCATGGGGTGCTCGAGTTTTGTTCGTGAAGAAGGCAGATGGTGGTCTCAGTCTATGCATAGTCTATCGAAGGTTAAACTAGGTAATGGTCAAGAACTGTTACCCCCTTACAAGGATAGATGATCTCTTCAACCAACTGAGGGGAGTAGGTTGGTTTTAAAATATTGATCTACGATCTGGATATCATCAGCTGAGGGTAATGGATATTGACATCTCGAAGACGGCTTTCAGGTGTAGGTATGGGTATTTTGAGTTTGTTGTGATGCCGTTTGGAGTTACAAATGCAATGGCTGTGTTCATGGGACTTATGGACTTTGTCTTCCGAGAGCTTCTGGACCGGTTCATCATTGTGTTTATCGATGACATCCTGATCTACTGAAGATCAACGGAGGAGCACATAGAGAATCTTAGGGCAGTCTTGGAAGTCCATCGACACCTCCAGCTTTATCGGAAATTGTTGAAGTGTAAGTTCTTAACATAAGAAGTACACTTCCTTTGGCACTTAGTGTCTTAGCATGGAGTGTCAGTGGACTTGTCAAAGGTAGAGGTAGCTGTTTCTTGGGTAGCACCCAAGAGCTAGGCAGACGTTCATAGTTTCCTGGGGTTAGCAGGTTACTATCAGAAGTTCGTTTCAGACTTCTCTCGAGTTGTTAATCCATTGACAGCTTTGACTAGGAAGAACCAGGTCTTCCTATGGAGAGAGCAATGCCAGAAGTCTTTCGACTAACTAGAGGAGAGGTTGGTCAGTGTACACATACTCGGGTTTCCAGAGGAAGGGTTGTTGTATGAGCTATTTTGTGATGATTCCGACCTTGGACTTTGGTGCGTGCTGATGTAGAAGAAGTTAGTGATCTGTTATGGGTCTAGTTAGTTACTCCCTCATGAATGTAACTATGCTGTCCATGACCTAGAGCTTCTAGTAGTAGTTTTCTCACTGAAGTTGTGGAAACATTACCTATTTGCGGAGTGAATTGTGGTTTTCTCAGATCACAAGAGCCTGTATCATATCTTCTCTCAGCATGACATGAAATTATGGTAGTAGAGATGGGTCGAGTTTCTCCAAGACTATGACTTTGAGATCTCTTACACTATAGGTAAGGGAAACATTGTGGTTGATTCCCTGAGTAGGAAGTCGCATAAGGAAGTGGTTTAGGAATCCACTGATGCTTGGAAAGCGATGGGAGAGTTCACCGCCTTGCACTTGGATGCAAGAGTAGAAGGTGTTAGAGGTTGTTTGTTTCATATGACGGTGCAGTCCTCCTTGTTGCAGTTGTTGGAAGAGTCAAAGTGGGGGGACTCTGAGGTGTATGTAATGCATGATCGTGTTGATCCGGGAAATGCTCCAGAAGAATGGTCAGAGTATAGCCGAAATCAGATGCTTTTCCATGGAAGGTTGTTTGTTTCGGAGGTGATGCATGAGGCACTTCTCTGTGAGTTCCATAGATCATCCTTGGCGGTACATCCAGGAGTTTCAAAAATGTACCGAGGCCTGAGGGAAGAGTCTTGGTGGCCCAAGGTGAAATGGGCAGTGGAAGAGTTTGAGGTTAAATGACTAGTGTGTCAGAAAGTGAAGGTTGAACACCATGTTCCCAGTGGCTTGTTTCATCCTTTAGATGTCCCCGAGTGGAAGTGGGATGAAATATCAATGGACTTCGTCATAGGAATACCCAGATATCAGGGTGTTTATAATGCTATCTGGGTAGTGGTGGATCGACTGATGAAATTATCTCACTACATAGAAATTAAGGAGTCGGGCCTGGTGAGTACCTTATCACAGAGGTACATAGATGAGGTGGTGCGTTTACATGGAGTTATAAAGACTATTGTCTCAGATCATCATACTCGGTTTACCTCACGAGTCTAGAGGGGGTTACATCATGCGTTTGGCACCCAGCTCTGCCTTAGCACTGCTTTTCACGCCCAGACCGATGGACAGATAGAGCGGACTATCCAGACGTTGGAGGACATGCTGCGAGCATGCATTCAGGATTTCAGAGGATCATGGGTACGACACTTGCCTTTAGTAGAGTTTTCCTACAACAACAGATTCCACTCTACTATTGGCATGACACCGTTTGAGGATCTGTATGTAAGACCATGCCATTCACTGATTTTCTGGGTTGAGTTTGGTGAGACAGGTGATCTTGGGAAAGAGATAGTGCAGAGCACCACAGAGAAAGTCCAGCTTGTACGTGAGAGAATGAAAGCAACTCAGGACCAACCGGTGTCTTATGCTGATCGTCAGAGGGGGCCCTTAGAGTTTGAGGTGGGAGATCATGTGTTCTTGAAGGTTTCCCCTCGACAGGGGTAGTTGAGGTTTGGGAAAGGGATCAAGATCTCACCTTGGTTCATCGGACCTTTTGAGGTGTGGAGGCGAGTCCGCGAGGTGGCATATCATCTTGCCCTTCCACCTCAGTTGGAGAAGGTTCATGACGTCTTCCACGTATCCCAGCTTCTTCCGTACATACACGACAACTCTCACATTACCTACTGGGGAGAGTTAGATATGGGAGACAACACAAACTTTTAGGAACGAACAGTCAGAATCGAGGACCGTAAAGAGAAGGTGCTCCGTGGACAAACCATTCGGTTGGTTCATGTGTTGTGGAGGCATGGCGGCCTTGAGGAGAGCATTTGGGAGTGGGAGTCCCACATGCACTCTCAGTACCCAGAGTTGTTTTGAATTATGTTTTCCCTTGTTCTTCTGATATTTTTGTTGATGTTATACTTCAGACCTTTGATATATGGAATGTTTGTCTTATCGATTTTGAGATGTTTTGGTTTCTTGTTCTCTGGAAGTGTGTAACATGTCCAAAAGGAAAAACATGACCCTTAATTGAGATGCATTTATGCCGATGTGATTAACCCCGTGCAGGGGAGTCAGTGATGCCTAAAGCAGATAACATCTCGACATAGGAGAGGGAATTCCTAACACCTATGACAGGGGTCGTTGGTTGGGTTCCTTTTATAACGAGAACCATACGAGGTATCTTGTTGGGTTTATCTGGGTTGGTTTTTGAATTCAATGGGAAGAGAATGTTTTAAGAGGTATCTGATGTAATGGCCCGGACCTCTCCAGCCAATTCCTTTTTCAAAAAAGAAGGTAACAAAGTGTTATGGAGGGTAAAATGGACTTTTCCCACACTTTCCAGAATTTTGTAACTACACGCCGTGTAGTGTGAGTACACGTCGTGTACCATCTTGCTGGGTATACCCCATGTTGAAGGTTGTGTCCTTGCCCTGTGAAATAAATGGTTATACGTCGTGTACCTCATACTACACGCCGTGTAGTCCCTCCCCGCATAGGCTTTACCCTCAAGTTGTGTTATGACCAGTCAACGGCCGCGTGCTGCGTTGAAGGCCGTGTTGGAAGCTGCATGGTGATCGTGTGAAATGGCCAGGTACAGGCTGTGTACCATAAATTACACGCCATGTACTTTTTCATTTCTCACCTATAATAGGAGGGGTCCCCTCCTCCTTTTCAACTCACCCCTCTCATCCGCATTCCTCTGAGTAGAGCTCCCCCAAGAGACTCGAAGGATCCTTTTCTTCCATAACATCTTCGTCCGAGCTCCGATTTACGATCCGTCTGTGGCCACAGGATCGTAACGATGAGGCGGAACTTCTGAACTTGGATTAGTTGTCCTTACTTTGGCCATTCCATTCCAACTTCCACCCAAGGAGGTTTTTCTGGGACTCTACAGAAGTGACGGACGCCGACGGATGTCTTCTAAAGTTGATCCGGGGGAGCGTTGTGATCATAACCTATTGAAGTAGAGATCTTACCTTCATCTCTCTAAATTGGGCATCATGGAGGGTGGGTATCCTCCTGTTTATGTGAAACACTTTTGAACTGGTTTAATAAAGATAATAACTTGCTTATATAACAGGGTTGTGAAGTTTGTGATTACTGTTACATTATTTTTATATCCTGTGATATTATGTGGTGAATTGAATAGGCTTATGCCTATTGAAAATCATGGTCATTGGGGGCCTTTTCATTCAAAATTAAATGTTTCCCTATATTTCTAGACCGTTTCTTTTTTAATGGAACTTTGTTGAATGTGGAATTTGGTTATTCATCTAGAGTTGGCTGATTTAAAATCTGAAACCCTTGTGTGATCACCCCAGTTGAACAAAATGGAATAATGAACCTGTGGGTGTTGGCTTGGATACATGGCATGTGATGAGGGTGTTTTGTGTGTTGTTGTGGATTGGGTGAGTAGTGGGGCTGCGTTTGGCTTGGTTATGGGTTGGTGTGAATACTATGTTGGAGAAGGGCAGTGGGGCTATGATAAATGGTATTAAAAGGATAATGATGTACGAGTTTTGGTGTGATTGTGGTTATGGTGGTTGGCTGCAAGGATGCAGGGATGGGTTTAAATATGATTGAACTATGGTTTGTGAATAATAAATAAAATTTGGAAGAGTTAATGAATGGTGGGTCATGGTAATGGAATGGGATAAATAATCAATGGGTTGGTCGGTTAGTAAGAAGGGTTTTGTTGTGTGTCATGTGTTTTCCTAACTTGATTTGTGGATGGTGGGGATATGCATCACGAACGATTGATGTGGTTGGTTGTGTATAGTTTCCCAGTACTTAAGGAACTAATAAACTAATTATTCTGAAACGTGAAATCCTAAATGGGGTTGGGGTTGTTTTTGGTAATAATTCATCATAGTAGCAGTGTCGAGGAACGTGCTCAATTTCTCTGTTTGGAAGCCATAGGTTGGGTTGTGTGTTTGGTATAGATATATGTATATGTATCTTTTTTGATTTATCGCACCCCACCCATATTGATCACTTAGTGTCAAACACTCCCATTTCACGGGAGATGGTGTTTTACCCATATTTACTAGCTTCTTCCTGCTCCTCCTTCCCTCAGATGTGATGGATTGAGGAAACCTTACACCCAAGACTCTTCAGGTAGGTTCTGATTGGGGTGGTATTATCTCAAGACTCTTCGGGAAGGTTTTACTATTTCCCATGAATCATTGGGATGAATTCCAGGTGTGTGTGGGCAGGATACGTGGTTGTGAGACCCAGGAGTGTGCAGATGGGATATGTGGTTGTGAGGTCCAGGTTTGTGCGGGTGCGATACGTGGTTGTGATGCCCAGTGTTTTGCGGGTGGGATACGTGGTTTTGAGGCCCAGGTGTGTGTGGGTGGGATACGTGGTTGTGAGGCCCAAGTGTGTGCGGGCGGGATACGTGGTTGTGAGGCCCATGTGTGTGCAGTCTAGATATGTGGTTGTGAGGCCCAGGTGTGTCCGGGCGGGATACGTGGTTCTGAGGCCCAGATGTGTGCTGGCGGGGAGAGTGTGGCAGCATCAAGATGTTCGCCATTAGGAAGGGAAGCTAACTAAAGGTAAATGGTTCTTGGTACCCAATACTCATTCTTCTTATACACTACTTCCTCTTGTGATTGTGTTTTTGGTGAGTGTGGCTGGTGAGGTTGGGTGGATATAATTCCTTGATAGGTTTCTTCTGTTGTTCTCATGGGACATTAGGATGTCTCCCCACTTGTGCACGAGAGCTTTAGGTTTCCCTACTGAGTATACTTGTATGCTCACCCAACATTTACTTTCAGGTTTCCAGGAGGACTACCAGGGCCATACGGGACCCTAATAGTCTGACATTTGGAGTTGTTTCAGTTGTTGTACTCTTGTTTTCTTTTGGTATTGTACTTTTGAGCTTTCATTTACATGTACCTTATTTCAGAACTATTTAAACATGCATGTTGGATTGGTTTTGGTTTATTTATATACACTTGTTCTTTTAATTTTTGGTGGTTACCTTGTCCTATTTCCCGATCTTAAAATAATAAAAAGGGTAATGCCTCCCATATCTGTGAAAACTCATACCCATGGTGCTAGTTGCCACCCCGGGGCCTACTGGGGGCGGGACTTAGGGGTCATCATCTACCTTTCACCATTGCCAGCTCTGGAGGGGCATCTTTGGTGGTAGAGGGTCGTGACATTGGACTTTTAAATTGAAATTTATTCTATGTCTCCCTATCATTTTCTAAAAAATTACATCTTGACTTTTTACCCAAAATGTGAAAAGATTCTTTTTTACCACTATATATGTGAACGTAATTTCTCACTCTTAGGACCTTACATAATTTTCAATCTTCCTTTACATTTTTACAATGTTATTTTAAGATAAAAATTTTCCCTTAATATTTTAGAAATTTTAGTTTTTATAAGTGACTTTCAATGTGAAAAGATGTTTCCATTAAAAAGATTTAGTGTCCTTTTTATGGTATTTTTATTAATAAATAAGAAAATTTTTAATTTTAATTATAATCCACCAGTAATATATTTTTATGATACCATACATATTATTTATATAGATGGTTTTTGATCAGTTTGACTGTGGATGTAATATTTTGATACCATTCTCTATATTACCCTGAATGGATTATAATCATTTTTATTTATTGGGTAATTTATTATCATGTCATATCTTGGTTTTTAATTTCAATAGTTATTTTAATAATGTTTCAGTAGTTTCATATGAAAAATTAATTGGACATAGTAGGTGGTAATATGGGGCCTCTATATCGGTTCGATGCATTAGTATGTCTCATGAGACAATCTAGCTTGGGTATTTGGTTGAGCCAATACCCATTTAGGTAAGATTTCATCGCATATGTACTTGATGATTTTGTTATGATCTCTGGAATTTTTAATTCCATCATTTTTATGTTAGTTATTTATATTCCTTGTGATTATTTGATAAGTTAGAATATCGTGGTTAAGATTCAAGATAATGTGATTTTTTCTATAGCATTATCTTCTTATAATTTATTCCAACCATATTACTCTTCATATTAAATATACAGATTAAATTTAAATTGTTTTTGTTATTTAACATTCCATATTTATTCTTTATTGTATTAATGATAGATTCTACTGTATATATACCCTTACTGAGTGTTATATCTCTCCCATTTCTTTTGTTTCATTTCCCAAGGATACTAGGAAATATATTATGATTGATATTAAGGGACATTATAGAGGGAATAAGGATGATCTATTAGAGAATATTCTTTTCTTATCTTTTGTTTTCAATGTTATGTGGAATTAAACATAATATATATCATACAAAAACTAATATACTATTTATTCCATTGTGATGTTATTCAATATATCTTATGCATTTTGAATAAATTAATCACCAAATCATGGATACTAGGGTTGGTGTCTATTTAATATATATATTTTTATACATACATTTAAATTACCCTTTATCTAATTCCCCTATATATTTTTTCACTTAGGTCCCAATGTAATGTATCATGTTTTCCAATACCTTCTATACATGTGTAATCATACCATATATTTATAAACTCATACATGATGTGGATCAATACTCATACATACCAATACCACCCCCATTTAGAGTATACATTTCTGATTTGAATTATTCTATAATATACACACAAGAATAATAACCATACCCACATTAAATAATATCTCATAACCATATAGTAAGACAGAAATACATAACCTCTTGTGTATCATGAAATATACATAAATCGACCATTTTCCTCACATAGGTATACCTATAATAAATATATTAAAATCATCTATGATAGATTTATATTAAATAAACTCAAATCACTACAAATCTCAGATATATATGAGATAATCCTAAAAATCACAATGCCAGTGTGAGAAAATACCCTATACATTCATTCATAACATCCAAAATATTCTTATACATCATGAAATATGTTATGGGTGAGTACAGAATTTTGATTAATATGTAATCTATTCCCTCAAAACAAGACAATTATAAAAACACCTGAAACCATTTTGCATCAAAAGAACCCAACTCTAGTGGTTGTTTATAAGAATCAATTAAAAATAGTGATATTATAACACACAACCAGTCTGATGTCAACTACCCTAACCTTGAATTGAAATATAGAAAAAATGCCTCATGGGAACATAATTTCCATCTCAAAAACTAAAAATCAAATGTTGAACTATGTATAAAATATTTAGTGTTCATCATCATGAATCATCATGTAATTTAACGATTAACATATACATTATAAAATCCATTATCATTATCTTGTTTAAAAATATTCATTAACCATAAAAATCAATGTTTCATATATAATTCCAATTTCAATTATAGATTCTCAGTACAATCCATTGTAGAGTTAATCGTAACCAAATACATGGTCTCTAATTAAATAAACCCTAACATCATTAACACATATTCCCATAAATTCATTTAAATTTTATCTACCAGTTAAAAATTCGATATATTCTATGAAACAATCTAATAAACCATATAAAAAATACACCTGTAGTGCATTAATAAAACCATAGTGAGGTAAAAATGTATCACAACCTCCTATATTCAATAAAAACAACCACCAATTTTCATAAAAATGGGATATTATAGCTCTCAGCATATATTGACCATCCTGGTCTCACTCCCACCACTATTACAAACCATCCCTTACGTTACACCATCACCATCATCAAGACACTACCACATTATGATAAAAAAAATTCCCTTATTAAATTATCCAACCAGCCTTGAATTCCCATGTCGAAACAATGGATTGGATCTAATATCCTATGATATATTCATCGAAACAAAATATATAACTAAAAAAATATAAATGGGAAACCAAGGGAATAACATCATAGCACACTATATATAGAAATCAAGTCTAAGAATCATAACAACAGAAAACATTTAATCCTAAAAATATAGTTTACTATCATGAATTAATCAATTATTTATGTGTTGGTTCTAACAAAAAACTTTAAAAATCAAGATCTAACAAAATATATGAAAATTAATAGACATACTGAAAACATAATTAATCATGTTAATTATTTTGATGAAGAATAATATTCTAAATTCATGGGATTAATTCATTATTCCATTCATTTTACTATACTTACATTGTTATCTGTATTTGAATCATTCTAAATTTGTTAAAGAACAACAATAATCTCACCAATGTTAAATCACATTAACATGAACATTACATGAGTCAACCATCATTATTAATCTATAATATAACATTCATGCGATCAGTGAAACCTTTATAAAATATTCTAATTCATAGTTTTGAGTTTTTTCTTCATCGATGAAAATCTCATCTATATATCCATAATAGCAAATGCATAATAATTCTTCATCAAAACATATGATATTTTTTTTTATAAAAACCAGTCCATGATATGAAGTTCCAAGTAATTCCATATAGTAATGGAGGAATAAGGGCATTACACCTCCATGAATGAAGGAAACTACCCTAAAATCTAACCATAATAAATCCAAATTAAACCATGATATGAATTTGGAAAAACTCAGAGAAACCTCCCTACAATGATATGTAGGAAAAAAGGAATCAATAATAAAGACTTTACAGGATAATAGGAGTTATTTTTTTTGACAGAGGAATTAATACCCATAAATACAAGGATATAATCCACTATGAGAAGAAAAAAAGGCACAAAAATGGGTCTAGGGTTTATATAGGTTTTAGAGAAAAGAAACAAATTTTTAAACCAAGAGAGATTGATACTCTATTTATAGAATAGTGTTGAATGGTCTTCACCATGGTGTAGAGGTCAAAACCAATAACATGGTGTCTCTGTTCAATGATAGATTCAAATACTCCATAATTATAAATTTCTATACCCCTCCCTCCTCATGATGTATGTGTCTCCCAGTTAAAATGGGTTTAACGATCACCCTGACATATTAGAATCCAACATGGTCGTGGATCCCTCGATAGTGAATCCCCTCGGATTGCCACTGTGGCATTAAAATATTACTATATATATTTTTAACACACCAAAAAATGGTCCATGTAATCTAAAAAAACATTATCCATTTCTATATTTCCTCTATAGAATCATCTCTCCTCAATGTAGCTCTGTCACTGCCACCAAAATAGCCGTTATGACCTTCCCTTCATTCCATAGCGACACTCGCTAAGAAAGAAACTAGTGAAACAATAATTTCTCCATTCACATGGTTTTATAAGGTCTCCTTCACAAACATACAAATAACCACTCAATCAAATTTAGGATCCACTATAGCATGTTGATCCTCTACAGAAAGGTTGCTCACTAAACCAAGCATTTCTTACCCAGCTTCACCAATTCTCCAAAACACTTAAGTCATCAGACCTACAACACCAAAAATTAAAACTACATGTGTGTAGATCCCTTCAACATTATAATAAAACAAATCAAACACCACACACCTCAAAAATAGTGTCTAAAACCATTGGTTCAACAAGTACCTCAACATCTACATCCCACAACAGTATATTCAAAATGGGTATCACCATGACCACCACCATGCCTATAACCAAATAAATTTTATAGCTTGAAAATCATAAAACACTACCCCAAACATATGAATCACAATTAAACTCCCTCAAAAAACCTCCAAACCCCATAAAATGTGAATCGATGGATTCATGAATGTTTGGCCCCCACCATAACTCCTTCATCACTGAAAAGTTATCATCAAATTTCAATTAATTTCAAGGATACCTATGACTAGAAAGATCCCAAAACAAATCCAAACCTTGAAATATCAATTTAAATAGGCTATAGGTTATTTAAATAGGATTTATAAGGAATCCCATACGTGGAAAATGATCTAACCATATATTATGAGTCCAGTCCATAGTAGACCACTCAAACTAATCCATGAGAGTCTATCCCAGGTATATCATGATATATTAACAAATTGGAGATATTTTTTGGCCTCTCATAATAAAATATATCACACACCCCTTGCTGGATAAATTGTTGGATACTAATAATATCACTTAAACAACAGCAAAATTTTCTAATACTATAAATAATCCGTTTATATTTTATCTCACACAACTAAACTATAATGGTCCTTGACCTATAACCATGAAACTAAAAGGAAAAATAATATGGCACACATAGACACTATACAAAATAATTTTTAAAATATTTTCCACCTACCATATATTTATTTGATTTATCCCATCTAATATCCTAGATTAATTCTTCTTCATTCACCAATATTTATTATATCTGACGATAGATAACAAAATAGAAAAAAAATTTGATTTATGTTGATTCAATAAATAATAGTGAGAGATATAATATATTCAATGCTATATGAGGATAAAATTTCCAAAAGTATTATACTACCATATACAAATAATTATTTGTGAAACAAATTAAGGCTCAAAATTACTAATAACGGAGGGGGAGGAGGGGTTGACCATCAAAGTAATGAAGTTAAAGGATATGGTGGTGTCCCGTATATTTTTAAAATATTAATTATTACATGAAAAGAATAGGGGTTGAGTAACCAAACTACCAATGAACCCCCACCACCATAATATTTTTGGACCACTAAATTCTAGGATGTTATGATAGTGGACCCTTTACAATGGACTTCCTATAAGAATCATTGTGGAATCCCATTAGGATTCTATTGGGATTATCTTCTACACACTAATATATATTGATTATTTTAATTCCATTAAATTTAATTTTCCCTTTTTCAACAACTAATCTACCTATAAAAACTCTACATGAATACTAAAAACATGTCTCTATCTCTCTTCCATTCAAATGCATAAATATTTAAATTTTACCAAACTCTAATTTTTATTGGAGCCTGACTAGTTTTTAAATCCCATCAACCTATGAAAATATTGATGTCACTATAAAACATTATAAATATAAATCAAAACCACTATTAATATGATATTACAATATAATTTCTTATGACCACATAATAATATAATAATTTTCAGTGCATCATTTCTTCAATCATTATTAATGGGTCAATTGGGTTCACAATATCAATTGCTATCAATAGTAATATTATTTTATATAACATCACCTTTTAAGTAATAACTAAAAATAATTTATATTGAAACTAGATGAAATAAGATCCTTCTTTTCCCATTATACACATATTTATTCCATTCTAATCATATAAAATAATATTTCAAAATTTTCTATATTTCTATTATTTTATTATTCTATTATAATTTAAATTTTACATTCCAAAAATATTATCATCAAATAAATTTATATGTATATAATTCAATAACAAACATGTTATTTGAATTCACTGAAAATATTTAATTTAATTTAACAATCTAAAAACATAAAATAGTTGGTGTAATACCATTCATAAAATATCTATTACGTATTAATTTTATAAAATCACAGATTTTCATTGCCAAGTTTCGATTTCTATATAATCAAAATTATAGTAAATATCCTATCAAATAAGAACTCGAATATTATACTTCAGTTTTAGAAATTCCATTATAATAGATCTATTCCATAAAAACAGTGATTTAGTATTGAAATATATGAGAGATATAGAAGTAAATGATCTTATGATTTTATATTTAAACTACTGATTGTATGATCAACCAAAAAAATTATTTATTAACCCTATAAAAAGTGTACCAAAATCAATAAAAGTATTCCAAAAAATAGAAATGATGTTTTTAGGATAGATAAATAGTTTTTAATGGAATATTTATGTATTTTTTAAAATAAAAACATGTAATTTAAATCCATTATCATGGTTGGTTTCATTATTTATATGAAAATTAAGAAAACAATGCAAACCTATCTTATAATTTCTTTGTAGATTCCATGATTTAATATACCATATATAAAACCATGTGACAACATAAAATTCCAGCCCACATTTATCAACAATCAAAAATCATATAAGAACTGAACTTTAAGGTTGAACACAAGTTCCATATATATCGATGTATCTAAAATTTACTTTTTAGATTATATATATGACCATTTAAAACATTAAAATTCTATAGACTATGAATATCCCATTTAAAATATAAAAATAAAACAAATAGAAATTAGAATTCTTTAAATTATATTTCATTTAAATGATTAATTTACTCAAATTCCAAAACACATAAATCATAAATAAAAAAATTAATCCAAAATCACAAACGTCACATTGAATATATTTTAAAGGATTTTGATCCAAAAATTCCAAAACATATAACTTTTAAAAGAACAAGGGAATCACAATAAACAAATCCCATAATAGTATATATCTATTTGGTAATTTTATTTATAAAAATTATCACCATATTCTTTCAACATCAAAATTTAAAAATATTATTATCAAAAAATCAAATTCTAACATCAAATTTATATATTGTAAAACATATTTAAATGAACATATGATTATAATCCTTTTTCTGAAACTCTCATTCCAAAGTAAATTCTTACTAAACATCATAATTATATTGAAAATGTACAAAGGGAAAAACACATACCAATGATACATTCTCCAAATAATATTAAATTTCATCTTTTCTCTAAACAATAATTTCATATTCTTGAATATTGAGATCACCGTAATCAAATACAATTAGATCATTATAAAAAGTCTTTTAAAACATTTAAAAATGAAATAAATTCAATAAATCACCCAAAAGGTGTTATAATTTATAATAGATTCATTAATTTTATAAAATGATCTAGTACATATGATGGCCTAACAAACATAAAATAAATATTTCTATTATTTAAAAATCAAAATTATCCCATTTTATATAAATAATGTGTCTAATATTAGTAATATTTATTTTACATGAAATTTTATAAACTACCTTTTTAAAACCATATCTATATCTAAACTAATAAGAATTAACTCGTCATGGCAAACTATATATATTAACAGGTTTAACCATACTCATCATAGATGTAAATATACAATTAATACATAAATAATTTTAGGATTAAATGGATGTAATGCATAATAAACAACTACTTTCCGACCTCTAGTTTATGTAACCTTTTGGACTTTATTATTTTCCCAACCCCCATACATATAATATTTTTCCTTCTTCATATATAACAACATATTTATTAAAAAAACCCTTTACAAATACATTGGCCTTTCAACCACAATTTCTTAAGCTTATCATATTAACCATCTCTATAATAGTTTGAATTAAAAATGTTAACTACCATTATATCATATTCTAAATTACAATTACACACATCATATATACAATATTTTATATAAATAAATAAATTATATTTCCTTCAAAAATTATTTCTTTAAAAATAATAAATAACTAACTGATAAATAAAAAATTATTTTCCCTATCGAGTGTCTTCATCCTCTTCTATAAATATAAAATCAATATTTCATTTTAGAAAACAATTATCCATTATTCATTCATGATTTTCTATTAAAAACCCATATATAGATATATAAAATTATTATATTAAAATAAATGGAAAATATTTCTCCTTCACGTAATATATTTTCTCTCTTTGGTATGGCACTAACTCATCCACCTCTATAAGTAATAAAAATTAAAACTACATTTGTTCAACTAGAATGACATTTCTATTCTTCACCTTGATTAGGTGATGAAATAACAAAAGTTAAATTTGTTGGTTTGTTTTAGGAGGATTTGTGATACATTCTCAGCAATTTTATATTGGAATGCTTTCATTTTGAAAAAAAGAATATGTGCGCAATGGATGGAAGGGAATGAGTTAGAGAATTTTGGATGTTAATGGTGATCGGCCTACATAACAGTTCTTGAGAGGGGTGTTGGCTTTATCAATTGAACCAAGCATTAGTAGTTGGATTTATTTAAATTATTCATGTATATAGAATAATGTACTTTAGGCACAAACATTTTATACAAGTGTTTGGATGAAGATTCAATGGAAAAGGTGCCTCGAGAAGTCATTATCTATTTCTTCAAAAAACTAAAAATAAAATAATCTAATTTCGTATTAAATATAATAAGGTTTATAAATATGTATAACATAATTAGTATAATGGCCTAGATAAAATTGAAATTGTTCCACTAAGGGGTGGATAAATCCTTTAGGGTGCTTAGTGTTCCTTAACTAGAGATTGGTGTGTGTATTATAGGGTTGATTTGTAACCCCTCAATAAATACCTAGATTAATAATAAAAATATTATTATTATTACTAAATACACAATAATTGATGTAAGGTAGTGATATAGGAGTGATGTAGGAAGTGTTCCCGAAAATGTAATGGCATTTAGACCACTATAACTTTAGTCCAATCAATATAATGGGAATTTTGTGGAGTTGGTCAACCATTGGATGGTGTTTGGTCTATCATTGTAGTCTCATGGGTGTAAATTTTTTCTCCTTCACATGTAACCTTCAAGGCCTTCTATGATGATTAATATGTTGATTATTAATATTATTATTATTATTAATCATGGAATCAATAGCCCAGCGGTTTTAGAGGGTCAGCTGATAGACATGAAATCACTATTTAAATCTATTCAAAGTTTTATTTTTGAGATATTCTAGTGGAATCATAAAAGGATCTTTGAGGTAAATGATGTGTGAATTATGGGGTCTATAGTAGTAATATCATTAGAAGATACTTTTATATACACTATAAGAGAAATAAAACTGTTGAAAAATGTCTATCGGGGCCCATTTGTGGGGACTTGGTTCCACAGTTATTAAGTATCCAAGCCATAGTGCATAGGACATTGAGAAAAAATTTAATAATATAGGGAAATTGAAAGTGGGCCATCCCTATGGGTGGTTGGTGGATCATTACTATAGGCCCATGTGTGGAGGGGTGTTGTTTTATATGCATTAACCCCAAAATAACTATATATCATATTATTATTATTATTATTGAACAGATGAGGTTAATGGGTGATCATTAAATATCTGTGTCCTACTCTAGTGACTTCCATTTCATGTTAGAAGGGCGTTTTCCAAACATATATACAAGGAGAATAGTCTGTGCCATAATATTTAGTAGAAATTTCATGTGTTGTATCATTTTTGAAGATTCTTCCAAAAATAAAATCAAATGAATAAAATAAATATTTAGTAACAATGTTAATAATTCATGGATATCCTTAATTATTAATAAATCATTCACTATTTCCAGAATGGTGATTTTAACTTCTAAAAAATATGTAGCTATGATACATACAGTTAAATTGTGGTCCCTTCCCTTTGACTATTTGGGTCTCCCACTGCTCTTGGGAATGTTTAATAGGTTTTATATAGTTAATATAGACTCCATGATCAATTCTCAAATAGTGAGTTAGAAAAGTAAAATATTTTCCAATGATGGAAAAATATGTTTTTAAAATTTAGGGATTGATTATACATTGTTTCTGTACTCTTTGTGTCTTTATGGCATAATCATCCATATTTAAGAGCTATGAAGTTTCATTCTATATTTCATATGGACTATTAGTTTCCATAAAAATAATTTGGCCACTGTTTTTTGGGAAAATTACACTGAACCCATTTATATAGATGGTATTAAAATTAATGATACTGGAAAATTTAATGTGTATATGATCTCTAAATTTATATGAAATATCATTACATATAATAATTAATCCTTATAGCTACATATAAATTTATTTCCCCAAAACTATATTATGCATATTCATTATACATATCCACAACTATGTGGCCAGAACTCAAATACTCAAATCAATAATTGATGAGATTCTCGAAATGGATTATGTTTATAGATTCTAATTCGAATACTATGAAATCACATGGTTTAATAGGACACTGAATGATGTCATGGTTAGATGATATAATAAGAAACATTGTTAATTATTTAGTCAAATATAAATATCGATGAATTTCATAGGCTCCTCCAACATGATCTTATTGTGGAAATACATATATATATCTATGTTGATGAAGGAATCTTGGATTTGAAACTATATTTTACTGTATGATTGAATATAATGCAATATTTTTTGTAATAAGTGTGAATAAGATATTAATGAAGCTCTATGTATATTGAAATTATAAAATCCATTCATTTAACATTTGAAAGAAAATATTTTATTTGAATTTTAGATAAATAGACCTCTTATGGATGAAATTTTTTTGAATCACGTAATTTAAATGATTTAGATATTTCATTTATGTTGTATAGAATCTATAAATCAAGGGAACCTATTTGTTAACTGTTGTTTGGTTTTTAAATTATAGGGCAATTTATAGGATCTATTTTGTATCATTTGGAGAAAATAAAATTAGTTTATAGATTTTATGGATTTATTAAATGATTACATGCTTAGTTAATTGACTTGAAACCACACTTTATTGTTAAAGTAGGGACCATCACTTTTATCTAAATAATTATGAATAGATTTTTTTCGAAAATCATTCTTCCTTCCTCTGTGTGCATGTCAACTCAATACATAGATAATCCTAGCAATCCTCCAAAATTTAAATTGGTTTTTTAGTAAACTAGTTTTGAGAACATTCATGGGGTTTTGGGGGCTAAAGGGAAGTAACATGGGATGTGCACAATTTTCCAAGACCATGCGGAAGCCTAGTAGAAACAGTGTAGAGTTATAAATGTTGGAAGATAGATTTGGCATGGTTGGTGCACTGTTATGGAGACTACACAAGGAGGCCTTGAGAGGGTCATTATATGAAGTATCTAATGCATAGTTAGCGTACATTTTGTCTAACCGTGGGACAAAACCATGTGTAGTGACAAAGTTAGATCCTAAATAAGTGGATCTCACTCATTTCTCACATTATGTTCTATTTTTCTTCAAAATGTCCCTACCTTTGGATTATTCTCTATTAATGGATGTATAACCTCTCCAATGTGATTTGGAATCTATTTGGAGCCTCTCTTATGTGTGTAGAAGATTTATTATTTCAGTAAGTACATGGTCTTCACCATTCTTGTAATGTTTTCATTGATATACTTGACCCCTATTCTTATTTTTATAGATCTGTACCCACTCTGGGAATATCTATGATTTTGGATTCTAAATATGATTACATTTGGCTTCATTCATGTTAGGGGAATATATCTAAGGCTGATTCATGGAGTTTTAACATGGTTTCATTGGTGTTGTTTGTCTGTTTATCATTTTCTCCAAAACACTTGATGTAGGTGTCTTCACTCTCAACTCCTTTTCCTAGAACTATTGATATTAGATGAAAATTAGTTGGTTTGTTGTATTTATTTTTGATATATTTTTAATTTCATGTTGTAAACCCTCTTTATTGATAGTTCGAATAATGTGTAAAACTGGTTGATTTATGGATTAAACTTTTTTCTTGAGTTTAATATAGGGATATTTAAATGGGAATTTTTCTAATATTATGGAAAATAGAATTAATTGAAATGTTTTCAATTAGTATTTTGATTTCATTTAAATGTAATGGTTTATTAGAAATCATTTCCTTAATGTGTTTCAATAATATAAAGGTTTCATTGAAATGTATAAAATGTTTTTTTGAATTGTTTTTACATAAATGTTCAACGTGTTCATGTCTATGTGGGATGGATAATGGTTAGGAGTCTCCCCCATCATTAATGGGATGGATATGGGTTGGGGATATATACTTCAAATGGACAAGGTGATGGCTTAGTGAAAGGATGACTCACAACACCAGAATATTAAGTGGTATAAGTTACATGCATGGTTGGATGTGTCGATAAGTGAAATTTAATGGTTATGAAAAAATAGGTATTGAGAACTATATTTAATGATTTTTTTGTAGTTTTCTTGACAAAAAGATTTTCTGGAAAATTGTATAACATGTAAATTGTTTATATTTATTTTTATTCTATATTAAGAAGTTTTTTATATATTTTTAAAAAAATATTTGGAAATTATTTTTATAAATATTGATAAATTTACTATCCTAGTGGCCCGAGTAAGGAATTCATTGGGAAAAACCTACTGAGTTTTATACTCACCCCTACTTTGGCACTCTGGGGCTTTTACATATTCCATCATATGGGACAAGGGAAAAGGTAATGTATCACACATCTCTAGTAATACCTCATGATAAATGGGTTTTTTAGTGATGTTGGTGCAAAAATCATGTTGATCATAGAGTATTTCGATCAACTTAGAGGTTTTATTAGTTATATTCTGCTATATTCTTTGATTTTTTAATCTTCCGTTTTGGAACATGGTTTTAACATGTTTTTAAATAATGGATTGTTGGGTTGGAATTCATTGATCGATAATCATATAGTTATTTGATTGGTTTTTTATGTTTTTGTTATTCTTAAATGAAAAATCATTATCCACTTATATTAAAACCCTTTAACATTTATTTCCATTATTTGGTGTCTTAGGGATACCACTTAAGGCCTAGTAATGTCTCATTACCCACTCAAGCCAATGAGAATAAGTGGGGGCATTAAATGTTTTATGAGATATGATATTTCTCATTTAACCATTTTCCACATGTTTGGTGTGCTTGGAATGACAAAAAAAGATCTCTTGATTAATTCCATTTGGATGATCCCAACGATTCTAACCTAGATAAAAGTGAATGTTGTTTGTACAAGAACAAGTTCAAATGCCTCAATAGTTATGGTACCAATTTTTAGGATATGTCAAGGCTTCATGAAGTTATATTACCATTAATATATTTGTAATTGTTCTTCTCGTGAGGTGGAAATTTGGATATTGATCCATCATATCAAATAAAAAAATTTATTTATATGGAAGTTCATTGGGGCTAAATCGGATTTGGCTAATGTTTTTAGGGAATTGAGACATAAGAAGAACAAGAATGTAATGTAGAGAATCCATCAAAACTAGTTAGAGTTACATTGAGTTACCAATAAAATAAAATTGAACATGACACGTTCCTAAAGATGCACAAATAAATTGGTATATAATATATCAACGATATCAATTAATAATATTAGTTTTGAGTGGTCCTTTTTTATCTCATCTTACTATTCACCAATGGTGGATATGGATGATAGTGAGGAATTTCAAACCTTCCTATTAAATATCTTTTTTTGATGTCATCTCTGTACTGTTTCTTTTAACAAATTTTGATGGTCGTGTGTGCTCAATCTAATGGGTTTATTATTATTACTATTATTATTAATATATTTATTATTCTTATTATTATTTCCAATATATTTTTTTCATATTAATTCAACTACTAATAATGTACCTACTCTTGGAAATAACCATTATACTCCCTCTAATACCTACTCATTAATATGTACTATGAGTTAGTTCACTGATAAATCTTCCATATCACAAAATATTTAACAAATGATCCATTAAAGGATTAAAAATTAAAATGAATCCATCATTGGATATTTAGATTCTAACATGATGAAAAAACACCTATATCAACTTGCCACTCACATCAATATCACTATTATATATTTAAAAAAATTCTCATTTCACAGATAAGGTTCAATTACTTACCACAGTGATAATAAATTTCATATTAAATAATCCATAAGAAATACCATCTAAAAAATAAAAATAAATCTTATAAAAATATTAACCATCTAATTAATTTATACTAAACTTGTATCATACAGTGGTTATAAAACATAACCACTATTTACAAATTATTTTCATATCCTAATAATAAAGAATACTTTCAAATGATTCCTTATTAACTACCACATCATTCATACATACTAGAATAATATATTTGGTCTCCTATTTATTTAATATTCACACCACACCAAAAACACATAAAATATACCATATTAATGATTCAAGAAAACATCCTGATATTAAACTGATCATTCTAACACCATGTCCATTTCTAAATAAAAAAATTAACACTTATATAATCAATCCTTGTATATACTTTTTATAAAAATAATTGAATCTGATCCTATCAAGTAAAAGATAAAGTATAAATAATCATCATTAATGAAACAAATATGATAAATCCATATGAAAAATTAATATATATGAATTTATATTAATATACTCTTTATGGTTATAGATAGTTATCAAATGACTCACAATATATTTATTGTGACTTATAAATCACACCTCCACATATTTAAACATCCAATGCATAACGTGATAAGATATAAAATGTAATACCACCTATTAATTTCCACCGATATCTCTTAAAAACTACCTTAAAGATATAAGGAATTTGTACATCCATTTATTTCTTCCAAATAAGTATACAGATACTTTCCAAAATTTAACTCCCAAAAATTATAGAAAATTAACTCATAGATATAGATTATAGAAACAAATAAAGAAGAATATAATAGAAATTTAAAAACAATGACCTTACTTTCCATAAATATATGTCAATATAAAAATAACTTTCCCCAAACATATACATTTTCCCTTAAACTATTGTTTCTGCCTAATAAATGCACAAGAATCATTTACCATTGTCTCCTTATTTCTCGATCTTTTCTTTTCAAAATAACTATAATAATTACACAAAACAACTAAATATATTTTATGTGTATGATCTAGTGGTTTTCTAAGATCATACATGTGTCATAAAAACTAAAACAATTCCACTCCCAGGTAAACTGATAAGATCCCTCCATTAATCCTCATAGACATACCAATTCCCTTTCACTGAGAACGCTCAATTTCACTTGGTTTATCCTATTGAACATATTATATATGCCACATGAATGAATTAAAAATATATAAATATTTGTTTAACCCTTATATTGTGGAATTATATCTTATTTTCTATAATATATATGGGTTATTTTAGTATATCCATTGATTATGATTCTTTCCAAATATATTGGGGTTTCCTTTCTTCTAAGGGAGAAATAAGGATTACAATTTTGTTTTGCCGAGAGGGATTAAGTTGATGAGAAGGATAGATTTATTTTTATTTGTATTCATTGGATCTAATCGAGTTGGTCACTTTTATAGATTATATATTTTCATTGTGTATAATAATTTGATTGTTCATTGTATTTTATTGAGATCAAGGTTCGCATATTGTGATTCATTAAGTGGGTAATAATCAGGGGTGATGGGATATGATGAATATAATTATATTTGTTAAAATGCATTCATAACATTTGTTGATGGTAAATTTATTCATTAATAGATATGTATCTATTAGTTATTCATTTTTTTAACATTGTTCACATGATCTTTGTATTATTATATTTTGATTTCATATTGGGTTTTCACCTAGATAAGATAAATCTAAAATATTTCATTATGCTTGATATGACCTTGAAATCCAAGAGTAAGAGGATCTTCATTCACATATTACATCCTACAATTTTCAACTATGTTGAGTCTTGTTTGTTTAAATCACTAATTATTGTTTTCATATTGTAATTCCATGATTATTTTGAACTATGTACACAAATTCAACTATGATTTGATCAGTAAAAAATGGTGTTCTATTCAATTTTATTTATGAATCTATAGATCATGATTAGTGAATAATAATGTTAGAGATTGGTTTAACTCCTCATAATATGATGATTTTTTCATATTGTTTAATCTAAACTAATTTCGCTTTAATTTTGATATTGGAGCATTCAATTTCATGATATCATTGAATATTAAAATAAAATAATCTATCTTAATGGATAGTTTTTTGTATATTAAATTTTTGGATATAATTTTTTAAATTTTTTATTTATGAATCCAATTTTGTTTCATAATATTTATTTAAAATATTTTTATTTAATTTTTAGTTGGTTTCTAAGATACATAAGGTCATTTCCCACAAAAAAATTATTCTTTTCATATGAAACTATTATTACCATTTATTTATCAATATTTTGAGGGAAATGTTATAAAGTTTTTTTATATTTATCTTTTTTTATATGATTTAATTTTTTTTAATAATAACAATAAAAATATTCATTTTTTCCTTATCAAACAATAATATCTTTAGTAATTAAATTTGGAATTTATAATATAAGATGAAAAAAAATTATGGTAATTGGTATGAGAACATAATTAAATGTGGTAGGGGCTTTGGAATAATTTGAAATCAAAAAAATGTTGATGAAAAGGAATTATATTTGTTGTTTATCATGATGATTACAATATTAGTTTTGAAATTTCTTATTGACACCATGTTTGGTCTAAAGAAAAAGTTAAACACATTGTACATAGATGATTCATTTATGGATACCCCCTTTGATATTTGAAATAGGTCTATTATATTATATTATTGTCTTAAGTTTACAATATATCACATATGTTCACATAAAAGGGGAGTGAAATTACCATATGGTTGAAACGTAGAAGTAAATACATGAGTTGATTTATTATTTTTATGATTTAAAACAATATAGTACATCCCAATTTTAGAATGAAACCTTGAGTTTTCTCCCATCATCACATTGAATATTTTTTTTAATATTTAATAAATCGACCAGTAATAATATTAATGATTTTGATTTTTACCAATACATATTCAGTTTAACATCATTAAATAATTATTATAATGATATTTGTTAATATTATAGTGTATTTGAAAGAATAAATATCATTAGAGGAAGTTATTTTTTGTTTTCTATCTTTGGATTTATAGACTTGAAATTGGTTAATTTCAGGGAAAGATAGAATTTTTTTAAGGGGAAGATCTAACCATAGCGTACAATAGAATAACATTGTTAAGAACATAAGGGATAAAAGTCATTATTGGATATTGAATTATATCAATTTTTAAAAACTAATAAGGTTAAGAGGGACATCCCTGAGAGAAATTTCTCTAAATACGGCAGAGTCTAGACTAATATGGTTTATTCTAGTTTTGATTGTTTTTATTTACTCCCAATCCTATATAGTTTTTTTATATTACTAGTTCTAAAAAATAATATCTACCTTTTGTTCAAAATTATGTACTATTGGGTTGTATTCTTGTGATATGACTGGTAGTGATATATAGTGATAGTCTGATAGTATAATAGTACTGGGTTCTTGGATAAAGACTCCATGATTAATAAATATCCTGATGGGCCATCTTATAACTAATTTATAATTTTTAGAGAGGTTATTTGAAATTATAACCATGATTTCAATATGTGGTTTGATAAAGGAAGAATTTTCCATGAATTTGTAGTTCTTATCATAGAGTGCATTTTGTAGTGTCATTAGATTGAGATTTTAGATAAGACTCTAGGAATAATTGTAATTATTGTTTTAGTAGATTAATGTGTAACAGTAATTTATAATAAGACTAGGAATTATCATCATCTTATTTGGGGAGTGTTTCATGACTCTATTTATATTCTTGTTGAGTGAATGGATTGTTCCCTCTTTGTCTTACTAGTATGGTATATGTGATTATTTATATCATATATTTTTTTAGTTTTTTTAAAGGTTTTAATATTAAATTTTTCATATATAATTTTTTATCACTATATATATGTTTAAATAATTCCACATTTTTAGAGGTTGTAGTACTATATTGTTTTTTACAAGTACAAGTAAGATCTTCTAGGAATGCCAGAAAGGAACACTCTTAATGGAAAAATCAAGCATATGGTGAGTTACTTATTTTTTTATTGTATATATAATTTATTTTTATTTTGATAATGGTTAGTATTTCTCATTAAATTAAATTGATTTTCATAGTTTTTTATACAAATTATACTTGATTTAGACATACGTAGTTTATACGTTGTCTAGGAATTGTTAATTTAGTATGTAATTTTTTCATAGGTTGAAAGCATGGATATTTGTATCAATTCAAAAATGGTGTAGGAAAATTATTATTTTTAACATTATGTATTTATTTTATGAAGAATAAAATTATGAAATTATATTTCATTTTATTGAAAATAAATCCAACTTTTTATTACATTTAAATTTTTATAAATATTTGTATACCAAATTGATTTAGATTCATTTTTATTTTAATAGAGTTGTAATGTATTTAAAAAATTATGATTTTTGGGCCTCTAATTTATATGGGAAACCAATTTATATATAGTAGTTTTCTTTGTGAATCCGTAACCTTTTTATTCACATGGGTCTTTTATTTTTTCCTGTATATTTAAAATCGTTGTTTAATATAAGTAACATATATTATTAATTGATGACTTTTATATAGTGACTATGTGATGTGATTTCTATGCTTATATTCCAATTTATTCAATAAGTAATGATAGAAAGTTCCATGTCACTCCCTTACATCCATGGTGTGTCCCTCAATGTATCTTCACTATGATTCCACCACCTATAGATCATAAACCTTCTAGAATAATTAATTTATTTGATTATTTACAGAACCTACATCTATTGAATTTAGTGGAATGATGCTCATCTACTATTTTCATCAAGATACTATTCGTAGACACATTTTTATTTTTCTTCTATGGGTTTATTTAGAGGTCTTAGATTTTGATTCATTCCTAAAGTATCAACATTTCTCTTCCTCTAATGGAGAAAGGAAACTTTCATTTTTAGATTCATTGAGATAAGTAAATGAATGTTGAAAAAATAATAATTTATTTATTTATTTATTTTATATGATGGATTTAGTGACTAATCATATGTAATGACATTTACACACACATATTTTTGGAATTATGTAAAACCCAACATATGATAAATTATAGTAGAGGGTATTTTTAATTTTTATATTTGGCCATAAAATTTAAATCATTATGGTGAATATGAAAATTATTTTGTAGGATTTTAGTTATTTTAGAAGATGACACGTTATATGTATCAAAATGATTTAGAAAGAATGATGTTTTTAAAAGGGTCTCACTTTATTCATTGTGATGATTTCTGATGATGGGGTATTCCCAAGTGGAGCATCCTGTATATTATGGAGGGGTATCAGGTACCTGGTGACACCATATAAAAAACATTAATTTTAATTAAAATTATTATATGGATTTAAAAAAAATCTTAACCAATTATTATTTTTCATACATATAGACATCATAGATGATAAATCTCCATTTTCTCCTACCTTCAATCTCTCTTTATTCCTCATATATCTCCCCTGATTCATCTCATATCATGGAGATGTATACAATTCTGGCCCCTAAATGGTTTGATTAATATATTTTTTCCTATATTATCTATTTACTATACTATTATCCAAAATTCCACAATAAATAATTAATATTTTGTATTTTTTATCAGAGGATAAACAAAATTAAACATGCAATAATGGTTGGGTGTTATCAAATTAATATGGGGTAGATAGTCCCCTAAATCTTACAAGATTTTTATATAGTATCACAAATGATAAGATGTCATGTGTGGGTAAGAGAGGGTATAGATTATGGGACATAGATTATATGGATTAAGGTTTTTATATGTGGTCAAGTGAGGATTCACAAAACCATAATTGACTTACTACATGAAATATATTCTGAATTGGGTGATATTTCTACGTTATATCAACTTCTTATGTTGGACTATAGTTTTATGTGAAACCATATATGAATATTCTTCCATGAGTAAATTATTACGTAGACATTAGAGAATTGGTGGAATTGTGATTGGAATTCAATCAAAGGTATATATTCATCATTGAGTATGTGATTTATAAAGGTTATGAATTTTTATTATATCGATACCAATATTGTGGTTTTATTTTATTCTATTATATAATTTTTAATTAATGGTATCTTGTGATATCATTCTCTCTTGACTGTATCCATTGTATATTTATGTTGACATTTTTTGAGTGGTTAACCATGATTAATAAACTATGTATGGTATGTAATATTCTTATAATGGCCTTATTTCTATTGATAATGTGTTTATGGTGAACAAAATTTCATTATCCTATACTGGAGGATTGTGTTTAGGGGAACATAAGTATTTTTTAGACAAGGTATGCTAATCCCATCTATCTCGTTTGTTCCCCATATAAAATATGGGTAGTGGATAGAAATTGTTTCAAACAAAACGTAAAATGGTTTCTCTGTTAAACATTAATTTTTATTAGTATTTTTTTAATTAAATTGATTGATTTATGGTGTCAATATGATTTTATTATTTATATCAATGATTTTCCTATTATGATTCTATAGTTTGATTTCATGGGTTGTGCATTTTTTGTATCATGTTGTCACCATTATGATTATTATTATTAATTTTAAATATTTGTTTTTGGCTTGTAGAATGGGGATTGTAAAATGTTGAATTTTTTATACAAAACATACATATGTACCATGATACAATTATGATGATTACTATAATAATACATTGATATTCTAACATAGTATTGTTATATATATCATTAAAATGTTATGAATTATTAAGTAGTTCTTAGTTAAAAGGTGGTTTCATGAACATGTCCTTTATAATGACGGTAGTGGGAAGATATGTGTACACTAGCAACAAATGGAGATACATAATTTTAGGATAGGTATTATGATACCCTAAATCTTTTTCAAAAGTTACATTTTCTCATGGTATGGTAATTTAGTTACATTGACACTTGTTTACTCAATCGCTTTCCTTTGACTCAAATGGGGTGAGTATTATGTTTATTTTTGTAGATGTTTCCTAAATATTTATTTTACTTCTCGGATTGACCAATAGAATATTGTATTTTTATTTATTTTTAGAGATAGATCCATGAATGTATAGTAGATTACTACAAAGGCATGACTATCATGTACTAAACCAGCATAAATGCTTTGTATTTTTATGATTTTAATCATTGATGTTTAATTGGATGTTTCATTACTTTTTAGGAGGAACATATAATTAGTATATACTTTTTCTATAATTTTTTACAATATTCATGATACAACTTCACATAGTTTAATATCATTATTGAGATTATATGAATAATATATTACATCAGAGACACCATTGGTGGTGGCCTACTATGTAATTTACTCACACCCTTGAGGATCACTTTAATGGACCAAAAGATACTTCACTAAGAATGTAGGTTAAGGTATTATATCTAAGACATACAAGTGACTATATTAATTTTATGGTGATTAATATATGCTAATTATGTTATTTGAAGGTAATTTTATTGATTTCACATTATATAATTTTTTATTATCCATCATATGATCATCTAATTAGTGATCAAGTATTATGTCTAATTATATTAAATAGTAGGTAAATTATGTTTTTTAATTCCCATAATTTTTTATATCATGGTATTCATTCTACTATTATCCAATTAAGAACTATGACATGAAATCTATTTTTTAATTTTTTTATTTGTCCGATATTGTATTACAAGAAAAATAGGGGATATCCTCCATGAATTATATAATTATTACCTCACTACTAGTAAACCAATTATAGTATAAGACGATGTGTGCTGGTTGTTATGTGGAGACCCAGATCTAGATATAAATATGATAGTTTGAATGGGGATATTATATCACAATTTTAATAATTCCTTAATTTATGCAACGATAATTGATCCCTTGGTTATATAGAGATCATGGTTCAGAAAATATGTGTTTGTTAGGGGATTATAGCCAAGAGTTGTGAAATATGATTACTATTATTATATATATAAGGATGAGTCAAAATCCTATAGATACAGTAATTTTATAATCTATAAAGAGGTATCTACTTTATTTTTCTTTTTATTTTTCATTTTTTTTCTAAAACCCCTATTAAAATATTCCATGTTTAACACATGTGTCTATTGAAACTGGAAAAATATGTTACTTCCTTGAGCCTAATTTTTCCATGATCTTATTGGGTAACATGATATTCATTCTTGTATATCATCACTACTTTTTTTACTTTGTTCTACTATATTGTAATCTCACATTTATTTTTTCATATTGGTAGCCCATGACAATCATTCCACAAGAACATACATCCAATTTTAATCAAAGACAATAAATAATAATATATTCAATCCTAATTTTTTACTAGTTAATTAATATTGAATATTAGATTATTTCATATATTATTTTTTTATTTCATTAATTATTTCAAATTTTTCTCGTATTAATGAACCAAAACCAATATTTTTTTCATTTATATACATTGACTGTGTTATTTGTTGTAGTCATTGATTCCTTATGAACATGAATCTTTATTTATGTTTCAGGTTTTTCACATTATATCATGGAATCAATTTTTTGATTAGGTGACCTAATTTTTAATTTTGTTTCGAAAAAAATAATTTTATATATTTTACATTATGTTTTTTAATGTATTGTAAAGCCATTGTAAAAGAAATTTCGTCTATTGGTTTGTAATTTCAATGTAATATGTGTTATCATTTTCTTATATCTTATTTTTGGGAATGGTATTAAATTATTTAAAATATTAATATTATTTCATAATTAAATTTTTTTAATAAAAATAATAATAAAATACATATTTTCTGAATTATAAAACCATTATTACATTAAATAATATAACTTTTCCTTGAATATTGAGACAATAAAAAGAGATACATAACCCCTCTCCATAGTAACAAAATATTATTAGAAATAATGAACAAACCATTTGTCAAAACATATTTCCAAGATATGGATAAAATATATTAACTAACATTATTTTCATATTAATAATAATCTCATTTTATCATAGAAAAATTTAACAAAACATTATAGTATCACCAAAAAAAATATTTAAAAATAATATATGAATATGTTTTAAAATTTTTTCAGCAAATTAAAAATAATAAGGTATTTATTATTTCAAACCTGTCATGTCATGTTGTTTTAACATATTAATCTCTATATTTCAAATAATATGGAATTTAATTATAGTAATTTAACAAAATAATTTTAATTTAAAATTGACCATTTTAATCTTTCCAACAACATTTGTCTAACTAAAAATAAGTTCGAATTTGTATTTCATGATATAATGCATATATATTTAATATTTCATTAGTTTAATTTCATTCATTTCAAGTTTTCCAAAAAAAAGTATTCAATTTTTAAAGTTTTATACAAAGAATTTGAAAGACATTATTTCAATGATATTATAACATATTTAAAATAGTTATCATTTAAATTTAAATAAATATAACCATTAAATTACTTTATTTATAAAAAAATCAATTTTTTAGAAGATGAAATAATAACATCATTTTTTAAAACCTAAATTTCCATTATATTTCTAAAAAACCATTAAAAAATCATCATTTATATATCATAACAATTACATCACAATTAATTCACTAAATAAAAATAATAAATAATATTGGTATTCATGTTTGACCAAAGTAGAAATTTCATCAATCTTAAATAAGTTCAATGAATTTAAATAGGGATATAGATTACCTGGTACCAACTTTTCATGCCCAATTCTATATATATCACTCATGAATTATTTATCTTACATGAACTATAGGACATCCTCCTCACATATTGAGCCCTATAATTCCAATGAATGTGTTCCTATTTATCCTTATCGGTCATATTATTGTCATTACATACCATTTACCCCTTGTGTACCATACTTTTACCACTACACACCAAATACTTCTAGTAGTTGGCCATATGAAAGGGATATAGGTGATTTTAGAGGCTATTCATGGTTTTCTGGGTGGAAAAGTCCCTTTCATATAAGAGGACCCCCTCCATCCACCATTGAATGGAGAATATAAGCCCTATAAAATTTTTAATACATGAATATCATTCATAGGCATTCCAATATATCACTTTACATGTTTTTCAGAACCAAATAATGTATAAAAAATGGAAATAGATGGTCATTTTGTCCTATAATGATCAAGATCATTATGTGAGTCCACTTTTTTAAGTTCATCACTATATATAAGAATAACCAACATTTCCAAGAAGTTCTCCCAAGTGATCAGATTATGACATTTTGGTTTCAAGTTTTTCCTATGGGACCTATGCCCAGCTTACCCCAAAAGGCCTCGAGTTCAATTCTTATAGTTTCCAAATAATCTATTTATTCCTATAGTTCTCCCATTCTCAGTTTGCATTAACTTATTACATCCAAATTAGTATATCACTTTCTTAATGCACCCATAATGGGTACCCACCCTCCCAATAAATTCTAATTGTGCACTCATTCTCTAGGGAGACCCGAAGGTGATATTATTCTCCCAATTATCCAAACTAGAGACCCCTTTACCTATGTCCCTCACTCTATGTCTTGACAAGATATCAATAGCCACAAAGCATCAAATCAACTAGGAAATCCCATTATCTCATTTAAATTACATATTATAAATAAATTTCATGAAATAACTTATCGACACTCTATTACATATACTAAAGCAATAAAAATTGGCATTCTATTAAAATTAATATATATATACTCTTAGTGAACATGAATAGGTTATGTACATATATGTAATTCCTCCTTATAATGTATTCCATATATAATTTAAATTTACATTATTATAATATTTCACCTTATCTTTGTTCTCCATAACCAATATGATCTTCACAGTATAGACAATTTAGTATTCCATGATAAGGATGATATCTATTCTTTAGAGATTACTAGAACTCTTTATAGACTAAGAAATTAATCATAACATCTTTTTTTCGACCCCTAAAGATCATAATAATCTGTTAAAACACTTTTTTCCACTAGATTTGTAATAGATATAAATGTGTCATTAACCAAGTTTGTCATCAACCTACCCTCACCTTAAACATATAAATAGTCCAAACATGAAGTGTTACGTATGCATAAGTCTCAAAAAAATTATAGGACCCTTTAATATAGTAGTCTACTCAATATTAATTTAAACTAATTAAAACAATTCATATTCATATAAATATAATATTTTTACATTCTATGGTACTAGTTTCAAGAACTATATAGCCACATCATTGGTCCTAGATTCTTGACTATTAAATTAGTTCAACAGTCTTGGATAAATTACCCTAAAAGAAACAAAATATTCTTCATAACTTTACCTTAAAAGGTATGATGTCTCTTATCAAAAGGTATCAAACTATTTGGGTTTCAATTACCTTTAATGGGATACATAGGTATCACTTTCCATGGACACAATCCCATGACATACACAACTACTATCTCCCTAAATGGAAATAAATCATGAAGTACCCAGTTGTATAGAATCAAACTATAGTATAACCAATAAGTGAGGGGAATGATAGAGAATCCTTGATAACGTAAAAAAGTGAATTTCAATGCATTGTATCAATTAGTCTCTATTTTAAAAAGGTAGTCAAATATAAAAATTAAGACAGATTTACCAAATATATCATAAAAATATAAGAGAGTCTTACACCATGTAATAAGTCCCCTCATGGGATTATCCAAACTCCCATCCTCTAAAAATTGATGTTTATTTGAATCATTTCTAGTTCAACATAATAACCCCACATGTTTATAATGTGGCCCTTAAATCAAAAAAATACCCATGTGTAAATGTATGCGGTAACAAATATGGTGATCCCATGGTCAATTATTTTACTTTTCTAAAATGATGGTATGAATGTGTAATCTTTCTTGTGATATTCAATTGATAGGATATTTATTTTTGGTTTTCCACTTTAGGTTATCTTGTCTCATTAAAATAGAATCACTAAATTCACCACTACATTCCAATATACATTGTCTAACTTGAGGTAGATAGAGGACACCTCATTCTATCAAACAAAAATATCTAATTAAAATAGCATATGAAACCACCGCTATAACCACTGTTCCCATATATCCCTGACAGTCCTTATATCTTACATTATTCTTTTACTGTCACGTTTTCAATGAGTTAGTTTTAGAACATGACAACATTGAAATTATTATTTCAATGGGTGTGTTTATTTATAACCTATATATGCTCTAGTCGTGCTGGCCCTCCCATGAATGATAGGATGGTAGGTAATAGAGGACTCATATAGACATGTCCAATTGATTTGGAATTATTTCCCCTGAGTAACGAAATAACTATATCTCAACCAACATACCATGATGAGGCTGTAAAATTCCTCCATAATACTACGAGGGAGCTACATATGGGTTATCCTAAAATGTTATATCATCACCAATATCAATCAATACCATCCCCTCAATAACCCATTAGAGAAGTTATAGGTAAGTTTCTAACTCCTGGTTTTTGAGCCAAAACACCCAATATGAGGACCATAAGGGTGTAGTCTTTCTATGACACATAAAAGCATTTTTGTATGGTGTTATCATTAAGATATCCAAATCTAGTCGGGTTATCCCAATTGAAAATTAGGATTTACATATGGGAGACCACTTAGGGAAATAAAATTATAGTGCCCTGAGGTAAATCTCCACCAATGATCTTTATAGTAGCCTTGAATCACATCAATTACTTCAAACTATTTACTCCTGAATTGTTCAGGATCATTATTTCTAAAAATACTTAGGTACATAATATTACATGAGTTGACCCATCTCCAACTATTGGAGATAAAAATTACAGAAAAAATTCCTCATAATACAATGATAGATAATTATTGACCTCCTCCCCAGATCCCCCACTATAGTGGTCCTTCCCACAATGTTGGAATAGTAATACAAGAATATCCATGTCATAGTAAAAATTATTATATCAGTATACATGGATATGGAATTTTAAATTTTACTATCCTATAATTACATGACATAAATCAAATATTTCATTACATACACTCCTAATAATTTCATGTTTAGTGTTTTGGAGAATTAAAATAGAACATTAAAAAATCAAACACATTTATTTTTCAACTACTGTGAATTTTTTATACTATATAAAAAATGATTAATCAATGTCATATATTTAGTATTTAAATATACATGAAACATTTCCATACACATCATACACATTAAATTTATTTTTGAACTAGGGAAATGGAAACATTAAAAACAGGTAATCTAAATTGATCAGAAAGGGTAAGAATAAGAAAAAGATATCAAATTTCCTAAGAGATTAATAGAATAAACTGTGATTATGATAATATAATCATTTTATAGGAACCAATAATATATAATTATTTCCAAATAAAATATGGATCATAAAAAATAATCTTAAAATGAATTATTTATCATCATTTAATATATATCACAGGATCATGGAATTAATATATTTTCACCACAGCATAATACAAGAAGTCATAATTAATTCACCACTATTCATCACTAGTGTTTCTTTAAATTATATTACCATGGTTTTCCTGAAATGTATCATAAAATATTTGCATGGAATGCTACCATAGTATCTTAAAAATTCCATATCTAGGGATTAATTCTTTACAAAATTAATTGTATAACTATTATGTTTCACTCTTCATAATACCTTTTTTTCACAAAGGTATCATTAAACATCAACAAGGAATACTTACAAGGTATCATAAACATGCCATAATTTATTATTTATTATTTTTTTGAATATTAGGTTACACAATTCCATACATTACATGTAAATTATTTATGTGTTCTGCATAAATAAATCATACACAATTCTATTAAATAATTATTAACATTATGAGTAGATGTGTTAAATGAAAATAAAAAACATGAACATATGTTATCTAGAAAAAAAAATTCGGTTGGTTCATTAAATAATTTATTGTAAATGATTTTATAATATCAACATAGAAGAAAAAAAACTTTTATAAGAATAATGATATAGAATGTTATATCAAAAATAGAGATAAAAAATTTGATCATCTGATATAAGAATTTCAATATCTAAAAATGGGGTATTCGTGAATGAAATTAATTAGCTAAAAGTATTTCATATTCATTAAGTATGGTTATCCAAGAAAAAGGTAGTGATAGATCACTACTCTAATGGAGAATAATATTTAATAATTCATATAAATAAAAAAATTATATGGATCATTTTAAAAATCTTTTTGATCAAGCATAAAATGTATAAAGTTATGTTGACATGGCTAAAAAACACTTTTTAGGAGCATTAAATATACTACATTAGAAAAAAAGAATAACATTGATTTTTTAAACACAATTAAATTGAAAAAATAAATTTTTATTAAAACATATAAGAATAAAATTTTTATAAAAATTAAAATTAAAATTTAAAGATGATTTTTCATAGAAAAATTATAAATGGTAGAGATATTTTTTATACAAAATACATTAAACAATTTTTCTTTTCATTATTTTATGAAAAACAAAATACAAAAAATATTTAAATATTATGTAATAATTTTAAATACATGTAATTAAAATGATACTTAATAAATTATTGAGTTGTAGACAAATAAATATCCAAAATAATCACTTGAATATAGATCTAGAAATGATAGGCTCTTAATTGAAAATAATAAATTGTGTGTGTTTCACTTATGATAAAAACATACAGCAAAATATGAGTTGAGGAGAAATGGGATTTTGAGTGGAAATATAAAACATCACTAATTACATGAATATGGTAAATGTAACAAATTATTATGTAATCACACTATATGAAATATATAAACAAATATTGTTTCAAAATATGAAATATTTCTCAAGAGATTAAATTTCAGACAGAAAACCCTTTACCTTAATTCATGACATCCACTAATGAGCATGAATATCATTTGTACAAAAAACTAACTATATTACTCAATAATTTAAAAATATTTTTCAAATATATAAACTTTTATATTATTTATATATAATTATTATATACCTGTAAGTTTGTTAATATCTATTTCTTATATCATATTTGAGTAATTTTTATCACATTGATCTTGTTCCATAAATACGGTGTTGATATTAATTATTGAAAAATATTTCATAAATAATAGATCATATATGGTTTTTGAATTTATTATTTATAATCATTTATAATTTTATACTTCATTCAATATGATATTCAATTATGATCATAGAAGATATAATCGATGATGAGCCTGTTTCATTGACTTTTGATAATCGTATTTTGACATATTAATTAATGAGGTTAATATTAATGTATTCATTATAGAACCAAAATAACATTATAATTTAATATTTCATATAATATAGTATTATAAATTATGATCTAATAGTCATCCATGAAATTATTTTATAGAATTGTTCAAGTAGGTGGTCAAACCAACATAAACCTGAACATACTATAATAAATGGATATATATTTTTATAAAAGTAGTTTATTTTGAGATAATATGAATAATTATAGAAACATTATTATAGTATTTATATATTAATGAGTTTTTCAATAATATTTAATGAGGTTTTAATAGATAACAAGAAACTAGACAAAAATGAAATATGTTACTTCAATGAGGCAGTAGCTCATAGAAACGAAGGAATGAATTTTTCAATTTTCTTAATAGAAAAGGAAAAAGGTAGTTAATAGTTTTTAAAAAATATGACAATTATTTTATACTATAAATATATAAGTCATAATATATTATTCATAAAAATACATATTAATTGGTGTATGGCCCCGACACCAGTTGCCCGAAGCTGGTGGCTTATTTTAATGCATTAAAATATAAACAAATAATATTCATCCTGATGGGCCAATTAGTTTAGTATATTTTTGAATCATGATACATTTACATGTTCAATGTTAAATCTTGAAAGGAAAACAATACTAATTTATTCCATTATAAACATCCATGCCTCTTAGATTATGCTTGCAAGTCATCCATAATTTACTTCTTCATATCCTTGGATAAGAAATCATAAGGAAGGTGTGAGTTCAAATGCACCGTAAGAGTAAGAAATATGGTGGAATATAACATAAACATAAACATTTTCAGGTTTATTAAATGAAAAAATGTTCCTTTACACATAATAAACTTGAACACATTATGGCGTAAATTTGAGCGGAGTAAAATAATTCCTTAATAAAGAATAATCATTGGTATTATAGTAGTTGAATAACAACATGAACATTCAATTACTAGATTCATAAAGAGGGATTTTAATATTAAAGACATTATAAATATTTTATCAAGGCCTCGACCATGTCTTCTAAAAATTATTAAGGCCTTGGCCAAAACCATATATCGAATTGGAAAATACCTCGACCAATTCCATGTCTAATTGTCTCAAGAGATCTATTGATGCACTGATGGGCTATAGCGAGGCCCATCCGACACATACTAAGTCCAATTTGTTTCATTATATTAACAGGGTGATCATAAACAAAATTCACATTCATATTGAAACTAAGATATGAAATGTAAAAAACATTCCCCAATCATTAATCATAAACACAAACATTCCATGTAATATGGTTAATGGTTTCAATATAGCACATATATAATCAAATTAATCATTACAATTCAATAAAACCTGGTGGATGATAACATAGTAGATAAACCTCAATTAAATACAAGATTCAATGAAGTATTTTGACATATATGAAGATACTTTTAAATGAGACCATTCAAAAATCCATGAGGAAATAATCCATAAACATCTCAATCGGTCATATACCACCCTTAAACAATTAAATCATAATCCTGTAGATTATCATGATTGTAAATAGACTCTTTATAAGATATAAAAAAGGGAACATCATACACCACATGAAATAATTATATGGTGAGTAAGGCATATATATCAATAAATTTAATATGTGATTTGGAAAATCATTTTTACTTTTGAAAGAAGAGTTATTTTGGACAATAATTTTTATATTAACAAAATCAGATTGTACACATGTAAATCCCATAAAAAAAATTTAATTTCATTGAAATTATATTTTAGGCTTATATAATATAATTTTTTGGTGAAAGTATTAAAAAAGAGTTTTTAAATAATCATTAATAATAAAACATTTTAGTGCGGTTTGAGGAAAATATTAAGGATTTTAAGGAACAAAGGAATGTTTTCATTAATAAAACCAAATATTAACCAAGATATATTTATAATGATAAAATGAGTGATTTTATAAAGATAAATATTGAATAAAACAGACTATACACTGAACTTCAAAATAGGTATGATTTCAAGAACATCCTTAAATCGAACATGTATTTCGAGAAGAATTTTTGAAATATTATTTTAAAGCATATATATACACATAAGTGAAAGTAGGATTATATTTGTTAAATAAATATTTAATTTTATAACAGAATATATGTGGAGTATATATGAATAAATAATAATTTATTGGATGTAATTAGATAAAAAAAGTAACCCGAAAGAAAATAGTGGTATAGGTGGAAAATACTTGAATATTTATAATCAATTGAATTGTTTGACCAAAAATTAATAATCAGAAAATGTTACATTTAATATCATTAAGGAAAGAGATTCATGATATGAAACATCAATCTGATGTATACATACACCATACAAAAGTAGTTTTAGTGAATACGAAAAATATCAAAAAAATGGAAGTGTGATGAAGAAACACTTACCTTAAGTCCAAATGTGTTCCATTCATGAACAAATGGTCCTAGAATATGAAATAAAATTTATTATTAAATTACTTCAGAACCTATTAGACATTTATTTAGTTTCTCATAATTATATTTAGTTCATTTGTGACCTTATTGCTAAGTTTTTATATTGAATTTCGTTGTTTTGGAGTGTTCATATTCTATATTTTTTAATTGTTTCACGTGTTCTTAAGTAATAGAGATTATGTGGAATGGATAAAAATATCTAGAATTGAAATTAAATATTATTTAGGATCATACTGTTGTGTTAATGGTCATTTCTATTATTTGGATACATGGAAATATGATGAATCATTAGATGAAATATTTATGACATTTACTTAGATTATATTAGCGGTGTCCTGATTATTAAGATCTAGATTGGTCAAATGATTTAATAATATGTTTGTATACTAGTTCCAAGAATATTAATTATTATAAAATATACATATTAATGTATCTTTGAACCTTTAAAATGATATCCTAAATAGTAACAAAGGATAAATTGGGGAACAAAACTACATTGTCCACAAAGGTTTTAAATTAGAACCTCATGGACGTTGACTTTTTTATAAAATAAACAGGAGAGAGAGATAGTTAGTATATAATTGATGGTTCTTAAATTCACATGATATAATTAAAGTATATATATATGAGACTAAATCTATCATGGTTATTTTGACAAAGGAGGTGAGGAAAGGATAACAAAATAAGATAAGATGAAGTGAAACTAAATAAAAAGAATGGTTCTTTACCTCTTGAAATAAACTCTTTGAGAACCTCATTATGGGAATGGAATTTTCTCTTTTGGAAATACCGAGAGCATCTTAGATTTGAGGTGTGACTAAGGAAGGGTATTTGGGTAGAATTATGTGGAGCATAATGGTTTATAGGAGTGAATAGATGAGGGAGTCAGGGGGTTATAGTGGAGGAGATGAGTGTTTTCATAATTTATTAACCAGTAGTTTGTTAACATCCCTCAAGACCTAGAAAAGTTATTATTCCAGGACCAATAATAGTAATAAATGTATTTGGATTAGATCTAAGTAGTCTTACATTAATTTTGATGTCAAAAATAATGTATTTAGCAGATTGAATGTATATGCGACCTTTTACCTTATTTCACTATTCATCAAGAATTTGAGTATTTCAGAAACACACCAAAAATTCACCCTAAAACTTTTTCTACATGTAGAATCCAAAAATGAAGTCCATTTTTTTAAAATAATTTTTTTATTTTTATTAATTTAAAATTATATTAAAATAATAATTTATTATAAAATGAGTTTTAAAACATTAATTTACTTCTTCAAAAACATATGTATATCATATTACTACTTGAATATTATTTATATACTATCATTGGTCAAGTAACTATTCATTAAGTCATATCATTATTCATAAGGGTAGGTTACTATTCATAAGTGTAGGTTACTATTCACTAAAAATTTGTTTTTCTAATCAGACACCAAATAACTTATTGATCGCAATGGTGTATGTCAGATTTTCAAAATTCACATCAACGAAGTGACAGAATTATGTTTACATAGATAGGTTATAACACATTGGTGCTTGTAGATACTCACTGATCCATGAATTCTATAATAAATCTATTATTAATTTCTTTGGGTGTTACATTATCGTCTCACAAAAATTTCGTCCTCAAAATTTGAAATTGAACATCAAATGTTTATGGTTGATACATGAAAATTCTATTAGGAAAACCCACATTGGAAATAGGGTTAATAACATATCATCATAAAAAGGGTTAAGGGAGATGAAGTGGTCACCCCAAAAAGTTTTCTTTTGAACGAGGTGATATTAGTTTGAAGTAAAGACCTGGACATGGAAACAAAATCTAATTATGATGTTCAGATGGAACATGATAGAATAAATGTTCAAATTAATTTTTATTACAACAAAACTATAATTTAAAAACAATCATCGATATTACCAATGATTATGATAATACATAAATATTTTATTTAAAACAATTTTCCTTGAGTCGATAAATTAATCCATTCTATTATAGTATAAATATACATTTCTACTTACAAACACATCCTTTTATTGAACTTGAACTATCTGTACCTCATCACAGTGCTTTGGTTATGACACTTGTTGAAGCAATACCTTAACCACTAAAATCTCAATTAATGATCAACATGAACCATTTCATAAATTGGTAAAATTTCCAATATATAATTATTCAACACATTATAATGTATTCCTCTAAATTTTCAAGATGACCATATCACAAACACTTAATCAACATAAAGAAGCTCCAAATATCAAATTCCAAACATGTGAATAACTTCATCATGTGTCCTCTTGAAAATGGTAATAACTTGAATTAGAGTAAAAAAATTATTTGATACATAATTTCTTCTATATTCTTTAATTAAGATACATGTAATTGGATATATTCCATAAATCAAAATAGTACATTAAAATCCATCGATGATAGCATTGGCCACACTTCAACAAGTCAATAATTAGTTCAAAGGTAGACAGTACTTATCTGAATCAATCATTTCTTCCTCAATATCTCTACATCAGATATATATTAAGGGTTATATTTTCCTCAATCATGTAACTTATTAAAAAGTGTATCTTTCTTCTGAATGTCATTTCTTTTTTATCATTCATCATATAACTTAAAATCATTAATGAAATAGTACTGTAGTACAATCCTTATATATCTCGTAAGTTTTACAACCTGAACATTATTAAAAAAATATTCAGTTGAAATAATTCTTGACTAGGCATATTAATCATCCTACTTCATCTATGGTAGCATCATAACATGATCACTATAAAAAACCATTATTTAGGGTATATTCCTTTGTCACTGGAGACATTGATTCGCATAGTGTCCCATCTTTTTGTAGTTTAAGCATGGAATATAGGAAAATTCATTCCTTGTCATGAAATTATGATCATGGTGGCCATTTTCTCCACACATGAAACAAAATCTATTTCCACTCAAGAATATACCATGGTGCTTCCGTACACAATTATAACATGTGGGAAAATACCTCATTCCATTTTTTCCTTTATCCTTGTTTTTTCCTATCATCCTCTTTTTATTGGCCTCCCTTAAAATCCATAGGACTCAATGAAGTCCTTAAATACCTTGTTAGCACATGATACTATTTCCTCATATGATGACGATACATGAGAGACAATCATCCTTCGAAATTATAGATTAAGACCCTCAGAGTTATGATCCTTCTTACTCTTCTCATTAAGTGTAATTGGGAAGTTATCATTCCATATACTATGAACCATTTCTAATCAAATACATATTATGTATTATGTCATAAAATTATCAACACTATATATCTCTAATAGTGGTATAACACATAACATAAATTTATTCATCTTAAATCCTAAAACAAAATACTTTGTTTACTTTGGTGGAAAAACACTTCCGTAATTGTTTGTAACAAAAATGAAAATTATCGTAAGCATATCCCCCAGTAGTGTCAATACCAAGAGTGAAGAAAGGCCCATTTTGGTGTACCAGGATACCCCGGGTCAAGCCCAAAACTACTTGTCAGAACATTCACTCCTATATAAATCTGTTTCAGATCCACCTCTACCAGTTTGTGTCTAGTCAGGGATGTATTTTCTACAAAGATCCAAATAATCTATAACATACCATGATTACCAAGATGTTCTTATATTCATATCTTTAAAGACTATCTTAGGGATTTTCCCCTAATCTACAATTCCTAAACATAGTTTCTAGGTTTCTACTAAAATTTTGTTGATACCAACTCTATGGACCCAACACCAGTTACCCGGAGCCGGTGCCTTATTTATATACATTTTCATATTAACAAGGAATATGAATCTCGAATGACAAGGTATTTTAAAATATTATGGAAATAGAATAAATATATATGTTCAAAAATACATCATGAAAAGAAAACATCACTAAATTATTATATTAGAAACATCCATTCCAATTATATTATGCTAGCAAGTCATTCATAATTTACATCATCAAATCCCGGGAAAATGAATCATAGAAAAGGGGTGGTCTCAAATGCTCAGTAAGAGTAAGAAATATAGTAGAATATAACATAAAAGTAAACATTAATCATTGTGAATAAATAAAAAAACACACCTTTTTAAATAATAAACATGAACATGTTATGGAATGAATATGAGATGAGTAAAATAATTCTATAATAAAACATAATTATGGGTGTTATATTCATCGAATATCCAAATGAACATTCAATTAATAGCTTCATTATTAGGGAAGTGTGTATGTTATACATTCGAAAACATTTTTTCAAGGCCTCGGCTAAGACGTCTAAAAATTATTAAGGCCTTGTTCAAAACCATATATCGTATTGGGAAAAGCCTCATCAAATTCCACATCTATTTGTTTCATGAGATCTACCGATGCACCGAGGAGCTATTTAAGGCCCCACACAACACTTACAAAGTTCAATTTATTCCTCTTTTGAATGGTGTGATCATAAAAAACATACACACTCATATTTAAACTGACATATAAAATGTAAATAACTTTCCCCGATCATTAATCATAAACACATGTATTTGGAGTAATATGGGGAATGCATTCATGATAACACATACATAATCAGTATAATCATAAAAAATTAAATAAAACATGGTGGATTATAACATTGGAGATAAACCCCAATAAAGTACATGATTAAAAAGAGGAATTGAAATAGATAAATATACTTTTAAATAATACCCTTTATAAATCCTTGAGGAAATTATCTTAAACATTAAAAAGTATCCCTCTCCACCTGAAAACATTAAAATACTAATTCCTTATAATATCATGATAATAAGGAAGGTACTTATTTGATATAAAAAAGTTCAGTACATACACCTCAACAAATAATTAAGTGGTGAACAAGGCATATATATCAATAATGTTAAAGCGATATGAGAAAAATAATTTTTACTTTTGAAAGAAGTGTTATTTTGAACAATCATTTTTATTTGTATTGAAATAAGATTGTAAACATGGAAATCCTAGAAAATAAAAGGTAATTTAATAGAAATTATATTTTAGGATTATATAATGTATTATTAAGGTGAAATCATTAAAAAACATGTTTAAAGAAGCTTTAGTAATGAAACATTTTAGTGCATTTTATGGAAAATATTAAAGGATTTTAAAGCACCAATGCATGTTTTCTTTCATATAAACATCAATGATCCAAAATATATTTCTCATGATAAATTGTTTGATTTTATAATGATAAATATTTCATAAAATATATTATTTTTTGGACATCAAAATAGGTACAAATTAGAGAAGTTCGTTGAATTGAGCTTGTATTCCGGGAAGAATTTTTGAATGATCATTTTAAATCATATAAATACTGATATGTGAAAGTAGGATTCTGGTTTGTGCATAAATATAAAATATTTTAACAAAATATATGAGGAGTAAATAAGAATAAATTATAATTTAATTTAGGTAAGAAGTTAACAAAAGTAACTCGAATGAAAATTGATGTTCAGGTAGAAAATCATTAAATCTTTTTAATCAATTGTAGTGTTTGACCCAAAATTAATAATCAATAAATGATAGGTTGAATATAATTAAAGAAAACCATTCTTGAAATCAAACGGAAATGGTCATTATATATTCACCATACATAGGTACTAGTAGTAAATATGTGAAATCTCCAAAAAAATGAAGTGAGATGAAGAAACCCTTACCCTAATTCTGAATGTGTTCCTCTCATGAATGTAAGGTCCGTGAATATGAAATTATACTTATTAATAACTTATTTTAGAACTAGTTTGAAATTTATTTATTTTATAATTTTTTTAGTTTCTTTATGCCCTTATTGGAATTTTATTATATTGAATTTGTTGGTTTTGGAGGGTTTGTTTACATTATTTTCATAATCGGTTCACTTGTTCGTATGTAATGGAGTTTATGTGTAATTCATGTAAATCAATAGAATTTAAATTAAAAATTATGTATTAACATAATAAAGTGTTAATGTTCATTTATAGAATTTGGTTACATGGAATGAGGCTGTATCATTGGATGAAATATGTATAACATTCACTTAGATTATTTTAGCGGTATTTTGATTATTAGGAACTAGTTTGGTAAAAAAAATTAACCATATGTATATATACTGGTTCATGAATTTAAAATCGGTTATAATAAATATATAAATATATTCTTCATCCATGAAAATGGTCTCATGTCCATAAATGTTGGAGAAATTGATGAACAAAACTTCATCGTCCACGAAGGTTATAAATGGGAACCTCATGGAAATTGATTTCATTTATAAAACAAAAGAGAGAGAGAGAGAGAGAGAGTAATGATATTGATTATAGTTCTTCCATTAACATGATATAATTCAACTATATAGATAATTCTAGTTCATTTATTGTCATTTGGACAGAGGACGTGAAAAAAGGATAACAAAATAAGATAAATTGAAATGAAACTACATGAAAAAATGTTTTTTTCCCTCTTGAAATAACCTCTTTGAGAACATCCTTAAGGGAAATAATTAAGGTCATTTGGAATGTCCATGAGATTATTGGACTTGGTGAGTGACTAGGGAAGGGTATTTGGGTAGAACATTTGGGATATTCAAGTAATAGAGGACTGAAGAGAAGGTGGAGTGAGGGGTGGGGGGGGGGGTTATAGTAGAGGAGAGGAGGGTTTTCTTATTTTTTAATCATTATTTTATTAATTTCCATTAAGAACAAAAATAGTGATGATTACATGACCAATAATAATTATAAATGCATGTTATTTCCAATGAAGTGGGCTTACATCACTTATGATGTCATAAATAGTGTATTTAACTAATGATTTGTATATACATCATTTTACCATATTTCATTATTAATAAAAAATTTCAGTATTTCAGAAAAATACAAAAAATTCACCCTCACAATTTTTCTAGATATAGAATCCAAAAATAAATTCCATTTTTTAAAAATAATTTTCAAAATTTTATTAATTTATTTTTTTAATTAAAATCCTAATTTATTCTAAAAAGATTGTTTTAAAACCATTATTTACTTATTCCAAAACATAGGTACATCACACTTCCACATGAATATTAATATATAATATCATAGGTAAGGTTATCATTCATTATGGTATATAATTATTCCTATGGGTATGTTACTATTTATAAGGGTATGTTACTATTTACTAAAAATTAAGACTTCCTTATCGGACTCCAAATATCTTACTGATCGCAACCGTGTATGTCATATTTTCAAAATTCATAGAAAAAAAGGGACAAAATTGTGTTTACATAGATAGGTTATAACACATTGGTGTATATAGGGACTCAGTGATCCATGGATTATATAATAAATATATTTGTAAATTCATGGGGGGTTATAATTGGAATGATATAATGGAAACAATGTTAGGGAAAAGTTATTACTTATATTGATAACATTTAGCTTCCCTTATATGATTCAATGGATTTGGAAGACATATGACAAAATTGTGTATCTAGATGCTTGTGTCTGCGAAATAGTAATTTATGGGAAATAAGAAGGGTGTATTTTCAATATAAAACCTATATATTGTAATGTTCTTTATGTCAGTTGTGATAGGATTATTTTATATGTGATCATATATAATTTATTGTATATATTCAATTTCAAAATAAAGAGAGAACATATTTTCCATGTCCAGAAGACAAAAAAATTGGGAAATAATATACTATATTTATTTCTAAATTAACACCTAATACACTCAATTGGATTCCCTTTTTCAAAATATTATACCTTTAACCACATAGGTTAACCTTTTTTATCCTTTTGGATATTTCCATAGTAACTAGTTTTTACCAAAGTAATTACTTTTTTATGCATAAAAATAAAATGGTCCATATTAAATAATATATAAAATTTCATTCAAAATATAGAATCCATTTTATTTTTTTTACTTTCTAAAACTAATAATGTTTAATTTTAAGCTAATAATTGTATATTGTATATGAAACTATTTAATATAATAATATAACATTTGATCTATAATATCAAAAATCTATTAATAAATTAAATAAATATTTTTAAATTTTACTTTTCCCTTATATAATATATATTTTACATAGAAAACGATTTCATAAATTTCTAATCTTTATTATATACTAATAATTAAATAAATTTCAAGGAATATGTAAAAATAATATTTTTTTTACTATTCACATAATGATCGACCTTTTTAAAAATATGCAAAAAAATATACACAAAGATAATATTATCATGAAGAATCTGTAAATTATTACGATTTTTTGAATTTAATGATCCATATTTTATATGATTAACTATTAAATAAAATCCTAAAATATAATAATAATGTTTATTATGGAAATGGAATTTTAAAAATATTCGTTTTTATTATTATAAACATCTATAAAATCCTAATAAAATATCATTATTAAATCTATATTATAATTTAAAAACTTCATAATTTAACAATAATAGACTTATATTAATTTTAAACTCTATAAAAGGAAAATTCTAGTGGATTAATTTTACAAGAAAAAAATGTTCTGAGTAAACTTGTATAATATATATATTTCATATATTTGTTACATTCATACAAACCCACCTATTTGATTGATATGTTTTCTTGTTCATATTTATATCAATATAAAATTTCTTGTATTTTTTAATTTATTGTTACATGTAAAAAAAGGTATCTAATATTGTATTTATTTAATGAGAACATAAGTTAAATATTAGGTCATCACACCCCCCCCCCCAAAATAAATTATGTCCTCACCATTTTTAACATTAATTGTTAATAAATTTTTTGATTGTATCCGAAATATACACATAATTCAATATATATTTTCAAATGATGTGGCAGCCTTAATATCTTACATACAAATGTGGATCACATATTTCTCCTTCCCCCCTGTAAATTGATTTATTCAAATTTATTTGGAATATAATTATTATATGCCCATATATACCATAGATAAAACATCGTACACTTCCTTTGAGATATTACTCCTGGTTCCTCTTCATTAAATTTTGACATAATGAAAATTTATTTTTCATTCATTCATCATTTTCATCAACTGAATTTCTATAATACTACATCCTTATCTTCATTGGTGTGTTTTGGACTTGAATTATTCACATTTCTTATCATGATTTTTTATAACTAGTTTATAATAATCACAAGTTTTTTCACTCTAGTTATTTTAACATTTGGTATATCATTGGGATACTCTGTAAAATTTCCATAAAATCCCCTATTGACAAGAGTCCAATAGGTTTGAGCCATTACTAAAACAAAAAGGAATTATCATGACTGATGAAAATCTAATTCCATAAGAGAATTATTATAATATATTCTCATTAAAATGTCTTACTCTCAAAAATCATAACATTATTTTCTAGTTCAACCAAAAAAACAATCAGCTAAATATATATATTTTATTATTGGATCCCTCATGATTCTTAAACTAAGTATTTTTATTAAAAACCATTCATAATGGTTTGTAAAGATAATTTTATTAACAGAATAATATCTCCCAGGAGTCGCTATCTGGTTGTGAGGTCTTAGGCCCACTCATTGTACACTGTGTAGGAGATTGTATTGATAATAAAATATAATTTTCATGGTGATTACCCTGAATTTAATCTATTCCAAAACCATATCCAATTTCCAGTATCAAGCCAGGGTTGTAATTTTTAGGGGAATAGAATACTATCTACTTCACCAAAACATGAAAAAGTTATCCAATATATATACTTCTGTATTAGAATTACCCCAAGTGTTTTTTTACAAAATATATCTTATCATAACACTGAAAATATTCAATATTACCTCAAAAAATATAAAGGGATACCTATACTATTTAAATTATTATCAACCTTAACATATCACCCCTATTAGTACATTTACATCATCCAAAGATAATATCCAAAACTCTAATGGTTTCTAATCACCTCTCTAATACCAATAATGGATTCTCGGATGACACCATCACATAATTACATAAATTATAACAAATATTATGTTTCATACCATAAAATAAAATTTTGGTTTATTATTTTAAAACATTATGGAAAAAAACATTTTTTAATAAAAACCTAATATCTTTCAACTATTGGAAATTTTTACAACTATATATGAAACTAATTAATCAAAAATAATTCTTCAACATTTCCCAAAAACTCATTACACAATAAAATCATCTAAAAAATAATACATATTACTTTTCCTCATAACATGTGGAAATCAAAATAAAAGAAAATGGGTGACATTAAACTTTAGTAGGGGTATGTATATGAATAAAAAATCAATTTTCGTAAGATAAAATAAGATGAACATGTGGGTATGATAATATAATCAATGAATATCAACACATATAATGGAATTAAAACCCCAAAAAAAATAGATCATAATTCAATAATTATCAAATGAAACATTTATAATAATGGAATATATATCATATGATTATATTATCAAAATACTATAACCATAACAGAATACATGAAATAACAATTATACCCTCAAATTTCATCATAAAGGTGTTCTAAAAGAATATTAGTAATGTTTTTCATCAAGGTATTATAAAACATTACCATGTTATAATTCTAATGAATCATAAACATATTATCTCTAGATATTAATTCATTACTCAACACATAGTATTACTGTTAATGAATACCCATAATATTACATGGGTTGTATAGTAAGGTATCAAAAATCATTACCAAAGCTTGCTACCAAGGTATCATAAAAATTTTCATCTCAAAAGATTAATTTTTACCCAATATCATGGTGAACCCTTCCATACATTACAATTAATTTGTATATTTCTATCTCATATGGGTATAAAAAATAATTATAGATACAATAATTAACTTGATAATGAAATGGATACATTATAATACAAAAAAAGATAACGATCTATCAAGATAAACAATGGTGGAATAAAACATTAGATCCCCTTGTAGTAATGATTATAGGATGATGACATAGAAGGAAAATAAAAGCACAAGAATAAAAATTATTAATGTTATATCAAATAAAAATATAATTAATGCTAGGGATTCAACCCATTCTCCACCTTCTTCCCTCCCCCGGCTCGCTCCGGCTCGGCAACGTTTTCCTTGGGAGCTCGGAGCTGTGCATTTTTTGATTTGGGTCCAGGCGGCTTCCTGGTTTCGGTGGTTCTGCGGTTGCTTCGTGGTTTCCAGGGTTCAGTTGTCTGATCTAGAGTATCTCGGGGGGAGGGGGATTTTTGATTCTGGATTTTTGGTGGTGGTGTGCAGCCGTAGTGCTCTATCTCTGGCTGACTTTCCGATTGTTTTGGATCAAGAGGTGTCTTTGAGGATTGATGTTTGTGATTCAGCGCTGCCTCCACTGGTGGTCACTGCCCCTCCTTGATTGTCTCTTCTGCTTCTCGTGGATGGCATAATTTGGACATTGGAGAGGGTTTTCGTGGTATAGATCTTTCCAGATCTAGCTCAGGGAGGCGTTTCGGGGGCAGATCGGCTCGGACCCCTTCAGCGGCGATGCTTCCTCCAGTGCGGTGTTGGGCCTCTAGTCTCAGGTGATGTCGTTTCAGCTTCGTGTTCCTGGGTTTGCTTTCCTCTTCTTTGTCTCTACAGTTGATGGAGGATGGTTGTGCAGAGGCGGGGTCCCTCTTGTCGGCTATGGTGTCCAGACCTACAAGCTACAAATTTTCTTGCGCTGGCTGACGTTAGTTTTTGTCTTATGGAGATGATTATGGAATTTTGTGCCTCTTCAATGATGCAATCGACAGTGGAGAACGGTTGAAGGTTGCACGTTGTTGAAGGGATTACGGTGTTGTTTATGGTGACTCTCACTGGAAGCCTGATTTGGTGATGAGGCACGATGGAAGTGTCCTGGGCTCGAGGAGGCGCAACATAGGTGTGATCTCTTGCTCTTGTTGAATATTATCTCATTTAAGTCTGATGATGTGGTTGAAAGTACTGTGGGGATATTGGGTGTCAATGCTGTTTTGGGGTTTTGTAATGTTGAAATCATGATGTTGTGAAGTGGTTAAGTGGAAGTGGTGAAGTCATGTATTGGGTACCAACAACCCTTATACCGACCTTTAGAAAATGAACAAAATGATTGGCATTATTCTGATTTATAATGGATTGTTAGGAAAGACAAACTTAATGATGGATGGCTCCTCTGATTGAAAAAAAAACATTTTATAAGTCATCCAAAGAAAAAACATTTGATGGTAAAATATATAAAATTTTATGGATCAAGTATAAAATATGTCAAAATATGTTTATATAGTTGAAAAATACTTTTAAAAGGATTAGAAAAATCACTTTGGAAACAAGAAATGTATTAGAAATTTTTAAACTACTTTTTTAAATGAATGAAATATCATATAGAACCTAAAGGATTAGAATTTTTTTTATAAACCAATAATGTGTAGAGTGGAAGTATCATATAAAAATAAAAAATGGTGAAAAGATTTTTCACCAGAAAATGGTAATAAGATAAATTTTTTTATCACATCGATGAAAATGTCCCACAAATAATACATATAAATTAAAATTAAAACGTTTTAATGAAATAAATAAAAAAGTTATATTATTAATTAATCATGCAATAATAAATACATTAAAATAATATTACAATGAATGAAAACATGGTATGTGGATGTTGCCAACTAAAAAATAAGATATAGGGTAACTATCACTTATGATAAACACATCTGTTAAAATATTATTTAATAGGAAATACTTTTTTGAGGGGACTTGTAAAGCCCCATGAATAATAAGATTATGTTAAAAGGCATGGATTAGGAAATAATCACACAAAAATGGGATATAATAGAGTGGATATAATTTTTAATCAATTAAATGCTCAAATACTCGACAAAAAATATGTTTTTAATATATTAGGCCTTTTACTCATTTGGATATGACTCTTTACAAATTAGACATTAACCTTTACAAATAGTTTTTTCTTAAGTAAATAATTTGTGTTCATAAAAATAAAATGGTAATTATTACATAATAAGGACCTATAATTTCATAATTTAAATCCACTATATTACAGTCACTTTATAAATGTTATTAAATTTTATTTCAATATTATAAAATTATAATTTATTAAAAAACAATTTTAGAGAATAGTGTAAATTAATTTATAATATATTGAACCTATGTTATTAAAATAAAATCCATATTTCTAAATTTATAATGCATTTTATAAGGATTTTTTTATAATAAATGGTATACACATATTTTTAAGTCGTACTTATATACTAATAATTTCAAAAAATATAATGAAACTCCATTTTAATAGGAAAATGAATTTTAAAAAATGTAGTTGTTTTTTATTTATAGTTTCTATAAAACACTAATATAATGTGAATTAATAAATCAAAATTATTTATGATTAAAATCCTAATTTAATAATACTATATATTGGTTTCTATTATAGATAATACAAATTAAAATTTATTAAAATCTATTTTTAATAAAAATATAAAAAATTGATTTTGTATAAGATGTCCATTATATTTAGTTATATATATTTTATAATATGGTTACTCAAACTCAATCCCCATAAATTTATGTATACTATTTAATGATCATATTTTTATTTAAACAAAATATATCAAGTTATTTTAGTATTTTGGTGCTCCATGTAAAACTTTTTATCCTATATTGTTTTTATTTATGTGGAACATACATTTATATATCATGTCAATACAATGGAGTTCCAATAAATGGTTAAATAAAATAAATATTCCATGGATTTACACCATATAATAAACATTGTAAATTTACTCCCTATAGGAATGTAAAGATCCACAATAGTAGTTTTCCCAGTGATGGAATATCACTTAACAATCACAGAGGTCCTCTATATGACACTAGTTATTGTGGTCCTCCTTACAACACAATGAATGATTAACAAGGAGATCCACTTCTTACAAAATCCTTAAAACTCAGATAATATAGATTCCCTCTTTATAGAAGATAAATAGTAAATAACAAATATATATTTAATCCCTCTAAAATAAACTAAAAAAACAATAATAACATATTCCATATCCATTGAAATCATATACATATATGTCACGACCCGTCCTCGGGGCCCGTGCCGTGACTACCCCAAGCCCGCCTTCCATAGGCCAGGGGCTGGCGACTAGCACCAAAGGCGTAAAATCCCGATAACTGGGAAGGCATTGCCTTTATAAAAGAAAACAAGCACCATAGAGTACAAGCGGAAGTAAAACACTAAGTACACAAGAAGAGTTAAAAAGTAAAAAGGGGCCGGAAATACAAGCCCAACTGTAAAGTACAACTCGAAAGGGAAAACAGCGACTGAAAAGTAAAGCTGCTACGCTGAGATGTCCACTGGAAATCCCACCTGAAGGGTGGGTACAGATAGCTCCTCTGCTCCTCGGGTCCCGCCATCCGCTCCGAGTATGTCCCACCCAGTGGTCCACCTCCGGGTACCGCCTCGTCGTATAGTCCACCTCCAGGTACCGTCCAGTCCTCGAACCTTCGGCTTGTGTCAGCACTGTCCGTCGTCTGCAACCAACACAACGAGGTGCGGGCATAGCCCGTGCAGGGGTGAGTATAACGATACTCAGTAGGGACCCCGAGACCCTCAAGGTCTCACTAAAACCAACAAGGATAAACACAAGAAGATCTCAACAGATAAACTCTACTTAGGTATATGCCCATACATATACCTAAGTTATCAAGTAACCCATCTCAATCATGAGGAAACACAAGGATTGTGAAAACGACGGATAACCACTACCCGGGTATATGCCCATACATATACCAAAGTTAGCAAGTGACCCATCTCAAACATGAAGTAAACACAAGGTCAAAAGTCTCATCACAAACCAGGATTTTCATTATCGAAACCGTAACTGCTGAAGAGCTCCGTCTCTGGAGTGTGCAGTGGTCCTGTCACGACTCCGAGGTACTGCTCACTAACCTAAGACTGCTGAGGTACTCCTCCTGTCGAGTACTGCGGGTTTGCGGCCAACTACCTGGCGCTCCGTCCGCTGAGGGTCTGTCGCCAAATACCGGGCGCTCGCCCAAATAGCCTACTGAGGTACTCCTCCTGTCGAGTACCGCGGGTTTGCTGCCATCTACCTGGCGCTCCGTCCGCCGTGGGTCTGCAGCCAAATACCGGCGCTCCGTCCACTGGGCTAGTCGACTCACTCCAAGTCGAGTCGGTCAAGCAGTCGTCAGGTCTCAGCCGGCTACACGGTCTCCGTACTCTGCACGCTCGTCTCCGGGAGGGTCCGCTCCACGAGCTACCGGTCGATACTCCAAGTATCTCAAAGTCCCACAAAGAAGTGTTTCAAAGGTCCGTCTCGTCACAGGGGTCTCAACGCAACAGACGGCGCGTCGATCGGACGCTCGGTCTGTGAGTTATTAGCCTTTTCGTCCCAGGGGCCCGGTTGGTTTCGAGAGCGAAACCAATCCCGGTCGTATCTCAACTGTACCCCGAACTCCCATAGGGTAAACTCAAAGGGACCGTTACTCAACGTAACCACCAACGCTGCTGACGGCTCGTCAAGCGGACGTCCTGTCTGAAGGATATCAGCTTTACCGTTCCAGGGGCCCGGTTGGATTTCGGGTACAATCCAACCCGGCCATACTCCGACTGCATCCAAAACTCGGGCGGAGTATGTCAAAAGTTCCGTCTCATCAAGAGGAAGTCAACGAAACAGACGGCGCGTCAATCGGACGCCCGGTCTGTGAGTTATTGGCATTTTCGTCTCTGGGGCCCGGTTGGTTTTTATGGAAAAACCATCCCGACCGTACTCCACCTGCGTCCAAACCTCGGGCGGAGTATGCCAAAAGATCCGTCTCACTAAAAGGAACACAACGCGACCGACGGTACGTCAATCGGACGTCTGTAGCTCAAGATATGAGCGTTTCCGCTCCGAAGGCCCGGATGGTTTCGTGAACGAACCAACCCGGCCAGACTCAAAGTAAACCGAAACCTTGAGTGCGATATACCGAAACGACCGTCTCGATCCAAGGATCGCGTTGCCGCAGACGGTTCGTCATTCGGAGGTCCGAGGCTCAAGTTATGAGCCAAAAACCAAAACTGGTCCGAAACGGGGGGGTCCGGGTCCGGGTCGACCCGGCCCGACCCCCCCTGGGCGGCGCGGTGGCCGGCGGCGGCGACCGGCGGCGGCGGACGGCGGCGGCGGGCGGCGGCGCGGCGGCGGGCCGCGGTGGCGGCGGCGGCGGGCCGCGGTGGCGGCGGCGGCGGGCCGCGGTGGCGGCGGCGGCGGGCCGCGGTGGCGGCGGCGGCGGGCCGCGGCGGCGGCGCTTGGCGCCGCACGTGGGTGATCACGCGGGGGGGCAAGGCCCCCGCTTTGCTTCAAGTGGCGCGGCCTTTGTGCCGCGCCTGGGTAACAATAACCGCCCCACGTGGGGGCCGGTTTTGGAGGGACAAACCGGGGGGCTGCTGCCCCCCTTTCATGGAACCGCCCCCCTCTTAAAGAGGGGGGTTTTATGTGCTGGCCGGGGGAATTATTTCCCCCGGTTTTAAGACGTCCGGCCGGCCAGCTGGCCGGCCGGTTTTCTCCAACGGGACCGGATATTCCGGTCCCCTCCTCGGCTTCCGACGCCGGCGGCCCGGCCGCCGGTCTTATCTTCCGCCGCGGCCCGGAACCGGCCGCGGTCTCTTCGTCCCGCCGCGGCCCGGAACCGGCCGCGGCGTTCGTCGTCCGGCGCGGTGCGACGGCACCGCGCCCCTTTTCCGTGCTTTGATAATCATCCAACGCGGCGCGACGGCGTCGCGTTTCTGTTGTTTCTACCATGGTGCGTGCGACGGCATCGCGAAGATATTTGCACGTTCAACCGCGTGGTGCGACGGCACCACGCCACTTGCTTCCTCCCGCAAGATAAAATCAACATAAACGTTGGAGGGGGTTCGGCCGTGTACATGCGGTCCGGCCCCCCTCACGTTAAATAAAAACTCAACATGAACATTTCAACCCTCATGTTAGACATGCCAGATCCATGTTCAAGAAAAGGAATAATTTAAGAATGAAACAACAATCCCCTACCTCGGGTATAAGTTCGAGGATTTGACTATGTCCGCGGAAGTCGACGTCGTGGAGATCGGGCGTCGCGGTAGTCGTTCGTCAATTCCGTTGACGAAGAGACGCGTCCGAAGAGGCACGTCGTTGGCGAATCCTTGTACGCCGACGAAGGTTGCCCGAGGAAGGTGCGGTGTTCTCTCTCGTTGACACCGAAGACGAAGAAGAGCGGTGCGGCGTTCTTCGTCGGAAAAAGGGCGTTCCTCATCAAGTCTTGAGGAAAGTCAAATTATAAAGAGAACAACGAACTCAAGAATCTCTACCTCGATAGTCGCACGGTGACAGAGTCGTGGAATATCGGTGTCGATTCCTTTGACGTCGGAGGAAGAGTCGTTATCGAAGGCGTTCGTCGCGGAAAACCGTCGCGGAAGAGATGACGCGGAAGAAGTACGTCGCGTCGCGGACACGGCGTCGCGGATGGATCGTGTTCTTCGGCGGAGAAGTTCTTCGTTGAAGAACGACGGTCTTCGCGTTCTTCGTTGAGTTGAAGAAGAAGAAGAAAAGCTTCCAAAGCTCTCAAGAAATCCTCCCAAGGGTAAAAGAAACTCTTAGAATAATATAAGCTTTAACTTATATTATTTCATAACATAACCACAAGAATTTCAAAGGTTTGAAATTCAAAATGGATAACTCCAAAATTAACTCACTTATTTAATATACATGAATTGTATAATTAAATATAAGTTAACTTGTCAAGCCATTAAGAGGGAGAGTGGGGAGTTGAAAAGGTGGGGGGGTTCGTGTGGGCCCCACCACACTTAATCCTCCCAAGGGAGGTTAAGTGGGTGTGGGTCCCACTTCCAACCTCCTTTGGTAGGTTTTTAATAAGTTAAAATAAAATTTGTCTTAAACAAATTTTATTTAACTCAACTGAAAAACCCCAAAGCTAACTTTCAACTCGCAACAAACGCAACTCCCGAAAAGGTCTCTTTAAGCGAATATCGGCGCTGCGAGTTCATCGGTGCCCTCGGATTTCAATTCCGAGCACCGGATCAAAAGTTAGGAATTCCCGCTCGTTCGTTCACTGAACGTACCCGAGCCAAACTTCGGAAATTAATTCCGGGCACTCCGGGCCTCGGAATCAGGTGCCGTCTGAAACCGCGCTCTTGTAAAATTCTAAAGAAAATTAAGAAAAAATTTTCCTTGAATTTTACGGGTCTTTACATTACTCCCACCTCAGGGCTTTACGTCCCCGTAAAGATACAACAAAAACTAGGGAAACAAAAGAGGGTACTGAGCACGCATCTGAGCATCCCTCTCCCATGTGCTCTCCTGGAGATTCCCGTGCCGCCATCTGTTGCGCACAAGAGGAATCGATCGCCCATGTAGGACCCGCTCCTGTCGATCCTCTATCTCCACCGGGACCTCCGTAAAAGTCGCCCCATCTTCAACGTCAAGCTCCCCATGATCAAAGATGTGCGTCGGGTCGTGCACGTATCTCCTCAGTTGAGACACGTGGAAGACGTCGTGCACCCGGTGTATCTGAGGTGGTAGAGCCAGGCGATAAGCCACCTCACCAACCCTGCTGAGGACCTGGAAGGGTCCGATGAAGCGCGGAGATAACTTGTCGCCTCGGCCAAATCTCCGAATACCACGTCGAGGTGAGACCCGCAAGAGGACGTGGTCACCATCCTCGAACTCTAGTGGCCTCCGCCTCCTGTCAGCGTATGACTTCTGCCGGCTCTGTGTTGCCCTCATCCGCTCCTGGATGACATGGACCTCTTCTGACGTGGCCTGGACCATCTCTGGTCCCATAAGAGCTGCGAGATTTCTTCTTTGCCGATAAGAGAAACCTGGTCTCATCCCCTAGATGAACCACATTCTTTGCCTAAAACAGTCAATCCTAACATGGATGATACTAATCCATACCAAGGATGACATCGTAAGGCCTCGACGCTACTACTAAGAGATCCAACCGTTACTCTCGCCTCCAAGGGTTGAGTCACACTGTCGGCATCAGTGTGTGGTAACTGGTCTCCTCCAGTAGATGTCTCACAAGTGAGGGTCAAGTCAACAGTCAACTGGAACCTCTTAGTAACATCACAAAAGAAGACAGGAATGAAAACATCGCAAAGGATGCGTCTTTTATTATTGCAGCTCATATTACAAGACGCTACACAAAAGCAACATCAACATGGAACTAGAAGTACAAGAGACGTATCCACTAGTTCCGCTCCTGTCCACCTGCTCCCAGAGCTCCAGCATTTGTCGCTGCCTCAACCTCGGTGGCTCCCTCCAAGCTTGCGGATCGAGGAGTCGGACAGTCACGTGCTAGGTGACCCTTTCCGCCACAGGAGTAACATTGTCTGTTTCTGGCACGCCTGGCTCTGATCCCACCTCGGGTGCCCCGCACCACCGGTCCTAAAACCCGAGATCGCCCAACTGCTGGTCTGGTCCTCCTGGACCTCTGCATCATCTGTCTACTGCCCACAGATGACTCGGCTTCTGTTCGAAAAACACGCGGCAAAGGCAGAATCTCCTGTACACGCTCGGGGTGTAGAGATACTGGCACAAACTCCACCCTGAAGAAGGTCTCGAAGTCTTCCCATGCGAAGTTCATCTCATCGCAAAACTGAAACAAGTGGCTCCACCACCTACTTGCTGCTGCATGAAGGAGGCTGGTAGCAAAGATCACCATGAAGTCTGCCGGCGTCCCCACTAGCCTGAAGACTCTCACCACAGCCTCCAGCCAAACCTCAGCCGCCTGCGGGTCCGTCTCTCCCCGGAACCTGGGTGGCCTCTGGCGCTGGAACTCGTGCAGCGCGCTCAAGCGTCGTGCATCGCCTACTGCTGGGGCTGGTGGCATCGGTGGCCCAACGTATGGTAGTACCGCTGGTGCCACTGCTGACAAAGGGCCCTGCACCGAGGCCTCGTCGCTCGGTGGGCTGTCGTCACGTTCGATTCTCAGAACCCTAACTGGCTGCCGTCGTGGGGCCATCCTGAAAGAAACAACGTAACACGATGAAACGATTATACCTGGTGAGCTGACCTGGTTTGAGCTGTTTTAAGGGGAAAAACTTTTGAAAACACACACGCAATAAGTGTTTTCGTGCACAAAGTCGGAAATCAGTTGTCAGGGTCCTGGTGTATGGATACGTCGGCCGCCCGCACCAACACTGGACTCCCTGAACTGAAAACCACACTCGGTACCCTTATCACTATTGCTTCACAGAAAGAAAGATCAGAGTTATAAGTTCTGCGGTAGAACCGAACTCCTCTGATACCAATTTGTCACGACCCGTCCTCGGGGCCCGTGCCGTGACTACCCCAAGCCCGCCTTCCATAGGCCAGGGGCTGGCGACTAGCACCAAAGGCGTAAAATCCCGATAACTGGGAAGGCATTGCCTTTATAAAAGAAAACAAGCACCATAGAGTACAAGCGGAAGTAAAACACTAAGTACAAAAGAAGAGCTAAAAAGTAAAAAGGGGCCGGAAATACAAGCCCAACTGTAAAGTACAACTCGAAAGGGAAAACAGCGACTGAAAAGTAAAGCTGCTACGCTGAGATGTCCACTGGAAATCCCACCTGAAGGGTGGGTACAGATAGCTCCTCTGCTCCTCGGGTCCCGCCATCCGCTCCGAGTATGTCCCACCCAGTGGTCCACCTCCGGGTACCGCCTCGTCGTATAGTCCACCTCCAGGTACCGTCCAGTCCTCGAACCTTCGGCTTGTGTCAGCACTGTCCGTCGTCTGCAACCAACACAACGAGGTGCGGGCATAGCCCGTGCAGGGGTGAGTATAACGATACTCAGTAGGGACCCCGAGACCCTCAAGGTCTCACTAAAACCAACAAGGATAAACACAAGAAGATCTCAACAGATAAACTCTACTTAGGTATATGCCCATACATATACCTAAGTTATCAAGTAACCCATCTCAATCATGAGGAAACACAAGGATTGTGAAAACGACGGATAACCACTACCCGGGTATATGCCCATACATATACCAAAGTTAGCAAGTGACCCATCTCAAACATGAGGTAAACACAAGGTCAAAAGTCTCAGCTCAAACCAGGATTTTCATTATCGAAACCGTAACTGCTGAAGAGCTCCGTCTCTGGAGTGTGCAGTGGTCCTGTCACGACTCCGAGGTACTGCTCACTAACCTAAGACTGCTGAGGTACTCCTCCTGTCGAGTACTGCGGGTTTGCGGCCAACTACCTGGCGCTCCGTCCGCTGAGGGTCTGTCGCCAAATACCGGGCGCTCGCCCAAATAGCCTACTGAGGTACTCCTCCTGTCGAGTACCGCGGGTTTGCTGCCATCTACCTGGCGCTCCGTCCGCCGTGGGTCTGCAGCCAAATACCGGCGCTCCGTCCACTGGGCTAGTCGACTCACTCCAAGTCGAGTCGGTCAAGCAGTCGTCAGGTCTCAGCCGGCTACACGGTCTCCGTACTCTGCACGCTCGTCTCCGGGAGGGTCCGCTCCACGAGCTACTGGTCGATACTCCAAGTATCTCAAAGTCCCACAAAGAAGTGTCTCAAAGGTCCGTCTCGTCACAGGGGTCTCAACGCAACAGACGGCGCGTCGATCGGACGCTCGGTCTGTGAGTTATTAGACTTTTCGTTCCAGGGGCCCGGTTGGTTTCGAGAGCGAAACCAATCCCGGCCGTATCTCAACTGTACCCCGAACTCCCATAGGGTAAACTCAAAGGGACCGTTACTCAACGTAACCACCAACGCTGCTGACGGCTCGTCAAGCGGACGTCCTGTCTGAAGGATATCAGCTTTACCGTTCCAGGGGCCCGGTTGGATTTCGGGTACAATCCAACCCGGCCATACTCCGACTGCATCCAAAACTCGGGCGGAGTATGTCAAAAGTTCCGTCTCATCAAGAGGAAGTCAACGAAAGAGACGGCGCGTCAATCGGACGCCCGGTCTGTGAGTTATTGGCATTTTCGTCTCTGGGGCCCGGTTGGTTTTTATGGAAAAACCATCCCGACCGTACTCCACCTGCGTCCAAACCTCGGGCGGAGTATGCCAAAAGATCCGTCTCACTAAAAGGAACACAACGCGACCGACGGAACGTCAATCGGACGTCCGTAGCTCAAGATATGAGCGTTTCCGCTCCGAAGGCCCGGATGGTTTCGTGAACGAACCAACCCGGCCAGACTCAAAGTAAACCGAAACCTTGAGTGCGATATACCGAAACGACCGTCTCGATCCAAGTATCGCGTTGCCGCAGACGGTTCGTCATTCGGAGGTCCGAGGCTCAAGTTATGAGCCAAAAACCAAAACTGGTCCGAAACGGGGGGGTCCGGGTCCGGGCCGACCCGGCCCGACCCCCCCTGGGCGTCGCGGTGGCCGGCGGCGGCGACCGGCGGCGGCGGACGGCGGCGGCGGGCGGCGGCGCGGCGGCGCGGCGGCGGGCCGCGGTGGCGGCGGCGGCGGGCCGCGGTGGCGGCGGCGGCGGGCCGCGGTGGCGGCGGCGGCGGGCCGCGGGGACGGCGGCGGCGTGCCGCGGTGGCGGCGGCGGCGGGCCGCGGCGGCGGCGCTTGGCGCCGCACGTGGGTGATCACGCGGGGGGGCAAGGCCCCCGCTTTGCTTCAAGTGGCGCGGCCTTTGTGCCGCGCCTGGGTAACAAAAACCGCCCCACGTGGGGGCCGGTTTTGGAGGGACAAACCGGGGGGCTGCTGCCCCCCTTTCATGGAACCGCCCCCCTCTTAAAGAGGGGGGTTTTATGTGCTGGCCGGGGGAATTATTTCCCCCGGTTTTAAGACGTCCGGCCGGCCAGCTGGCCGGCCGGTTTTCTCCAACGGGACCGGATATTCCGGTCCCCTCCTCGGCTTCCGACGCCGGCGGCCCGGCCGCCGGTCTTATCTTCCGCCGCGGCCCGGAACCGGCCGCGGTCTCTTCGTCCCGCCGCGGCCCGGAACCGGCCGCGGCGTTCGTCGTCCGGCGCGGTGCGACGGCACCGCGCCCCTTTGTCGTGCTTTGATAATCATCCAATGCGGCGCGACGGCGTCGCGTTTTTGTTGTTTCTACCATGGTGCGTGCGACGGCATCGCGAAGATATTTGCACGTTCAACCGCGTGGTGCGACGGCACCACGCCACTTGCTTCCTCCCGCAAGATAAAATCAACATAAATGTTGGAGGGGGTTCGGCCGTGTTCATGCGGTCCGACCCCCCTCACGTTAAATAAAAACTCAACATGAACATTTCAAGCCTCATGTTAGACATGCCAGATCCATGTTCAAGAAAAGGAATAATTTAAGAATGAAACAACAATCCCCTACCTCGGGTATAAGTTCGAGGATTTGACTATGTCCGCGGAAGTCGACGTCGCGGAGATCCGGCATCGCGGTAGTCGTTCGTCAATTCCGTTGACGAAGAGACGCGTCCGAAGAGGCACGTCGTTGGCAAATCCTTGTACGCCGATGAAGGTTGCCCGAGGAAGGTAAGGTGTTCTCTCTCGTTGACACCGAAGACGAAGAAGAGCGGTGCGGCGTTCTTCGTCGGAAAAAGGGCGTTCCTCGTCAAATCTTGAGGAAAGTCAAATTATAAAGAGAACAACGAACTCAAGAATCTCTACCTCGATAGTCGCACGGTGATGGAGTCGTGGAATATCGGTGTCGATTCCTTTGACGTCGGAGGAAGAGTCGTTATCGAAGGCGTTCGTCGCGGAAAACTGTTGCGGAAGAGATGACGCGGAAGAAGTACGTCGCGTCGCGGACACGGCGTCGCGGATGGATCGTGTTCTTCGGCGGAGAAGTTCTTCGTTGAAGAACGACGTTCTTCGCGTTCTTCGTTGAGTTGAAGAAGAAGAAGAAAAGCTTCCAAAGCTCTCAAGAAATCCTCCCAAGGGTAAAAGAAACTCTTAGAATAATATAAGCTTTAACTTATATTATTTCATAACTTAACCACAAGAATTTCAAAGGTTTGAAATTCAAAATGGATAACTCCAAAATTAACTCACTTATTTAATATACATGAATTGTATAATTAAATATAAGTTAACTTGTCAAGCCATTAAGAGGGAGAGTGGGGAGTTGAAAAGGTGGGGGGTTCGTGTGGGCCCCACCACACTTAATCCTCCAAAGGGAGGTTAAGTGGGTGTGGGTCCCACTTCCAACCTCCTTTGTTAGGTTTTTAATAAGTTAAAATAAAATTTGTCTTAAACAAATTTTATTTAACTCAACTGAAAAACCCCAAAGCTAACTTTCAACTCGCAACAAACGCAACTCCCGAAAAGGTCTCTTTAAGCGAATATCGGCGCTGCGAGTTCATCGGTGCCCTTGGATTTCAATTCCGAGCGCCGGATCAAAAGTTAGGAATTCCCGCTCGTTCGTTCACTGAACGTACCCGAGCCAAACTTCGGAAATTAATTCCGGGCACTCCGGGCCTCGGAATCAGGTGTCGTCTGAAACCGCGCTCTTGTAAAATTCTAAAGAAAATTAAGAAAAAATTTTCCTTGAATTTTACGGGTCTTTACAATATATATGTAGGTCCTCCCTAAGGTATATTTTGTTAAGGACCACATCCTGAAATAATATCTGATCTAAGTGGAAATTATTATCACAGTCGAAAATAAAATTTTAGTAACTATTTATAAACACTCCCTGAAACTTGTTGTGAACGACGTCTTTCCAAAGAAACATATTTTCATCAGAAATATACTTCTCAATTTCTTTTCATTCGAACGATTCACATATATCTAAATGAACTAGAGAAACTAAGTCCCAATATAGTAAATACCTAACCGATTATCAATGGAATTTTATTCTCAGAAAAGGGAAACCCATGGTGTGGTCATTAACAGAGCCTCTCCTTCATCTAGTAACATTGGATGTAGATACTAATATTCAAATTGACCACACTCTATTTGGTAGGATGGGGCAGGAATCATTTTAGTTAGTCTATCTTAAGGAATCCCTTAATAGGGATGCAGAAAGTAATATTCTTATGTGGATATGATTGCATAAACATAAAATATAGGATATGTTTCATCACATTTGTACTTCTCAATATTACATTCCCCGAATTCTGAATAGGGAATTAAAAACTCATCTATATTACAAATTGTGGTTGACTGTCCAACATCTCATGTCAAGGATCACTCCATAAAGGCTGTAGTTTAACCATCATAATATGCTAGATAAAATGTTTTTCTAGGCTGACAAGGCCTCCATTTCTATGTCTTGCAATCATAAATCAAGAAATTTGTTTTAATATCATTAATATTCCGACCTTAGTGTTTTCAATATTTATAGTTAATGTTTTTTGATTATCCATCTACTCTGAATGCTATAGAGTTGGAGATATTGAAATCAATTTTTAACTTCACATGTGGTCCAGTATGGTTTTTTAGAAGATTAATATTATAGATTCATTGCATTTTCCTAGGTATAAAGTACATAAAATATATATTCTAGTTGGTCAATCCAATGAAATCCTTTCTCCCTGAAAATATCATAAGAGATACATTCAAAGGTAATGATAAATGGAGATGTTTTTTTACTGTTAATGTAGAAGTTAAATTAGGTGTATAGCTTGAGGAAACAAATTCCATAAGAGATAGATCATTTATTTTGGAAAGTGACCCTTTCTAATAATTCATTATACATATATTTAATTAAAGAATAAAATATAAAAAATATAACTTAGTTATGTCATCTTATCTAATGAAAACATGAGATCATCTCTATCCCATTGATTTGGGGTTATATTTAACTTTTCCATCACCCCTAAAACCGTCTGACATGATAAGAGTAGTGGGCATAGTTTTCATAGAATAAATCATCCCCAAAACATAAGGATGGGAGACATTTGTAGCTCCCTTTATTTTCTGAAAAAAAAATTATAGAGTAGAATAAAATCCACAAAAAATAAATTTTATTTTTCTATACTGGTGTTTCATGACTCATCCACTACATTAAGGGGTTTTCAATTAAAATCTATAGGGAAATCCATCATAATTAACATCCGCAAACAAATTCTAAAAATAATTGAGAGGATATGAAAAATCAAATCTTGGAAAAAAAATAACAATCCTCTAAGAATAAAAAGGATGAATTTTACTATGATTTACCCTTTGATTGATATGTACACACTAAAGAGTATTATTATTACTATTAATTGATTAGGGATATCATTGATGCCACATGATTTGTGAAAATTAATTTGTTAAACTTCATCCCCTCAAATAATTGGGATATGGTACTAATGTACAAGCATAGGGTGATGATGTATCTATTTATAATAAAATCCACACTAAAGTTCACAAATATGGTGTGAGAAAAATATATTAATGTAAGAATCATCACTTTGGATCTCAACCAAACATTTAATTAAAACATACCATGAGAGACTCATCAATGGTAAAATGGATTGATATTGAAATATCCACAACATACCCACTAATTAATGAATTTAATGCTATTTGTGATAATGATATGATTTCCTAGTATAATAATGAGTTTTAAAATCTCTGGCAACTCATTTTCAAATTACACTGAGCAAATATAATTGATAAATGGAAATATCCCATCGAGAGGACCATAAATCACATAGTTAATCATCTTTAATAAGAGAATATCACTTGAACATCAAAGGTAAAATAAATTCATATGATAAATAGTGGCTTAGAAAACCAGTCTGACAAACCAAAACATCAGTGGATTATTTATAATTCACTGTAATAGGTTTTTAATCACTAATAAATTAATAAAATCCTCGTGATAAATTCAATATGGTTTTCAATAACATATATAGACCGGTTTTCATTATTACACTATATAATAATCATCCCCTTAATAATTGGACTACAAAACTATTTCATCAAAGGGTCATGAATCTATTAAATCCTTTAATCATGTTCCCTATTTTTGGAATTCTCATAAATTCAGGTTCATTTGTAATGTGGGATCATAAACAAGCTAAATTCTAAAACAAAATTAAATTCAAATTTAAACATGAAAATAAATAATTTAAAATAAAATCAACAAAATATTAGTTGTAAAATATAAATTATCTGAGAAGACCTAGATGGTAAAGGACATCTTCATTATATTAGAACCCATTTGACATACAAAAATATTTCCTCATGACAATAACCTCATGCAACCCACCTTAAAATTCATATGGTGCACCATAGATGGTTACTTTTATTCTTTTTCAACTGAAATAACCATCCTATCAATAACACTAAACTGATAAGATAAAGTTATTTTAAAATCAAAATGACATGATCATTGCATAATTATTTTATCACAACAAACACCATATAGGGAAACACTATAGATGCACCATAAAAAATGGAAATCCAACATTGAGTAAAACCCCCACTAAAGTCAAACCCAAAGAAACAAAACTAATATAAACCCTTTTAGTGGATGATTCCTTAATTGATATGCTAAAAACCCAGAAAAAAACACCTTCATCAAATATATAAAAATAAAACATGAGGGAAAACTCCAAATCCATCATAAAAAATATTAGAACCTCAAACTCACTAATTCTACCCTTTATACGGTCCCTATTTTATTAGATGATCCGATTGTACAAGTAAAAACCCATGCCTGAACTCATTGAGATGTTACCTTATAAGTTTAATAATATAGAAAAAGTGGGAAACTATATAGAGAGATTGGGAATTGAAGGGTTGAAGTTATTTTATTACAATAAGGGAGGTTTTGAAATGGTTTAATGTGTCCAATAAACATAAATTAATAACCAATACATTATGTGAGGAGAAAAACCCATAAAATCAACAGAGGAACCCTTTTCCAAAATCTGGAACCTAGGATGACATCAGAAAAGAATAGATAATCCTCTATGTCAATATAGATAGACTAGTTCCACTTTAGAATATATGGGCCAACAACAAAACCTAAGGATTCTAGCATGTATGAAATATGAGATATACAAGTCACTATAATCCTTGAATTCCATGTGAGTAACCAAGGAATTAAATAGAGAGACTAATATTATCTGATACCCACAAAGGCCTCATAGAACCATATAGTGGAAGGACTAAGACTGGATAGGTAAAGGGTTTCAACAATTGTGGAAATGAGAATAAAAAATAATGGGGGAAAGTCTAGAGAGATAAAAAACTATCAATGCATGGGACGACTAGATAAGAAGGAGTACTACTACTCAGATGGAAACTATAGAGGGTCGAAGAGAATTATTATGACTATATGGGAAACCATATCCACATTATGTGTATTTTAAACCTACTCTAAATGACATTTAAAATTTCAAATTCCTATAATACATGATAGATCTAGAAAAGTATCTCACATATTTTTGGTCTTGATATAGCACCATGGTGTGATCATTAATAGAATGGGTTATGGTAAAAATTAGGTTCATTATAAAAACCCAATTGGAACCTACATTTATCTAGTATAGAAACATTCACACATGATATATTTCCAATTAATATTTCCTCTAATGATATTTTATCTACCAATTTATCCAGATACTGATGTGGATAACATTTATTTTCCTCTCAATCTAGAATTAAAATGAAAATGAAAGGGTCAAAATTTCATTTTCATGTGGAAATACAAAACCAATTACCAAAACATGTATATTTTACCACAAATTACATGCAAAATATATATAGATGACAAATTAGATGAGATTTAGATTCTTCTATTTCCACTAAAATACCATTGTGTCTTCTAGGAACATTTAGAAGTGGCACAATGGTTAGAATATTACATTATTGTTCTATAAAAAAGTCTTCACGGAAATAATTGATGAAGATAAAGAATTATATAAAATAATATATTGTAACTCCCACACTAAACACAACATTGGTTCCATCTCAATCATATAATCCCATAATTTTGTGGTACCTCAAACTGAACAACAATATTTTAGAACCACAATATTATTATGTATGACATGAATAAGTAAAAAAATAAGAAATATTTTTAAAATATAATAACAAATTCTACACCTTATTAAATGATTAGGTCCCATGATTTTTTAATACATCCCTAGAAAAAGTATTGTTCACCAAGAAAGAAGTCAAAAGGCATGATGATGTATTCATTAAATGATTATCCTATTTCCAACCCTTGTCACTGTATTTTTGAGAAAAACACCCAACAATGCTTCATCCTCAAGTAATTTCTTCAAATGATGATCGATTATTTAAATTTATTTTGATCAAACCCCCATTATAAATAACATTCATTACTACTAATCCATAAAAGGAGTAAGGAATACTAAAAATAACCAAAATACAGAGGTATATAAATATGATAAATGGATGAAAAAAAATTTCAAACATGAACATACAATCATCAAGTCTTGACTAAATAATTAATCAATAATATTAATTCACTTTGCATCCAAAGCATTAATAACCATAATTTAATACTCATGAAAATTACAATGAAACCAATTTCAAAAAAATAAGCAAAAAAATGATTATCCCTCGTGGAATCCATAACCGATCTAGACACTTGTATATTTATTTACCACTTTAGTAAGTGGATGGGAACCACTGTAAAAACAATAATTTACTAATGATAATGTTTCTTATAATGCATCCATTAGCATCATTCACATGAAAATTCAATTTATTGACGAAGAACACTCACTAAAATATGATTTTCATTTCAACAATTGAGGAGGAGGCTATAATGGTAATTGGAGAGAACGTCACAGTTCACCCTAATACTTCATAATTATTCACACTAAGGACATGCATAAATATAAGAAATGAATGAAATCAATACATCAAGTGAAAAAGGAAGATAAATATGATCTTAAATCCTATAGGTCTTTCTGTGGTCTGATTATTTTGGTATAAACACGAGAAGATAAGTATTCAGTTATTCATTTTCGACACACAAGAATAATATTTAACCATAACTAAAAGGTAAATAAATTCCCTAATATCTTTTCAGGATTGGGATTCCCCTATTACATATAATATGGATAATAATCATGCTATAAAATGTGAGACATTGGCTAAACATATGATGTTTTTAAAAAACTCTCAATGACCTCATCCAAAATATCAAATTTGGATTCCCTTTATCAATTTAAATAACCCAAGGAAGAATATATTGACAATCTATTTGGCCTCAAAGAGTTAAAAAGTAATTTGGATATTGTTGAGACATACTATTTAAATAGTTGTTTTACTAAATGATATATTGTAATTTTTTTCACTGAATAATACTTGGATATAACCATACATTGATATATCATGAACATATATTTATATGAAATTCTTGTTTACATTGATATTTATATATACCTATTTAAATATATTTGTATAATCAAGATATTCCCAATTTAAACCCCTTGGTTGTTATGACATGAGATAGTTATCTTGTAACCTTCCTATATAACAATATTACAGGATGAAAAATGATTTCTGAGAGACCGTGGATGGATTAATCTAAAGACAGAATTTACATACCTCATATCTAATTCAAATTTCATTATTTTTCCCCAAGATATAGCTTTCAATGTTTTGTTTTGGAAGGTACTGACAAAAAATGCACATAAAAATTCCATCATCCAATAAAAAATACTAGAATTATTCTATTGGTGGAGGATTATGTAACTCTATAGTGATAACTCTCATTTTGAATCAAGTAAGTCCCAATACATTAACACATGGTGCTACAAAGGGGATGGATAATATCCTTTAGTGAGAAACAAAATAAAAATTACTACCTTTAGTGATCTAAATAGAATTGATAATGCTTCTTCATCATCATATAAATAATTGGATATTAATAAAACATCCATTAATGACAATAAATAAGATAAATAAATTAAATATGATCCATCCACATTTGATAATGGTGTTTCAACAACTATTATAATCTTAGATAAGTGAATTTGGTACAGAAGATGGTTTATGGCCTATGCTGATATGTACATATATAACCCTTCAAGATTAAGATAAATAAACTATATATACATGAAATCATAATGGATTTTTTAATGGAATGACATATAAATTAATGATTTATATCCCTAGGTTTCTACTCACCCCTTGTGTTTTACAGAAAACCACAATGGCTAGAAGTTTAATGTAATAAGAGTGTATCCACCCCAAGTCACCAAGGTGGTTAATAAAATTGAAAATCATAATGAATTTTTATTTATTGTGGAAGTTCAATAACTAAAGTTTCATTCCATTATATTCATCTTGAATAGTATAAATTGTTATATCAATGATAGACATTACTTTAAAGACCTAAATCTCAACTTTCCAAATGATGATTTACTAGATCTGATCATGAAATTAATGATTAATGAAACTAATCGATTTTCAATCCTATTAATCATATATATGCACTTTTGTTAAAATAAAAAAATATCTTCAATTTATTAAGAATCTAAAAATTTTATAGAACCCCAAGGTGTATACTATTTCAATTTAATTCCCTTTTTCTTGAATAAATTTCTACCTAAAAATGTTACATGCACCATATTTTCATATCCTTCATGGAAAAAGCAATATAATATTTTATTGATCACATTTTCATAAAATAACTCCATTTATGTGATCATATTCCCAATATTAATGTATTTTTAAACATGTTATGTCAATATATGTTGATAATAACCCCCATTTAATTGTAAATTTAGTGTGATAGTATGTTAATTCCATGACATTGTTATATATCACCATGGAATCAAAGATGACCCTGAGATAAATAGAACTAAACATGACATTACCCCTCTTAAAAAATATTATAATTAAGTATACTCCTAGTATACCTTACTAAATTTAGTTGATACATAGCTAACCTCACTAGAAAAAGTTATCCATTTAAAATGATGATGAAAAATGGAGTAACATACAAGATGAATTAAAATTAGAATAAGATCATAATGGATATAATAATTTTTCTCACCCTCCAGTCTTGATGTTATCCATACAAATAAATCCTATTAAATTTTTTTGAAAACCATATAGTAATAACTTAAGTATCTTCTTACACAGAAAAATGATGTGGGAAATGAAAATAACCAAGTATATCATAGCTAAACAATGATTGAAGATGAGACACTATACACTAAGGTGTAGAATAAATTAATTTCCCTCGTATTTGTGGTTTAAAATTTTATAGATTTTCTATATCACTATGATATTTACATGATATATTCAGTGGATATAATCACATATATCTATAATATTCTAATGGTTCCAAAGCGCCTAGAATGGTGGATAATGATTCTACAGTAGTTTATCAATAATTATGTAACATTGAATACAATCAAAGGGAATACAGTAGAAAATATTCCTATGGTATACCGTACCAAAAAGGGTTTTACAGTGGTCATTTATCTTTCTAATGAAGAAGAATTATCTATTCATAGAACCTCTTGAACATAAAAAATTCCCATTTATGGGGTATTTAGGATTCAAAAATTAAATAGATGCAAAAAAACTAAGATAAATAGAGTTTTTCTAGGGGAACATTTTTTACAATCTAAAAAACTATTTCTTCTTTATTACTTCTTACAATTAAAATTATGTACCTATAATGGTATATAATACTTGTCCATCATCATATGATAGGAATTGACCTTGAAAATATTGGTTACCCAAATTCAAATTGAAGGTGATTTGGAGGTGGTAATCATGAAAATGAAGCGTTACTAAACTATAAAAAATGAATATATGGTTCCATTTTTGGATAATATATTAGGTATTATAGATAAATTTCCATCATATCCAATATTTTACAACATTATTCATTAACTATATTTTAAAAAATATTCAATGGTTAATGTGGTTATAGACTTGGAATACGAAAATCAAGTAAAGAATTGTGATTTGTATCACACATTATAAGATGGTATCTCCACTAAACAATATTGATATAGTGGAAATAAAAGATTTTAAATACACTATAGATTAAAGAATGCCTTTAACATTCTTAATTAGAATAAAAATTAGATATATGTGTCCTATAATAATGTATCATCAAATTGGGAATCTCCCTAGATATCAATCCAAGAATTAGATGATTAACAACAGGTGTCAATTTTTTTCTTCTAGGATGTCCCAAATTTTCCAAATGTCATCTAAAAATGTGAATATGATATATTCCTCCCCAAGTGTGTTTAATGGGAGTGTCTTAGTATTATATATTATATACATGAAAAAACATGTGTCACTCACTAGTTAGGAACCAAAATCATCCATCAGATCATGAGGCTCAAATACCATTGTCCATTAATGATGTCATACTAAATTGCATTCAAAAATAAGAATCGCGAATTTAAAATACATGATACCATTATTCATAAACCCACAAAATTATTTCACACAAATAAGTATGCTCGTTGTTGTATAGAGGATAGATAATATGGGTTAATACCCTCTAGACATGATTTGGCAGATCAAGTTCACTCTTACAAATACAGACTTCATCTCAATATGGTTTACAACAACTCCCTAAAATTGTTCATTATAAATATTTTTATCATCATAATATAATATAATTTTATCCTCACATTAGAAGTCCTCAATAAAATCCTAAAAAACAATGACAATGATTTATTTGAATTTAGTCTTAATAAGTTATAATAGTAGTAAAATATTATGTTTAACCATCCATTCCACTATCACACTGTAAAAAATAGATTTATAAAGTAATAGAAAAAACAATTATCTAATAAAATTCTAAATATAGATGAATAATTAAAAGAAATAATTTCAACAAAATATCCTACACATATCATGGGATAATCACATAATCTAATGTACTACTATATAGGAAAATCCAACTCTCTTATGTATTTGATCGAATTTTTCTAGACTACTAACGTTCTATTTCTCTCATTTTTCATTACCATCAATAAGAAACATTCTAAACATAAGTAGTCTCACCACCATCACTAGGATATGTAGAGACTATATGTGATAGTGTTATTCCCATGGAAAGACCATGAGAATCATTAAAATCACATTTCATGAGAATTCAACAAGAAAGTTTGCCTTATAGAATTCATCCATGTAAATTTGGTGTTATATATGATAATGGAAATGATTCCCATAAGTAATCCTCTAAATTTTGTGTTAAAATTGGATAAACATTACACTATACACAAGGTTTACAATAATTTAGGATACAAATTATTCAAAACTAATAAAGATAATATTACACCTACCTATAGTGAAAGGTTTATTATTAGAAATTTTTCATAGAGATACTTGAATGTCCTATCCATATGACATTAAAAATCAAGAATGGGTTATTTTAATGTGACCCTAAACTATATGGATCATAATCCCTTATCACATTATGTTAAAAAGTATGATTTATGTTCCACCACGCATGACCCATAAACTAGATAGGGTAGTCCACTCTATATGACCTAATATTCTTAAATGAACATTTAAAATTTGTCGGAGTCCTAGTAGATAGATCTTCCCATTGAAAATAAAACATTAGGATTAAAATTCATGGAAATTATAATATCTATGTTTATCATGACTCCCATTACAATAGGATATGTAGTGATGTACATACTATTTATCATTAATCTAGATGTTATTTTTTTACACTCAAGACTCTTTCCAAACTAGTGAAAGGTCCTCCCATATTAAAATATACCTTCAAAAATATCCTAGAACTTGGATAACGCCAATTTTTCCCTAGATGTGAGCTAGATCTATTAAATGATTTTCATAATAACTTTTTGTGGGTTGATTTCTTTTGTAAAAATGTACATTATGGTGTCTCATTTATCAGGTTGGATCCAGTCAAAATTTTCATACCAATAGAACTCCCTCCCATAATATTGTCACTTAATTTACATTTGGTATTTCCATATTATAATATTTATTCTGATGACACAATTTTTTCTAGAAATATATGTGGATTGAATAATTTTATTTTAGGATATGTAATAAATTCTAATGAATTTGTTTTGAACCTAATCAAAAATCCACGTCCACATTAAGTCCTCCAACATGTTTCACAATAACCCATCCTGAGTTAGTTCTAAAAATGAGTACTATGGTCATCAATTAAAAATTCTATTCATATATACCATAATTTATACCTTCAGTATCTAAATGAATAAAAATATTTCATCGGAACCAATAATGAGTATATCAAATTATTAATGTACCCTCTATTGGGTAATTGAGAATATTAATATCTAAATTTTCTGTAACCCTCTAGATGCATCTCTTTATCCTAAATGGGATTTAACCACATTTTCCAAAAAAAATTATAGTGCAACTTCTGTTTCAAATTTTTTCAATGGGATTACATAATATTCTTGATTTTAAGTATGGTAATGAGATCATTATTTTGAATATGGTCAAACAGTACCTAGCCTTTACTAATTTAGTTACCCAATTCCTATTTCAGACAACTCGTGTTGTAATTTACATTGCTCTCATACACATTTTAGTGTGGTTGAAAAACTTCTTCTTATGCACCCCAATTTGGGTTATCACAATTTTCAATTGGTTTAAACATGGTGACCATAAAAATAATAAACCAATATCATAGGTTGTCTATATTATTATTACACTCTCCAATCACATAAATTCTATTTTTTCCTTATTTAAATACAAAAAACATACCTTTTGGTTAAAAATATATGACCTTAAACAAAAAAACTCTTGGGATCAATGCAGTTTAGGGGGAAACATCTATTTCATCTTCACATATTATATGACCTTAAACTACCTATGGGATGGTTCATAGTACCCATATGATTGAAAAAATGTGAAGAAAATATTTCTAATAACATATTCGGGTATCCTTTTTTTATTATATCTTCTTCCATCTATAAATAATTTAGATATTTTGAAATAGAAAAGGGAATAAATATTTTTCAAGTTGAAATCCAGCAATGGGAAGCCTAAAATACAAATTTTCACATTCTAATACATTACTTATTAGGAATTAAGAAAAATTTTGGGATAAAATGAAAATATATAAATCTTATATACAAAACACTTTATCTATGGAAAAATTTTAATGTGTACACTCTAAGTCTATAGATCTGGGGAAAGATAGAGAGACATCCTACTTCTTGTAAACATGTCATTTCAATTGATAACTTCCAAATTCAAAAATATATATGCTTAGGGTACATTACCACTCTGGAAAATTTATTCTCCGATAAAAAATATCCTTCATAATTTTAATCATTCTTAGTCATTTTGAATCTTATATTTGAATTTAATGACTTTGGATAATGTTGATGGTAAATATTCAATGTTTCATATATGTGTACATATTTTCAAATGTAATGGTTCTTGTATATACTAAAATAATAAATATTATTTTAATATTTTTACCATAAATTATGTTAATCACACCATTTCATTGTGAATATATCTGTACTATATTCATCCAAGTGTACAGTCCTTAAGGACTGTTAAATAATTCAGAATATTCATAATTGAATCATGTGTTTTGAATGTATGATTTACTAAATATATTTTTAAGAAATGATTTCAGGGATTCAATAATTATGTTATTACTCTCTAAAACATTTCAAAGATTATTAGTGGCTGATTTTGTATGCAATAAACTTAAAATAAATTTATTAATATTCCAAAATAAGAAATGTTTTCACTTATTTGGACAAAAAGGAAGGATCACCCAAAAATATTTAGCCACTTCCAAATTGGATTCAAAAAATATAATGGTATATTAATTAATATATGAGAATAACTATATTCATTATATAAAATCTCAAAATTTGATTAGTGGCCAATCCAAATCATTAATAGATAGATAATGTTCAACCAGCATAATAGAGTGTACATCATCCTCAATAAGCAGTTTCCCATCTCCATTAGTATAATTTCATTTATATTTTTTGCCACTTCACCAAGACACTCATGTTTTCATCAAATATCCTCATCATTGGATAACTATTGTTGAAGGTTGATTTCCTAACCAACACCTTCTCTAGCCAGTTATTTTAACTTAACCACCATCACTACATGTTGAGACATCACTAGAAGTGGAATGGGCCTATGTTTGTGAGGAAAACACTAATCTAAAACATTTATAACTCCATCAATAGAATCCCGAGACACTCATACACATTATTTGTATTTTATAATGGATTCTATGTCATTATAGTTGAATCAGTCATAATCAAAGGTAATAAACATGTGTAAATCATGGGTAGTTGATGGTGTTTTATTTCAGAGGAAGTCTCATCGATTATTTTATAGTTGTCTTGATACACCATCTATCTCATGGATTTTCAAACCACAAGGGACCCTAGGTTGAAGATAAATCACACTTGAATGATTGAAACATAATCTAGAATATATTATTTTAATGTGAACATAATCTCAATGTATGAAAATTTCATTGATGTTTATTTTTATTGGGATACTAAGATAGTACCATTTTCTATTTTCCACTATAAAGTCATTAGTTGTATTTTTTGGATTATCAAAAATAATATATTAATTAGTAACTACATATGAAAATAATTTATATGTTTTTTTGGTGTTTTATAACACTACCATAGGAGTCAATACTTCTAATTTATAATTAACTGATTGTTGGCCCAATAGGAATAACCATTTTCACCGTATTAACTTCATGAATTATAAGGTTGGTTTATCAAAGGGATTTGATCACCATTTCCTCCACTAATTCATTGGATGGATTGATCTATGTAGCTTCTCTTAGAACAAATTTTTTGACACCCTTCATTAATTTTCTACAAAATCTTGGTAGGGCTGGTATGTCTACATAAGGCCCTAAGTCATGGGTTATAGAAGTATCATTTGTTAAGGATAGAAAATCTAGAGCCCACCACCTGTTGATTTTTTAATGATATATATTATTGATATATTTTTACATATCAAAGTCTTACTCTATATTCCATGTGAATAAGTTACTACAGAAACATTTAAATAAAGACTTACATTTTCTAGGATTTTATTAATGTTAATAATCTCTTATAGGTATATTGAATGATATTGTGTGGTAAACATAAAAATATATTTCATACCTTATTACATCTTTATAAGCCTCACATTTTCCTTAGGACATATAGTAGGAAGACAGTTTGAATAATCACAATATGCAATAGGTAATATTAAATGATGTAATGAAATCATTTTCCTAATTATTACCATAGGTGTTAGGTGTGATCACTCATAATGTACCATCTACTGTAAACATAGGACCCAAGAGATTCCCAAACACTTCCTCAAAAAAATATTATATCTCAGTGACTCTAGCACCAGTCTAAGAAATTTTGACCTCATCAGTTTTGATAGAAGTTTCATCCTGGGACACAAGAATTTATTTTTATGTGACTAAGACAACCACCCCTACACTATGAAAAGTTACCACATCCAAAAACTTCTAATTTTAATTATTTTGGTATAAGTCAATGAATTTGTAATTTAAAAGAGTAATAATACCAATATGTAATATAGAAATGGATGTGATTGATATAGGGATCAAATTTACTAGTCAGGGGTTCATTAACCAATAAACCTTGTTCTGCATACTAAATTTCATGGGTATACTAATAAATTTCAATTTATTATATTATACACTATATAAATATAATTATATTATGTTATTTACCATATGATAAAATTGAATTATATTTTTTAAACTAACCTGTCTCTCTCATATGAATATGTGTCCCTATTATTATATAACATTATCAATATCTAAGTACATATTTAGCTATATGGTTCTATCTTCTTGATATAAGGTTCCCAAATTTGGACGTTATAAGGTTGATCTTTTTTAACTACTTATGTAATTATTAAACAACTGGTTCCTTCCATGATTCTATTTTAGGTTTTTGTAAAATAAAAATGATTTGAGAAGTAAAAAATTAAAGGATATTTATGTTATTTATAAGAGACTAGATCTCCCACATCCTCTCCAAGGATATGGAAATTGAAAATTTATGAGAAGAGATCCCAAATTCTCATAGCCTAAAATTATAGAACCCAGTTTTTCCTAAATATACATACACCCAAATATTCCATAAAAAATTATTCATAGTTCATATGGATTGTACCTGCTCACCCAATTCCCCATGTTCACTAATAGAATCATTTCTACATCTGTTTTTTTTAAAATATATATATAATAATTTAAAATGAATTTTAATGATTATCCCAATATAATTAGTTATTTTATTAAAATTTGGGAGCTTGTATTTAAGAATATAACATTATTTGAAATGGGTTAAAATGTGGAGTATAGAATTTTGGAACATAATTATGAAATTTTTATGGGAATGGGGAATGTTTTGGGAATTAATATCTGGTAAAAATATTCAACTAGTAAATCCTTCAACACAAATGGGAACAATCCTATTAGAAAAAACAATAGAGGGTTGACAATACATGAATCCCAGGGGGAGCATACTCATTGGATGGAGGGTGTCAGACACATGAGGAGAAGTCTGCTTAGAGATTGTGTTGAGGTCTATATAGGTCACAAGTGTCGGTGGAACCCATATGGTTTTTCAGTGGTGTAGTAGGAGCCTATACCTATAAAATGCACTTTTAGACACCAAATCCATGGATTATTGTTAACATTATCAGTGAGTCATGCCTCATTTCTGTTGGGGGATGGTTCTTCTAGGATAATATTCACACCAAACAAAAACATCTTCACTACCACTTCACCTCCACTCTAACCATGGTCGAAAAAACATTAACACCACTTCCACCCACAACACATCACCATAACATCATCAAAATCACTATAGGATTATATTTTTACCATTTATATAGATTAGGATTGAGTAGAAGAACCATTTCCAAAGCCTGAGGCTACCATATATCACCTTTTGGAGAAAGGTCTTCCTGGTTGAAGAACAATATGAAGATGAAAAATGACATGTATCCTATCAGGAGCACTATCTGGGAACTGCAATGAATTAATGGTTAAAATAAGAACCAAACATAATATAAAAAAATACATTTTGGGGAGTTTCATAAGGAGAAAGGTGTTGCACTATGGTGTTGTACTTTTGATGTAGGGAAACTATTTTAGGTAGTGTAATTTTTTTCATTCAAGAATGGAGTTGTGTAAAGGTACCAAAAGCTACAATGTATCCCTTTTGTTTAAAATAAGATTAATTTCATAATGTTAACAATGTCCCGTAGAGGTAATCTAATAAAGAGTGGATATTTATTAGAGGAATCTGGCTTTCATAAGGTTTCACTATAGAGTCTTTCATTCACTATAGAAGAGTGAAATATGGAATTGGAACATTTATTTGATGAAAAAAACGAATAATGGATATATGTCCATGGATTCCACATTTGACTGTATGATCATGCACGAATATGAAAAAATAAAATAACTATATTTGAATATATTTCTTCAAATCACAGAATTTTTCATCATATAAATATTTAAACACCTGATATCTGTTTCTAGGATACAAATATAATAAATAAAAATTTAAGGGAGAGAAAAATGAATATATAAGGGAATAATATTATGATTGATGAGTTGGTTCATTGATATATAAATATGATGGTATTTCTTCATTTTAAAATGATTTGATAATATGTCAGTCTACTATAAATCTACTCTGTTCTAATACTATATTTTTATTTATTTTTTTATATGGAAGTGACTTTAAAAACATTAATAATTCTTGAGTTTAATGAATAGTTTACATTGAGGATATTTTCAGATTCATAGTTTTAGATAATTAGGTCATAAATATTACATATCAATAGATTACAATGTATACACTCCTACTCAATTTCCATATTTTTTCCCAAAATGAAATCTTTTGAACAGAAAACAGCCATGTCTACTTCCGAGTTTTAGAAAGCATGGCTTTTCCATGATCCCATCCTTGACACTATTCTTCCTTTAGTCATGTGAAAAACATTTCAAAACTATGTATAAGCATAGAAATCTCTGTAAGGGATACACAAAGAAGATAAACATTTAGTTTCTCAAAACAAAAAGTAAACCATGAATACTTAATCATAAATAATACTTTTCACCTTTATGAAGTAGTAAAAAATATTTACTGGATAAAAGATCATTACATAACATTTTGGAACGAAAATATTACCTTAAAACCCATATAAAGAACTCATAACATATAAAGTTTACTTGGGACATAAACATTCTTATATGGAATAATAATATGGTTGACTTACACACGAATCACTAAATGGAATAGCTATACAACCGACTTCTATACCCAATGAATTGGAGGTTATAACGTAACCACCCTTCCTGGTTTATCACTACACTACCCTTCATTTGTTATATCATGTAACCACCTATATAATTTCCAACTATCATTATGAAATCATAACACATACAAAAAATATAAAGGAAAGAAAACATTTCCACATTTCAATCACTATATATCACATAAATATTTCGATATAACAAATACATTATCAAAACCATTTTCATTACCAAAATACATAATAGAGTATATGGATTTTATTTTTCCTTTTCAAAACATTACGAATTGTTACGGATGACAAAGATAAAGTAATACCCATGGCGGCAGAATGGTCATTGTCACCACATACATTAAAAGAAACGTTCCTTTTTGTAGTTTAGTAAAATTATTCATAGAAAAATATTCCCTTTGAATGAAATGTAAAGTCAAAAGTGTTTATATAGAATATAGAAACGATTTTTATTAAAACAAAATATTCCTCAATGAAAGGAGATTAAGACGAAGTCCCTTACATCAAGTCTGATTTTCCTTGTTTGTTAATTTATATTATTGAGTAATAAACTTTGGTAAATTTATTATTGCTTAAGTAATTCCTTTAATTTTTATTATTCAATTCATTTAACATATTATCATGTTATAATAACTAGTCAATTATGTGAGTTCGTATCATACATTTTTTCAATGTTCAGTACATTAGTCAAAAATGAACTTGTTTGAAAAGAATTTCCCCTGTAGTTATAAGTTATTCTTCTCCAGAATAGTATTAATGATTTTAATATCATATATATCTAGTATATATTCATTTTATAGTTTTCCATACCATTTGGAGATAGAAAATTAAATGCACCGTTCATGGAGATGTAGGTCGTACGTACGCATGAACGCTAATTACATTTATTTATCATATTAATGGAACTAAAACTAAATTATATATAGATATATCATAATTCCAGTATAATATATATGTTATGTAGGTAACATAATTTCATTAATTACATTATTTATAAATTCCATGTTTGGAATGAATGAGTCGCATCACATGAGGGGGTGGTAGTCCACACTTCCTCATATGAAATTAGAGATTTTTCACAACATGAAAAGCATAAAGGTGTAATAAAATATAAATTACAGATGCATAGAGAGGACCTAAATATAATATATATATAATATATATAAATATAGTTCCATCATAATGGCCACCATAAAAGGTGTTAAATGAATATTGACCAATCATCGTTTCGTGAGGTAGTAATTTGCCACCCACAGAAACAGTATGTTCATTATCCATTAGGCGGAGGTGTGTGTAAGTGTAAATAAAATAATTCTCATAAAAACATCCCAATATATTGAGGATATTGGTGTTATTATAGGACAAAATAATAATAATTTAATGGGGAGTGAAAAAGGAAAATACAACAAAGGATTTTGAGAGAAGGCGTTACCTTTAAATCAGGTAACTTCTTCTGATTTGAGGCAAAGGCTCTCTTGAAAATAATTCCTCCCAGAGTGAGGTTTCAAGGAGGAAGAGAGGGATGTGTAGAGATAATATGAGCAAAGGATGGATAATCCAAGGGATTGAGAGGTGTGGTTATGGGGGTAGAGGTGGGGGCGTTTTATAAGAGGGAGGAGGGGAACTCTTGGAATTTCAGGAAATATTAATTTATTATAAAATGTTTTTCAAATTAAAATGGTTCCAAAATGATATATTTAGAGAATAAGAGTATAAGGGGTATAAATAAACTCAACCAATAGGATTTAGACACGTCTAGGTCATATATTTCACCTCATCTTTTTTATTTTAACCCTGAGATAAAATTAATAATTCTTACCACATCTTTTTTTTCAAACAATAAGGTCATAATAATTACATTAAAATGGAAATGGTACCAAAATTGTTCAATAATGATATTAGTCATATATTATATTTTATTTTGAAGAATATTATATTTTTTATACTATTATACCATTTAATAAAATAACATTTGTTTTAAGTACTCATTTATGCCAATTTCGACACTATTTGGTTGTTGACTTTTGATAAAGGCATCAAAGATTTATTCCTTAAAAATAAGAGCATTACCATATATTTTAAATTTCATAATCATATATAAAATTAGTTGATAGAATCCAAAGTTTCAAAACAAAATTATTTTATCACTTATAATATAATATATTTAAATAATTAATTAATGAGGTAACAACTACATCATCATTGTGTCATAATTAAATTTTTTTATTTAATGTCTAAAATTTTTAAATAAAATACCATTATGTAGGAAATATTTATAGCATTAAGATGACTATTTATGGTAAAAGATATTATTTATATAAACAAAATTAAAATAGTTTTTCTTAGGTGTCACATACATTTTATTATATTTCTCTTTCTTTAAAAATAATATGAGAAAAGGTCACTATCACACAAAAGTGATTCCATGGGGTCCCTAAGTTGGCCCAAGGCTATCCATGGTTGGCCATTACACAAAAAATAGCATTAGGACACATGTTGGGGTCATTATATATTATTATGATATTATTTCATTTCCCTTAACTAACCAATTAATAATTAATCACGATAATTAACGATAATTACTATCATTTCTATTCATAATGTACAAAAACAAAAGTGTCTTAATTACATAATTTGGAAATTATGATTCAAAATATGCAATCTATTTTACAAAACTCCAAACACATAAATTTCAGTAATTAATTTATAAATAAGTCTCGTAGTCAAAACAAATAGTGTGTTTTTAAGATCAATATCTATCAAAAGATTGACAATTGTTTATATCCAATTTCTAAGTGAAATTACTTCTAATGACCTCAATTTGATTTAATGGTAAAAATATATTCTAATTAAACATTAAAAAAAATTAAATAGATAATCTATCCATATTATTAAAATAGATGAAAAGGTATATTTGATATAAAATGTAGTATTTTTCACTATTCATTAAAAAATGAACATTGCCAGAAAAATACCAAAAATTAATTCAAAGTATATTTCAATGTTCCAATTATAAAGAAATTTTCTATTTTGAAAAATAGAGCTTATAAAAGTTTCTAAAGTTCAATTTAAAAATGTATTTCCATCAAAAGGTGGTAAATCAATCTTTTAAAAATATTATAGTATTATATGCCTAAGATTGGATTTATTCTGATTTTAAGCCTCTAAAACACTATCTAATTCAAAAATAGACATAGATATGAAAATATATTATTCTTTAAATACTTGGGATTTTACATGCTTCCCCCTTTTAGGAAATTTTCTTCCATGAAATTTATTTACTTATTGAATAAGTGGGGGTATTTATCCCTCATTTCATTTTCAGATTCCCATGTTGCCTCTTCAATCATGTTGCTTTTCCAAAAAACCTATACCTGATGAATCACCTTATTCTGCAACACGTTTTCCCTATGGTCATGAATTTGGACCGATTGTTCCTTATAAGATAGATTCTCTTCCAACTAAACTACCTCAGGACTCAAAACATGAGATAGATCTTGCAAGTACTTCCTTAACATTGAAACATGAAAAACATTGTGTACCTGAGATAAACTCGGAGGTAAAGCCACTTGATATGAAACTTATCCAACTCTTTAGAGAATTTCATATAGTCCAATGAACCTTGGACTTAGCTTTCCTTTCTTACAAAATCACATCACACGTTTCCATGGTGAAACATTGAGGAAGACGTGATCACCTACCTCAAAAGAGAGATCCTTCATCCTATTGTCTGCAAAAATTTTCTGTCTACTCTGAGCTATTCTCATGTGTTTCTTTTTCATATGAACTTTTTCAGCCATCTCTTCTACCAGTTTTGGTCTCATCAACTTCCTTTCCCCCACTTCATCCCAAAAAAATGGAGTTTGACACCGCTTTACATATAATGCCTCAAATGGTGTCATTTGTATACTGGAATGAAAACTGTTATTATAAGAAAACTAAACCAATGAAAGATGTTGGTCCCAACATCCCTAATAATCCATCAAACAAGAACATATCATATCCTCCAATGTCTGAATTGTTCATTCTGATAGCCCATCTAATTGAGGATGAAAAGCTGTACAAAAATTTAATTCAGTACCGAACGACTTCTGAAGGCCTTTACAAAAGATAGAAGTGAACCTCAGATCACGATCAGATACAATAGAGATGGGAAATCTGTGTAACCTAACAATCTATTCTTGATACAAACGAGAAAGTTGATCTAGGGAAAAAGTATCTCTTATAGCAAGAAAATGAGAATATTTAGTCCAATGATCAACAATAACCTAGATTGAATTATTTCCTCGAGGTATCCTCGGGAATCCCACAACGAAGTCCATTGATATATTCTCTCATTTCCAATATGGCACGAGTAATGGCTGAAGCATCCCTTCAGTTAACTACCACTCTACTTTATACTTTTGACAAATAAACAGTTCACAGTAAAATCAGCAATATCTCTTTTCATTTCATCCCACTAGTAATACTCTTGCAGATCTCTATACATCTTATTATTTCTAGGAAGAACTAAAAATGGAGAACCGTGAGCTTCAAATAACAACACTCTCTTAAACTGTGAATTACAAGGAACACACAATCTCTTCCCAAATCTCAAAACATAATCATTATCAACATTGAATTCAGGTAACATACCCTTCTAAACCAGCTCTACCTTTTTCTGCAACTCACTATCTTGCTTCTGTGCTTGCTTAATTCTGTCTGATATAGAATATTTCACTGATACCTGAAACAAAACAGTAGAACTTCCTGTACTAACAACTTCTATTCCAATTTTCATCAAATCATTAACCAAAGGATCACGTTCCAAATGTAACATTGTTAATGAAGCATTACTTTTTTGACTCAAAGCATCTTCCACTTTATTTTCATTTCCTGGGTGGTAGTGAATTGTGCGATCATAATATTTGATTAATTCTAGCAATCTCATTACTCTCATGTTCAATTATTTTTTGAGTGAATATATACTTAAAAATTTTGTGATCAGTATATATTTCACACTTTACACCATAAAAATGTTTCCTCCTAATTTTTAAAGTGAATACAATAGCAGCTAATTCCAAATCATGTGTAGGGTATTTTATCTCATGAGTTTTCAACTGAAGTGAAGCATAAGCAATTACCTGATCATTCGGCACTAGGATGCAACCAAGTCCTTTCAATGAAGTATCGCTGTAGATAACAAACATAACATTCTTGTAAGGCGGTGCCAATACTAGATCATTCACCAATCTTTATTTTAAATTCTTGAAAACAATCATCACATTGTTTTGTCCATATAAACTTAACAACCTTCCAAATTAGCTTAGTCAATGTGCTAGAGAACAATGCTAAATTATTAACAAAACATCAATAATAGCCTGCCAAACCAAGAAAACTACCAATCTCAGTTACTTTTTTGGGTCTTGGCCATTCATCAACAACAATTTCTTTTGTAGGATCAACAATTATTCCTTCTTTAGAAACAATGTGACCAAGGAAATAAAATTGTTGCAACCAAAACTAATACTTGCTGAATTTTCCATACAATTTATTTTCATTATGATTTATCAAAATAACCCTTAAATTACTTTCATGATCCTCTTTAATTTTAGAAAACCCCAAAATATCATCAATCAAAAAAACCATAAACTTATCCATGAACTCATGAAAAATTCTATTCATAAGGTCCATGAATACAGCAGGTGAATTGTTTAACCCAAAAGGCATAACTACGTATCCATAATGGCCATATCTTGTACAAAATGTGGTCTTCAGAATATCTGCTTCCTCTATCTTCAACTGATGCTACCCCAATCTCAAGTCAACATTTGAAAAATATTCAGCTCCTTGGAGCTGATCAAACAAATCTTCAATATGAGGCATTGGATATTTGTTTATAACAGTGATGTTATTCAAGGCACTATATTCAATGGAAAGTCTCATTTAACAAAATTTCTTTTTAACAAATAAGACAAGAACGCCCCATGGTGATGTGATTAGTTGAATGAAACCTTTCTCTAATAAATATTTTTAATTTCTCCTTCAACTCTAAAAGTTCAATTTGAGCCATTCAAAAATGGCGTTTGGAAATTAGATTAGAATTAGGAACTAAGTAAAAAATAAATTCAACTTCCCGATCATGTATAATACCAAGAAACCCATCATGAAAAACATCAAGATACTCATTTACCACTACCACATCATTAATTTGAACAGTTCCTTTGATTTCAACAATATTTGCAAGGTAACATTCATTTCAATCGTTTACTAGTTTCTCATCTTCCTAATATGTTATCAAAAGTAAGAGTTCATCCTTGTACACAAACTGAAAATATTTCTGAAAAGAAACCTATTTATCTCTACAGTCAATCTCAGCATTATAAAAAGAAATCCAATCCATTCCGAAAATAACATCTAACTCTACTATAGGAAAAACAATACGGTTTTTTGTTATATTCTTTCGACACACAAGAATTAGAAGGATCTTATAATTTATTTTTGCCTCAATGCTTTCCCCTCATGTTTTTACCATAAGTTCAGGATTTATATCTTGAGATGGAATTCCTAATTTTGTAGAAAAATTCTCAGAAATGAATGAATGTGTAGACCCTGAATCAAACAACACATTGGCATAATCTGAACAAACAAATAGCGTACCTGATACTACTTCATTCGATGGCCCAACATCTACTGAAGTAGTTACAAAGGATTTAACAACCACATTCTACTTGTATTCATGCTTTTTTCCCTCAGTTTAGTTCTTATTTAGACACTCATTTGCATAATGACCCATTTCATTACAGTTAAAACATCTTACCGCTGGCTCTTCATTTCCTACTTGACCATCTTCCTTACAGTTAAGAGAAATTTGACCAGGCTTACCAAATCGAAAGCACATTCTAGACATCGATAAAAATTCTCTAGGATGCATTTTAATATAAATCCCACAAGATAGATATTTTGTTTTCATAACTCTTGGTTTCTTTGATGAATCATTCTCCTTTTCCTGCCAACTGGACCTCTTATTTTTTTGTTTTTCAAAGAACACCTAATCATCAGAAAATTCCATTTCCACATTCTCCGCACATCGAACAAGTTTTTCATAACTTTTGAACTTGAGATAAGCTAAATACTTTTGATACTTTGGCATTAAACCTAAGTAAAAATGATTTATTTTACTATCAAGATCTCATTTGATATTTGGAGCATACCTTGCCAGTCGAGTAAACATTGCTTCATAAGCAGCCACTGAGTCATCCTCCTGCCTCAATTCTTGGAATTTCATTTCTATCCTAAGATGAACCACATTAGGAAAATATTTCTCAAGAAACATACCTTTGAATTCATCCATGTCCAGATCATCAATCTCCTCACTATCCCTGATATTTTTCACCAATGAACAACACTGATCAGCTTCACCTTCAAAACGTTAAACATCGAGACAAACCATTTGATGTTCTGAACACTCCATGACATCAAAAATATTCTCCAGTGATTTAATCCATCCTTATTCTTGCAGAGGGTTTGATGATCCTCTGAATGATGGGGGATGTTGCCTCATAAAATGCTCCACTACTTACATGTTCTTCTATGGTTGGTCTGGCTGATCTCGTGTATGGACACCACCACCATTTATAGCATGAGTCAACTATTCCATCACTACAACAAACAGTTCTGTTCTGATTCCAACCATCTCAGGTTGCTGATTTGGAAGGTTGTTTTCCTTCTGATGTCATCCCATCAAAGCTGCCATGTTTCCTTTGAGGGAAACCATTCTAATCACAGATATATCTTAGGTGAATAAACATGATAATATTTAAATGATATATCAATCACATCATAACATAAATCAATTTAAGGACATGAATTTAACAATATTCTAACTCCTAATGTGGACTAAACCGACCTCTGATTCCATCTATAAGGACTCGGCCTTAAAAAATTACTTATACTTGAGTTTAATGAATAATTCTCCTTGAAAATCTTATTAGGTTTAGAGTTTTAGAGATTTAGTCCATAACTATTACTTCTCAAAAGATTACAGAGTAGACACTCCTACCCAGTTTCCATATTTTTTCACAAAATGAAAACTCTTTTAAAAAAGCAGCCTTGTCTAGTTCCATGTTTTATATAGCATGACTTTTCCTTGAACCCATCCTTGGCCCTATTCATCCTTAAGTCCTGTTAAAAAAATTTCAAAACTACAGATGAGCATAAAAATGCTCAGTAAGGGATACATAAAGAAGAAAAACTGTTAGTTTTTCAAAACAACATGTAAAACATTAATACATAATCATAAGTAATACTTTTCACCTTAATGAAATAGTAAATACTCTTTATTTGATAAAAGATCATTACATACCCTTTTGTAACCAAAATATTACCATAAAACACATATGAAGAACACATAACATATAAAGGTTACTTGGGACATAAACATACTTAAATGGAATAACCATATGGTAGACTTGCATACTCATCACTAAATGGAATAGCCATATGGCCGACCTCCATTACCCATTGCATTAGAGGTTATAACGTAACCACCTATCTTGAAATATCACAGTACCACCCATCATTTGGTTTATCACATAACCACCCATCAAATGTCCAATTACCATTATAAAATCATAACTCATAGAACAAATATAAAGGTAAGAAAAAATTTCCACATTTTAATCAAAATATATCACTTAAATATATTGACATAACAAATACGTTATCAAAACTATTTTCAAAACCAAAATACAAAATAGATTATATGTTATTTATTTTTCCTTTTAAAGTCATTATGGATTGTTAATGAATCTAATGATCAAATAATACTCGCGGGGGCGGAAAGTTTGTTTTCACTACGTATGTTAAAAGAAAAATCCATTTTGTCGTTTAGTAAAATTATTCATAGAAAAACATCCCCATTGAATGAAATGAAAAGTCAAATGTGTTTATAAAGCGTATAAAATAAATTCTTGTATTAAAACAAAATATGCCTCAATGAATGGAGATTGAGATGAAGTCTCTCACCTCAAGTCCGACTTGTCTTGTTCGTTTCATTATATTCATGAATAATAAACATTGGTCAATTTATAATTTCTTAAATAAATCCTTTAAAGTTTATTATTCAATTCATATCACATATTATCATGTTATAATAACTAGTTAATTATGGGAGTTCCTGTCATACGTTTTGTTAATGTTCGGTACATGAGTCAAAAATGAACTTGTTTGAAAATAATAGAACATGTATTTATAAGAAAAACATCTCCAGAATTGTATTAATGATTTAAATTTGATATATATCCAGTATATATTAATGTTATACTATTTAATAACATTTAGAGATAAAAAATGAAATGCAGCGTTCATGGAGATGATAGTTCGTACGTACACATGAATGCTACTTTCATATCAATTTCTTATTAAAGTAGTAAAAACAAAATGAGACATAGATATATTATATTTACAGTATAATATATATGTCATATTGGTAACATAATTTCAATAATTACATTCTTTATAAATACAATGTTTGGGATGAACGAGCCACATCACTTGAGGGGGCGGTACAACACACTTCCTTATATGAAATTTTCGCATTTACACAACATGCAAAGCATAAATGTATGTTTTAAATATAAAATACAGAAGAATAGAGAGGATATAAATATAATAAATATAATAAATATAAATATAGTTCCATCATAATGGCCACCATGAAAGGTGTTAAAATAAGATTGATCAATCATCGTTTTGTGAGGCAATAATTCGCCACCCACTGAAACAATATGTTCTTTAACAATTAGATGGAGGTGTGTGTTTGTGTAAATAAAATACTTCTCATTACAAAATCCTAGTATATTTAGGATACTGGTTTTATTATGGGATCAATTAATATGAATGTTAGTTTGAGTGAAGAAGGAAAATACAACAAAGTATTTTGAGAGAAGGTGATGCCTCTAAATCAGGTAACTTATTTAGATTTGAGGCAAAGGCTCTCTTTAAAAACATTCTTCCCAAAGTGAGGCTTCTAGGAGGAAGAGAGGGATGTGGAGAGATAATATAAGTAGAGTTTGGATGAGCCAGGGGCTTGAGTGGTGTGGGTAATGGGGTAGAGGTGGGGGGCTTTTTATAAGAGGGAGGAGGGGCACTCTTGGAAAGTCATGAAATATTAATTTATTGTAAAATGTTTTTCAAATTTGAATGGTTCCAAAATGATATATTTATAAGATAAGAGGATAAGGGTTGAAATAAACTCAACCAAAAAGATTTAGACAAGTGGAGCTCATAGAATTCAACTTATATTTTCATTTTAACCCTTACTTAAAATTAATAATTCTTACCACGTCTTTTTTTATTTTCAAACTATAAGGTCATAATAATTACATTAAAATGAAAATAGTACCATAATTGTATAAATAATGATATTATTAATATATTATATGTCATTTGGCAGAATATAATATTTTTTTAGACTATTATAAAATTTAATATAATAACATTTGTTTTAAAAACTCATTTATGCCAATTTCGACAGTATTTGGTAGTTGTCTTTTGTTAAAGGGATAAAAGATTTATTCCTCCCATATAAAAGCATTAACATGTATTTTACAAGTCATAATAATCTATAAAATTATTAGATAGCATCCAAATTTTCAAAACAAAATTATTTTAACACTAATAATATCATATATTTAAATCATTCATTAATGAGGTAATAATGGTATCATCATTGTGTGTTAATTAAATCTATTTATTTAATGTCTAAAAATTTTAAATAAAATACCATGATTTAGGAAATCTTTTTTTATTTCATGTTAATATTTTTATTAAAATATATCATTTATATAAACAAAGTTAAATTTTTTTTACTTAATTATTACATACTTTTTATTACATTTCACTTTCATTAAAAATAATATGATAAAAGTTCACTATCACACAAAAGAGATTCCATGGGTTCCCAAAGTTATCCCAAGGCTTTAAATGGTCTTTTATTAAACAAACAATAGTATAATGACACATGTTGGTGTCATTTTATATTATTATGATATTATTTTATTACTGGTAACTACCCGATTACTAATTAATCACGATAATTAACGATAATTATTGTCGTTACTATTCATAATGTTAAAAAACAAGTGTCTTAGTTACATAATTTTGACCTTCTAATCCTAAATATGGAATCTATTTTACCAAACTCTAGACATAGAAATTGTATTAATTAATTTAAAAATAATTTCCATTGTCCAAACAAATAGCGTGTTTTTAAGAACAATATCTATAAAAAGATGGACAATTGTTTATGTCCAATTTCAAAGTGAAATTAATTATATAGAATACCATTGGATTAAATGGTAAAAATATATCTTTATTAAACTTGAAAACCAAATAAAAATATAATATATCCATATAATTAAATTAGATTAAAAAGTTGTTTTGAAGTAAAATGCAGTATTTTTCACTATTCATTTAAAAAATGAACATTCTCATAAAAATACCAAAAATTTATCCCAAGTAAATTTCAATATCCCAATTCTAAATAAATTGTTTATTTGGAAAAAAGGGATTATAAAATTGTAAAAATTTAGATTCAAAAATGGGTTTCCATCAAAAGGTGGTAAATCAATCTTTTAAAATTATTTGAGTACTCTATGCCTAAGATTGTATTTATTCTCATTTATAGCCTCTAAAACACTATCTAACTCATAAATAGACATAAATATGAAAATATATTGTTCTTTACTTACTTTTGATTTAACATTTATGATGTAGTATTTATTTAGTTTCATTAATATGTAATTAATCCAGTTTGTTTTTAATTCAATTTCTTTCACTGTTTTCTTTATTGTCTTTTAATCCCTTAATCATTATTCTTTCTCTTATTATTCTCTATTTTTATCTTCTTACACCAGTGACCAATTGCTTCCCAAAAGGTAAGACTGGCCTAAATAATTCCCCTGGGGTAGGATCAGTGTTACCAGAATTATGGTATTGAAATTATTATATATTTTTAATTAATTTATAGTGGATGGTAGTGATTTATTTAGGTGAATAACATTCCAATATGACACGAATATAAACATTATGTCTTTTCTTTTATTAATAAACTTTCCTTCCATTCCATTTAAAGAGAGACCTTCATAAAATGGATTTAATCTATTAAATGGATGAAACAACATACAATGGATCTAGGTCTAGGAAGATTCTAAACTCATGATTGTCATATGTCATGAACCTTGATTTAATAATGATATAGAATTTTTTTTCTTAGGAATTAAATATTTTACAAAATAGATATAAAATGATAGTAATTTAATAGTGATATTTCATGAATGGATTGTCAAAATAAATTTATTTTAACAACAATGAATAATGAACGTACCCAAAACCAAATCTTAGGTCAAGAACACTCTCTCTAACCTCGTATTCATTGCATGTTAGTTAAATATTGGGATTACATTCATAAATAATAATAAAAACATAAACTGATGTAGAATTAGGTGAATTAGAAATAATATTTTAATGAACTCTTAATCTCCTCAAAAGAGATGACCATGTTCATCCATTATTCCACAGTTGGATAATATAAATAGTATCTTTTTCTACACCCCATGATAAAAATTGTTTCATTCAACTAAATTGAAAAAAATTATTTTATCAAAATTAATCAGCCACTATCACATTTAACACAAAATTGGTTCCAACCCACCCCATCCATCCCACTTGGGAACCTGTTACCCTATTCCACCAAATCAATAAATTGTTCATCATGTTTCCTATGTAGAGAACAAATTTTCCCAATTAACTAACTATGGGTCATTCCCCACTCATAATAAGTATCAATCATGAAATCCACAAGGGTATATCATTCACTCCCGCCATTTACATAGGATAATGAAATTTCCCAAAATAACATATCTATATTATATATCCTTAAACAACCCACAACCGAGTTATGTCCACTTAGGAATCCTTTATGGATTACCAACTTATATGACTAGGGTAGTCACATAATTGTTATCCCTTAAAATTATATATTCCATTAATAATGGGAATCAAGAATGTTTTAAGGTATCTCTAACCCCTTATCCTCTCAAAATGATTGGGCCCTTAGTTTTAAAAAATTAATATATTCTATTAATAATGAGAATCAATATCCAAATGAAATTAATAGAAATCGTTATGGATTGATACATTAATTTTGATGGCTTTACACCACTCCTTAGAGCTCTTTATATTCTTCCTAAACAATTTTTTTACTTAAATAGATAGATACATAAAATGGTCTCCAACTTGGTTTTATCCAAAAACATATCTTACATAAATCATGTATGAAGTTCAACCAGAAATGCTTTATTAGGAATAAGTTCCACAGAAAACATTTATATTTCCCATTCACTTTGTATTCTATTCCACATAACATTAAAAACATGAAAAATCATTATTTTATGTAATTAAATTACAAGATACCATGGTCTAGGTTGCACAACATTAAAAGTTGAATCATTGGTCTTGAAAACATAACCTTAAAAGGAATTTTTTGATATGGTTACAAAAAAATAAAACTAAACACAATGGTAATTTTTAATATGATTTATAAAGATAAAGATATAATCTTAAAAGGTATTAAACTAGTTGATATTTGATAACCTTGTCATGACTCGACCCATTGGGGGTTGCCTGATTAGTGGTAATCATAGTGTGACAACCCCAATACCTCCTCTAATAGGACAGGGGAAGGAGAGTAGTTCCTAGAAGGAATATCCCACATATGGAATGTGTTATCCTAATGTACATGAGCACACATACATGCACATATTGAATCCTTTATAATGTTTAATGTAACATACAACTGATACCAATGCATGTATAGATCAAAATCACACAATCAGTGTACACAATAAAGACTGGAAAGAATATGGGCCAAATACAAGACCAAAAAAACTAAAAAAGGGTCCAACCTACATTGAATGAGGGGATAACTATTTGGTGAAAACCCAATATGAACTTTAGTTTATTTATCTAAAAACTATTATTTTTTTTCTCTCGGCCTACTTATGACTCCGTCAAAAGTTCATTCATCTACATATGATGTGAAATGTTTGGGAAGATACAATGTAGTGGTGAGTATGAAAATACCATGGATGAAAAATTGGAATAAACAAACAAAAAGAATCTCGAGTGGTCAACTTAAGAATACACATGTATGTCTACTATGATATGAGAAATAATGGTAATCAAAGTTAGTGAGATATACTCATATCAAACCACCAATCTCAGGGGTCTTAACTAATACCTCTATACATATAATTCATCTCATGGATTTAATGTATTGATTATCTGGGATAGATAACTCTTAGAAATAAGTAGTTTTGTATGACACTCATCTAAATAATTTTTGCTCATATAGATTCACCGATAATTCCTCACTAATTCATGGAATATTTTATTTTCCATGTAGTGTATCGACCCTATGTATAGTGGAGGAAACTACAACCCCTATAGGATTATATAGTTTGATATGGGATTGACTCCATACAAATTTTTGACATTCCAATACCATAAAACATACCTTGTATGAAGAAGGAATGATAGACTATCCCACCCTAGTCACCTATAGGGTTAAAATGTACTCTATTCGATAAAAACCATTTAGAGGAGATCACAATAATATTATAAGGATGTAATTGCACATTTTAATCTCATAGGTATGGACTAAGGAACCATACTCAACCTAAAATAATCATCCCAAATAAAACGAAGGGTTTTATATTGACTCATAGTAAGTACAATATATTTATTGGGGGTACACATCATATCACACCAACTCTGGGTCTTCTCATTCTTTTCATATAACATGGCATGGAAACATCCATATACAAGATGTGTCATCAAGGGGTAAATAGAATTTATTGGTCGAGTGGGCACTCAGTGTGCCACCATCATATTCCAGTATATATTTGGATGTTCTTTATTACTTCAGATTGGAGCAATATATTTTGGTCATGTCTGAGGATAGGTTTATGTCAACGTAATCTATCTATGTGTGTTTGGAAATTCCTATGATAATGTATCCTTTGAGATATATGTAAATAATTTAGTACATGGTTACACAATGTGTGACACATGTCACAAGGTTTGTTATACTTTTCTCTGTGAAAATTCATTGCATAGTAGAAGAGGGATAGTGTGGAATGTGGCCTTAAGAATACACATTGTGTAGTCTATAATTTATCATAAATTCTAGGTGGTTATATGCATATTTACCCACACCGCCAACATGAAACCTTCTGAGAACCCTTCTGATGATTTTGGATCTGGGTTGGCAATGTCTTTTCATCACTTCTCACTACAATTTGGATGTCAAATATGATCGGGAAATACCTTATTCACAATTCATCCTCTGAATGCTGAAATTTGAAATCTTCAGAATCTCTAATCACCCAACATCATAATATCCTTTTGATCACACCCTTATTCCGGAACTAAAATAATCGTATATATTATTTTTTTCCCCAATAATGTTCTGAAAAAGGTCAAATACCAATTAATCATGGAACCACAATCCATATAATTTGACAACACAGGATGTGTGATGAAATGAGGGATAAATAACCAAATCAAAAATAATGAATGAAACATTAAATTTTTTGGCTAGGCCTTAATTGGTTTTCATTAGAAAAAAATATTATGTACCAATGAATAATATAGTAATATTAATTTTAATCAACCATCAATCTAAAATAATTTTGTTAGGGGTATTGGTTAATATTAAGCATGGGAAATAGAGATGAGATAAATCCAAAAAACAAAATTTTATACCTCAAGTTTGGATATATCATTAATAAAGAAAGTATATGTTTCATCTTGGTTGTCATGATACAAAACAAATCACATCATCACACTGATTTCCAATCCAAAATATTCAATTGTTCATTTTATAATCCAACAAGAATTCTCAACCAATGGCTCCCCTAAAATCTCCAAGGCTTTGTAGATAACTCTATGAATTTCCAATAACAGGGTAATTATATGTAGAGGGATGGGTCAAGGAAATTAACGAACAAATTAATTTTATTTATTATTTATTTATTCATCCACCCATGACCATGCTCATCCTGATCATCCAATGTTCTCCAATGTTATATCACGCCTCGGATAAAACTCACATTTTAGAGTCAGTGGTTGTGTCAAATTTCTAATTTCAAACCGATTATAAATTTATTCCCCAACTTCTGAAAAACTAGTATTGAGTGAAATTCATATATTTAATATTTTTATAATATCTATATCGAGATAACTAGGCCTTAAAATCTCATGTAGTCTATATGAATGGAATTGAAAATATTTTTAGATATATTCTAATTATTTACAATAAAAAACATAGTTGTTACATTCTATTAACCTTATGGATTTTTCTCCCAAAATAGAAAAGTATATATAAAATGATTTCATCAAAGAATTATAATCTATATCTTCTGCTCTATGAACCTCACCTGATGATTCTCATGCTTCCACTAGACACACACCAAGGGAATAATTCTCCCATAATGGATCTTCTCATATTGATCCTCAATCTTCTCCAGGTACCCTGTAATTGTATCACATCATCTAACGTCCTTCTCCCCATAATTGATAACATGTGATGTTTCATGAACTATTCTCCTACACTATGGCATATGGAAAATGTCATGAACATGGTCTACCTTTGGAGTTTGAGACATTTGATACACTATGCAATCTAATTTGAGTTAATATTTTCAACCATGATAATAATATGCAATCCAATTTGAGAAAATACCATGATAATACTATGCATTCCAATTTGAGTTAAGATTTTCAAAAACATATGGTCACCCTCCTCAAACTCGGAAGGCCTCCACAGTCAGTCTGAATAAGACATCTGGTGGCTTTGTGAAATCATTATCATCTCCAGGATGATTATTTACTTATTTTTCATACCATGTACCAAATTTTGGCCAGTGAGTGATGGATCACCTTACTCAATACAACATAGGGTTAAACTATAGGGTCCCCCATAAAAGACCACAAATATTTCCATGACAATGGTAGAATAGTGTCAATATTTTATGAAGACTCCATAAGGAGATGGTGATCCTACCAACTACGACCAAAGTCCAACAAGATAGCTCATAGAATTACCTCCGAAACCTGAATGGTCCATTGAGTATGGACATCAGTCTAGGGATTAAACACAATTCTCAAATTTAACAGATCCCCAATGACCTCTGGTTGTCCTCTCCATAATTACAACATGGAGTGAGAATTTCATTCTAAAATGATCATCAATATAACTATTTGGATTACGAATATTTTTTGCACCTAAAGACAACCAATGATCTCAAATAACATCTTCTCTCACGTAGCTAAGAATTGGTCCAACATGGTGAGTCAGACTACGATCACCAATATATAATTATATCCACAAGACATCTTTCAAAGCCCCATCAAAATTTCCATCGATATATAATATCACTTCCACCATAGAATCTCAATATGTTGATCTAAATGAACATGAACATATTATTTATCTATAACCTTTGAACAAGTGACACACTAAGAGAAAAACATTTATACACACGTATTCATTCATAACTGCTAAAACATACATATGTGGTACTAGTAAATCTTTTAATAACATGGATGTACCATAAAATGAGATGTATGAGACTACCTGATCACCTCCTCATGCAATTTAACTGGAGTCATCATCCATCATCATTAAATAATGAAATCCCGCCACTAATATGAAATCCATCATGAGCACATCCAGTGCATATTTGAGAATACAGGGTCTCATAGTCAGTATATCCATATGAATCCATTCTAATATGTTATAGAGGTTATGGTGTAACAACCATCGACTGAAGGTTTGTTTCTCCATAATCATCTTCTAGGTATAACTTCAATGAGAATATATATTTTTAATCCCCAGCTAACAACCACAAAAAAGAGAACCTATATTGAGAATATTCCACAATATTCCCCTTCCCAAGAGTATAGAATATATCTCATTCATAATCCTAGAGAAACAATATTCAATATCACTATCTCATGTTAGGATAATATCAGTGATGATATAAATAAGACTCTTGTTGTGAGAATGGATGATAAATTTCACACCCATAATTTAGTGTCTCAACCTCATCAGGGAGAATACTACAGCTTCTAATTCTAGATCATGTGTCACATCTTTCAGCTAGTGTGGTCTCAAATTCTGAGCCCCACAGTCAATGAATAATTGAATATTTATGTGATCAAAACAAATACCAGTTCATAAGGAATCACGTAACACTACGTACTCAACATCCTTATAAAAAAATCTCAGGATGGTGGTGCTTATCAATCACGTCTGCAACTCTTGAAAGGCATATAGATAATTTTATATCCACCTGAATGGATTCCCCTTTTTTGTTAACGAAGTAAAAGGTGATAATATCATGAATAAATGAGGGAAAATCCCATGTAATATCATTCCATATCAAGTAAGATTCGCACCTCCTTTACACTCTTGGGTGGCTCCCAAGAAAACATTATCCTGACCTTCACTGAGTCTAATGCTACAACATCATTCAAGATAACTTGTATCTAGAAGTGGTAGTGTCTTACTATAGTTTTTTAAACAACTTCTTATACTGTATCACATGACCATGAGAATTATCATTTATTAAATAATAGATTTATTTTATTGTTATTATAGTTAATTATTTTATATAAATATTTATAATGTTTCTCGTATTATGAATTTATTCTCTTATTGTTTGTCCCTAACTTCTGGTTTGTTAGAGGTGAGATATTGGGGTCACTCTCAACATCACTTACTAAATATAATGAGTCCTGTTGGGATCAAGACATGATCAAATCGTATGTTTTATATGATGGATTTTTATGTAGGGGCTGGTGGAGATAACATAGGTTGGTAATGTTGTGGTATATCCTAATACTGACATATGAAATATATAACGGAAAATGATTAACGATAAATAGGTTTCTTGTGATTTTTTAAAAAACACCAACATTCAATGATTCATTATTATAATAATGATACAACATTATCATGGTAGTTTCACATGTGTGGATTATTCCATCACCTAGTATCATTTGATCCCCCAAGAATTTATAGTCTCATTGTTTTAATACAAACCCACATTATAAATATTGTTGTTCATTGGGATTATCTAATTATTCATCAAATATGTTTCATGTTTGTGAGGATGATATATTATCTTATCCCATAAAAGGTTTCATTCCATGGTCAAAAACTATCTTCTAGATTAAATATATATTGATGAAATCATACCATATAAAACTTTTCTACACTATGAATGTCATTAATCTATACCATGAATCCATGAAAACATAATGTTTTTTGTGAAAATGTCTCCATATTTCCCCCTTTAGTTAATTATTTTATAGTTGAAATCTATACAATTAGGTGATTGGGGATTTATCACCATCCAAGGAGGATGTAGGCAAGGAAGATTTGGGATTCAACCAGTGTGTTAGGTTACATAAGTATCATATTAAAGGGTGTAAAATATTAGTTTTTATCATATAATGATTTTGAATATATCTAAAAATATTTTCGTAGTTAGGAACTAAGACAATGTGATATTTTCAGGCCTTGTGATCCCAATATTGATATTTTAAAAATAATAAATATATTAATATCACACATAAACATTTTATTAAATTTTTTTATAACTCCAAAATAGGGTCTCAGATTTGAAATATGAGACCATCGTTGGGTCCAGAATACATGGTTCAACCTTTGATCAACATGACATTGTAAAATGAAGGATTATATGGTTGGGAACATCAATCTGTGTATTAATAAATAATTTGAAAAATTATATTAGTTTTTTATTAATTTACCTGGAATATACCTCAACTTATAAATACCTAGTTATGGGAATGTCTTATGGATATATATATAACCCTAGATACTTGAGATGAGATGATGCTAGAGGATTAATGGGGAATTCATTAATTAATAACATAAGATAATGTATTAGTGATCAGTATTCATATTAGAAATTATGAATCACTCCCACAATGATTCCATTGATTGTTCTGCATCAGTTATTAATCCAAACATAAGGTATGAAATTTGATTTAATTGAATTTATCCAATTCTAATTTCATTTGATGAACATTAACCAATTCAACTAAAAAACTGGTTCAGGAGATGATGGTCGATAACAATCTATATTATTTGATTAATTATCCGTTATTAATTCATCATTCTACTGAATAAAATGTAGGCCAAGAATAAACTTTATATGGATAATTTCTCTTTATTTGGAATATGAATATCTCACCTATTATTTCCCATGTTCATGATCATAAATTTCTATGTATTTTTGTTTTAATAATACCTAGTATTCAATTTTTTCATGAGAATAGTTTTGAATAACATATAAATACGCTAGGTTATGTTCATGATTGATTTTTTCATCAATGTTTGAGGAAAAAATGGATGATAATAGTTAGATAAAATTAGATCAGAGTTCCCATGATTCGTGGATTTCGGTATTCAGACGACATGGTGTGAAAGAGCTATTTCCCAATTAGATTTGATGTCCATGTTATAGAGAGAAATGTTGATAGGAATCGATCATCCCAGAACCATGAATATCTATGAGAGTCTCAATAGATTAAAGGTTTGATAAATTGATGAATATATGTCCAAAATACTTGACTTTCTAACAAATTCTAGTCCAGACAATGTGTTTTCCTAATAACTCATTTCATGGAGTACATCTTCTGTGGCACTAGGGCTTACTCCCGGAGAAAATTATCAAACATTGTGTGATACATAACACATGTAGTTTGAATCATGTCTCGTAACTCATCATGTATCCCATTGGATATATGAGCACGAGAAAAAACAACACACCCTCACATGGATACAGTAATGGGAACATCCCAATATGCTGATAGATCTATAGTACATGGGCATAAATTGAAGTTCATGGGTATGACCTTATGCACATGGGTTTGACCTAGTGGAAAGATGAGTGTCATCTAGACTTATACAAGCTATGTACCCATTATGTACACATCATATACATATATTGGATTACATAATATGTGATGAAAAAATACACAGGCTTACTCAGAGATGGTGAGGCACACCATGTACCCCCTAGTAGATGATGTGTACTTACTACATTGAAGTTAAGAACCCTTCGGTTCCATAATTTTTATTTCTTTAAGTTGAGTGTGATTAGTTGGTACATCACTATGAGGGTTCAACATGGCATCACATCCACTATATTGGAATTTTAACCAATCTTTGGGGTTTGTATCTGATAGAGTGTCATATATCCCTATATATGACCATAGAGGGATCCTCATTTACTCCTTCTTAAACCTAGGAACAGTTCGTGGTATCAGTATGAAAACCCTAAAAATGGTGTTGATCAACTATTTATTTTGGTGATCTATTTGGGTTTTTGATATCCTCATGTAGCTCTAGGTGCAATCCCTTAATTGGATGGTGAGATATTCTTAGATCCAGTGAGTTGTTCTTAACAAGTATAGATTATCACATCCTCTTAGATGAGTTTCATCATTCAAAGAAAATTTTCAATGAATTAATCCTTCTAGAATATAATTACCTTGAATCTTATAGAAGAGTTTTGTGGCTGGCGGTATTGGTTAAGACACTTGAGACTTGTTTTATGTTTTGAATATATCATGGTTACTTTAATTATTTTGTCACATATCTTGGTTGACATACCATTGTGATACTTAGTTGATTAATATTGATGATTTATGATAGGTTATTTCAGGGTACCCTATTTGGTTCATACATGTTCCTTAATCCAATGCATCCCACATGTGGTATATTTATACATAGTGTTGGTGACTTGCTCCTGGCCCATTAGAGGTGATATTGGGGATTCCACACTTAGGTTAGCCTATCCATGAGTGTTGAAGTGGATTTGGTTCTTATAGAGTGGTATTAGAGGAGTCGATTCTACCATAGGACCCGAGTTTGGACATTGTCCAGCTATGAGGTTAGTTTTGGGATTTTTGTAAACAATATTAATGTGTTTTATTTTTTTAATTTAGGGAAGCGGTGAAAATGATGGTGAGGCATTTTATTTATCCATTCAATATGAATCTAGTAACTTGTTTGTCAAACCGGTACATATTGAAACTTGTTGTATGAAAATTATTGGTATATGCATCATATAGAAATGATTTTTGATTTCCATGTCTTTACTAAGTTAGGTTTCTAAATATAATCCTTGAAAATAGTGTGTCTATTTTACTTCCAAACACATTCATGAAGAGAACCATCCATGATTCTACCCCATTATCATAAAGAATATCCACTGGGAGACATGGATTTGGTACTCAGTCTGGTACAGGAGGTGGTACCTCCATGTAGTTTTTCAATTTTTCCACCAATACCCCAATCTACATCTCATCATGTGGTGGAAAAATTGAAAAACTGCATGGAGGTACCACCTCCTGTACCAGACTGAGTACCAAAGCTAGGTCTCCCAGTGGATCTTCTTTATGATAATGGGGTGGAATCATGCATGGTTATCTTCATGAAGTCATACTGACGTAAAATAGATGCACCATTTTCAATGATTATATTTAGAAAACTAACTCAATAAATACATAGAAATCACAAATCATTCTTATATGATGCATATACCAATCATTTTCCTACAACAAGTTACAATATGTACCGGTTTGAAAAACAAGTTACTAGAGTCATAGTGAATGGAAAAATAAAATTCCTCACCACCATTATAGTCTCTTCGCTAAAATGAAAAAATTAAGCACTTTCACATTATTTCCAAAAATCACAAAAAAAACCTCACAGCTGGACAATGTCCAAACTCAGGTCCTATGGTAGAATCGACTCCTCTAATACCACTCTATCACAACCTAAAACACTTCAACACTCATGGATAGGATAAATTAATTGTGGAATCCCTAATATCACCTCTAATGGTCCAGGAGCAAGTCAACAACACTAAGTAGAAATGTACCACATGTGGGATGCATTGGATTAAGGAACATGTATGAACCAACACACATCTGTAATCCCATAAAAAGGTAAATGTAAATTATTACTTACCCAAATGCATAGTTAAAACATAATCCAATAATTATAGTATATTACAAGTACTAGATATCATAAGGGACAAATAATATTCCCCCCAAAACAACAAAATATTTTATTCTCATCTATAGGAATGGAAAATTTGCATGTGTAACACTGGTATAATTCTTATCCTATCTAAAACAAATTATGATCTTCTTACTCCTCATCCACTAAGTTATCAATCAAAAGGACTGACATCTAAAAAAAGGCATGACATTTCTAGGTTGATATAATTCATGTGTGAGAATGAAATTACCAAATATGGTACCCTGAAATAACCTAACATAAATCATCAATATTAACCAACTATGTATCACACTAGTATGTCAACCAAGATATGTGACAAAATAATTAAAGTAACCATGATATATTAAAAACAGAAAACTAGTCTCAAGTGTATCAACCAATACCGCCATCCACAGAACTCTTCTGTTGGATTCAATGTAATTATATTCTAGGAGGATTAAGGCATTAAAAAAAATTCAATGATGACACTCAAATAAGAGGAAATGATCATCTATCTTTGTTATGAATAAATCACTGGATCTCGGAATATCTCACAATCCAATTAAGGGATCACACCTAGAGCTACATGAGGACATCAAAACCCCAAATAGATCACCCAACTAAATAGTTGATCAACACCATTTTTAGGGTGTTCATGATGATACCACAAACCATTCCTAGCTACAAGAAGGAATAAATGAGGAACCCTCTATGGTCATACATATAGATATATGACACTCTATCAGATACAAACCCCATAGATTGGTTAAAATTCCAATATAATGGATGTGATGCCATGTTGAAACCTCATTGTGATGTACCATCTAATCACACTCATGTTAACCAAATCAACATTGTGGAAATGAAGGGATCTTAAATTCCATGGAGTAAGTACACATCATCTACTAGGGTGTACAAGGTGTGCCTCACCATCTCTGAGTCAGCCTGTGTATTTTTTCATCACATAATATGTAAACCAATATATATATGATGTGTAATTAATGGGTACATAGCATGTATAGGTCGAGATGACACTCTTCTTTCCACTAGGTCAAACCCATGTGCATATGGTCATTCCCATCTACTTCAATTTATACCCATGTACAATAGATCTATCAGCGTACTGGGATGTTCCCAACACTCTACCCATGTTAGTGTGTCTTGTTTTTTCTCATGCTCATATATCCAATGGGATACATGATGAGTTACTAGAAACGATTCATACTACATGTGATTTGTATCACACAACGTTTGATAATTTTCTTTGGGTGTAAGCCCTAGTTCCACAGAAGATGTACTGCAAAAAATGTGTTATTAGGAAAAAACGTTGTCTAGTGTAGAATTTGTTAGAATGTAAAGGTTTTTTGACATATATGCAATAATTTTTAAAACCTTTAATCCAATGAGACTCTCATAGATATTCATGATTCTGGGATGAATGATTCCTATCAAAATTTCTCTCTAGAACATGGCCATTAAAAATAATTGGGAAATAGCTCTTTCACACCTTGTCGTCCGAATGCTGAAAGCCATGAATCATGGGTAATCTGATCTGATTTGATCTAACTATTATCATCAGTTTTTTTCAACAATAATTGATGAATACATCAATCATGAATATACCCTAGGTTATTTATATGTTATTCTAATCAATGGTAACATAAAAATTGAATACTATGTTTTATTAAAGATAAAATACATAGAAATTGATGATCATGAACATGAGAAATAATAGGGGAGATATTTATATTCCAAAAAAGAGAAATGATTCTCAGAAATTTTATTCTTGGCCTATATTTTATTCAGTATAATGAAGAATTAAGAACCAATAAATAATCAAAAAATATCTATCGTGATCGACTATCATTCCATGAACCATTTTTTTAATTGAATTGGTTAATGATCATCATATGAAATTAGAATGGGATAAATTCAATTAAATCAAATTTCATACCTTATGTTTGGATTAATAACTAATGAAGAACAATCAATGGAATCATTGTGGGATCGATCCATATTATCTAATAATAATACTAATCACTAATCTATTATCTTATGTTATTCATTCAAGAATACTCCATTAATCATCTACCAACAGCTCATCTCAAGTCTCTAGGTTTATATATCTATCCTTCGGATATTTCCATAACTAGGTATTTATAAGTTGAGGTATATTCCAAGAAAATTAATAAAAAACTAATTTAATTTTTAAATTATTTATTATTACATAGACGGATATTCCCAACCATATAATCCATCATTTTACAATGTTATGTTGATCCAAGGTTGAACCATGTATTCTGGACCCAATTATAGTCTCATATTTTAAAAATGAGACTCTATTTTTGAGTTATAAAAAAATTTAAGAAAATTTTTATGAGTGATATTAATATATTTATTATTTTTATAATATCAATACTGGGATCACAAGGCCTCAAAAAATCACAGTGTCTCAGTTCGTAACTACGAAAATATTTTTAGATATATTCAAAATCATTATATGATAATAACTAATATTTTACACCCTTCAATATGATACTAATGTAACCTAACACACTGGTTGAATCCCAATTCTTCCTTGCCTACATCCTCCTTGGATGGTGATAAATCCCCAATCACCTAACTTTATATATTTCAACTATAACATAATTAACTAATAGGGGAGATATGGAGACATTTTCACAAAAAAACATTGTGTTTACATAGATTAATGGTATAGATTGAGCACATTCATAGTATAGATAAGTTTTATATGGTATGATTTCATCACTATATCTTTAATCTAGAAGATAATTTTTGACCATGTAATGAAACCTTTTATGGGATAATATAATATATCATCCTCGCAAACATGAAACATATTTTATGAATAATTAGATAATCTTAATGAACAACAATCATTATAAAGTGGGTTTGTAATAAAAAAATGAGACTATACATTCTTGGGGGATGAACTGATACTAAGTGATGGAATAAACCACACATGTGAAACGACCTTGATGATGGTGTATCATTCTTATAATAATGATTCCCTGAATGTTGGTGTTTTTATAAAAAATCATAGGAAAACTATTTATACTTAATCATTTTCCCTTTTATATTTCATATATCAGTATTAGGATATACCGCAACATTACCAACCTATGTTATCTCCACCAGACCCTACACAAAAATACATCGTATAAAGCATACTATTCTATCATGTCTTGACCCCACCAGGACTCATTATATTCATTAAGTGATTATGAGAGTGACCCCAAAACCTCACCTCTAACAAGATAGAAGTTAGTGAAAAACAATAAGATAATAAATTTGTAATACAAGAAACATTATCCATATTTATATAAAATAATCAACTATAATAACCATAAAAAATCCAATGTTTAATAAATGATAATTTCTATGGTCATGTGATATAGAATAAGAAGTTGAACAAAAAACTATAGGAAGGCACTACCACATGACCCCTTTTACTACCATATAGACCACCTTTATATTCAATAAATATCACTAGACACCACCCTCAACAAGATCTTCAGAGTCTCAAAAGGAACATATAGTTAAATGATTGGTATAGAAGTATACCTAAATGGCTCTTCTTCAAAACTCCCATATATCATTTGATGAAAAAATTTAATACATTATTGAATGAAATTTATAATTATTAATCAACTATGAATAAAAATAATGATAATATATATATATATATTTATCAAATTTTACAATCAAACCATTCACAACACTACAATTTCATTATGAAAACTACATCACCATAATAATATAACTCAACCACATAATATCATCTACCATACCTAATTTTCTACACATCATAATATTAAATAATTATAAACACAAAAAATAACCATATTAAGTTATAAAAAACAACTACATCTCTGTATCATACAACTACAACTACTATATAGTGGTACAACTATAAAAATAACAATGGAACATATGGGGAGAATTCCACATCCCTCACGGTACATTTCATCTTAGTATAAGAAATCCAATTATGATCACATGAAGGTTAATTAACAATAAAAGGATGGTGAATATATGTTTTAATTATTTTCAAAAAACCATGCTACTATTATACATATTCTACATTGTTCTCTAAATTCATATAATCATGTTTTAATATTGATAGAAACATCATATTTTTAGTATGTTTCTCCTCATGAGATCATGAATAAATCATATCTGTGTTATATTTTTTATCTCAGGCACACATATATAAACAATTATTTTCAAAAGGTTCTTAAATATAGGGTTATAAGATTTAACAAATTACAATGGATGGATTAGACTGTTAATAATTTTGTATCAATTGAATAACAAAATCATCCAAAATAATGATCACCAGTGCATTTTTGAGCCATTATAAAAATATATAAATATATAAATTATTATTTTTCCCTCATACAATACTATGTTTATATTGTTATCAATATATATGATGTTCTCGATTTTCTATCACCATCATTATTTCTTAGAATTTATTATTTTATACTCTCTCCATACATGTAGACAATGTTTTCAAGGAACATTAATCTCCACCCTTTCTTATTCTTCAATTATAATTTGAATAAACCATCAATTATAGCCCATTAAGTCACGATATTATTTTCTTTAATACTCTTATATACCAATAATTTAATTTTACTTGATATTTAGAAATATCATGATGTTCTCTTTTCCAAATCATTACAAAAATAAAATCTCTTTTAATATTACTTTACATGTACATACCATCATGTATCACAATAATGTGGTATCTCCTTTATGTTATATAATTACTTCTTATTAAAACTTTATTTCTACGTTCCATTATCAATATGTCTATCTAATGAAGGTTACTCTTTTAAATATTAATTTAAATCCAAAATATCTTAAATAATGTTGAGGTTGAATTCCATAAAAAACAATTCATAAAATTATCAGATTTATTCCTTATGAACTAATTAAAATTTATAGAAATCTCACCTTCCAAAATTTAACAGATATGTGATCCATTTATGATTATTTTTTTCTCTATAATAAAGCTAATTGTTTTTCCCTGAAGTTCATGAAATGTTTTCAAAAATATATTATGGTGTACAATGAACCCTACAAATATTAAATATATCCTTAATAGTTCAAAAAAAACTTATAATGAACAATGAACATTACAGAGTTTTTAAAATACCATTAAAAGTCTATAACCAACCATTAAATTTTTAATAAGTCATACAATATTATGAAATTAATATTTTCTCTAAAATTTCATGGGATCAACATTATAATGTCTCAAAATTTTACTTATAAAATTTTCCTTTTCAATTTTTATGAATATGAATTAACTATATAGAGTCTTTGTAAACAATATAAAGTTATGATATGAAACATATGATGTTCTTACATTAATAATTTTCATAGATAGAATCCCATAGAAAACATTATGAAGTTTTAGAATCAAACATAAAATGGCTCAAATAAACCTTAACACGTATAATATATTTTAGAGCACTATCAAATTCATCAAAACCCAGAAACTCATATATTTCTCCAAATAATCTCATATCATATAAGATCCTTCTAAAAAACTATAAATCATCTTATAGAATAATCTACATTATAGGGTAAATTTGATATAATGACCTTCAAAGTAAATCTCCACATACGGTTTATATGACTTCAATCAATTTTGTTATCCTTATAACCCCATGTATCCTTGTTATCTTTAAAATTGCACTTATTCATCTTGGGGAATCAATTTTAGACACTAATATTGACCAGAAAAATTATTATTCTATATTAATATCAGATCAACAATTACCAAATGTAGAAAAGTACGTAAAAAATACAATATAATCCTCAAGTGGGTTCAAAACTTTCTATTGAGAAACATCATTATAATAAAATATTATATACTGTTCAGTATGAAATCTCCCAAATTACGTAAACTTATTGTAATGTTGATTAGTTTCAAATTAATAAATGTTTTTCACATACTATGAAAGATTTTTTATGATTTTTTGGGGATTAATTATCTTTTAAAGGTGAATAATTGATAATTTATGATCTTGTTATAAAAAAATATATCCTTTTGTAGTTTCATGAAATCATGTTTTCTTATAATTTAATGGTACAATTATCATTGATATTATTATCATATTTTTTTAAGATTATATTTTTTTCAAGTTATTTTAATGGAGATTTATTTTCTCGAAGGGATTTTCGTTTTATTGGTGTTTGATTTTAAATTTTCCAGGTTCCATGTATTGATTTAGAATCTAGATCAGTGGTACATATTTATCTATTATTAATGAGTCTAATAATAATATTTTATTTTTTATTTTATTTTGGTAGTAATAATTTTATTTTTTTTATTCCATTCTCAATATTGGAATAATTTTCTTTAATAAAATAAAATTTAAATTTTAGATTATTCAGGTCAAAAAGAACAATTCCTATTTTTTATGATTTTAATTGTTGCACTTTTTAGTTTTTTCAAATGAACTCTTTGAATAATTATCAATCAAACCTCATATGTAGTTTTAAAGGGAACTATGTTCAACTTTGTACATTGATGATTTTAGTTATTTAATGAGACTGTATGATAATTATTGATGCTTTCGTGAATTTTTAGCATTAATCATAGGATAATAAAAATATCATATGAGATTGAGTTTATAGGAAATTTTGTCCTACCCTCTTATGGAATTGAAATTTTTTATTTTATGGCACCACATAAGATTAACATTAAAATCAGAGGATCAATGTTGTGGAAGAAATAATAGAACATGAAATGAAAATAATTACCCATGATTGAATAACCAAAATTTGTTTGGGCGATTTAGGAAATTGTTTCATCGTATTCATGAAGAATTAATTTAATGCATTGTATTGGAGATTCACCTGATTTTGAAACCAATATCATGAGGATGATGATCAAGATTCATCCATAAGAATTATCATAATTATACAATGTAGAAGGTGGGTATGTTTGATAATGAATATTCATATTTATGACCATGTAGATCAGTCAAAATAAATTTTTTCTAAGAATTATTTCCCCCAAAATGATGCATTGATTTGAAGAACATTTAATGTTACTAAATTAGCGAAACAATTAGAGGACGCCAGGGTGGTGAAAAAACCGTTTTAATAAATAAGGAATTTGGATGGTTCAAAAATATAAACTCAATAAGCGTTATAACATCTGGTATTTGAATCGCTATTATTTTATTATAGGAATTTTTTTGGGTAGAATGATTTTTTGATAGTTATAAAATAGTGGTTACCCATGGAATATGATGAATATGGGGTGATTCACATTGATAATGTTCTAAAAAAGTATAAATACTAATATTAAGAATAATGATCTTACATCATTGTCCTATATAGAGTAAGGCACTAATGTGGGTCTACCATGATGAAAAAGATCAACATAAAAAAAATATAGAATCTTTGTAATATTTTTTATTTTGTTTTTGTTCTCAAGTATCTAAATGATGAACATGTTGGGGCTACATTGATTCCTAATGGTATATATATTACACCATGAAATGGTGTTCATCTAGTGTATGAGTAAATTCTTAAGAAAATATCAAAAATAATAAGACTTGTTTGTCATCATGATGATGTCATATGGGTGTCTGATTTTGTTGGTGTGGTAGAAACCAATTTTGAAACTAAAAAAGACAAGATTAGTTGTAGAAACTCATTCAAGGGTAAAGATGGTACAAAATGTATCATAGTGAAGGAGGATATTCTCAGACTCCATCATGATAGTATAAATTGAATTTAATGTTGAGGATCTTTGAAACTAGGTATGTACAATATAAAGGGTCAACCCATAGGATGTTGAGTATTAAATTTGAGTTAATTTATAATAAGTACAGCTAAAAATGTTTTTCTTCTACTCAAGAGGTTGTGGAAAGGTATTATTTAGGTAATGAAAATTTCATGTGGTCTAACATGCACCATTATAGTTGAATATTTCAGATAAGTTCATATTTAGTTGTCGTATTTTTGGTGGTCAAGTGAAAGTATTAATTTTTTTGAAGGTAAATTTATTTTCACATGATCATTACAAAAAAATGGATATGAAATTCAAGGAATATGTTTCCACCTATACATAAAGTTATACAAATAAATTCCACAAATTCATGAGTATATAAATTATGTTATAATATACATTATAGGATAACCACAATGGGTAATATACTTTTTGAGAAAACATAGACAGCTAGATAGTTAAACATTTTCTTTGAAAGAGGAGTTGAGATTGGGTAGTAATATGATGAGAATATTGGTCGGAAGTGTGATATCAATGGATGATTCGTCATATTATTTAGCTTTATTTATATCTCATTTTAATTCATTACAATTTCCCATATTATAATTTTTGGAATATTTTTACTTGCTAGAAACAAAAAAGAGGAATTATTTTGTTTTAATTAATTTCATAATCTTCATTCATTTTATTCTTTCAAAAAACAAGATTCTTCTTTTATTGTTTACCAAAATAATTATTCATTGTGGTTTTTGTAATTTCAACATCAGATTTATTTCAAATTGGTATAATTTTTAATGTGGATAACTATAAAATACAATTGACTATTATTCAAACTTCTTGACAAAGGAGGATAACACAATTTTCATGATTGTCAACTCAATTACATTTTTTTATGAATGATGAAATTAATTTTTAACCATATAATTATAATTCATCTTGATATATCGATATTCAATCATCCATTTCGTTTATATTGTTATCTATCATCATTAAATTAAATTTTACAGTTTTTTATCATTTTTTCACCTACAAATCATTTTTGGAAAAAATATTCCACGTTATTATCCATACATGAATGTTTTTTTTAATTCTTTATGTTTTAATTATTGGTCCTCATACAATTCACCTTCATTGATTTTCAACACTGTACTTGTTTCTATCTAGAGTTAGTGGGAAAAAATAAAATTAGAAAATATAATGATAATTTATAAAAAATCTGGCATTATTCATTAGGAAGGATTCTCGTAAACAATAAAAAAGAAATTTAAATTTAAAAATTAAAAACAACTTTATTTATACTAAAAATATTACAAAACTGAAACTAGAATCTATTTTTTTAATAATTTTAAAAATTTATTTGATACATTCTAGTTCCAATGTATAAAACATTAATTAAATAATATCTAAAATAAATATACATCACACAACCATATAAAATTAAAAACAAAAAATCAACAGAAAAATTCTATTTAAAGATAAATGAAACCAATGTTTTTTAACTATAGATGAAAATATTATTAAAATATTTGAATAATATTATGACTCATTTTAACTAAAATTAATTTCAAAAATAATGAATGGAGAACTTAGAAGTAAAATCACAAATGTTTTTCCAGAGAATGTAGAATCCTTTTATGCGGTATAGGATAGGTTTTGGGACATTCTTGGGAAGTGTCCCCATCACCATATTCCTTCTCATTTTTATATGGATGTATTAAATAAAGGTGTTTAAAATTTATTATATATCCTTATTGGCTAATCTAATGAAAGGAATTATAGAGATGAAACATATAAAGAGATTAAGAATGTTGATAACACTATCACTTAAGTAAAAATAAAAAAACTAAAGCGTAGTGATAGTAAATAAAAGAGATTAAAATAATTATTTTGGGATTGAATTTAACTCCCATCCAAATAATATTAATGGTAAACATAAATTTCTAATGAATTAAATTATAAAATAGGGTGTTAATAATGTTTTCTATCAAAACAATAACCAAACTCTTAGGTGACAATTCTCTCAATGTGGAATGTTTTTGAACACTGGAAAACAATTTACTAAACATTTATATACATTCCAAACCAAATGAGAATATTAATTTTAGGAAATATTATCCTGTAATGTAAGATAAAGTCATTATATTTTAAAATATATACACTTTGGAAAATTGGAACCATCCCAATTTTTTATATAAATACAAGGAATTTTTACATAATCAACTACATGTGGTTTGATAAAATCATTCAATACAACAATTCCAAAATCAATCTATGGATAAACCCAATAATTATTAAGAGGAGTTTATGGGTATGTGTCGATAGTTTTTAAGGAATTGGATTCACAAAAGGATTAATGAGATTCAGGCAATGCTATGAATTATTCTAAAATATATAACCTTGACTAGTAATTAGGGATGTTAACAAGAATCATTACAACAACAGACGATGGGAAACATCCACGAAACACTAAACTCGATACTAGGGATATTCTTAGGTGTTTTACAAAAATAATTGGTTTACTACTCAAATAATTAAAGTAATGTTTCTCAGAAATTTGATGTTAAAGATATAGAAGAATATGTAGATCAAAAATTGGAAACCCTAAGTCAAAAAATGTGGACAAAAAGATTGAAACTAGAATCAAAAATGACCTTCCACCGAAAAATAAAAATAAAATTACCTCATTATGAAAAAAACGAATGATAATTATTATGAAAAAATTTAGTAATTACTACTTTTGTAAATAATTATTCCTTACCCATAACATTTCATGGGAGGTTAAAATAGAAGAATAATGAACCATAACTCCTATAATTACATAGGATTTTCAACAATATCTAACTTAATATCTCTTTCATTAAAGAAATAGTTTGTATTTCATCATATTTGTAATCTCATAAAAATTCAAACAATAAAATTTGGGAATAATTTTTTATCATATAACATCACTACAGTGTTCATCATTATCAATCAAAACAAAATCCCACCAAAATATAATCTTCTTGGGAGTCATTTCATACCATACAACTTAGATTATATAGTTCAAAATAATTTTCCTTCTAACTATTGGGTGATAATTAATATTCTTCATTTCTCATTATTTCAATAGTGAACATTTGGATAATTCCATCCCACCACTATTATCCTTCATTAAATAGCCCGGTCTTTCAACCAACCAATAAGAATAATTAATGACTATCTATTTAGAGTTATACTGATATATATACCAATTTATTTTTTATTTATAAAAATGGTGTGTGACATGTAAATCTCAATTATCTTAGTGGGAATTTCAATTCCAAAGGTGGGGGATATTAATTTTTTTTAAAGGACATCAAATTTTCATGTTATGAGATAAATAAGAAGAGTAAAATATATTTAAATTTTTTAATGAATATATATTTGGATGTAACTGTTCAATTATTTAAATTATATATATATAGGACTCATTCTATCATCTCAAAGTAGTATATAAACAATAAATAACAAAATAAACACCTCTATATGTTTAAAATAAATTTACTAAACATTTTGGAAGTGGTAAATATCAAAATCTATGTTTCTTAAAATATATTGATATTTTCTATATTTTTTATATGAATAGATATTTAGAAATGAATATTATACCCTTTTGATAAAGGGGTTTTAAAAAATTTTATAGTTTTTTGCATGCTTCAAACAAAAAAGAAGATACATTTTATATGTTTTAGGGGGAGATATTTGAACACATTGAGGGTTTTTATGGGGAACTATTTCTTAAATTATTATTTTGTTTGTAGAAATAGAGTTTTCCCCTTTGAAGAAAGATTTTTAAAATTAAATTTTGGCCTTAAAATCAAAAACATTTCCAATATTAATACTCACATTAAGAAACATATTTGGGACCTTAGATTTATAATTCTCAAGTTATTAACTTCTATGAATGATGTTGGAATACCGGTGGTCAAACCATTTCACATTTATTTGAAATATTTATTTTTTTGATAAATGATCATTTTTTAACGACGTCTCAAATGAAATAGACCATATTCAATAAGAATACTTGTTGAATATTTTAAAGAGGCTTATAAATTTCATATGGTGGACCATTGTTTTCATTAAAGTGATTATTAATTAATTATATATTCATAGTATACCTATTTAACCAGATACTGAACTACGATTTGAGGAATAATGGGTTTTTTCCCAATGACTATAACTACAGAAATAAGACACTCACGAAAAAGGAAATAGGCATCACCCAAAAATGATGATTTAATAAAATTAATAAATTGTTGTTGAAATATTATATGTGTATCATATAATATATTATATTTATGTACATTATTATTTTATATATATTGTAATAAATTAATACTGATTATAAATGAGATTATATTAATTTCAAATAAATCCCAACATGAGGTAATGGTTTTTTGTTACAATTTGGTTATTTAATTGGATTTTTTATTATTGTAATTTTGTTGTTAAATTTTAATGATCTACCTATAATTATATTAATGAATTGTATTCTCTTTTTGTTATTCACGTAATTTTAATTTAATAGTAGCATTTTCATCTATTTTGTACCTAAAATGATTAATATTTTTTTTCAATAAAAAATTTATTCATTTCCACTTTAGTGAGAAAACTTTTACATCCATTCCCATATTTTCTATAATCTCTTAATGAATTTTTTTTAAATATCAAATTAGTGTTTTAAATTCCTTTTTTACCATCAATTGATTTTTTACAAAAAAATAAAATGAATTAATCTTACTATACTTTTCTAAGTGATGTACTTTTTGAGTTTTATAGAAAAAATATTGAAGGAACCTTCATATTAACATATATACCATGAACTAAATTTACTGTCATCATGGATGCCTAATATTTTTATGTTTCCATAACAATTTACCATTGTTATTTTCTTAAAAAAACAACAATATATTTATGATATTTATAGATTTTAATGATTTGAATCAAAAATGAAAAGGTATTTTATAATAGATATATTTGAAATTATCTTTTAAAAAATAATTTATTTATAATAACATCTATGAATGTTACATACGGTTTATTAGGGACATGTTCCAATAATAACATCATTATTATTTCTCAATACTGTATATTACTTTGATCAATAGAAGTTTATGAAACCCATTTATTTTCCTTGGGTTATGTTATAATTATGTATTTAACGGTATATGATACATATTTCCCTTCCATTTGTTACAATATATAATGAAATATTAATTTTATATAGGAACAAATAGAATGGATTTTTCATATGTAATGGGTGGTCCCATATTTATGTATCCCTCCATTGAATTTAGTGAATAAGGATATATCATGAGATAATAATGAATGTATTTGGGTCTGAACCCAGTTTAGTAAGGGACTCAGTCAACTACGATAGTATTGGATGTGAACCTTGACTAAAGATATGATGTATTGGGGAGTGACCCTAATCTACAATGATAGTCTTGGTAGTGAAATTTGACTACGGAAATGGTTTTTTCTATAATTAAGTGTATTAAAAATCTTTTGTATTATGCTAATGTTATACTCTCGTGGAACATGTTCTTTATTTCCTTTATGATTCATGTCCTATAAACTACCAAACTTCATGAAATGAAATAATGATATGATATATGATACCAAGGATGTGGTTTCTAAATTTTAAACTCATGTTCTTAAACACTTATGTACAATTTATACTTAATTTATCATTGATATCTCTCTTTTACCCTTACTAATCCTATGAGGTCAACCTTTATCATGTTTCCTTCACCCATGTTATGAAAAAGTTTTATGTATGACATTTTTAAGATGAATTCTTTTGGAGAACGTTGTATAAGATTATTAATATATATTGTGAACAATTTGTTTATGTATCTATGTTTCCCAAGATTCTAAACCTATAAGATTACAGCATGAATCATAATGTTTTGTATTGAATAATTATCTAATAAGATTAAATATAACTATATAAAATTCTAGGTAATTATATTGGGTATCATAGAAATATTTAGTTACCTCCTGAAACAAGAATAAGAAAAAATCAACGAAAAACTTTAGAATAATCCAATGTATAAGAGAACATCCTAGGTTAAGGTAAATAATTGAGTGTGTTTTTCCTAGAAAAAAACCCTCTCTCTATATTTCAAGATGATGTGGATTTGGAATCGATGCATCTAGGATTGATAACCTTGAATATAATTATTTTATTATATCTCCACCATCGTTCATGGGCCCAGTGAGTGTGCCCTTACTCTACACCTAGTTTGACCCTCTAGAGGGATATGATTGGGTTAAATCATATATCATTTATAAATGTTATGAAATATTTGAATATATTATGACTATGAATTATTGAGGTAAATCCTAGGGTGTTATATATTTAAAATTTTGTGTCATGATTTAGATGAACTGTAAATGATTTTTCATGAATATTGTGTTTCCCACTATTATTATTGTGTCTTAAACTATGAATTTTTTTAATCAATCATTGGAACCTAAAAGAATCATGATTTTTTAAATTTGATGATTAATTCAATGATTTTACATGTAAAAAACAAATGTAATGGGAACTATAATTAAAAATCAAGTTGTTATTTTTGTGAAAACATCACAAGCTGTTAATCATACTAATCTTCCAAATGAAAAATGGACGGAACTAAATTTTGTTGATTCCTCCATGTGGAAACATCCAGATTACTTTAGTGGGAATAATAATACATTAGTTATTGAATAATTGATCAGTACCACTGAAATTTTTATTCCATTTAATGGTGTTTTGATCTTAAAAAGGTAGTTTTAACTATTTATCATTTGAATAGATAGGTAAAAAATCGTGGGCCTATATCAAGAACATGAGTTAATGACATGATATTGAATCCATGGGGTGGGATGAGTTTAATAGATTGTTTTTTATTAATAACTTTTATCATATTATTATTTTGAAATGGGATAATGAATTTGTTGAGCCAGTGTATATAGATGATGAATTAATTAGTACGTATGAGGAATATTTTACTACAATTTTGAGGTATGGATATAGTATTTTCACCAAACATGAACGTAAGATTAATAAATTCATCAATGGATTAAAACAATGTTGTTAAAGGTGTTATCTATAATATAATTCAGTAGCTATTAACAAATTCTATAAGGTTCTATGATAGTGAAAATGAATATTGTATTTACTCATCTATGTCATGGTTTTTATAACATAAGAAATATGGAATTCAATGGAACCACTAAAAATTAGAACTAAGTAGAAAATAATATTAGATTTAACTTATACTCAATTTGTTAACGTAATCATAGATGAAACTCACTTATGGGGAATAGAAAATGTTTTTAAGTGTGAAAAATAAGGTCATTTAGAAATCATATGCTCATGTATTGGTAAGAAGAGGTTGTCTTATGATAGATAAAATCATCATAGAATGAACCATTCTCAATCAAGTCCTTAAAATGCATGGGGTATTGGTATTATACTAACTAGCATTCAAATACAAAGATTAATAATTATGATCAAATTTAGTAACCATTTTATGATGAGATACAAAGGTAAATCTCATTTGACCACTATATTTAGTGGGTGTTTGATAATTAAGTGGTGAGATGTATACTTATCTCCCCCTCTAAAACTACTATTTGTTATTTGTTCTCAATATAAAAACACGTTTATATATAAATAGGTTTCTATTGATATCAAAATAATTCCTCAAATACTATATGATTAAGTAGAAATGAAACCCCATAATGTTATGATGATCACATATCATGTTTTTGATTATTCTCCAATTGAAGTATATGGGAATGTTCTTACTAAAAATCTCATTATTCTCACTCTAGTTGAATTTTAAGGTATCATAGGCATGTAATGGATTTCATTAGAAAAATTCCACATCAAATTTTGAGGGAGGTAATTCACATTGATAATTTTGAACAAATTTATTATCATGTTTCAATGAAATGATAAATAATATCTTCCAATGAAAAATATATCCATTATATGAGTCATAATTCTTAATCAAAATTTGTGTTTATCTCGTATTAATCATGAAAAAATACAATTCATTCCAATGATATAAGAGTAATTTATTCTTTTTTGTAGAATTGTCCAGTATTCATATGAATTGTGAGGTTAAATTATTAATAGAACCCAAGCACCATTCTAAAACTATTTCAATGATTCGATATATAGAATGTCCATGTTGGAGCTGTATTAATTGAAGAAGAAACTATAAAATAATATTAATAAGGGATCTATTCATCCATGTGTACCAAATTTGGGTGAAAATTTTCATTTTATATTGATTAATGATGTATCAACACAACTTTTCAATGAATATTGGGAACTTAAACAATGTCTCAAAAAATAATATGTATACTCAGCCACATATTGATTATTTGTTTGATCAATTAAATGTATATAATTATTTTTTCCAATTTTATCTTCGATGTGGATACCATAAATTGACGATTAAATGTGATGATATTCCATATATAGCCTTCTATAAGAGGTATGAATATTATGAATTAATTTAGATACCATTAGGTCTTATTAATTAAAATATTATCTTCATGGATTTAATTAATAGAGTCTTTACTGATTACATTGATCGGTTTGTGGTAATATTTATAGATGATGTCCTAATAAGTTACAAGATAAAAAAATAGAATGTATATTACTTAAGGATTGTACCGAAGACTGCATGGTAGGATATGTTGTTTATATAAACATACCAAGTGAGAATTATGGATATATAAATTTCATTTTTTGGGTCATATAACCTCACGTGAGGTCATGTCGGTGTATCTATAAAAAATGGAAGTTATTAAATTCTGGACCAAATATTCCATAATGAATAAGATATAATTTTTTTGTTTTGTCATGATATTATATAGATTTTTTTTAGAATCTCTCATGACTATGTAATCCACTCACCGAGTTAAATCGAAAGGTATATAAGTTCCTTTGTGTAAATGAATGTGATTAAATGTTCATTGAAATAAAGATAAAGTCATTCAACTAACATGTGCTTACACTACCCTATAGTGTTGAAGGGTTTATTATGTTTAGTGATGCATAAAATGAGGAACAAGGATGATTCATAATGTCTAATGATAGGTTTAAAAATTATGAATTGTGATAATTGAAGGTTCATGAAAAAATTTACCCAAATAATTATTTGAGTTAGTTGTAGTAATTTTTTCTTTAATGATCTAGAGACATTATCTTTATGGATAAATGTGTGACATAGTTATCAGTTATAAAAGTTTAAAGATTGTATTAACATAGAAGGAGTTGAATATATTCCATATAAGAATGTTTGAGGTGATTAAAGATTATTATTTCTCAATTCATTAAAAACCCCAGAAAGAGAACAAGGTGTATATGCTATAAGTGGGATGGATCATGATAGATTATCAATGACGAGGATTAAAAAGGATCCCATATTTATAAATTTTAAATGGATGGATATGGAAATTTTAATGGAAGGGGCTAAACCATATCTTTCTCAAATGACTGTTCAAACTTAAATCTAAGTGTTCATTAAAGTGGTGAAAATGAAAGTTTTAGATTAAAAAAATAAGTTAAGAAATATTCCTGAGAACGAACATTATTGAGCTTGAATGATAAGAGTCTGCAATCGGGTATCTTTCCCATACATTCAATATTTGAAGAAGGATTCAATGGATGAATCCTATAGTTCATCATTCTATACTCATCTTGAATATATGAAGATATATAGTTATTTGAAAAATAATTCATAATAAGATAACGTAAAATTGGATATTCTATAGTATGTATCTCATTTCTGGTATGTTAGCATGTTAAGCTTAAGAGGCAGAGGTTTAAGTATATATTGCAACCATGAATCATACCAGAATGAAAATGGTAAAACATCAACATGGATTTTTTCATTGGGCTCCAAAAAACTCTAATGGTCATAATGATATTTGGGTTTTGTTTGAATGAATTAAGAATATATCCCAATGAATTCATATCATAAAATATTTATGTCTTGGTCATATTTCCATAATAAACATTATTGATGTGATAAGGTTTTATGGCGTACCACATTTTTTATATCTTATCAGGATCCAAGGATCAGCTAGATGTTATGTAGGAGTATGTAGAATGATCTAGATTTAGAGTTTTATTTTATTAATTATTATCACCCTCTAATATATGGTCATTCTATAAGATCCATTCAAATCCTGTAGGATATGGAGATGACTTGTTTGAGATTCATGATCGATTGGGGATGGTAGATTATCACTGGTGCTACACACAAACCCTTCTCAGGTTCATGAATTGTTACATATACCACTACAGTGGAAGTATATACCAGATCAATCACATGTACAATATTCGAAGGTCATGTTTCTAGATCATGATATTTCATACAATGAATAAAAATTATAAATATTGTATCATGAAGATTAAATCAAAAGGAAGAACCCGAAAAAGAGGTAATGATTTCACCACCCTTTTCCACGTTCCTTTATTCTTCCACTTCTTCCTTCTTTGTTATTACCATTATAAAATAATAACTCTAGTATCTTATATATACTGTTATTTTATTATAAATATGGTACAACCGTATTCATTATTCTATTCATCCTTTGAATAACATGTCACCATACGTGCGTGGGTACGGCTTACCGTCTCCACGTCATGGTGTAATTGTTATTCAATAAATTATTATTTGAATTGGTATAATAATGCTGTGTAAATCATGTAAATAATAAATATAACATGATAATGATTCTGTATATATGTTATACCATCCAATTATATATTATTTTAATAACAAAAGAATGATATTGTCGCTCGTGCGTACGTACGGACTACAGTCTCCACGAACGCGATGAGATTCATTCTCCATCGTATCCATTCAAGTATAATCATCATATGATGAATAAAAAATAATTTATAACGACTTGATATAATTTTTGGATATGAATAAGAAACATCATATCCATAACAAACATGGCTTACGTAACAAAACATATCAAAGAAAATGAGTAAGTTAACACCCGAAACGACGATAATAATACGATATTATTAAAAAATCAATGTTAAAATATCATATATGATATCATATTCTTTTATAATTTAATAAAAATTATTTCGCCATTATACAGGAGGTTAATCTACCCCCAACCAAGTAAATGTACAAGGTAAAGGTTTATTTTGCAATCTCTTCATTATCCCGGGTTGTTTATACGTAATAATCTACTAGGATCTCTTTATCATCCACATCCATGTTTCTTAAAAATGAATTTCAAAAAACATTTTTACTATTTACTAGAATATGGGTTAAATTCATTTATACCCTTGTTTGACTTTTTATAAGAGGTTTATAAAGGAATCTTTCCATCATTTTCCAAACAAGGTGTCTTTTAACCTTTTCGACAAAGTTAAGGTAAGAATGTTTTTTTTTCACTTATACGGTGGGTGCGGATTCTTTCCGCTGTTATAAAATCGTCGAATATTTCCTTACAAGCTTATAAAAATATTTTCAATGAAATTTTTTTATTTTATAAATATAAGACTCTTAAATGATTCCAAAATAGAAAGAGATATTTCTCTAAAAATAGTTTTGATTTCATCTATGTCAACATCCTTTGATGAATTTTACGCTTATTTGAAGTTGATTTATTATGAAACAAAAATTCTATATTGTATTGTAGGTTTTGTGATATTTTTTACTGTGGATGTGTTGTTTTTATACCATTCATGGTTTATGGATAAATTATTTACATTTCATATGGTAGTTTTAATATGAATGTTTATGTTATGTTTAAACCTTTTCATATGGGAATGCATTGGACTTAATATGTGATGGGTGGATCCCGCTATATCTCCTTGATGCATTTGTAGGTCTCATGAGACAAAATACTGTCTTGGCATAAGGCCTTGACAAAGTCTTATTTGTAGTCTTGGCACGAGTCCTTGGCTATGTGGTTATGATAGTCAGGCATTATGTATTCCATCATTATGAAAGTGGTTATTGATATTGCATGTGATTATTCGATTAGTAGAATATCCATGTGAATATGTAAATGGAATTATTTCTTTTATTTTTCCATACTTTGTTGAAGATCAAGGTTAAAAGGATTTTGTTTTAGTTATACACTGCCTTAAATGTTTATTCTTGTTTATGAATGTTTCTGCTATATTGTTATCCTTTCTGGGCATTTGAGCTCACCCCTTTTCTATGTTTTATTTTTCCTACGATGTGAAGAAGTAAATTATGAATGACCTGCAGGGATATTATGAGGGGATAATATTGTGGATTATGGAGACAATATGTTGTTGTAGTAGTTTTTCACTTCATGATGTAATGTAAAACTTAATGAATATATCTAGTGTTTCTAAGGATACTAAACCAATCGGTCTTTCTAGATTTGATCTTTCTTGTCATCATGCCAATGTTATGTAATAATGCACCGACTCTAGGTAACTGGGGTCGGGGTATTACCTTTGGTATCAGAGGATGTTTAGTACAAACCTTGGAAGTTAGATTTAGATAAACTCTGATTAGAGCACATAGACCTAAGATGGACTTTGAGGATTAGTATAGAAGAACTTACTAGAATTTTGGTATTGTAGATATTTTGTGAGTTTTCTGAGAAATACATCCCTATTTGGATATGAGCAGGTAGAGGCGGGTCTGGCACAGATGTTCGTAAGGGTAAAACACGAAAACACCGCTTTGAGCTAGACTCAAACAGTAACTGGTGCACGACAATGGGCCTTGCTGCACTCTTGGTTACGGCACTCCCAGGGGATATGCTTAGGATAACTCTGATTTTCATTAAAAATCATTATGAAAGGTTTATGAGTATATACATTATCAAAGAATTTTTTTTATGATTATGGATTATATCCATAAATAGTTCAATTTATATTAATTGGTTTATAAGTATGGGATTATGTATTTTGATTTATAAACTGATCTAGTTTATGCTATTGTTTAGAAATGGTGCCTAGTTAAAGAAATGGAAAATGTATCAATGCATGCACTCCATGTAGGGATTTACCCCCTGCTCACGATAGTTATAGTGGAGCTGCTGATGCAATTGGTTCTGATCAGCTAATCACAATACTGGGACAACTCACTCATCTTATGAATAAGAACCTTACCCGTATGGAGTACCCTAATCCGTAGCGTGGAGGATAAATGTTAGATCACTTCATGAGGTTACAACCACCAAAATTTAGTGGGAGTACTAATCCATTAGTATCTGACCGATGGATAAGTTCCCTAGAGATAATATTTCAGGCTTTGAGGAGTAGTGAATGGGAAAAAGTTATCATGGCAGTTTACCGCCTCACTGGAGATGCTGATCAATGGTGGTCATTGATTCAAAACACAAAGGAAGATGATGAAGTATCAAATATGGAATGGATGGACTTCAATGATCTATTTTTAGAAAAATACATTCCTCGTGACCATCGAGCAGATATGGAAAGGCAATTTCTGAGTCTGAGACAAAAGGAGGATGTGAATGTTGCAAAGTATGAGGCTAAATTTACAAGGATAGCAAGGTATGCTGGAGATTATATACGTAACCCAAGAAGTGAGATTGATCATTTCATTGATGAGTTAAAACCATTTCTTCCTCTATCATTAGTCTCACAATCCTTCTCGTCGTACGAAGACATTGTCTCATGTGCTATCAAGACAGAAAATGAATTCTCTAAGTCTTATGAGTTTAAAGCAAAGCAATCGAAGAAGAGATCTGATAATCAATTTGGGAATGGAAATAAGGGGAAGAAGGGAATGTTTTAATATCCATCATGTGGTAAATGTGGGAAGAAACACCCCGGTACTTGCTTGAAGGGAATGGGTGTATGTTACAATTGTGGTGAGAAAGGCCACCAAGATCGTGAATGCAAAGGGAAGAAAGAAGATTCCAATGTTCAATGATACAATTGCAGGGATATGGGACATTATGAAAATGAATGTCCTAATCATCAGGGGAAATTACCTCAGAAAAGGACAAGGGATCAATGCCAAGATTATGTTATCACTACTGCTGAGGTAGAAGCTTTAAAAGACATGGTGGCAGGTAATTTAATGGTTTCCTCAAGTTTAGAAAATGTATTATTTGATTTTGGATCATTGCATTGTTTCATATCTACCCATTTTGATAAGAAAATTAGATATTTCCAATTTGATTTAATAAGGGAGTTGTTAGTTAAAACTCCTAAGGGAAGTCTCATTGCAACAAAGTTTTGTGAATCAGTCCCCATTAGAGCACATAAATGTTCTTTATCTGCTGATCTCATCGTCAGAACTATGATTGTGTTTGATATAATCCTCGGTATGGACTGGCTTTCGGACTTTGATGCAAAGATTTATTGTAAGAAGAAAGAGGTTACGATTCTTGATGATGATGATAAGGAACACCTTATCTTTAGAGCAGAATCGTCACCACCAAATTCTTATCTAGATCCACCCCCAGTAGCTCTACTAAATTCAATTATTAGAGAGGAAGAGAATGAAATTACTTTGGGTGAGGAAAGGAATGTTCAAATAGAGGATGTCCCTATTGTGAAGGAATATGTAGATGTATTTCCGGAATATTTACCTAGACATCCTCCAGAACGAGAAGTTGAGTTTTCCATTGATTTAATTTATGGATCAAGGCCTATATCGAAGACCCCTTATAGAATGGCCACTGTAAAATTAGTTAAACTAAAGAAACAACTAGAGGAATTGAGTAATAAGGGATTCATTCTCCCTAGTGTTTCTCCATGTGGAGCCCCTGTTAATTTTGTTAAAAAGAAAGATGCATCTATGAGGTTATGTATCGACTATAGGAAGATGAATTCTATAACAATAAAGAATAAGTATCCCCTACCTCACATTGATGATTTATCTGACCAACTGCATGGAGATAAATACTTTTCAAAGATTGAAATTCGATCTAGATACCATCAGCTGTGCGTAAAGAAGGAAGACATTCCGAAGACAGCATCTCGAACCAGGTACGGGCATTATGAGTTTACTGTAATGCATTTTGGATTGACTTATGCACCCTCTGTATTCATGGATCTGATGAATAGAGTTTTCAAGGAATATATCGATGAATTTTTGGTGGTATTTATTAATGATATCTTGGTATAATCTAAAAGCTATGAAGATCATGAAAGCCACTTGCGCATTATCCTGAAGACTCTGAGAAGACATGAATTATATGGGAAGGTTAGAAAGTGTGAATTCTAGCTTCATGAGATTTCATTTCTTGGCCATATTGTCTCTAAAGATGGAATCTCCGTTGATCCTTCTAAGACCAAGGAAATCCAAGAATGGCCAGTACCTAAGATTATAACTGAGGTACGCAGTTTTATTGGTTTGGCAGGTTATTATCGATGTTTCGTCCAGAATCTTGCCCAATTGGAAAACCAATTAATTAAGCTCACACGTAAAGGGGTTAAATTTGTTTGGACAAAGGAGTGTGAAAAATGTTTTGAAGAACTGAAGGGAAGATTATTCAATGCTCCTATATTGACTCTACGATTGGGGAATGATGGGTTCATTATTTATAGTGATGCATCTAAGAAAAGACTCGGTTGTGTCCTTATGCAGAATGATAGGGTTATTGCCTATGCATCACAATAGTTGAAAATTCATGAGAAAAACTATCTTACTCATGATATTGATTTAGTAGCTGTGATCTTTTCTTTGAAGATATGGAGGCACTACCTCTATAGTGAAAAATGTGAGATTTATACTGATCACAAGAGTTTAATGTATATTTTCTCACAAAAAGAACTCAACATGAGGCAAAGGAGATGGATTGAATTACTCAAGGATTATGATTGTATGATACACTACCACCTGGGAAAATCTAACAAGGTGGCAGATGCTTTGAGAAGAAAAGATCATGGAGTTTTGAACAATATGAGAATTGAAAAAGATCCAATTTTCATGGATCTAGTGAAGACGGACATGGGAATAACCAGGGAAGGTGAAACATCAATTCTTTTTCAAATGGTTGTCAAACCATATTTACCAGAAATGAATTAGAGTTCATAGACCGATGAAGATGAATTTCAAAAGATGATTAAATCTATGAATGATGATAGATTGAGAGACTTTGTGTATGAAGATGGAATTTTGAAATTCAGGAAAAGACTTTGTGTTCCCGATATACCTGATCTAAAAAGGGAATTGTTGGATGATGCTCACAGTTCCAATTTCTCTATACATCCTAGGAGCACCAAAATATATAGATATTTGAAGGAACATTTTTGGGGGGAAAACATAAAGAGGGAGATTGCTAATTTTGTGTCAAGATGTATGGTTTTTCAATAAGTGAAAGCTGGAAGCCAATAGCCTGGAGGAGTCATGCAACCACTTCCCATACTGGAGTGGAAATGGGATAATATTATGATGGACTTTTTCATGGGGATACCAAAGTCTCCTAGAAGGAACGATGCAATATGGGTTATTGTTGATCGTATTAAAAAGTCAGCACATTTTCTTGCTATAAGAGAAGATCTACCACTAGAACGTCTATCAAGACTATATATTGATGAAGTTGTGAGACTTCATGGAGTACCCCTATTGGTTGTTTCTGATCGTGATCCCCATTTTACTTCATGGTTATGGAAAAGTCTTCAGAAATCTCTTGATGCTGAACTTCATTTGAGCACTTCCTACCACCCTCAGACAGACGTACAATCAGAACGGACTATTCAAACCTTAGAAGACATGTTGAGATCTTTATCACTTGATTTTCAGGGTATGTGTGATCAATATTTACCTCTGGTAGAAGTTTCCTATACCAATAGCTTCCATTCGAGTATTCAGATGGCACCATATGAAGCGTTATACGGAAAGAGATTTTGCACACCAACATGTTGGGATGAAGTTTGTGAAAGAAATCATGTAGGTCCAGAACTGGTGGAGGAAATTATGGAAAAGGTGAAGGTAATCAAAAATCACATCAAAGAAGCTCAAAGTAGGCAGAAGCGTTATGCCGATAATCGAAGGGAGGATTTTGAATTTGAAGTCGGTGATCAAGTTTTCCTGAAGGTATCTCCATGGAAGGGAGTCATATGTTTTGGTAAGAAAGGTAAATTGAGTCCCGGGTACATCGGACCTTTTGAAATTCTAGAACGAATTTGGACTGTAGCTTACTGATTGGCAATGCCCCAAGTCTCTCTAAAGTTCACGATGTGTTCCACGTATCTCTTTTGAGGAATACATGCCTAGCCCAACGCATGTACTCACTTATGAGGAATTAGAACTAGAACTCGATCTGTCTTATTGCAAAGAGCTCTTCAGGATTCTTGATACAAGAGAACAAGTACTGAGAAACCGGACGTCGCGTCTGGTGAATGTTTTGTGGAGAAACCAAAAGATGGAAGAGGCAACATGGGAACCTGAGGAACTTATGATGAAGAACCACCTGAGTCTTTTCATGCGATAATATTCTAGAAATTTCGAGGACAAAATGTTTTGAAGGAGGGGAGAATGTAACACCCCAAGCTTCTACGGTACCCTTCTCTTTGAATAATGCGATAGCGTGTGTTGTACGCAACACCGAGTTCTAACACACCATAACCAATTAAACTAGTCCTTATGAATAGTAATACCTATTTTTTGAAATTATATATATTTTATATTTCAAAATTGGCTTCATTTTTGGATTCGGAATATTGAATTTAGCCTAAGGTGAAACTTCGGTACTTTTGGGATAACATTAATATTTTGGTGAATAGTGTAAATTACTAAATTTTAATTAAAAACATCTTTTTTTATCAAAATAATTTATATTGATATATTATGAATTTGAGTGGTTTTAAAGTATATTTAGAATATATTTCTACAATTTAATACAATTTTGGTCATTGTACATAATTTCACAATTAAACCGAACATAAACAAGTATCAATCTTTTGATAGTTATTTTATCTTAAAAACATGCTTTTTGTTTTGACAACGGGAATTAATTTTAAATTAATTTCTTCCACTTCCATGTTTTGAATTTGGAAAAATGGATTCCATATTTGGAATCAGGATGTTAAAATAGTGTAAATAGGTAACTTTTTTTTAGACATTTTGAATAATTACTTCGGTAAATATTTTATTTACCATGGTTAAAGGTTAAATCCGGTAAATAAGTATAAAAGAAATAATATTATAATACTAAAAATTACCCTAAAATGTGTCCTAACCTTATTGGTTGATACATGTTCGACCATAGGCATCTTTTGTTTCGATTTTGGGACCCCATGGTGCCACTTGTGAGTGATAGGGACACTTTATTTTAATTAAGTTAAAATGAATACAAAAATGACACAAGCATATATCTTTTAGAAAAAAATTTTTTACATAGGGTTATATATGTTCTATTTTATACTATAAATATTAATTAGAAAGCTAAAACGATTTCCTACATAATGATATTTTACTTATAATTTTTGGACATTAATGAATTTAATTTATTTATGACACAATGATAATGCAGTAATTACCAAAATAGTGAAAAATTAAAATGATTGATATTATAAATACCAAAATAAATATAATTTTAGCCTTTTAATGAATTATAATAATTTTCTAGGTTAATATGATATGTTAGGAGTGACATAAGTAACATTATTATAAGTAATCATTCTGTTATGAGATTCAAAAAAATAAATTATTGAATAGTGTCAAAATTGACATAAAAGAATTTTTAAAATAAATATTATATTATTAATTGATATTAAATTCCTAAAAATATAATGATAGGCCAAGAGACTTATTTCATGATAGGTTTATCATTAATGGACCACTTTGGGGTCACTTGGATGTATATAGTACGTTTTTTAACCATATAATATAAAAATACAAAGAGACAATGTAAAATTGAAACTAATTAACTAAAAGTTAATACTTAATGATAAAGTTAATATAGTAACCCAAACCTTTCTAAAATCTTTTTGTTGAGTGGTTTTCGACCTATACCCACCTTAACCTATAAATAATCCACTTTGGAGCCATTAGAAACCGAATATTAATTTATTATAAAATAATATTTCTAGCTTTTCCAAAGGTGCCCCTCACCCCTCTTATAAAAGGGAACTCTCCCTTCTCATTAACTCACACCTTAAAAGCCTTTTGGCTCATCCAAAATCTGATAACATACTCTCTAAAAATCACTAACTTCATCCTATAGGCCTTCCTTTAGTCAGAAAGCCATCCTAAGAGGCCTTTTGATCAAATCCAAAGAAAGAACCCGAAGAAGAGGTAATGATTTCACCACCCTTTTCCAAGTTCCTTTCTTCTTCCACTTCTTCCTTCTTTCTTATTACCATTATAAAATAATAACTCTAGTATCTTATATATACTGTGATTTTATTATAAATATGGTACAACCATATTCAGTATTCTATCCATCATTTGAATAACATGTCACCATACGTGCGTACGTAGAGCTTACCGTCTCAACGTCATGGTGTAATTGTTATTCAATAAATTATTATTTGGATGGGTATAATAATGATTTGTAACTCATTTAAATAATAAATATAACATGATAATGATTCTTTATATATGTTATACCATCCAATTATATATTTTTTTAATATCAAAAGAATGATATTGTCGCTCGTGCGTACGTACGGACTACAGTCTCCACGAACGCGATGAGATTCATTCTCCATCGTATCCATTCAAGTATAATTACCATTTGATGAAAGAAAAATAATGTTTAAGGACTTTATATAATTTTTTATATGATTAAGATACATCCTATCCATAACAAGCATGGCTTACGTAACAAAACATATCAAATAAAACGAGTACGTTAACATCCGAAACGACGATAATACTAAGATATTATTAACAAATCAATCTTAAAAAAACATATATGATATCATATTCTTGTATAATTTAATAAAAATTATTTCACCATTATACAGGAGGTTAACCTACCCCCAACCAAGGAATAGTACAAGGTAACGGTTTATTTCGCAATCTCGTCATTATCCGAGGTTTTTTATACGTAATAATCTACTGGGATCTCTTTATCATCCATATCCATGTTTCTTAAAAATGAATTTCAAAACATTTTTACTATTTACTAGAATATGGGTTAAAGTCATTTATACCATTTTTTGAATTTTTATAATAGGTTTTTAAAAGAATATTTCCATCATTTTCCAAAAAAGGTGCCTTTTCATCTTTTTGACAAAATTAAGGTAAGATTGTTTTTTCTAACTTATACGGCGGGTGCGGCTATTTTCCGCCATTATAAAATTGCCGAAGCTTTCCTTACAAACATATAAGAATATTTTCAAAGAAAATGTTTTATTTTATAAATTTATGACTCTTAAATGATTTCAAAATAGAAAGAGATATTTCTCTAAAAAGAGTTTTGATTTCATCTATGTCAACATACTTTGATGGATTTTACACTTATTTGAAGATGATTTATTATGAAACCAAAATTCTATATTGTATTAAAGGTTTTGTGATATGTTTGACTGTGGATGGGCTATTTTTATACCATTCATGGTTTATGGATGAATTATTTACATTTTATATGCTATTTTTAATACGAATGTTTATGTTTTTTTAAACCTTTTCATATGGGAATGCATGGGACTTAATATGTGACGGGTGGAGCCCGCTATAGCTCCTCGATGCATCGATAGGTCTCATGAGACAAACTAGTGTCTTGGAACAAGGCTTTGACAAAATCTTATTTGTAGTCTTGGAACGAGGCCTTGGATACGTGGTTGTGATAGTCTGGCATTATGCATTCCCTCATTATGAAAGTGGTTATTGATATTACATGTGATTATTCGATTAGTAGAATATCAATGTTAATATGTAAATGGAATTATTTCATTTTATTTTGTGATACTATGTTGATGTTCAAGTTTAAAAGGCTTTTGTTTTAGTTATACACGGCCTTAAATGTTTATTCTTGTTTATGAAAGTTTCTGCTATATTTATATCCTTAATAGGCATTTGAGCTCACCCCTTTTCTAGGCTTTATTTTTCCCAGGATGTGAAGAAGTAAATTATGAATGACCTGCAGGGCTATTATGAGGGGACAATAGTGTGGATTATGGAGAAAATATGTTGTTGTAGTAGTTTATAACATCATGATGTAATGTAGAACATTATGAATATAACTAGTGTTTCCAAGGCTACTAAACCAATCGGTCCTTCGAGATTTGATATTTCTTGTGATCATGCCAATGTTATGTAATAATGCACCAACTCTAGGTAACTGGGGTTGGGGCGTTACACACTCAAACCCAATTAACTTATAAGGAATCCTCTAAAAACATTCAAAATTTCCCTGAATCACTTCAGACATAAGCAGGAACCCGAGGATCCTATTTGACCAAAAAACCTAAAGAAATATTTCTTTAATATGCTTCAAATATCATATTTCCACACCAAATATTATTTTCAAAATTGATCATCAACCAAAAACAAAAAATCAATGTCCCTTTGAATTTCCTAACCCAGAAAAGGATAATGTTTTATAATTTCCCCATCATAATAATTCTCATCTTTGAAAAGCATCTTCAACCATTCATCCACTAAACCTAACTTACACATATCCCTAAACCAATATCAAATTGTTGTGTTGCACTATGGACCGTTGAATGAGCTTATCTAGCACGATCTCAGGCACTTGGTACTCAATTTACCAAAACATAATCCACCAATCAAATACTCTCCCAGCCCTAGTAAGACAATGTTCCATATCACCCATATATCTCGAGATCTCACCCAAGAACTAATCGACTCTTTCCCCAACCATTTGAACTCCACACGATATCACTCTACTAGTAGGGATAATTTTAATCCCCAATTATCCCACAATTATAATTACCTAATAAACCCAAACCTCACACTTTAATTATGTTCTCGATCTAGTTACTGCACCACCATATCCAACGAAACAAAAAATCTCCCATTGAACCTCCTCTAGATGACTCTCTTTAAAAAGGTTATCCATACTCAATGATGCATATATACTATGCACAATCATGATGTCTTAGATTCTATGGAATCAATATACTAGACAGTCATGAAAGTAATCCTTTTAATTTTTATCCAAGATTCATTCTTCAACTAGGTTCTTAGGAAACCCTAAACTACCATTTCTATTAACCTTTAGTACTATCTCACCCCTAATAAAACACCCTCCTAAATCACTGATCACATCTTTGATTCCGACACCCACAATCAAATTTCGTCCAAAAAATCATAACCCAATCACAATATAATATATATAACAAGATAATACTAGATTCAATAATACAGTTGATTATTCCAAACCTAATTCAAACAAGGGACACACCCATAACTAGATAAAGGTATTCTACCCACCTTATAGAATCACTTAAAACTCCATGAGTGAGGCCTTGATAGGTTCCAACACAAAAAGTGTGTCTTACCACTAGAGCCTTGATCATTCCTCACATTAAACCATAATAATGATCATCCCTAAGTTTACCACGCCACCACACCTTAACAAATCTACATTATAATTATCACCATAGGAACACCACAATTACTATTTGAAAACACTGAGACACAGTATATTTAGGCCTCCAATCAAACCAATGTTTGTCTCCAAACAACACGTTGATTCTTGTTAAGGTATAATACAAGAAGTACCTTGTTTAACAATATCAAATACCCTTGAAACATTCAATCATAATTGATGTTCACTCCCACACAATCCAAACCTTACGACAATGGAATGATGAATCCCCAACATAAACATTCCCCATCAATTTAGTCAAATATAAATGTTTGTTCACTCATATACAACTTGATCATGAATTCCTACCTCATAAATTGTAACATTTATTCAAATCTTGGTCAGGAATCCACTGACAATGACCATGTCTCCTTTTCATGCCAGTCTCACCAAGAAAAAGGAAACCCCATTTCTCTTGAAAACTATGAAACCTCATAAAACCAAGTACATTAACAAGAACACTCATTATCTTATCATAACTATAAAACCCAATGTATCAAGACATGTTATACTCAACATTGATTCGACCATCTTGATTCACCATCGACTAACTCATTTTAAATTGCACCAATAGCTGACAATTCTAAGAATATGAATGAACCTGCTTTCCAAAATGATTATTGATATTGAAATACATCAAATAATCCACATTCCCTCATTTAATCCAATTTAAGGGTATTAAAAACACATATAAACTAATCCCAATCATTATCATCGTTTCTCACAAGACATGACTACACACTAACAACAACTATTGTCCACTAGTATCTAACAAAATAATTTACCCATGAACATTATTCCAAAATAAAATATTTTCTTAAAGAAATCCATCAATCATGATACCTTCAATAATTAATATAAATGAACTAACCAAAATATTGTATCATTTAAATGCAACTGGGTTCTCAAAACAAGTCTTACAAGCCATGTTTCATGTGGTCCAAAAGTCACATGTAGTTTTCCTACTCACATATTGACAAATACATAATATAAAATTCCATGAACGATATCTCACTAAATGGTCGCACAAATTTTTTTGATCCAAGCCTACTCTACCCACTACCATAGTCATTTAATAACCAAAATGTTTTACATAGAATCACTTCAAATCACAAAATCATGGCTATTGGTAAAACCAATATCCATAATTGGTATTCCATTTCATTATCTTATAAACCCAACATCATAATTGTCTCAAAACAAGGTCTCTATATCTATCTATCCCCAATTATCCATTTTAAGATCATTTTATGTGCACTATTATCTAAACATTATTGTGTTTCCATTAGTGACACGGTTCCCGACATCACAGTTTATAGAAAAGATATAACAGACACAACACCCCCACTTTTATTTAAACCTCAGACCATTGATATATCACTCAACTTATGGGATATCATTGTCCTAAAAACCTATGCATAAGTTCAACATAAGTTACACATTTCATCCGTATTATATATATAAGGGATTCACAATATTATATTTCTCTATTTATCATTATTACTAATTTCTATAACAAGGGTGTAAGTTAAATGAAATTTGAAGAACATGTTATAGAGTAATGTTATTTAAACGTTTTACATTAAATATATTTATATAAGACCATGTAATAATAAGGATAAAATATCAAATAATGTAATATAAACTATTTTTATTAACTAAAAAATTTCCAAAACTAAGGCTCGATTATATGAAATTTCTATTATAAGTTATATAGGAAAATATAGTCATAAAAATAATCACATCAATTTTTTTTTCAGTTTATGACTTCATTAATGTATTATTCCATTGTGCACTTATATAGGAAAATAAAAAAAATTCTAGACACATTAAATTAACAACCCAAGTCATATCCCATGATATAAAATGATCAATCAAATGAAATCCAGAAAATGACATGTGAATAATACATTCTTAATGTGATTCATAATAATACTCCCTCTTCTGATATCATCTAATAGGTAACATCTATTATATAAATAACCTCATAATAATGTGTGGCATATAAAGTGAAATAATATCAATAGTAAAATTTAACAACATGAACAAAAATATTATCCTTAGAAACTGGGACTTCCCTCATAAGTGTGGTGGCTAATACTAGGTGAATGTCATATACCATGTCCCAACAACATCCTATCTCTTTTATAACTTTCAAAATTAGAAACACGAATAAACTCATCCTCTAATACCACATTGTAATATCATGCTACCCTTGACAACTAATTAATGCCAGGATTGGTGGTCTCTACTATGCCTCAATTATACATCCCTGTGTTCTAGTGGATACCAACTAATAGAAAAATTCAATAGTAGTATAGTGGGGATACCATATCTTCTTATCAGTGTAAAACATAGTACATATAAATAAGAACATATTTATTATCAAGATAATTAAATATGTATAACAAACATCAATGAAATTGTCGAAAATAGTCAATGTAATCCAGGAAAAAAATTAATTATATGCTAAATATTAAGAAGGGTATAAAAAATTAGTGAGTCTTGTACATTATAACTAAGAAGAAAAAAAAGAAAATTTGGAAAAATAATTATAAATTTTATAGATTCTTTTGGGGTCCCAAACATTTATGCTCTATCATGGCATTTGAACATCAAGCATCAGGCATTTCCTAAATCCAAACCTCCATTCAAGTAGTATCCAATTATGTACCTGAGTTCCATGGTGTCCTGAGTAGGGTGTGAGTATAACTCATTTTTAAAACACTAAATATATCCCTAAATAATCATTATTGTAAAATAAGTGCATGCATCGAACTACAAAAAATATTAAACAATTTTACTAAAAACTGCAAAATAACCACCAAGGATTGTGCTTCATGGTGAAACCTGAGATCAGTGCACACCACTATTGATACTCCAGTCCACAACCCCGATTGATCATACCTTCTTCAAATAGTATGAGGGTGTCTATGAGAATATACTTGTTGGTTGTCACAACTATGGTATCACGACCACCATTTTGTGTGTTTTAGATAGTATCTCAAGAAGTCCTATGAACAAATCTTCATGTAGTAACTGAACCCCAACTTCAAGGGATATTTAATTAAGTAACTCAACCACCCCTATGAGTGTATTTTCATTAATTAAATCAACATCTCTTATGAATGTATTTTAATTTAATTTTTCATAACTATTCTATAAGGAGTATTCACAACCTCCTCATAAATAGTATTCCCAACCACCACATATGGGATATTCACTACAATCCATAGAGGGGATTTCATTAAAATAAAACCCAACTGAATAAATGGGAATTTTAAATTAAGATAGTTCAATATTTCCTCAAAAAAATTTACATGTATAATTTCAAAACATCCCCCCATGTTCGTTATACATTTAAATAATAAAGGCCCTCCCCAAAGGTGATTTAATTTTTTATATCACCATTTTAATTCACATATTTCCTTCATAGAATCATAAACCATTGTTTAAAAATTGACATTAATATGGGAATTAAATAAAATACCTATTAATTTAACATTTCATGTCCCTCATACAATCTTATGATCATTTACTATTTACACATAAATCTAGTTTCACACAATTAAATTTTCCATTTCATTCTACAATTTCACATTAATTCACAATCCGTCATACAACAACATCCATTACACATTTACAAACACACAACATATCAATATACTATATTAAAATAAAATAATAAAATCACCATTTTATTTTTCATATTTATCAATTTCGTTCACCAAGAAATTTGTTCACTTAAGATTCCAATTAAAAAACTTTATATTTCCCCTTGGAACTCGCTTCAAATAATTTAATTAAAACTTCTATTACGGTATCTGCTTCAAGTTAACCAATAATTAAAATTACTATTTAAATTTAATATAAGTACTCATCTGATACTAGGAACCATACAACACACACAATTGAAATTAATTGGAGTCTATGGGTAATATTTTTTGGGACCACCTACTTAATACCCATAAGAGTCTACTTGCACATTAACAGCCTTCATATCAATTAAAAATTAATAGAATCTATGAAGAAACAAAAATCAACAGAAATAGGTAATATTAGATAAAGTAGAGAGATACATGTCTATGGTGAAGAAGATAACTGATTAAACACCTTATTATTTCAGTTGCAGAAAATAGTGAATGAAACAATCAATATATTAGGGATATCTTCCAATGGGATGAGTGGAGACAGAGGGGCCATAAATGAGTCTATTAGGTCAAGGTATAAGAGAAAATGAGGATTTTATGTTATAAATATATAAAGGAATAAAACTAAATTTACACATTTTATGGGGTGAACATTTTGGCCGCACAGTTCCCCAAACCTTGTACCCAGCAGGAATTTATCACTACCTCAATACACCCTATATCACAAGGTTAGTCCACATAGTTTATAAACCATGGGCCAAAAATATGATTCAGAAATGGATCGCACTAAAATATGTTGTATATTTTTTCTATCCTTTCACAAACTGTATTCCAACTCCTAGTTTTATCCATCCTCACACAGTTTCCTATAAAATCTTTACGGTTTCCCCCAAACCATGCACTAACTATCCTAGAAAACTATGCCTTATATAAACTGAACTAAAAAATAAACCACTTAAAGGGTCTTATGTGGTTTATCCTAAACCTTACATACCAAAAAATTAATATTATATATAATCCTATGAAGACTTTAAGAATTAAATATAAATATCATGATACATGTCTGACCACCATAGGCACCACACTTTCCTCCATCCAAAACCGAAAAAATCCATTTAATTAGTTGTAACTCTCAGAATCATGATTCAAACTCATTTTAAAAAATGTCCCATCTTTTAAAAATCAAAATCCTCCAATATATACTAAAATAAGGAGGTATGGGTTTACATTGTGCACCAACCACCATTGAATATTGTATAATAGAAATATTTTCCTATATGATTGATATGAATATTTGGGTTTTAAGGATGATTTCTCCATTGCTATGAGAAATTTTTGAAGATATTTATATGATGTGGAACTTGTTTTAGAATGTTCCAAAGAAATTAATATTGTTCCTAATTGGGGTTTATATTGATATATTGTGACATAGGTGAATAAAATATGTTACAATGTATCTTATAGGGGTATAAAGGATCACAATTCTATGATAGAGTTCATTCAAAAAATACCCCTTCCTAAGAATTTCAACAGTTTAATAACCTTTCTAGGACATTCTATTTTTGAAAAGAGATTCATAAAATATTTTTACAAATTTACTTGTGCTATATACATACTTTTAATGAAATATAAATAAAAAACCTTATAATTTAATAAAATATCTCTCTATAAATTATTTTGTTTCTTTGTAAGCTAGTGTTACATACAATATAGAGTTTAGAACGGCGGCTTCTTTCCAGGTTTCCAATGGTGGTGTTCTTGGCGTTGACGATGGCTCCTTGTCAAAGGCTTCCATCAAGGATGTTCTGGGAGGAGTTGCTTCCAGGGGCTGTGCTGGAGGTTCCTCTTCTTCTGTGCCAGAGGATCCCCCGTTCATTCCTCCCATTACAGTGGAGAGACGTCCAGCGAAGCATGTTTAAGGGGTTCCGTTTGTGAGGCTCTTAGCTCAAGAGCTTCGGTAGGTGAAATCCTTTCATGACCGGACTCTAGTAGCTCGTTTTGGTAGCAACAAACCCTCCAGTAGTTTTTTTGAAGCTTTATGGACTCTTGGGACCTTTCTCATCTAAAGGTGGTTGCTGAAATATCAAGGGTGGACTTATGCAGTCATCTTTCTTCTATGGAAGATTTCTTTATGGAATGCTCGATGGAGGTCAGAAGTTGTGGTTCTTAGTGGTTTTGCTTGACAAGGTGGGCTTGGGACTGTCACTTTTGCCGAGAATCATCCTCGGATGCGGTGTGGTTATCGCTACTAGGGTTACCTCTCCCTCTTCATAACCCATAGATTCTAGGAGAGTTTGGTAACTCTATTGGTTCTTTTCTCTGTGCTGATGAGAAAAAGAGATCCCTTCAGGAAGCTACTAACCCCCAAATTTGTGTGGAGTTAGATCTTGCTGTGACGTGCCCGACTTCGGTTTTGGAGGAATCCAGCGATGGATTTTCATGGAAGAAGATATTTTTTTATCATCAAGTTCTGTGGTTTAGCACCTTATGTGGCTTTCATGGTCATCTGGAGAAGACTTAGCATTGGCGGAGGGAGGTGGCCGAACCCTCCCTACGGGGTCCGAATGTGGTCACTAGTCATGGTCTGCCCGACTTGGATGGAGAAAAAAGGGAAGATGTTACCATTATCCCTCACACTTTTTCAAATTTAAAATTATTCGAGGATCCTGGTACGAAGAAATGGAGGTGTGGAGAGACATCAACTGATATGGTCAACATGCGGTCGGCTCCTTCTTCGGTTTGCACAGACATCATTTCCAGGTCTCCTGTACTGGATGCTCAAGAGTTTTTCACTCTTGGAAGAGGGAGGATCGTACATCAGAGGGAATCAGAGGTTTTTGTAACTTTCTGTTTGGTAATTCCTATGACCGATCTATCTCCCCCTGCTTCTCCTATCTGTTTTTCTTCTCAGTTGTCGCTGGAAATGATTTAGAAATACCTAGTGAGTAAGCCTCCATTTCATTCAGAGGAAGGTAGGGAGAAGGGAGGCATATCTCTTAGAGTGGAAAAGGAACTGATGGTATCTCATATTTCTCCTCAACGGAGATTTTTAATTTCCTTGGTGCAAGGTGATTTGGGGTCGGATTCCATGGATTATCGCCCACCTGGTAGGAAGTCTTTCTTGTAAGCTACATATGGCTCTTTTAAGAAAGTGATCTTATCTCTAAAATAGAGAATGCCTAAAGAATGTATTTCGGGGCCTTATACCCATTCCAGGGCAAAGGTAAAAGGTATCCTTTCTCCCCCCTCTCCCCTTTCTCTATTTCCTCATTTCAAAAGTCTCGTAAGGGATTACTATAATGTTCTCTCTTATTATCTGGATTGCACGTGTCTTGGGAGCTTAGGACAAGCATGCAGTTTTGGTGTCGAAGGGAAGGAAGTTTAAGGTTTCATTGGTGGTCATTTTGGAACCGAAACATGATCCTTTCATGTGGACATGGATTTCTAAGAATATGGGGTTTCTGAACTCCATACATGGAGGGTCTCTTAACACGCAAATCTGGATTGGCTGAAAAAATAGCATCTCGGTGGAGGTGCTGAATATTTTTCCCTAGTGTATTGATACTATAATTATTGTTGGTGGATATCATATGTTATTTTTGTTCATCAATGCAAGAACTGTGTTTGGAGGAAGAAGGGAGTAATGGAACCACTTGAAATCAACCCAAGAAGGTTTCTTCCCGTGGTTTGTGGAAGGGGATTTTAACACTATTATGTATCCATTAGAAAAAAGAGGTGTCTCGAGGATTAGTCAGGAGAGTATGCTAGAATTCCAGGAGTTCATGGTGCATGCTGGACTTATGTATTTTGGCTTCACGGGAACTAAATTCACATGGTGCAACTATCAGAAAGGTTCAAGCTACATCTGGATTCGGAAGGACAGGGGCCTCACCAACATGCAAGGTTTGGATCTCTTTTCAAAAACTTCGGTCATGCACCTCACCATATGTTGTCATACCACGCTCACCTTTTATTGAGGTCAAAATTGATGTGGTATTGGGACATTATTTCCACTATTCGGGTGAGTGGCAATGTGACCTAGTGTTCATAAATTTGTTGAAAGTGTCTTGGATTAAGGAGGAGAGAGTGCGATCTTGGGGAGGGCTGGTGAATCATCTCAAATGACATAAACATGATATCAGAGGATAGCTGATTAACCAACCAGATTCCTCTAATAGTATGTATTGCATACAATATGACATTGAGAGACTAGAGGGTGCTATTCAGTTATCCTGGGATGAGAGCACATTTATTATCCTTTGTGATAAGAAGGTTGATCATGCTGAAAATCTTTTGGACATGGAGAGAGAATACAAAGAGCGGCCCTGGGTTAGATAACTGAGATTAGGCGATCGGAATAATTCATTATTTCACGCTTACATCAAGGAAAGGAAAATCTCGAAGATCAATATTAAAATGGAGGATGGGTCTTTCACCTCATATGTGAATATTTCTAGAAATATAGCATTGAAGCACTTGGAGGGAATTCTGGCCAGGGAGTCCACATAGGGTTATAAGAGGAATGGTATGAAAAATATGTATTTCTTATGTTTCCTTCCTCCTTTGGTGAATGATAGAGATAATGTGTGTCTCTACTCTACTCCTTATAAGGAGGAGATCAGGGAGTCTTTTCTGAGCATACCGAAGGCCGGTGAACCGACCAAGATGGTTTTCTTTCTTCGTTTTATAGTACTGCCTGGGACATTGTTGGTGTAGTTGTAGTGGATTATATTCATGATTTCCTTAGTGGGGGACCCTTGAACATGGGAGTGTCTTCTTCTCAGGTGTTCCTAGTTCCAAAAATCAAATACCCCATACTCATTAATCACATCTGTCCCATTTTCATTTGTAATGTCTCTTATATGATTTTGGAGACTATTATTGGTAGGAGGCTTTCAAAAAATATTCCCAATGTAATATCATCGGAGCATCATGGTTTCATCAAGGACGATGAATCCAGGGAGCAGTTGGTGTTGATAGTCAGTTGGTTTATGACATTTACAAATGCACAGTGGGGTCCAATGTCATTATTCAAGTTGATATGAATAAGGATTATGATATAATGGAATAGAGCTTTATCATACAGGTCATGAGGGGCTCTGGGTTCCAGGAATGGTTCTGTGAAATTTTCTTTAGGTGTTATTCATCGCCATTGCTCTCAGATTCCATGACGGGGAAATGTTTTGGCTTCTTTAAATCTGTCTGTGGTGTGAGACAGGGTGACCCTCTATATCCAACTATGGTTGTTCTTGCGCAGGATGCTCTGTATAAGAATCTGAAAAAAGGCTTATTAGAGGGAAAGCTAAAACCGTATCGTGGCTGAAGGAATTCAAGGAACATCCAACACTTGATGATTACTGATGATGTTTTTCTTTTCATGAATGGAAGGTGCAGATCATTAAAGCATCTCAAAGACATCATGTCCAGTTATAAAAATCTTAGTGGTAAGTCTCTCAAACCCTTGAAGAGTCATGTTTTTATTTCTGATAAATGTTTAGGAAGGAGGTGTAGGGATACTCAGAGAACTATTGGTTGCAAGAAGAAGAAAATTTCAATTTTTATATCTTGGGGTGCCAATATCTTTTGGCCGGATTAAGAAACAACACATTAGTGGGATCATTGATCATCTTATAGAGAGGATTTTCAACTGGATAAATAATCTATTATTGTTTGGAGGTCAGTTTATGCTCATTAATAGTGTACTATTCTGTATTCCCATGCACATATTCTCTGTTATTAATCCTCCATAGGGTACTTTGGAGAAGATAGAGCTTATACTTACTGCATTTCTATCGGATTCTATGGAAAAAGGGAAGTACCACTGGGCTTCTTGGAAGTGGCTAGCACGACCAACTGATGAAGGAGTTGTCGGCCTTCGTGACATTCATGAGACCATCCTTGATTTGCAGTATCATTTAGCATGGGAAAAAATTACCGGGGAGACCCTAGGGGAAAAGTTCTTTAGAGGGTTCTACAGATGGAATGAGGGTATTATCTATCATTGTGCGACGTGTCTGGCCAAATGTATGTTCGCACAGATAGAGGAGTTTTCTGGCTACACTAGATGGATTGTTTGTCGTGGGGAGATTGATATCTGGATTGATATCTGGGTGGGTGAAAAACATTCCTACTTAGGTTTTCCTTAACCTACTATTTCTTTCAGAGATTCAAGCAACAGGTATGAGTTCATTCGTGCATCGTTAAATCCCACCAAGGTGATCCCTTTTGAAAACATTGTGATAAACGATGACTCGGTTGTGTGCTGCTTCATGGAGGCATGTTTTGGCAGGTTTAATATTCGTGATTACAGGAGAATTCTTCGGTGGGAGATCCATAGAGAAGAAGGGGGACCAATTGGTTGCTGTAATTAAATACCGACGTGGAATAATTTCTCGGTGTGGAGAATCAAAAATAGTGCATTACCAATGGAGGAAAATATCCAGAAATATGGGGTCTGCATGGTGTCACAGTGTTACTACTGTGAGTGTCCTTATATAGAGACGGTGGTTCATCTCTTCTTCCAAGGAAATAGGACTTGTTTCTTTGGTCGTTGTTTACTCACCCTATATTTCCTGATAGAGAGCCCTGGAACTATTAAGATATTTTGGGAACATGGTTATCTGGGGTGGAAAAAAGTGCTATGGAGTGGATGATTAGGACCATCATTCTGGTAGCTATTTGATGGACCATTTGGGAGGCATGAAATCAGGTTAGGATGGGTTTCAAAAGATCTATGTTGGTCCTTTGGATTCAGCTCAATTCACTCATTGTGCAATTGGCTTTGCTGGTTAAAGGGGGGATGGCGTCGATTAATCTATGTAATTTCCTTTAGAGACTATGCATGCTACAATAGAGGAGAGGATTTTGGGTGTAGTGGAAGCCTCCAAGACATGGGTAGAAATTGAATATGGATGGTTCATTCATAGAGGGAGTGATGTTGGGTGGATGATTACATCGTGACTGTTGGGGCTTTGTGCATGTTTCCTTTAGTGTGTTTTATGGTCTAGTTAATTCACTGTATGCGGAGGATCATGCTCTTCTTTCCGGTCTAATAGTCTGTAGGAGGAGGTTCTTGCAGGTGGCGGAGGTGGAATCAGATTTGGAGGTGTTTTCCAAGGCATTGCAGGGGTGTTATGAGATAGCTTGGGAGTTGATCTAAATTATTCCAAGGTGTAAGGTGGAAACAAATCATGGAAGGTTAATCCACTATAGCTGGATGGAATCCATCTTTTCTGCTGATTCGTTTGTTTATTTGGGAAACCAGGAGGACACTGTTTTGGTTTACGATAATCTTCATTCTCTTCCCCTTGAGTGCTTTTGTGTGGTGCATGGGGATGCCCTTGGACTACACCATTTTCTCCCCCCTTGAAGGGATATTTTTTGGTTATCCTTTTAAATAATAATAAAAAATTACTTTTAGACCATTATATCTTAGCCATTGGATTGATAGCTATGAATATTAATAACTAGATTATATAAAAAATATTTTCTACACATTTATAAAAAAATTCATTATTTATCTGATGAATAGAATTAAAAACTAGAAAATAATAAAAATTAAAAGTTATTATTTTTTTGAAAAAATGTTCTCATGCACTCATTGTATTTTTTATAGAAAATTACATTAATTAATATTTTTTATTGATATGGACAAAATAAATATATTATTTACATGATCAAAATTCATTAAATGTTTAAAAATTCGATATCTTGGAATATGATAAGAAAAAATCATTTTTATGCAGAAATATTATTTCACTAATATGTATTTTTATTTACATTTTTTTTAACATTGTTCAAATTTTTTTACTTACATTTATAAGTATTTAATTTTATAATATTAATTATTTGTTTATAATTATCAGGTTTAAATCTGGTAAATAGATCCCTTTAATTTTTTTCATTAGCAATAGTAATTATTGTAATATTTATCACCCCAGTACATGGTAAATTGGGTTGATATAGATAAAAAATAAGTGATAAGTCCATTATTTTACATTCTTATTCTAATTTGATGAATTAAATTTGACATTAAAAACCTTAATATATAAATTTTCATATTTAAATAAGACATTGAAAAGGAAATAATTTATATTTTATTTACATGAAACAAATATACAAAATTTCACTCTCCTTATTTAATATCTCTTATGTGTCAATATATGAAAAAAGACAAAATTATGAATGAATACTAGAATATATCTGGAGATTAATAAAATAATTTTCATGATATATATTTTTAAATTCTTATTAATTGAATAATGGCCAGAAATTCTTATGAAAGGCTGATGTAGTATTTCTCGATTTAATAAAAAATATTAAAGTTGATTTTAAAAATATTAAACATGATATAATTAGAATGAGATAATATGTTACATTAATTTTATAGATTTATATGATATATCATAATTCGTTAAATCATTTAGTTATAATTTAACAAATGTATTTATGTGTTTAAATTTTATTTAAATAAATAATGTATAAATTGAAAATAATGATATTCTATAAAATTAATATTTTATTATATGATTTTAAAATCATAAAAATATCTAAATAAATCAATTTGGATATGATATAGTATAAAAGTTCATAAATAGTCCATTAATTGGCCTATTTTCAATATATATGTAAAAATTTTAACCTTTAATATTTGAAAATTTTGTTATCATGGTCAAAATTAAAATTGGATAACAAAGGGTTACTAAATATGTTAATGATTACAATTTCAAGAAAATTCGTCAAAATTCAATACTATGATGGTATTAAAACTCTTTCCGAAATAATATTTTATTCCCTACACATTAATTTCATATTTCTAAAGAATGGATTTATTTTAATTAAATATTTTGGGAAATTCCAAAAGTTACCCTGGCCTCAGTTACAAAAGGGAACCTCATCCCTCTTATATGTTTACCACTTTTATGCATCAATATCAATAAAAAATCTACATATATATATTACATACTTTTATATATAAATTATAGTAGTTTTTTTCACTGAAAAACACCAACCCTATTTCCATATAGTGGTTATCTAATGTTGTGGTTTCAAATATGAGTTAATCACCTTAACTTGTTACATTCTTTTATACTATTATTTACCACCTATAAACATAAAATATTTCCCATAAAATATTAATTTTTGAATCCTAAATATTCTAAAATTTTATTATGAATATGAAAGAACCTTTATACATTCCCCTTTACTTAAATGATAAGTAAAAGTATCACTCATTAATACGTTCAACTTACGTTCTCCATGTATAAATATAATTAATTTTTCAGAACAATATTTTATCGATATAATTTATTCTTATAATATATATTTATGAAATTATTTTACTTATGTAATTATGTTATAACTTCCTTCTTAACATACAATCCTTCTGGAAATTATAACGTCGTTCGTGTGTACATATGGAATTCCACCTCCAGTAAATAAAGTGATTCATTTTTCATTTATATTTTAATTGGATGGAAATGAGGATGAATTATATAAATATTATATATATATATATGATATTATAATAATACTATAATTTTCTATTATCGTTTACCTCCCTTTCAATCAATCCATGTAAAATTAAAGACATTATTTATTTGCACGTAGGTCCTACAATTTTCATGAATGGTATAATTAATATCTCTATATATAGATTTTATGAGTGGAATTAAATATGTATATACTGAATATATTTTATTTTAATAAAATTATTAAAATATTGGAGATTATTTAACCAAGATAAATCTATATCCACTATAACTACTGAACTGTACTACTCATGAAAAATTAAATACTTACTATGAAAAAGGGACGATTTTAAATTAAATTATTACAAAATGGATTGTTGAATTATTGAAAAGGGAAAAAATATGAAATATTAAGTATTAAAATGAATGTTGTATAAAATTAAATTAGATAAAAATATTATATTGGGAGTTTGAGTGCTTTTAGTGAATGCTAATATTGGGGTAAAGGGTTTTATGTTAATGTCTCATAGTTTATCAAGAATATTTATGATTATGTTTTGATGATGAAATATTATAATCTACCTATTAGGAAAAATGTTAATATAATTATACTCTATTTATTTCATTAACATATATTTTTTATATTAATTTCATTTTCATGTTTACACATGAGCCTGAAAATTTTTTTTCTAAAAAAATATACTTCAATTCACTCATATATAGAATAACCATTTCATTCCATATATATGATTCTATAAAAAATATTCAAAATGTTTTTATTATTTTAATATAATTTTAAAAAATACATTTTACCCATGTTTTACTTTTTAAAAAATATTTTTAAATGAATCTTCTTTCTATTTTCTAAACAAGGAACTTTGTGTCCTTTTCAACAAAAATATGGATGGAATATTTTTTTTAACTTCTACGATAGGAACAAAATTTCACACCATCCTAGATGATCAATGTTTTAAATGATTATATATAAATTTTCATGGATATTTTTAAAGATAATTCTTTAAATTATATTTTGTAAATTGTATATTTTAAAAAGTGATTTCCAAATGGAATGTTTATTTTTCTCACAAATATTTTTTTGATCTTTGGTTCATAATTGAAAATAAACATCAATTTTACTTATTATTTACTATAAATATGATTCAAATATGCCATATTTATTACTTAACTATATGTTTTAGGTTTTTTATGGTGTGATGGATATTAAATCGATACCTTTTCCACAAACTATTCTATGCTGAAGTGTTTATGAAACCCATTTATTTTCATGGGTCCTGATATGATGAATGGTTTATGATATTATGGAACACATAAATATGATTTTTTATTATTAAAATTGTTTTACCTATATCACTCTACAAATTAATTGGGTAAATAATTATATCTTCTTAGATTGATATAGCTCAAATTGTGATTTGACCACATTAGGTACGGGAAATTCATCACTAAGATTCTTTTTTGGGTGAATATTGACTACTATGATGGTTTGGGGGGTAAAACCATTACAATATAATAGTCCTAAAAAATATCATCTTCTACTTCGTTAATTATTGTTTATTCTTTTGTGTATACCATAATTCCATGTTATATGCCTATATTATGCTCTTTGGGTTTCTATTCTCTAGATACCTTATGATTCATGTCTTATGAACTATCATGTGTTATGAAATGACTTAGGATTATAATCTTCGATACGTAGGGTACTATTTTTAAATTCTAATCTCATTATTAGATATACTTTTTCTCATGTTATGTTTCCATAATCACTGATATATCCCTTTTTTACCCATTCTGAACATAGGATCTCGCTATTTCTTATGTTTCCTTACATAGGTAATATATAAAATTATTATATATGATAAGTCTATAAAGGGTGATATTTATGATGAAATAAGAGGGAGAAAATGCATGTATTTTACGAACGCATTTTTTATATATCCACGTATCTAAATATACTAGATCTAAATTATTCTCACATGGAACACAATTTTATTTAAAAAATAATATTCATCTTAAAAGATGAAATATATATGTATGAAAAGTACATGCCGCTATATTTTGATTCATAAAATTTTTAAGTTATTTTGGGGAACTATAACAAGAATACATTATTGAAAACAAAATGAATAAAATATGTTAAAGCTAAGGTTTTACATAACAAGGTGTCAATATTTAGATATCATCATCAAAGGTAAATTTTTATAAAAATAGGAGAGGGGTATAATATACAATAAATTAAGAGAAATACAAGAACTAAGGTAGTCTGAACTAATAGAGGCCAAGAGAGTCACTCCAAATCAATTCCACCACTTTAGGTTTAAAAATATGGTTGCTAGAAAACAAGTGACATCAATACCATGATCCACCACAACCAAAGATGCAAAGTGGTCTGCCACCCTGTTTCCCTCTAGCCATGTACGGGTAACCTTAGTATTATGATTGAGAAGAAATTTTCATCTTCTAATGGCATAGACAATTGACCATAGAGTTGTACCTTTATCTTCCTTGGAGTCAGGAATGATCTTGGAATCAGTCTCAACCTGAGAAATAACCATTTTATCATGCACACATAATTGTAGAACTATAATAAACACTTTAGATTTTACCTATATTGAAAATAACATGCCATAACATACAGACAAGGCCATAAGGATGTTTCCCCTACAATCCTAAACGACTCCTACCCCATGAATGTGACCCTCCTTTCACAAGTCGTCGATAGTAAGCATGAGGCCAGAAACATGGGGGTGAAACCACACCAACTGTCCAAAATCACATCCATTACGGTTAGTAATCAGTGTGGTGCTTCCATGTAAACATCACAAGGAATGTGCCTCACACCAGTTGTTGATACTACTAACCACATCCATGAGAAAGGATTTAATTAAAAAGATGATAGCTCTACCAGAGGTGGGAATTCCCTAATACAAAGATTTATTTCTATCCTTCCAAATACACCAGCAAGCTCCATTCCAGATAACCACTCTAGCCACTTTTTACACTATGGTGATGTTAGTGCCATAAAACCACTCGTCCAGATAAATTCTGTCCATGAAATTCAGACAATGCAGTGTCAGAACCACTCTTAGAAAACTCTATACTTTTTGTGCCCATTCACTCTCAAAGAATAAGTGGTTCATATTATCCTTCTAATGAATAGTGAAACAACAGCATTTAGAGGCCAAATTAACCCCAAACTACTTGATCCTTTCATCCATAGCAACTTTGTTGGTTTCAGATTCTATGGGTTAATAAATATTACTTCATTGGGATTCTGTTGCAACACATGACATTATTCTAACAATTAGTTTGCTATTGTTTGATAATAGTTCTGTGAAAATCCCATGTGGTGAAGAGTCTCTTAGCTGATGGAGTAAACACATGGTGATCCTGATCTACATTAATGCCAATGAGATCAAAAAATACTTTTTGTTTTTCATCTGAAACCATATGAAGAAATTTTGGATGTATGCGGGCCTCCGTGAAAGTAATCTCATAAACAGGGCATCCTGGGAAACTAATCGTTGATACAGCTATGTTATGAAGCCAAAAGAGAATAATTCCCTCACCCACAATCCACTAAGAGTGCTGGAAATGGACCAAAACTAGAGGAAATAACATGGAACATAAAAGAGAAACATGGCCTCTCTCATTATTATTATTCTCATTTCCAATTGAGGACATAAACTTACCCTAGAGAGTGAGTTCTTCTACTACCTCCCATGAAATCTTCATTTGCATGGAGTGTATGGTATCCGAAAGGTTCCCCACATTGATTTATCTTTCAATGAATTGTCTCTCCATCATCTTCCATGAAATCCAGTGGTGTTTTCCTTCAGATAATGCATCCCATATAATCCATGACAGAATTCTATCAATGTCCATGATGACCCCCTTTGGCACCTTGATGGATGAGATAGCATGAATAAGTATACTTATTAGGACACTATTAACCATATTAATACGTCCCCCAAAAGAGAGGAAATGATTTTCCTGGTTGAGCACCTAAAACATATTTTTATTGATAATGTGATCAAAATCCTTGATGCAAGTTCTCCCGGGAGTGGTCGGTGTTCCTAAATACTGAAAGGGGAAGGGTCGCTTCTAAATGATCAGCTCTCTGTACAAGAGGGGAATTCACCTTGACCAACATTTTTTGGAGAGGTAAAATGTGCTCTTGAATTTTTTGATCTCCTGGCCACACCATGAGTAGTATTCATGAAGGACCTTACTAATACCACAAATTTCTCATCTATTATAATTATTAAAATTCATGGAGTCATCTGCAAACATAATTTTATAAATTATGGGAATATTTCCTTTTTTATGAAATGGAAGGATTTCCCTTGAAAGAACCTCACTGTTGACGAAACGGCTAAGAGTGTCCTGCGTGATAATGCTTATTTTTGGGGATAGGGGGTCCCTTGATTGATCCCCCCATCTGGCCTTGAATATTACATGGTACATACCCAAAAAAGAAAATTCCAACCATGGAGAAATCAAGCATCAAAATAGAAGATCAGTGGCCCAGGCTGAGAATCCCATAACCGAGAAGACCCTGTTGAAAAGACCCCATTCAATTCTATCATATGCCTTATCTATGTCCAATTTCATAGCCATTTTTGAACCGTGTATTTTGATATTAATATATCTAGTCACCTCATGCGCCAGTGCAATAGCACCTTGAATCGACCGACCTTTCACAAAACTATGTTTCTCTAACGATAACCACTACGAGTATGTTTGGAGAGCCTCAAAGTGATAATGGAAGAAATAATCTAATATTAAAAGTTTCACATACCAACTAGCCTATAGTGGGAGATGGAGGATAAATCATTGATCATAGGCAAAAGAACCAGCATAGTAGCACTTTCGATCCTGGAAAGTGTACCTCCGTGGAAAAAGCCCTGAATGTCCACGACTAACTCCGCCATCACCACCTCCCAATATCCCCTATAAAAAGATCCATGAAATCCATAGGGGCCTGGGGTAGTGTCTATGTTGTGATTTAACATAGCCTCAAACACTTCTTCATCTATAGGTAAGGCCTCAAAGGAATAATTATCATCACTAGAAACCTATCATGGGATCTCCTCGAATAGCACTGAAGAACCGGTGGGATAACCATTAATCATGGCCTTGCTAGGACCTACAAAGAGATTCTTGAAGAAAGACAGAGTGCTACTGCCATACACATCCCTGTCATTTGAGTAGGATCCATCCTCTAACCTGATGTTAGGCTTGACCTTTTGGCTTCTCTCTTAGAATAATGGATGGAAAATATTATGTTGAGGAATTCATGAGGAAATATCCATCTTGTTTTAGCGTATCCATTGATCCACTAGTCGTTGATCAATATATGAGTACCACATAAAATAAATTTTAAATGGTCTAGTGTTTAGAATATGTTAATGGGGTTTTTGGTTTTTTATCATTTGGATGTTGACAAAATAAATAGTGGAATATTACCATAATTAAAAAAAAGAAGAAGAATTTGGGCCTATAGAGTGGGATGTGATTAAGAGAATATTTCTCAATAAGTATTTTCTCAAATTATTCATACAAAAATGGATAAGGAATTATTTTATTTGAAATAGATGGATTACAAATCAATTGGTACATTTAAGGAAAATTTTACATGACTTTCAAGGTATGCATTCAATATTATCACCCAACTTGAAACCATGGTTGATCAATTCATCAATGAATGAAAATGATGTCTCTAAAATGTGTATATTTTAAGTGGATCCATAATATATGAATAAATTATTCTATGAACTATCAAGGTGGAGATAGTGATTTTAGATACCCATAAAAAGCATGGTTTTTAAAAGAAAAGAACTGTGGAATTCAAAGAAAATTCAAAAAACCATGGGTAAAAGAATATAAGAATTCATTTATGCTCAGAATGTGGAAGGAACCATTGTGGAAATTGCCTTAAGAGATATGGGAATTGTTTCATCTTAAGAAAGGAAGGTCATCAAGAAATTGAATGCTTATGAGTTGTGAACAGGTTATCTAATGATGCAAATAGAGGGAAAAAGCCATATCATATACCACTCACAATATTATATTTTAAATATTAGGATTATGGTAATTATTCCAACCAGTGGTGAAATAGGATGGTTTATGAGGATCATCATTGTCAACAACCTCTTCATCCTAGATAAAAATGGAAATATCTTGTGATAAGTATTTCTAATAAAGGGTAAGATAATATTGTGTTGAAATGTACACTTATCATCCATTTCATAACTATTAATTTCTTATTTGATTCTGAATCTACTCACTATTTTTTCTTTAGATACCTTTATAAGGGTATCACAGTACCAACTCAAAATGCAAATAATTACTTAGAAGTAAATACACCTAATGGTATTATAATCACATCCATGTCTATAATTATTCTCTAATTTATGTTTATATGAATAAGTTTCCTATAAACCATTTCATTATTCCTTAAGTTTATTTCAATGTTATTTTGGTCATGGACATGGTTTATTTACATAAATTCCATTTTAATTTCCAAGGAAGGTATGTTATGTTTAATATTCTGAACCAACCTATGATTTCATATCAATGTGGTGAAAAAATGAACTTCTGATGCAAATTACATCCATCATATAGGCTGGGATTCCAATTCAAAAGGGTAATTTATTGTAAATATTTTGGGAGAAACTAAACATTAATGATATCCCTATTTTTGGAGTTTAAAGATGTATTTCTGGAAGAGTATCCTAATATTACACTGAATTATGAAGTAAAGTATTCAATAAAATTCATACCAAGTACTACACCTATTTCAAATACTCCGACATGAATGTACCCGATTGATTTATATGAATTCAAGAAGATATTCAAATAGAATCTTGTATATGGATACACTTATCCATGTTTGTTTAGTTTGGTTGAAACTATTATATTTTTCAATAATAAATATAGAAAAATAAAAAAATTCCGTTATTATTAACAACATAATAAGATCAATATAATGAATATGTACAATCTACCCTATATTGATAACTCATTTGAACAAATTTTCAAATATCAATACTTTTAAAATATTCTTCATCATTCTAAATATCATCAGTTGAGGGTCAGTAATGAGGATATATGTAAGATATCATTTCATAAAAGGTATGAATATTATGAATTTAAATTGATGTCATATGGTTGTACTAATTCCCTCACCCTCTTTATTAATTTAATGTATTGATTCATTAGAGATTTACTTGATAAATTTTTTATATCCACTACAGGTGATATTATTATTTATTCAATCATCAATAAAGATATTGATAATCATTTTAGAATTGGGATGAAAACCCAAAGGAAGTAAAATATTTATGAAAAATTGAAAACGTGTGAAATTTGGATTTGGAATGTTTCATTCATGGGTTTTAAAATCTCAGGTGAGAGTATATCTGTATACCCTTCAATGATATAAGTTATTGAACATTGTCCCAGACGAAAAATTATGACTAAGATTCATAGTTTAATTTTTTTGGATGGATATTATTTATTGCTGGAATAGAAATTTCTAAAACTATATAATCCACTCAACTTGTTATCTCAGAAGGGAGGAAATTTCCTTTGGATGGATGAATGTGAGGAATGTTTTATGGATGTAAAGAGAAGACTAATAAGCACCAATTATCTTAAACTACCCTATAATTTATAACATTTTATAATATATATGTTATTAAAATATGGTATTATAATGTGTCCTCAAGAAGAACAATATGGTTACATATTATGACACAAGAAAATTGAAGGTCTATGAGAAAAAATACCCAACTCATGACTTGGAGTTAGCTTACGAAACTTTTTCATTAAATATTTGGTGGAAATAGTGTGGTATATATACTGATGATAAATTTTTAAATTATATTTTCACTCTAAATATATAATCATTTTCCAAATAAAATGGGTTAATATTATTAAATATTATGGTTATGCTTTACAACACCACCATGTGGCAGAAAAAAAGGTGGATAAATCTATGAGCTGAAATGATCACCCTAGATTATCTATTAATAGGATCACAAAAGATATGACATTTATGGGCATGAAAAGGAAGGATCTTAAAATTTTATCATAATGGAATAAATATTTTGTTTCTCAAATTAGTGTTCAACCATATATCCATGTGTATATTAAAGATGTACAGAAGGAAGATGTAGAGAAACAATAGAAGGTAAGAAATGATAATGACTTAAAATTTTATTTTTATGGAATAATGAGGTTCATAAACCTTATATTATTCCCTTATGTATCATATTTTATGTATTATCTGATATATTTTGTTCATAATTCTTCATTATATATTTATCATAGAAGTACAATGATGTAGAGATAATTGAAAAGTTATTTCATGTGGTATGGAATGAAGAGATATATTATAGACTATGTTTCTCTGTTATTTTATATCATCACTATCATTGTGAGAGAAATAATTCTAATTGGATGTTACTACCATTGTCCATACCATAATAGGAACGGGAAAACATCGTCATGGATTTTGTCAATGGACTACTAAAAAGATAAAAGAGAATAATTATTTTTGGGTTGTGGTCGATCTCATTATGAAGTCATCACATGTCATTGTAATTTTATAATAATTATCTCTTGATCAAATTTCATGGTTATACATTTAGTATGTGATCTAATTTTACAGTACATCACTATCATTTGTATATGATTGGGATTCATTGTTTACAACAACTTTTTGGATGATTATTTAGTATTCTATAGGTACATATTTATGATTTAGAACTTGTTATCATCATCATATATATGGTTAGTAGGAGGGTAAAATTAAAAATATGAAATATTTTTTGTGATATCTATTTATATATTTAATTGGTTTGGGGTATTAGCACATTCCTTTGGAGGAGTTTTCATATAATTGTTTCTTTCATTCTAGCATTCAGATGTATTTTTATGAACCACTCTATGGTGGGAAGTGAAGAACCTCAATATTAAAGAATGAAGTTGGCGAAATAAATATATTTGGACCTTATATAAAAGATAAAATGGAAAATAAGGTTAGAAAAACTCAATAGTATATAACAATATCTCAAAGTCTTCAAAATATTTATGTAGTCAATCGCCATAATGTTCTAGAGTATTACATATATGATAAGGTATTTCTATGAATATCTCCTTAAATTAGGGATTTGAGATTATAAAAGAATGGAAGGACAATACCTATGTATATTATTTCTTTTAAAATTTTTCTTTGTAATGGGATAGTATCATATAAAATGTCCCTTCCACCAATCAATATCATGTTCATGATATGTTTCATGTAACTCTATTATAGAACTATATTTGATCCTTCACTTATACTAAACTCAAAGTTCATAACACTAGAGAATCATATTTCATATGAAGATAAAACTAATATATATGTTGTATTATGTTGACAAATTTCTGCAAAACTATTCCACTCACTTGTCTATGTATTATAGTGAAACCACCAGTTTATGAATGTTATGTGGGAACCTGTGCATGTAATGAGGCTAAATTATACTCACCTATTTGTATCATGGAGATTAATTTCAAGAAAAAATTTATTTTAAGGGGTTATAATGTATCACATTGATATTTTTTATAAATATTTCTCTTTATATATTTTTATTAAATCGATATCTTATTTTACACACAACTACAAGCGTAAACGAACCACATAACATTATTAAAGTATTATGGTTCTGGTATCACCTTGACATTGGATTAGAGGGTATGAATATTAATAATTAAATTAATAAAAATTTATGGTGTATATATTTATTAAATATATTCATTAGTAAACAAATTTTTAAATTTTAAAAAAATTCAAAATAAAAGGGTTTTTTTTGGAAAATATTAGTCCATGAACGCAATTTATTTTTATTTGTAAATTTAATTAATAACTACTGGTCAATTATTTTTTTTAAATTAATATATTATTTAATGATAAATGTTTTTTACATTTAAATGGAATTTTTTTTAGAATTGGATTAGAAAAAATTCAGTTTTATGTTTGAATATATTTTTAAAATAAAATTCAATTTTTTTATATTCTTCAATCAAAAATTAAAATTAATCTCATAAATGTATACATATTTAATTAGATAAAAGGAACTAAATATTTTGAATTAAAAGGTTCAGTTTGGAAAATAGGACACTTTTATTTTTGGTCAATATGAATATTAACAGTAATTAAATTTATCACATTGGTAAAGGGTAAATAAAATTATTCTAGATTAAAAATAAGTGAAAAGTTCATAATGATTCATACTAATTCTTATTGGATGAATTTATTTATATTATAAATACCTTAGTTGAAAAATTATTTTATAAATGGACATGTTTCTTGAAAATTATTTATATATTATTTAAATCAAGTAATGATTAAAATTATCACTCACTTTGTTTCTAACATCTCTTATTTCTCCATATAATAAAAAAAATAATGTTATGAAAGTATATAAGTGTATATTTTGGAATTAATAAAATTATTTTCCATATAGAATTTGATTTTCAATTTTTAGAAATTAAATATTAATCTCAATTTCTTGGGCCACCCTGATATAGAATTTCTCCATTTCATAAAAAAATATAATGAATTATTTTCATAATATTAAACATCTTATAATTTGTATGATTTAATATGTATCATGAATTATATATATTTATCTGTGTTATATTAGGTTGGTTTTAGTGGTTTATATTCTAATTTCACCTTTTTTGTGGTGTATTTATTGTTATATTAAATGAATGGTGTCAACACCGACAATAATGTTATTTTATCAAAATTATATTTCATTAAATTAAATAAAAATCATAAAAATATTAAAATAATACATGGTGGATATGAAATGGTATTTGATAATATAAAAGGGGAATTTATGTCCCAATTTTTATAACATATGTTAAAATTACAACCCTTTAATATAGAAAATGTTGTTATTGTGGTTAAAATTTAAATTCTTTAACTATGGATTAATCAAATTGATCAGGATGAAAATAACACCAAAATGTTTCAATTTTCTATTGGTTTATGTTATTAAGAAAATATATAACCATATATTTTAATAATTTTCCATTTTTTTAATTTATATTGAGAATTTATTTATTATAATTTCATATTTTTAAAAATTTCAAAAGTGTCCCTCACCTCGATCATAAAAGGTCACCTCCTCTGGGACTTATTTACACCACTTTGAGATTTATATCTCAACAAAACACTTCTAATTTCACTTATTGAATTTTGTAGACGTGGTTTAGAGGGTTTTTTTCTTCCCAAAATACCTACCTTATATCCCATTGGATGATATTTAATGAATTCATTTCAAATAATAGGTAATTTCCTTAACAGATCACATTATTTTACAAGCTTATATAAATAATTTTAATCTATGGTATATATCATAACATAATAAATTAATTATACTAAATATGATTAAATATTTTTATGATAACGAAAACGCCAATATTCACCATCTTTCCCATAAAATGATATTTGAAAAAATCACTCGTACATACGTACAGATTACCCCCACCTACATAGCGATGTAATTTATTTTCATCACCATTTATATGGAAGGGAATTATGATGGGTTTAATTTTTATATATGATATTTATGAAATAATTAAAATTATTGAATCATAATATCACATCTCATTATTAATAATCCAATCCTTTAGAAAGATGACATCATTTATGCCTACTTGCCAACTACCACCTTGAGGAAGTGATGTGATTAATTTTTAATTTATAATTTAATTACAGGGTATTGAAGAATAATTTGACGAATAGATATTATATATATGATAAAATAAAAATAATTTAATAGTGAATTAATATTAAAATTATTTTCAATCCAGCCTTCTAAAAATGATGAAAACATTGATGCATACATATGGTCTACCATCTCGATGAAGTGTATAACTCAAATATCTATATTTGTATTTAATAGAAAACAATGAAAATTTATATAATTAAAAAAATTTAATAATTTAAATTTTTGATATTATGTATCCAAGATAAATATATAGGGACGAAAACAATAGAATAAAAAATAGTCGTGGTAAAGAATGTACTTGACACGAGAAAATTAAATTTTTATTAAGAAATAATTGATAATAAGGGACGTTTATGCGATATAAAGGGATAATATATTACCTTATAATAATTAATATGACTATGTTATATAAGAATAATAAATTTAAATTTATTATATAGGAGGTTGTATTGATTTTTAAGCTAGGACAACTCGATGTAAATGATTTTCTATTACAATCTGATTGTTTATTGATATTGTTTATGAATATGTTATTATAATGAAATATTATTATATACCTCGCAATAGACTTATGAATTATTATGTCATTATTTTATTTTGTTAAAATATATTTTTTCTTTTCATTTTCCCCATATTAATTACTCAATATTCCAAAAATATTTTTTGAAGGAAATAACTAATTAATTTATCTCTTTGGTCAAAATGAATTTCTCTTCCATATCCATGTATTACAAAAATGCATTAAATAATTTATCTAAAAATATACTAAAGTTTTAATATTAATTTTTTCCATTTTATTCTTTTTATAAAATGGGTTTAAATGAATCTTCTTGTCATTTTCCAAATTAATTAATCTATTAATTTTCCAAAAAATATATTTCAGGAATTTTTTTATCTTATATGGAATAAATGGAATATTCCACCATCATGGACACTCAATTCTCGAAGCCTCCTCTATATGTTTCCATTTTTATTCTACAAAATCTTTTTCCCATAATATTTCGTAATTTTATTATATTTTTATGAAGTTATTTCAAAATAAAATTTTTATTTTCCTCTAGAAATGTTTAATGATATTTTGTTTCTTACAGAATAATCACCTTTAATAATTCTTATGATTTAATTGGAATATGATCCAAGGATACCATCATTATTATTTTTCTATATGTTTTATGTTTATAATGGAATGGTTTTTATAAAACACATTCCTTTTCCAGTGCTTATTCAATGATAAAATATTTATGAAATCCATTTAGTTTTATGGATTCTTATGTGATAAGAGGTTAATGGACTTCTTTAAAAAATATTTGTTATTTTAATTATGTGATAAGTGGGACCTATATATCCCAGTAATTCATTGGGTAAATATTATATCTCAAGAGGTGAACATGACTAGAATGGGATGTAGACCCATTTTACTGAGGGTCTTTTTCTACTACGATAATCTTGGGTTTGAACCTTTACAACAATTATTATTTAGAGATTGAACCCATTCCACTATAATATCCTTGAAAAATATCCCTGACTAGTTTAGAGTTTTTACTATACTTATGTGTATACGAAAATTAAATTTTTTATGCCTATATTATTCTGTCAATGTTCATGTTCATTGATTCCCTTATGATTCCTATCTTATGAAGTATAATTATTTATTTCATGACTTCATATTTTGAGCATTGATATGAATGGTACTAAAATATTGATGTCATGTTATTATACACTTTTTCTCATGTTATGATTACATGATCTTTGATATCACCCTTTTTACCTTTATTAGGCATTAGATATCACCATTTATAATATTTCATTTCAAGGATTTTTTGTAAGGTTATATGGATGTTATATCTAAGAATGGTACATGTTATGATGAAATAAGAAGGATAAGATGTTGCTATTTTATTACAGTGTTTTATATGATTCCATGATTTTAAATAAACTGGAACTAAATATTTTTGGAGTAGATCTAAATGTTTTCTAAAAAAACTATTTATCTAAAATGATTAAATATATCTGTATGAAAAGTATGGGTCATTATAGATATTCCCTTCTTGGTTGATGAAAAATAATTAGATTCCATCAATCTTGTCAAAGAGGCACTAAATCCTTCATCCAAAATCACATCCTCTAATTGTATTCCAGCATTTGAAATTTTGTGTGATGTTAGTGATGGAGTTGTTCTTGTAGTTTTATAATTGAAAAATGAAAAGAGGTTGAATGTGGCTTATTATTCTATCAGGTATCTAGATAATTCCAAAATAGATTACAAAACTAGTGATTATGACATATTACCTATAGTTTTCTCTCTCAAGAAGTTTTGGATGTAATTTATAGGGTCTAAATATATAGCCTTCAGTAAACATTCTACAGTAAAATACTTGAATTCCAATAAAATATACCAAATCAAGACTCAATATTGGGATTCATTTTTCGAATAGGACTTATTATATTATTAAAGATATGCATGGTAAAAAATTGTGTCCAACCATTTTTCATGAATTTCTATTAGGATATCTAATGATTATTGGGAGATTAATTATAATTTTCCATATGAAACATTTCTTGTTGTGATAGTAAAAAAATAATCATTGTATGTATATTTTTCTAATTTCTTAGCTAATAGAGTCATTCACAAATAATTTTTAAAATCAAAGGATGAAATTAATTATTTAGTTAAAGTAATACCCTTATTATGGAACTATTATATTTAATAGGTGTATTAATTTTATTCTTATGACGTTTGTTCCTGAGAAATAGGTGCTCCCCATTCTTCAGAGTTTTCATTCTATACCATAGGGCAGTCATCATGGAAGAGATAGGACTATACAAAACATTTTACTGGATGGTTGATACTATTATAGAAAATATAAGGATGAAAATTGTTTTGTATTTTAGGGTTTTAAGTTTCATAGATTATGGAACATTGGTAGGAAATGGGAGATACCACACAATGAGGTTTTGGAACCTGAGATTTTTTATGTTTGGGGATTGAACATTATGGGACCTTTATTATCCTTTTATGGTAATAAGTATATCTAGATGGTAAAATTTAATGTTTTCATGTATTTTGATGTAGTTTCAATTCCTAATAATAAATCATCTTGTGTTTTCATATTCATAAAAAATAAAATCATTTTATGATTTTGAGTTCTAAATGATTTTTTAACTGATAAGGGAACTCACATCAAAATTTAAATGTAAAAATGTTTTAGGTAAGTTTATAGATTTCCTAATTAAATTGGAATTATTTAACACCGAATATCTAATGGGAGAGTTTAAATATGAAATAGGTATCCTAAAAAAATAGAAAAAAATTAAAAAATTTAAAAAAGAAAAGATATTTAAATTATGATGAGGGATTGTATTTATAAATAACTACTTTTAAGATCCAAATATAAAGGTTACTTTCCATATTTATTTTTATCAAGTCATGTCATTTAATTATAGAGTTGCAACACAAATATTTTTGGGTAGTGGAGTCTGTTATATTTGGGGTTAGATCTTTTAGTGAGATAATTTTATTAGAGCCAAGTGGACATGATGATATTATGATTGATCAATGTGAAAATTAAAGGATTTAAATAGGAATGGATATGATTTTTCTTCAATCTATTATCCAAAAAATGGATTTTATTGTTGATCAAATAGTGTTGTAGTTTAATTATAGACTCTAGGTTTTTTCATGGAAATCATAAATTTTGTGGTTTGAACATTTTATAATCTGTAAAGCGATATATCCAAGAGATTTTGATATAGTAGGAGAAGAGAATGGATCATTATTTTTTAATGAACAAAGTCTTAAATATTATTTCAAATATTTGTTGAGGGCCTTACCTATAACCACTAAATTAAATTATTTAACATTCATCAAAGTATAAATGATAACCAAAAATCCAGTTCTTCTTGGGATTCAACTCATTATTATCCTCATTTTTTTTCTTTGGGTTTTATTTGAATAAACTTTTTTGTGATCAACATATTAATTCATACATTCATGATTGAATATCATTAGGGTTTTTCTATATGACCTAGCATGAGAATATTTTTGTGAAAAAATGGGGAAAAAAATTTCCCAATACTTCTCGAATAATTTCAATTTATTAACATTGTTCAATATGCACTACCAGATAAATAATCATCGAAGACATTTCCTATGAGATTTAAACTCGTTTTATTTCTTCCTTGAGTTTTTATTTATTTGTTTTTGATGTTAAAATATCCATTCATGTGTGATTTGTAACACCCCAATCATCCACGGTACGCTTCACTTTGAATAATTAAATAGCTTGCATTGTATGCAACTTCGAGATTTTAACACACCGCGACCAATCAAAGTAGCCGTTATGAATAGTAATACCCACTTTTTGAAATTTTATAAATTTTATCTTTAAAAATTGACTTCATTATTTGTTTTGGAATATTGAAAATATCTTAGGGTGAAATTTTGGTACTTTTCGGATTACTTTTATATTTTCACGAATAGTAAAAATTACCTAATTTTAATTAAAAACAACTTTTTTAATTGAAATAATTAATTGTGATAAATTATAAATTTGAGTGGTTTTAAAGTATATTTAGAATATATTATCAAAATTTAATACATTTTTGGTCATCAAACATAATTTCTCATTTAAACCGGACATAAACAAGTGTAAATCTTTTGATAGTTATTATTTCTTAAAAACACGCTTTTTCTTTTGACAGCGGGAATTAATTTTAAATTAATTTATGACACTTCTATATTTCAAATTTGGAAAAATGGATTCCATATTTGCAATCAGGATGTCCAAATTATGTAAATATGAAACTTTTATTTTTAGATATTTTGAATAATTTTTCGGTAAATATTTTATTTACCATGGTTAGAGGATAAATCCTATAAATAAGGGTAACAAATTATATTATTGTAATATTAATTTACCCTAAAACATGTCCTAAACCGATTTTTTAATACATGTCTGACCATGGGCATCATTGGGTTGATTTTGGTACCCCATGGAACCGCTTGTTGGTGATAAGGACGCATTATATTAATTAGGTTAAAGTAAATACAAAAATGACACAAGCATATATCTTTTAGAAACAAATTTTTTACATATAGTTATATATGTTATAATTTTGACTATAAAAATTAATTATAAACATAAAACTATTTTCTAAATAATGGTATTTTATTTATAATTTTTATAAATTTAATGATTAAATTTATATATGACAGAATAATGATACAATATTTTCTTTATTAATGAATGAATAAAATAATTACTGTTATATATGTTAAAATAAATATAATTTGAATCTTTTGATGACATAAAATATTTAATTGGTTTATATGAAATATTAGGATTTCATAAATAATTTTTTTTGAATTAATAATGTTATTATGTCTTTAACAAAATTAAATTATTATATATTGTCAAAATTGACATAAATGAGTTTTTAAAACAAATATTATATTATTAATTGATATTATAGTACAAAAAATATAAGGATCAGCCAAAGGTCTTATATCTTGATAGGTGTATCATTAATATACCACTTGGGGTCTCTTGGATGTATATAGTAAGTTTATTAACTATATAATATAAAAATACAATGTGACATGTTAAATGTCAAACTAATTAACTAAGAGTTAAAACTACAATATATGGTTAATATAGTGACCCAAACCTATCTAAACTCTGTTGGTTGAGTGGTTTTCGACTTGTCCGCACCATAACCATTATATAATTCTCTTTTAATCCATTATTAACTGAATATGAATTTATTATAAATTAATATTTCTAGCTTTTCCTAAGGCGCCCCTCACCCCTCTTATAAAATGGCACTCCCCCTTCTCACTAACTCACACCTTCAAATCCATTTGGATTGGCCAAAACCAGCCCAAATATCTCCCACATTCCCTCACTTCAACTTAGAGGCCTTAGTTTTATTCAAAATCAATCCTATGGAGCCCTTTGGATCAAATCAAAAGGATGAACCCGAAGAAGAGGTAATGTTTTCACCACCCTCTTTCAATTTCCTTTCTTCTTAAACGTCATCTTTATTTGTTATTTACATTCTCAAATAATAAATGTAGTATATTCTATATAATGTGATGTTATTATAAATATGATACAACCATATTAATTATTTTATCCATCCCTTGAATGACATGTCACCATACGTGCGTACGTACGGCTTACCGTCTCTCGGTCGTGGTGTAATTGTTATTCAAAACATTGTTATTTGGATGGGTATGACAATGAAGTGTAACACATTTAAATAATACAAATAACATGATAATGATTCTGTATATATGATACACTATCTAATTAAATATTATTTTAATATCAGAATAATGATATTGTCGCTCGTGCGTACATACGGACTACCGTCTCCACGAACGCGATGAGATTCATTCCCCATCATATCCATTCAAGACTAAGTTTCATTTTATGATTAAAAATAATGTTTATGGACTTGATATAATTCTGGATATGAATATGATACATCCCATACATAATAATTATGGCTCACATAACAATGAATATAAAGGTAAATGAATCCGTTAACACACAAAATGACGATAATACGAAGATATTATTAACAAATCAATGTTAAAAGATCATATATGATATCATATTAATGTATATTATTCTTGTATAATTTAATAACAATGATTTAACTATTATACGAGAGGTAAACCTACCATCATCCAAGGAAATGTACAAGGTAAGGGTTTATTTCACAATCTCTTCATTATCTGAGATTGTTTATATGTAATTATCTACTCGGACATCTTTATCATCCGCATTCATGTTTCTTAAAAATGTATTTCAAATCATTATTAATATTTTACAGAATATGTTTTAATGTCATTTATACACTTTTTGAATTTTTATAAGAATTTTATAAAGGAATCATTCTATTATTTTCCAAACAAGTTCCTTTTTAACCATTTCGACATAATTAAGGTCATAATGTCTCTTTTAAACTTTTACAGCAGGTGGGGCTATTTTCCACCATTATAAAATATTTGAAGCTTACCTTAAAATATATTAAGCATATTTTCAAATTAAATGTTCTATAATTATATTACATTTAAATTATTTAAAAAAATAGATATTTATCTCAATTAGTTTTGATTTCATCTATGTCAACATCCTTTAATGTATTTTAATCTTATTTGAATTTGATTTATTATGATACAAAACATTCGTATTGTATTGAAGGTTTTTTGATATGTTTGACTGTGGATTTTTTATTTTTATACCATTTATGGTTTATGAATAAAGTATTGACATTACGTATGCTAGTTTTAATACGAATGTTTGTGTTATGTTTAAACCTGTTCATATGAGGAATGCATTGGAACTAATAACTGACAGGTGGAGCCCGCTAGTGCTCCTTGATGCATTAGTAGGTCTCATGAGACATACTAGTGTCTTGGTATAAGGACTTGACAAAATCTTATTTGTATTCTTGGCACAAGGCCTTGAAAATGTTGTTATGATAGTATGGCATTATGTATTCCATCATTATGAAAGTGGTTATTGATATTGAATTTTATTATTTGACTAGTAGAATATCCATGTGAATATTTAAATGGAATTATTGCATTTTATTTCTGCCATATTATGGTGAAGTTCAAGTATAAAAGTATTTTGTTTTAGTTATAAATTGCCTTAATTTTTTATACTTATTTATGAAAGTTTTCACTATATTGTTATCCTTAATGGGAATTTGAGATCACCACTTTATATGTTTTATTTTTTCCCAAGATGTGAAGAAGTATTTTCTGAATGACCTGCAGGGATATTATAAGGGGATATGAGTGTGTAGAAAATATGTTGTTTTAGTTTTCACTTTATGATGTAATGTAAACATAATGAATATATCTATTAATTCCAAGGCTTCTATACTAATCGGTCTTTCAAGACTTGATCTTTTGTGATCATGCCAATGTTATGTAATAATGCACCAAATCTAGGTAACTAGGTCGGGGTACTAATTTTGGTTTCATAGGAATTTTAGTACAAACCTTGGAAACTATATTTAGATAAACTCTTATTAGAGCACGTAGACCTAAGATGGAATTTGAGGACTACTATAGAAAAGCTTCCTAGAATTTTGGTATTTTAGAGATTTTTTGAGTTTTCCGAGCAATACATCCCTGTCTGGATACGAGAATGTAGAGGAGACTCTGGAACAAATGTACCTAGTGGTAATACCCAAAAACATCGCTTTGAGCTAGACTTGAACGAGAACTACTGCATGACAACGGACCCTGCTGCACTTTTGGTTACGACACTCCCAGGGGATATGCTTGGGATAATTATCAATGTCTTTACAAATCATTATGAAGGGTTTATGAGTATATACTTCTCAAACAAAACATTTTTTTTATGATTATGGGTTATATCCATAAATAGTTCAATTTATGATATGTATTTTACAAGTATGGAATTATGTATTACGATTCATAAAATAATCTAGTTTATTTCATTGTTTATAAATAGAGCCTAATGGAAGAAATGTAAACCATATCAATGCACGCACTCCATGAAGGGATTTCCCTCTTGCTCGAGATAATTATAGTGGAGCTGGTGATGAAATTGGGGCTGATCAACTAATCAGCATACTGGGACAACTCACTCAGGTTATGAATAATAACCATACCCGTATAGAGCACCTTGATCCATAGTGTGGAGGATCAATGGTAGATCGATTAATTAGGAAACAAACACAAATATTAAATGGGAGTACAAATCCCTTATTAGTTGTGAAATGGATAAATTAGATAGAGAAAATATTCCACTCTTTTGGGAGTAGTGAAAGGGAAAAAGTTATCATGCCAGTTTACTGCCTCACTAGAGATGCTGTTCTAAGGTGGTCATTGATTCAAAACACGAATGAAGATGATGAAGTATCAAAAATGGAATTGAGGGATTTCAAAGATCTTTTCATAGAAAAATAATTTTCTCTTGACCATCGAGAAGATATGGAAAGGAAATTTCTGAGTCTAAGGAAAAAGGAGGATGAGAATGTCACAAAGTATGTGGCTAACTTTACATGGTTAGAGAGGTATGCTTCAAATTATATACATAACCCATGAAGTAAGATTGATTGTTTCTTTGAGGGGCTAAAACCATTTCTCCATCGAGAATAAGTCTTACAAACCTTCTCATTGTACGAATATATTCTCTAATGTTCTATCAATACAGAAAAACAATTCTCTAAGAAATATGACTTTAAAGCAAGGCAAGAGAATAAGAGATCTACTGATCACTGTGGAAATGGAAATAAAGGGAAGAAGGGAAAAGTTGAATATCTATCATGTAGTAAATGTGGGAAGAAACAGCCCTATATATGATTATATGGAATGGGTGTCTATTATAAGTGTGGTGAAAAAAGCCACCAAGATCGTGATTTAAAAGGGATGAAAGAAGCTATCAAAGTTCAATTCTACAACTACAGGGAGTTGGGACATTATGCAATTGAATGACCAAAGCGTCAGGGAAACGTACCTCAGAAAAGGCCAAGATATCAAGGCTAAGTTTTTGTTATCACTAATACTATGTTTGAATCCCCGAATGGTGTAGTGGCAGGTAATTTAATGGATTCCTCAAGTTTAGCAAATACTTTATTTGATTTTGGATCATAAAATTGTTTCATATCTTCCCAGTTTGCTATGAAAATTAGATATTCTCAATTTTATCTAATAAGGGAGTTTTCAGTTAAAACTCCTAAGGGAAGTATCATTCTAACAAAAATATTTAAATTAGTCCCCATAAGAGCATATAAATGATCTTTATCTACTGATCTCATCGACATACTTATGATTGAGTTTGATATAATCCTCGGTATGGATTGAATTTTTGACCATGATGTGAAGATTTATTATAAGAAGATGGAGGTTACAATGTTTGATAGTGATGATAAAATACACCTTATCTTTAGAGATGAATCGTCACCACCTGAATCTTATCTTGATCTACCCCCAGTAGCTCAACTAAATTCAATTATCAGGTAAAAATAGGATAAAATAACTATGGTTTAAGAAAGGAATGTTCAAATAGGGGAAGTACCTATTATTAAAGAATATATATATGTGTTTCCAGATGATTTACCTGGACATCCTCCCAAACAAGAAATTGAGTTTTCCATTGAATTAATTCATGGTTCATGGTATATATCGAAGACCCATTATAGAATGGCCACTGTGGAATTAGTTAAACTAATGAAACAACTAGAGGAATTAAGTAATAAGGGATTTATTCGCCTTAGTGTTTCTCCATGGGGATCTCGTGTCCGTTTTGTTAAAAATAAAGATAGATCTATGAGGTTATGTATTGACTACAGGGAAATTAATGCTATAACAATAAAGAACAAGTATCCCCTACCTCGCGTTAATGATTTATTTGACCAACTGCATGGAGCTCAATACATTTCAAATATTGAACTTCGATATGGATACCATAATTTGTGTGTGAAGAAGGAAGACATTCTGAAGACCGCATTTGGATCCAAGTACAGGAATTACGAGTTTACAGTAATGCCATTTGGATTGACTAATGAACCATTTGTATTCATGGATCTAATGAATATAGTTTTGATGGAATACCATGATGACTTTGTAGTGGTATTTATTGATGATATCATGGTATACTCCAAAAATTACAAAGATCATGAAAATCACTTGTGCATTATATTGGAGAATCTGAGAAGACATGAATTATATGGGAACTTTAGCAAGTGTGAATTTTGGCTTCCGGAGATTTCTTTTCATGGCCATATTGTCACTAAGGATGGAATTTATGTTGATCCTTATAAGACAAGAGCAATCCAATAATGGCCAGCACCGACGTGTATAACTGAGGTAGACATTTTTGTTTATTTAGTAGGTTATTATCGATGTTTTGTCATGAATTTTTCCTAGTTATCTAACCCATTAACAAAGCTCACACGTAAAGGGGTTCAGTTTGTTTGAAAAAAAGAGTGTGAATAATGTTTCAAAGAACTAAAGAGAAGATTTTTCAGTGCTCCTATATGGACTCTTCCATCAAAAATGATGGGTTCATTATATATAGTGATGAATCGATGAAATGACATGGTTGTGTCCTTATGATGAATGATATGGTTATTGCATATGCATCGTGACAGATAAAAATTCCAGAGAAAAACTATCCTACTCATGATCTTCAGTTATCAGTTGTGATATTTTATTTGAAGATATGCAGACATTATCTATATGTTCAAAAATGTGAGATATATACAGATCATAAGAGTTTGAAGTATATTTTCTCATAGAAAGAACTCAACATGAGGCAAAGGCGATGACTTGAAATAGTAAAGGATTATGATTGTACGATACACTACCACCCGGGGCAGACAAATAATGTAGCAGATGCTTTGAGTATAAAAGATCATGGAGTTTTGAAAAAGATGAGAGTAGAAAGGGGTCCTATTTTAAAGGATTTAGTACAGATGGATATGGGAATCACTATGGATGGTGAAACATAAATATTTTTTCAAATGTTTTCCAAACCATCTTTACTAGAAAAGATAAAGATTTCTTTGGCCGATGATGAAGAGTTTAAAAAGAAGATTAATGCTGTTAATGATGGGAGATTGAGTGACATTGCGTATGAAGAGTGAATTTTGAAATTTGGGAGGAGACTTTGGGTTCCCGATATACCTGATCTAAAAAGGGAATTGTTGGATGACGCTCATCGTTCCAATTTCTCTATAAACCCTGGGAGCACCAAAATGTATAGGGATTTGAAGGAAGATTTTTTGTGGGACAACCTAAAGAGGGTGATTGTTGATTTTCTGTCACGATGTATGGTTTTTCAACAAGTGAAAGATGGAAGGAAATAGCCTGAAGGAGTCATGAAACCTCTTCCCATACCTGAGTGGAAATGGGATAATATCATAATGGATCTTTGTCATGGGACTACCAAACACTCCTAGAAGGAACAATGCTATATGGGTCATTTTTTATTGTCTTACCAAATCAGCACATTTTCTTGATATAAGAGAATATTTACCACTTGGACGTCTAGACATGCAACATATTAATGATGTTGTGAGACTTCATGGAGTACCCCTATCAATTGTTTCAGATCATGGTACCCATTTTACATCAAAATTATTGAAAAGTATTCAGAATTCCCTGGATACTGAACTTCATTTAGGCACAACTTAACACCCCCAAACTGATGGACAATTAGAACGGACTATTCAAACCTTAGTAGTCATGTTGAAATCATGCTCACTTGACTTTCAGGGTATGTGGGATCAAAATTTACCTCTGGTAGAATTTTCCATTAACAAAATCATCCATTCAAGTATTAGGATGGCACTATATGAATTGTTATAAAGAAAGAGATGTCTCACACCAACCTATTGGGATGACGTTGGTGAACGAAAACTCTTAGGCCCAGAACTGGTGGAGGAAATAATGGAAAAGTTGAAGTTAATCCAAAACCACTTCAAAGAAGCTCAAAGTAGGAAGAAGATCTCTGCAGATAACCGAAGGAAGGATTTGAAATTTCAGGTAGGAGATCATGTTTTCTTGAAGGTATCTCCATGGAAGGTAGTTATATGTTTTTGTAAGAAAGGTAAATAGAGTCCCATGTATATTGGACCATTCAAAATTCTAGAACAAATTGGGGCTGTAGCTTACCATTTGGCAATGTCTCCATGTCTCTCCAAAATTCACGATGTGTTCCACATATGACTGTTGAGAAAATACATGCCTGACCCAACGCATGTACTCACCTATGAGGAATTAGAATTGGAACCTGATCTATCATATTTCAATGAGCCTATCAATATTCTTGATACGAGAGAACAAGTGCTGAGAAACCGAACAACTCATCTGGTAAATGTTCTATGGAGAAACAATAATATGGAAGAAGCAACGTGGGAACCCGAGGAACTTATGATGAAGAACCTCCCGAGTCTTTTCAAGAAATAGTATTCTCGAAATTTCAAGGATGAAATAATTTGGAGGAGGGGAGAATGTAACACCCCAAGCTTCCATGGTACTCTTCCCTTTGAATAATTAAACAGATTTCATTGTACGCAACTTCGAGATTTTAACACACAGCGATCAATCAAAGTAGCCGTTATGAATAGTAACACCCACTTTTTGAAATTTTCTAAATTTTATCTTTCAAAATTGACTTCATTTTTGGTTTCAGAATATCTAAATTAGAATAGGGTGAAATTTTGGTACTTTTTGGATAACTTTTATATTCTAAGGAATAGTGAAAATTACTACATTTTAAATAAAAACAACTTTTTTAATCAGAATAATTAATAGTGATAAATTATGATTTTGAGTTGTTTTAAAATATATTTAGAATATATTTTTACCATTTAATACAATTTTGGTCATTGGACATAATTTCACATTTAAACCGGACATAAACAAGTGTCAATCTGTTGATAGTTATTATTTCTTAAAAACACGCTTTTTGTTTTGACATCGAGAATTAATTTTAAATAATTTTTTTACACTTCTATGTTTTGAATTTGAAAAATTAGATTCCATATTTTGAATCAGGATGTCCAAATTATGTAAATAGGTAACTCTTATTTTTAGACATTTTGAATAATTACTTCGGTAAATATTTTATTTACCATGTTAAAGGGTAAATCCTGTAAATAAGGGTAAACAATTAATATTGTAATAATATTAATTTTCCCAAAAACATGTCCTAACCCTATTGGTTGATACATGTCCGACCATGGGAATATTTGGGTCGATTTTGGGACCCCATGGATCCACATGTAGGTGATACGGACACATTATATTAATTATGTTAAAGTAAATACAAAAATTACATAAGAATATATCTTTTAGAAACGAAACTTTTACATAGGGTTATATATGTTATATTTTCTACTTAAAATATTCATTAGAAAGATAAAAAGATTTATTAGATAATTGTACATTATTTATAATTTTTAGACATTGAATAATTAAATTTATTTAGGATACAATAATGATGTAGTATTATCCTTATTAATGAATGAATCAAATAATTAGTATTATAAATGTTAAAATAAATATAATTTAAATTTTTTATGACATCAAAAAATTTTATTGTTTAATATGATATGTTATTAATTCATAAATGGATTTTATTTTAATAAATAATGTTTTTATAAATTTAACAAAAATAAATTATTAAATATTTTTAAAATTGACTTATATGAGTTTTAAAAACAAATATTATATTATTAATTGATATTCTGTTGGTAAAAATATATGGTTCGGCCAAATGACTTATATCATGATAGGTGTATTATTAATGGACCACTTTAAGGGTCTCTTTGATGTATATAGTATGTTTATTAACTATATAATATAAAAATACAATGTGACATGGTAAATGTCAAACTAATTAACTAAGAGTTTAAACTAAAAGATATGGTTTATATATTGACAAAAACCTGTCTAAAATATATTGGATGAGTGGTTTGCGACCTATCCCCGCCTAAAACTTTAAATAATCCACTTTGGATCCATTGTTAAACCTAATATTAATTTATTATAAAATAATATTTTTTGCTTTTCCTAAGGTGCCCCTCACCCCTCCTATAAAAGGTCACTCCCCAATCTCACTAATTCACACATTCAATGCCATTTGGCTAGGCCAACCACTAAACAAATATCCTCCCAAAATCCCTAAATTCAACCTAGGGGCCATATTTTTATTAGAAAGACAACCTAAATAACCCTTTTTATCAAATAAAAAGGAAGAACCCGAAGTAGAGGGAATGTTTTCACCACCCTCTTTCAAGTTCCTTTCTTCTTCAAATTCTTCTTTATTTTTTATTTCCATTATAAAGTAATAAATCCATATATTATATATACTGTGATTTTATTATAAATATGGTAAAACCATATTCAGTATTAAATCCATCCTTTGAATGACATGTCATCATACGTGCATACGTATGGCTTACCGTCTCCATGTCGGGGTGAAATTATTATTCAAAACATTATTATTTGGATGGGTATGATAATGAAGTGTAACTCATGTAAATAATAAATATATCATGATAATTATTCTGTATATATGATACACCATCCAATTATATATTATTTTAATATCAAAAATATGATATTGTCACTCGTGCATACATACGGACTACCGTCTCCACGAACACGATGAGATTCATTCCCCATAATATCCATTCAAGACTAATTTTCATTTTATGATTAAAACTAATCTTAATATATTTGATATAATTCTTTATATGAATAATATACATCCCATACATAATAAATATAGCTCACATAATGAATAATATAAAAGGAAAATAATTCGTTAACACCCGAAACGACGATAATATTAAGATATTATTAACAAATCACTGTTAAAAGATCATATATGATGTCATATTAATGTATATGATTCTTGTATAATTTAATAACAATGATTTAAAAATTATATAATATGTTAACCTACCCTTGACCAAGGAAAAGTATAGGGTATGGGTTTATTTCACAATCTCTTCATTATCTGGGGTTTTTTATATTTAATTATCTACTAGGACCTCTTTATCATCCACATCCATGTTCCTTAAATATATATTTCAAATCATTATTACTATTTAATAGACTATGGTTTAATGCCATTTATACCCTTTTTTGACTTTTTATATGATGTTTATAATGTAATATTTTCGTCGTTTTCTAAACAAGGTCATTTTTAACATTTTCGACAGAATTAAGGTAAAAATCTCTCTTTTTAACTTTGACGATGGGTGTGGCTATTTTTCACCATTATTAAATCATTGAAGCCTCCCTTTATAGCTAATAAGAATGTTCTTTAAGGTAAATGATTTATAATTATGTGACTTTTAAATGATTTCAAAAAAAGATATTTCTCTCAAATAGTTTTTATTTCATCTATATCAGTATTCATTGATGGATTTTAAGCTTATTTAATGTAGATTTATTATGATACAAAACATCCATATTTTATTGAAGGTTTTGTTATATGTTTCACTGTTGATATGTTATTTTTATAACATTCATGGTTTATGGAGAAAGTATTGACATTTCGTATGCAATTTTTTATATGAATGTTTATGTTATGTTGAAACCTGTTCATATAAGGAATGCATTGGACTTAATAAGTGATGGGTGGATCCCGCTACTGCTCCTCGATGAATCGGTAGGTCTCATGAGAAAAAATTGTGTATTTCAACAAAGCCATCACAAAATATTATTTCATGTATTGGCACAAGGCCTTGACTATGTGGTTTTGATAGTCTTGGAATTATGCATTACATCGTTATAAAAGAGGTTATTGATATTCATTGTGATTATTCGACTAGTATAATATCCATCTGAATAAGTAAATGATATTATTTCATTTTATTTCTTCCATATTATGCTGATTTTTATGATTAAAAGGCTTTTGTTTTAGTTATACATTTCCTTAAATGTTTATGCTTATTTATGAATGTTTCTACTATATTGTTATCCTTACTGGGCATTTGAGCTCACCTCTTTGTATGTTTTATTTTTTTCCCAGAATGTGAAAAAGTTTGTTATGAATGACCTGTAGGGATAGTATAAGGGGGTATGAGTGTGGAGACAAGATGTTGTTGTAGTTTTCACTTTATGATGTAATGTAAACATTATGAGTGTATCTAGTGATTCCAAGGCTACTAAACTTATCGGTATTTTGAGGCTTGATCTTTTGTGATCATGTCAATGTTATGTAATAATTTACCGACTTTGGGTAACTGGGTCGGGGCATTATATGATTAATTTTGAGAAAAAGATATTTTATTCAAAAAAAGGAGTGTCTTTTCTTGCACTTCAATAATGGACGAAACAACTATAAGGGTTTGTTTTAAATTATGCACTTGAAAGGTATTTTTATTTTAAAAAATCTAATTTATAATTGGATGAATTAATTTATTGGAAGATAATTTTTATTTTATTCATTCCATGCTATATTTCATCATTATTCCCTATTGGTCATCACTAAATTTTTTTTATGTCTTTGTGTCAAAAATTACATAAATTCAATGAAGATATTTGTTCCTTTTTTAAATTATTTTGAAATTTTAAATTTAAGCATGATGTCTTCAACCACCTCTGACCCCAAGTTCATATGCGCCTCTCCTAGTTGGATCATGCGCAGAGGTATCTACATGGTTTCGGGATATGTGGTTCAGTGTTCGAAGAGCTTCAAGCCACTGGAGTTGGTGTGATTTATATTTGTTGGCTTTGGTTTTATTTCTCTATTTCCATGGTGTTATATTATGGTTTTGACGTTCGTTTCTGGAGATTGGGTGTCTCTGACCCTGGTTTAATCGGCGAAGATGATGGCGTTGATGGGCATCGATGATGGTTTGGTGTTTTCTATTGCTTCTTGTGGTGTAATATGCCAGTGAAGATGTAAATTTGATGGGTTGATGGCAAAAAATGTAGACGGGACCAAACATTCTTCAAGGAAGTCGGTGCATTTCCTCGGTCTGCTTATGGGATATGCGTGATTTGCGGTTATGTTGGTTTGAATTCTGAAACAGGTGTGTTGATTGTCATAGACCGATGTTTTGGTACTGTTTTATTATTTTGATCATTGAATTATGTAATGTGTGTTTTGTGATGGTGTGACTGGATATTGAAGGATTCTGTTGGTTCCCACTTTTCCTTAAAGTGGATTTTCAATAAAATAAAAAAATGGATTGTGGCATGATGTCTTATAAAAATTAAACGTTTAATTAAAAATTAATATAGTAACCAAGATATATAATTTTGTCCTTATTGTTAATGTCTCATTGTGGAGGATTTTTTGGAATAAAAATTGAGCTTTCATATAACCACATAAACACACTCTTAAACTACTAAAATTATAAAATTTGTTTGAGTTAAACATTCTTAAATTATTTCTTCCACATTATGATTCATAAATGGGAAAAATATTTAGATTTATGTGTGGTGTATGGGTCTTCAATGTGATAAGTTTTATTCATTTTTACACACATAAAAACCTCTTAAAATTTCAAAAACATTTATTTTCCATGAATCAACTTTTTATTTAGTGGTTCAAAATTTTTCTAAAGTTTGAATATTGTAATTCCAATTTGAAGAGGTGAATTTGAACTACTACATGGATTTCATTGCATACAATGTTTTATTACCAACTTGAAAAACATCCGTTTGTAAATTTTTTGGCATATTTACTAAAATTATATTTGACATTAAACTATTTTTTTATAATTAAAATATTCAAATAAGCATCCAAATAGGATATGAATGGAACATCAAAATCTAGGTTGAACTCTTTGTTCAATATTATTTTCCTCATACATGGTTTGATTAATCATTCCTTTAAATTAATATTATCAAACTTGAATTTAAATTCTTCTTTCTATTCAATGTTTAATTATATTTGTTAGTTCACATTGAGTTAAAGGGGGGTATGTACGTTCTTGTTAGATGAAAATTGAAGTGTTTTTAATTGTTTATAACATTTCCAGTGACATTTATTTGTTAAAACTAGAAACCAACTTCGAAATAAATCCTTTCATTTTTTTAGACAATAAAAAAAATTCACTTTATATATTACATGGGGGAAATATATTTTAAAACTAATTCATTATCGAATTTTAGTTTTCCACTCATGAAATATGATCTTTTACATTGTGTCTTTTTTATTGATTGATTGATAAAACGAAAAATATTATATGTGGGGAGATTTTATATATATCTAATTGATACAAGCATTCACATACTTCTAATGACTTTCTGATGATTTTTTGTTGAATCGCCTACTAAAAGAGAATACTTTATAATATATGGAATGTTTTCTCAAACAATAATAAATGGAATGTTTCAATGTAATCATTTGTTTTTCTATTTTAGTGATAAAATAATCCTTGATATTTTTTTAATGTTTTTAGGATCATATCTTTTGTTGGATCTAATATTTTAATATATAATTATTTTCTTCATGTGTTTTTATTATTGTGGGTTCTTGATTTTAATTTTTGGTATTGCACGTATTGATTTTAAATCTCTCTCATAGAAACATTTTTAATCATTATTAATGAATTTAATTGATTTTATTTAATTATTTAGTTTAGTGTGATTCAATATTTTAATTTTTTTATTATAATTTCTATTTTTTAATATATTTTCTAGAATAATATAATCTATAAAAAGAAGTGTTTTCTTGTAAAAAATAAAAAATTTCTATTTTTTATGATTTACATAGATATTTTTTTTATCTTCTCTCGAATTTCATTTTAATTTGTCAAATTTTTAAGTAAGACCCATAGTTCATTTGAAAGGGTCTAGTATTTTTCTTTTATACATTGGTTATTTTGGTGATGTATTCATCCCATATAATAAATATTTCAAAAATTCTAAGGAGGGGGGCGAATACAATGAAATGTATACATTAATTAGATAATATGTAATTAGAGACACTCAAACCAGAAACATCACTGATATCCCGCATGACTAATTCCATTGAACTGATTCCTCGTGACTAGTCTCATATACTAATTGTTGAATACAGTCCATATTATTAACACGACATGTAGGATAGTTGAAATTCCATACGATATTAAACTCATTTGACATACATCCCTACACTGGTATGGATTTTAATTTTTCAATTTTTATGCACCACTCAAGAATTACATTAAAATGAATATGGGAATCAAATTAAAATTGATAAGATCATGGTTGAGGATAAAACATTGGAGATCGAATCAAAAATCTTTACCCAAGCCCAGATAACTAAACAGAGTTCTGCCGAATTAAGAAATTCTCTCACCATTTTCAGGAATTACTGATGTCAAGCTTGGTGTTGGAGTTAATCATAATGTTGAAAAATAGATTGTGAGGACATATACTGATCTTGAGACAGTAGTATTATCTAAAAGATCAGATGCAAAAGTTGAGTCTATCCAATCATGATGAATTTTATCACAAGAATGGTTATATTAGATGAATAGAAATGTTATGAGTTGGGTTTCCATAAGATGATGCTTCGATTTTATGTTCATTAAATTTTAGAGATTCAACGAATCAATCTAAGGTCACCTGGGTGGTTGTTGGACCTATTAAATTAATTAAGAATGATGAACAAGTCAAAACTAAAAATTCAACAATGAGCATTAGGTTTGGGATTTGGACCACAATATAAGGATTATAGTCATGTGTTTGATTAAAATCTCTTGGAGTGTTACAAACTCATGGTGAATATCATAATAATATCAAATAGGGTATACACTCATGAAAGTTGATCCAAAATTGAAACAATCAAAGCCACATGAAAGCAGTCGTGATTATTCAAATCCAATAATAAAAATTCTAATATGTTCTAAAATGGAGGACATCTAGAGTTAGATTTATCCTTTCTTAAAATATATTTACTACCATGGAGTTCCACATTTATATATATATGGGTGATAAAAAAAGAAGAGATTCTCTATAGAGAGTGGGAGATGAGGGAAGATTCTTTTTCTTCATTATATTTCATTCTTTCTCATTGTACATGATTAAAATTTTACTTACCATTTTTTCTTAATATTATTAATATCTAAAACATAACTTGTTGATTATGATTGTTTTTTATTTCATTATTTCAATTAATTTTTTAAAAATATACATTATACAATTTTAGTTAACTGAAATAATTCTTTATTTCCATTTGGTGATTTCAAATTCAAATTTTTTTTCAATTTTTTTATGTGAAAAATTCCATAATACAATTGAGTCCAATGAAATCTTCTAAACAAAGGATGAATTCATTTCCATTATTGTTGACTCAAAAATATATTCCACGAATGAAGGTATAATTTTTCATCCAAACAATATAAATTACCATTTATTTTTAATCATTCGCCTATTTAATGCTTTTTGTTGATATTTTTCTTCATTAATTTCACATTTTACCAATTTTAACATTTAATTATCTCCTTATTGATTAATGAAAAAATATAATAAACACAATTACACATTATTACATGTATATTATTATATTCCTCTTTGGGATTTATTTATTCTTATGCATAAAATTTACCTTCCCTAAGTAACAACACCCTGCTCAACACTATCTAGATTTAGTTGGAAGTAAATGAATTTTATGAATCTAATGAAAATTTGAATATAGATACCAAATACAACATTATCCCCAAGTATTTTCAACAATTTTTTTAAGATACACCAAAATCAATAAATATAGTATCATAGGTAATATGAAATCCCACACATTAAATTAGTATCATAGAATTTCATAAACATGTATGAGAAAAAATTACAATATCATTCTCAAGTGGGTTCAACAATTCCACAAAGAAACATAATAATCTTGAAATACTGTATATTTGAAAATATGTAATCCCACACATAACATAAACCTCTATTATTGTCACATACCTATAAAATCAATATCATTATTAAGTTAAAAAATATTAATACGATTCAAGTAATAAACATCAACAAATTATAAACAATACATATAAGAAATCACAATATAAAGCACTATAGAAAAAAATAAATTATAACACAATAATAATAAAAAATTTATTCCCTATATTCTCTAGATTCCTCATGTCTCTAAAAATTATCTTAAATAGCCCATGATCAAAACATTGTACTATTCTAATTGATCATCACCAGATAATAACATAATGAATATTACACCACAACTTCTTCATATTAAAATTTAACAAATATCATGGTTTATACAATCAATTAGAAACCATTGTAATCTACCAACATATAACATTATTATATATGTTTTAGAAAATAGGAATTAAATCCCATTACATTCCCATCCAATTGAAACACTTTTATTATAATCTCATCTTTATCTTTACACAATGATAAATAAATTCCACAAGATCTAGCACAACATTTATCATTATATTAATCCAAGATTACATGTTGATTCAATTTACATATTTTAACTACAAAATCCACAACTACATATTTATATAACTAATTCCATATAAACTCATTCATTTAACTAATCCAACATCAACCAAATCAAATGAATTTATAAATCATACATAAAAGCAGAGTTAGAATCCCTAACATCAATTCCTCGTTTGGCATCGTATCATCAAAATACAGATTTGATAACTTTGATTTCTATAAAATAAATGTAAGAAAATTTTAAAGGATCTTATAATATCAAAAATTAAATATTCTAAATAAAATTTTAATACCCTATAATCATATATACGATTTTCTAAAAAATATATATTTTTAGAATGAAGTAAGAGATATAATGAATAAATAGATCTAGAAATTCTATCGTCAATCTCATGATAATATGATCATATAAAAATTTGATTCATTAATCCATAAAATAGGGAACTCAAATTCACCACAAAGTGACCCAAAATTTTAATTGAGGTTTCCAGGCTTGATTATAGGTGAATAATAGTGGTTTAATAATTTATAAAACAAAATCATATAGGGTAAATTTATCAACACAATTTATTACATGGTTTATAAACTCTTAAGAATATTATGTGGACCCATATTGTTTATTTTACCATACAGTAAACAATTAAAAACCCATGCATCCAACCATTATTCTTTATAAACCAACCCCTCAAATTTTATAATCAATCCAAAATATAATACAATATAATCCTTTAAAAATAACATTGTATAGGATCTAATGATATATAAAAATATCATTTTTGAGATCATTAAATTATAATTGAATAAATTAAATTCCCATAGTACAGGATGTTAGAGAATATTTTTGTTTTATAGGATGTTTGAATTTTAAGTATTAAAATTCATCACAATGTTTTATCAATTAATATTTTCTATTAATTTTTAATTTTTAAATAGTTATCTATTTCATATTTAATTTTTCCTGTTAACTTTTATTATTAATACTTTATAATTATATAATATTCTTATGCTTCATTTTTGAATCATTACTGGTTAATTTTTCTAAATCTACAGATAGTGTTTAAACTATTTAGTTTCCAATTTTATATCAGCCACAGTAGGAATGATAAATTGTATCGTAGGTAATACTTTATCCAAATACCTATGTTAGTCGATACCTGGAAACATAAATTATGATGTTATCGAATGTAGTATTCATACTACTATATCGACTGTGTTAATTGGTTTAGATGTCTCATTAGATAACTCAAACATCTATGATCCTGTTTCAAATATACCACATGAAGAACCCTATAAATGTCTTATAGATCTATAAAACTAACTGCATAGAGTTTTAAGGTACTACACCTCTTTAATACAATTTGTAATACTATTTTATGACGTACCATGAGGCATTTCACTAATTGTATGTAGGTATATCGGACCACATGTGTTAACATATCATCAAATGAAAAACTCTCCCACTATCCATGATGCATGGATGAAGTATTATGAGCTAGAAAGTATCATCTTACTCAATCTCTAGAAAATCAAACAAGATAATTTAATTATGAGTGTTATAGGCTCGAGAAATGATGAAAAGTTCTCTTATCATGTTTTAATAGTTACCCATTCTTTATACACATATTATTATATGATTTTACCATATATATCCAATAAACAGAACCCAAAAATTGAGAGTCATAATTTCTAGGGATGACATGGTTCTTAATAAAATAAAATGAAACGAAAATAAAACGACATTATATTGAGTTCCATAATAAGCCCCCAAATCCCTTCGATCTCCTAAAAACAGCATATGATGATCTGAAGAATACATAATAAAAAAGGGTGAACTATAAATCTCATTAAGGTAATGAGAATTATAACGAAGCATACCATATGATTCAAAAGGTATAACATGATATTATAAAATAAAAGTCCTTTAATGACCATAAGGATACATGATATAAAAAACATCGAATCATATTATCATGGAAATGAAATAATATGAAATCAAAATGAAACATTACATAAGAAAAATTCATGCCTAGTTGCCAAGAAAACCTCACATGGTGGATATAGTCTCATCATATATTAGGTTCACTCCTTATTCCCATACATATTTTCTCATGAGACATAAACATTACCAAATGAATTAGGGTGCTATATGGGTGCACCCATGATAATATGTAAAATAATATGTGAGTAACCATAGGAAATAAAACATATGGAGTAAAAATATGTAATACCTATGGGAAAAAATGAGCCTCAAAATAAAGGCTTATAGCATAACTACCTAGAATATCATGATGTTTTCGTTTAGTGAAAGGATTAAAGAATTCATATATGTTCATAGGTAAAAAATAATCACATAACATGAGAAATTATACCAAATAAAAGTAATGATGTGAATAAAATTGGGGATTAATCACTTTTTAATTTTACCTATTAAGTAGGGATTAATGGAAAATGCTAAAGTTCCTTTTAAAGAGGAGAAATAACATATTAATTTACATAAAACAATAAATTAAATAAAAAATGATTCCATTATATAATGATCAATTTAAGAATCCAAATATTCTTTAAAACATTTTATATAGTCATATTTGAAATGGGATAATAAAGAGTGATGTTCAAATTGATCACATTTTCTTATCTAATGAAATTGAGAAAATAACTTTTAAAAATTTTATATCCACATCAAAGAAAAGTTAATTAAACTAGTTAAATATGTTATAGACTTATTTCAATGACTTGTTTATATGTTATAAATTTAAATAATTTAAATTAAATATTCAAATTACTGTGTGGAACTTATTTGCTTTTCCAGGCCCCAAGATTGTTTTGGAGGCTTACGTATACATTTAAGTGTTTTTTATCCATTAAAGGCTTCACAAAGCCTACGGAAATCCATGGTGGGCCTAGAGTTCCTCAGGGTAAAATTAGCAAAAGTGGAAATAGCCTATCCAATCTGTGTCCATGTCATGGTACTCACAAGAGGTTCATATTAGCCACAACATGTGAAATGACTATTTATAGTCGAATTTATCTTTTATATAACCTTATATTAAAAATGATATAGTTATTAATAATGTGAGTATGACATCCTTAAATTTTATTAAAATTAAATATAATAAATTCATTACTCTCATTCAGGTGGCATAAAGAGGTAATAATTTTAGGATAAATATGATTTTGTCCAAACCCCTCATATCAAATAAACATACACAATTGTTAGGGTAATTGTATATTATTTATAATATTATTTTTCCCCATTATTTAAATGATTTACCTTTTACTATTTTAAATTAAATTTACTAAAATTATAATTAATAATATCCCAAAATAAAATATTCTTATTTAAATAATTTGGAACCTCTGATTCCAAATATTTATTCCATTTTCAAAATTCAAAACACAGAAGTTCCGATAATTAAATTAAAAATAATCTCATTCACAGGGTGATAAAACAGGTTATTAAAGTCAAAAATTTTAAATATTGAATTGTTTTTATATCTAAATTCAATGTAACATTAATTCCAATGGCTAATATTATATTAATAGTTAATAATATCATATAATTATAATTTAAAAGAATTAAATATACCATTCAACACTATAAATTATTTCGATGAAACAAGTTTTATTTAATGAAAATTTATTAATTTTTTCTAATCATCATAATTTGAAACATATCAAAAAGAATAGAATAAAATAACCCAATGTAATTTTTTATATTCTACATTAAATTTATAAATTTATTTTTTCAAATATAATATATAAATGTGTCAAAAATTGGATGTAAAATGATTTCAACATCAAAAGAAAATAAAATTACCATTTTGAAGAATATAGGTTCTCAAATATAATATTAGGATTGTTTTTATCTTATTCATATAAAAACTATTTTAGGATTATCAAAAAATATTTTTATTGAATATGTAACATTTATATTTCATTAATATCATTCACTAATTGTAATTAATTTAATTAATTATGAAAAACTGTTTTGGGGGATATAAAAATAATCATATTTTTGTTATACTCAATTGGTATATATTTTCATTTATAATTAATTAGTTACTAAGGATTTCTTATTTCCAGACTTATATTTTCATAATTTAGTTAATACTATTCATAAATGCTACTTGAATATCTTTGTTATATCTTATTAAATTATGTATTAATATTTAAATAATATATTAATATTTAGTAACACTCGATACTTCATGTAATGTGAGATACAAAAATAACTCAACATTGTATAATAAACCCCAATATTAGTGTTGTGTATACCTCGAACTAACATATGTGCTCTGTGTAGCAAAATATCTACATGGTGTTGTGTATTATGTGAGACAGACATAGAGTTTTTCATATAATAAATTCTATATTCATTATTATATGAAATAAAAAATATCAAAAGGATTAAATTAATTCAAAATGTTTATATGTATATATATCACAAAATATTACTGTGTTACATTCTATAACTATTAAGATTAATTTCACCCTTAAAATGTTTTTATATTCCAAAATATTAATAAATAAACGTTTGGTTCTTATAAACCCACATCATAAAAGATTAATACTAAAAAATCATTTTAAAAAAGTAATTTAGAAGAATAATTATTACACCAAGTAACACATAACTAGGTTTCCACATAGGATAACATATGATGAAATTTAAAATGTGGACATTAATGATAAAATTATTCATCAAGTTGTAATGGAGAGTGATATAGATCATTGTTAAGAGAAAGTTAACAATCACAAGGACATAACCCAAAGAGGCATGAAAAGGTCATTGATATATTCAAAAATTATGATAATAGGAAAAAAATTTATTTCAATATCTTTTTCCATAAAGTTCAATAATTATCATGAGAAGATATACATTCTTCATTTATGAACAACATCACCCTTTATTATTCATTGATCAATTTCCATTTCATTTCTTATTCGATGAAATGAAGGTAAATTTTTTATTCCTAATGATTTATCAAATCATGAGATCTATAAATATAATTATTGGTCATTCCATATTCATTGACATTAAAAAAAAGGTTAACACAATTTATCTAATATGCATAAATCATTATATGATGAGTTAATATTTTAATATCTTAATTCTCATCCAAATTTAAAAATATATTCTTAAATAAATAGTAGACATTAAAACCCATAGAAAATTTGGATGTCTAAATCATTCGAGAAAATGTCACAAAATGTTCAAAAACATATATGCATTGATCCCGAGTATATAATAAATTAGATCATGTTTTTAATATTCAAAACATTTAAATATCTTTATAATGTATTCCCTTGAAACATCATAATTACCATAAATTCTTATTGAAAACATACATTATTTATGAATCCAATGATTATTGGACATATTATTTAAGTCCAAAAATGTCATAAACTCAATCTATGATAGCATGGACAACATTTTCGAAAACAAATCCCTAATCTGTTCAAATGTAAATTGTACTATCCAATTAACTTATTCACTTCCAATATATCATTTTTAATCCATTATGAATAACATATACTGAATATAATTTCATATTTCATGATTTATATAACATAATATTTGAATTCCAAAATCTATATAGTTAAATCATCCAACATTATTGATAAAACAATACTCAAGATTCATCATCATAATATTTCCTAAAATATGACATAAAAATCATGTATTAAGGTTCCTCAACATCACTATAATCATGCTTCTGATATTTAATGTAGGAAATGCTATTATAAAATCTCATAGCATTCCCACTTGTTTTTTAGTCTATTTATCATTAGTCGTATAACCAATACTACTACCTACATCATGATATTTCTACTTAGTATGTCAATTTGAATAATTCCAATACTTTACACATCTACAACATTTATTATTAAAACTATTGTTTTGTAGTTCCTCCAATTGACTATGAACAAAAACATAGTTTTAGGAACACTTATCATAGGAAAAAAGTATCAAAATAAAAACAATAACATATAGGATTCGTAAATCATGAAAATTACTCCAAGATATACAACACCATATGGTTATACTTAGAGACAGTGCAATAAATATCCTTATAAATATCCCTAGAGATCTCACTAAATTATTCCCATCCTAGGTTTGAAATTTTGACTTTTTTTTCTCTGATACCATAATAACGACCTAGGATTGATGTATATGTATATTACAAAAAAAATTATCGAACATTTCATACATTACTAAACACATGCCCAAAGACTATATTAGTTTAGTACCTTTGGAAACATATATCATAATATTATAATTTATATAAATATATTAAATGTTTCTAACAAAAATCATCCCCTTCAATATCACAACCTAAAGTTGTTCGTTGTTACCAAGGGAAGAGAAAACTTAATAAAGGGGTGATATCTTTTGCTAAATAATAGTAAAAAGTGAGATATGAATCATAACATAAACAAAAGGGTATAATAATATGAAAATAATGTCAGAATATTGTATCAATAATATCAAAGATCATAAATATGAGTCATTAAATAAATCATACAAATTCATAACACCAGAATCATAAAAGAAAAATTTTATCCTCAAAAAAGGATTTGTGGTAAACACATATGCATGAAAAATCATTTCCATATTAGTCAAGGATAATTTACAAGACCACCATAGTTTAAAAGTTCCTTTACTAAACCATTTTCAGTCCTCATTCCCACCCTGTATTACAGAACCAAGATTACTCTCATTCCATTCTTGTATAAATAAACCAATATTACATTAGTTCCAGTCCTAAATTACAAAACTGTGATTAATTCCATTTTATTTCCATCGATATTTTGATATATAAATCTATAACTAATTAATTGTAGGGATATATAGGTCTCATCAATGACATAATTAAAACCATACATATGTTTCTACAACAACATAAATCATTCATCATTTCAAAACTCATTGAATGAAACGGGTTTTATAAACACCATTCAATCATAACATAACCCATTGAAAAGAAATGGGTTTTATATAATTTATTAAATTATAAACCAAATATTTTCATAGAAATAATAGTTATTTTTTCATTGATTCATATCCCCCATAAAACAAAATCAATATCAAATAAAATTATCATAGATGGAAAATAAATTCAAATAATCACTTGAAATAATTATTGACGAAAATATCTTTCCCAAATTAAATAAAAACATTAAAATAATTAAAAATTTAAAATAAAATTTTCCTGAATATGATCTATAATAAAATATATTAACATTTAAAACCATTTTTAACACATTTTAAATCCATTTTCTTGAATATTTTAAGGAACATTAAAAAAACTTTTTTAAGATTTTTTTAAAATATTTTTTTGAAGAAAGAGATATTTCTAATATAATAGAGAATAAATTTTACTAAGGTTATAATATCATTAAAAGAATTAGATTCATGATAAAAAATATTCAATGGTTAGTATATACAATTTTTAAAATAATATTGGAGAATAACATAACAGGTGTCTCAAAAGAAGAAAATTGATACAAAATTACCTTAACGATTTGGTACCTGTTGAACCAAAAACCCCATAAAATAGAAATAATAAAATGAATATATAAATACCCATAATTATAAGGATAATTATATATAATAAATTCATCTTTAGTATATACATTACACAAAATAAATATTTGGGGGATATGGATTATATCTCATGGATAATAAAAGTGATATGAAAATCCCTTACATTAAGTAATTACTTCTTTCATACAAGTTATAATCTATTGTATAATAAATATAAGATTACTATAAATATACCATAGGAACATATTCATATATTTAATACCATGTATTATTTACATGCAAGATTATATTAAATTATTATTGATAGTTTCATGTTAAAGTGATGTCTCAGGAAATAATAACTTTATTTTCATTTATGTTTTTAATTTTTTTGTTATGCCATATTACATAAATAATGGTTTCATCATATCTAGAATGTTATTCATGATATAAATATCATATATGTATTTATATTCATTATATAGGTATTCATGGTGATTCGTAATAGTTTTATATTGAAAAAAATAAACCATTCATCGAGACGGTAGGTAATATGTACGGATGAACGATGTTCCATTTTCATATTGGGATAAAAGGACTGTAATAATATGATATATTATCATTAAAAAATCATTTTTCATGAAATATATATCATATATCTTCATAAAATTCATCATTATTAACTTTTATATTAATTATAGATGAAAAACTAATCACATCGCATCTTGGAGATGGTGAGTCATACTTACAATAAAATCCACGTTATTATTTCCCCAAAGATTAGATAAAAAAGGGTAGATATGATATTATCATTAAATAAGCATTATTATTTCATAAATATCATATATATTTTAAAAATAGTGTTTTCATAATAATTCCCACTCTGATAAGTGGTAATGGAAAAAACAAACAATCATTGTTTCTCAAGGTGGTAATTGGTCGTACAGATGAACAGTAAGTTTTTTAACCAATAGATTGAATTTTGTGAAATTGTAGGAGGAAACATATATTTAAAAAAATCTTAGTATATTATGTATATTTTTTTAATAAACTTTAAATAATAATAATTGAGTGGGTTAAAATAAGGAAAAAAATAAAAAAAATTATGATGAAGCTTACCACTTCTTTGGGTAGCCACTTTTGATTTTCACAAAAGGAATTCACTGGTCATATTTTTCCATGAATTAATTATTTTAAGATAAATTTAATTTTTTATGATACTTTGGGAGAGTTTTTTCAAGAAAATGTACTTGTAGGTGCAAAAAAAAAGAATGATATGATCCCTTTTATAAGAGTGGGGAGGGGAACTTTTGGAAACTCTCAAATAAATAATATATAATCAATTTAATATCAATACAAATAGTAAAAAAAATTAGATGGATTATATTATTATATTTGATAAATATGTAACATCATGAAGCAATAAAATTTATATTTGTTTTATGTAATTTTGAACCTTATCATTTTTCATAACCCTCAGTTAACGTATTTTCATTTTAATGATGCTAAAAATGTATTTAATGTGAAGAGAATAATACTTTAATATATAAAGTGTAAATTATACATTAAGTAATAAATTAATTATCTTCTAGACCATATATAATCTACATTACCTTATTAAAAAAATTAATGATTTTAAATAATTTAATAAAATATTATTTTGATAAAATATCATTAGTGTCAATTTTGAAACTATTCATTAATTTTATTTTTATAAATTTTATAAAAAGATGATATCTTAAAACCAACTATATAACATCATCCCTAATATATGAAAGTCATTATAAAAATTTATTAATGATATTAATTATATTAAATTATACTTATTTTAATATTTTTAATATCATTTATTTTGTATTAACATTAATTAAACAATTAAGACATCATCATTGTAGAAGTCTTTTAGCTATTAATTTTTTTTTTATAAAAATTAAAAATAAATTTCCATGATAAAAATAAAAAAATCATTTTTAAATTACAATTTATATTCAAAAATATCTTCTATATAACCCAATATTAAAAATGAAATAGTTATTGATAATTGGAGTGTGAGATAATAACTTTTCATTAAATAAAATATAAAAAATGACTAACTCAAATTATTGAGTGTTAAAAAGGTAATAATTTCATCCCAATATTTTTTTTCTAAAAACACTTATCCAATAAAATTAAATAATGCAATGTTAATTTTATATTATTTATTATATAAATTTTCACCCTCAATTACTTGATTTATATTTTACCGTGTTAATAAAAAATTACTAACATTACTATTCATATTGATTGAAAATAAATGAAACTTATTTATATAATTTGAAACCTCAAATCCCATATATGGAATATATTTTCCAAACTAAAAATCAATGATGTTGTTGAAATTAATTTAAATTTAACCTCATTGATAGGGTCACAAAACATGTTATTAATGTTAAAACATATAAAAGACTGAATAATTTTTATATCAAAATTCATTGTAAAATTAATGATAATGACCTATATTATATTAACAAATATAAATTTGATCTAAATAATATTTAAATCCATCAACAAATATAGTTTAAGACTATAAATTACGTCAATGATAAAATATGTTTTTAATTAAATTTTATTTTTAAAATATTCCTCAAAACAAGAATCTTATCATAAAAATACCAAACAAATGAACCAATGAATATTTTTATATTTTGATTTAAATGAAGAAGTTTATTTTTTAATTCATAATATATAAGTGTCATAATTTTAATTTGAAATGGTTCTCCATTAAAAGTTGATAAGATAACCCTTTTGAAAAATATAGGTTTTTATGTATAAGATTACGTTGGTTCTTATTTTATGCCAATAAAATATATTCTGTGAATATAAGAAATATTTGATTTAATATTTAACATATAAATTTCATTAATATAATTCGCAAAATGAGAGTAATTTAATTATTTATGAAAGAACTAATTTGGGAAATTAAAATAAAATTATTTCCTTTATAATCAATTCACATATATATTCATTTCAAATTAATTGGTAACTAGTGATTTCATATTATAAACCCTATATTTTCATAATTATGTTAATTCTATTCATAACTAGTAATTTAACAGTTATGTTATATCTTATTTTATTACGTGATAATATTTTAATATTATAATATTGTTCGGTAAAACTCTGTATTACATGTATGGAAAGTTATCAAAAGAACTCTGAATTGTGTGAAACAAGATTATTATAGTTTTATGTATACTACAATCTAATATAATTGTTTCATTTACTGCATTCTTGACATGGTGTTTTGTATAATGCAATCTTGAAATAGTGTTTTTCATATAATGAACGATATATTCTATATTCTGTGAAATGAAAAAAATAAAAAATATTAAATTTATTTTAATATATATATATATATATACATATCACAAAATATTTGGTTTTTAAAACCATAAAAAAGGATTCTTGGGACACTAATTCTACTTTTATAGATGAAAAATTTCTTATTGTGTTAGTTAAACAATCTTTTTAGTGTGCATATGTTTTTATTTTCTTGGTTATTGGAGTCATTCCAAAATATTTTATAAAAGAAAAGGAACAAATTAATGTTTGAATTTACGTAACACCATTTTTAAAATCCTATTTTATTCAGAATCTGTATTGATTTTATTCTTATAAAGTGTGTTCCTGACGAATTGATGATCCCCATTCATGAAATTTTTCATTCTTCACTATAGGTTGGTCATCATGGAAGATATAGGACTACTCAAAACGTTTTATAGGTTGGTTTCTACTAGGCAACCCTCTATAAGGATACAATAATTTTTTTTAGTCGTGATAAGTTTTATGGGATAGATAATATTTGTAGGAAGTGGGAACTACCTCAAAATGGGGTTTTGGAAGTTGCATTTTTTTTATTTGGTGTTAGACGTTTTCAGAATATTTTATGTCATATTATGGGAACGAATATTTCTTTATGGTTGTATATTATGTTTCATGATTGATTGAAGTCATGTCACTTACTAATATTCAATTATCTAGTGTTTTAAAATTCATAAAAATAACATCTTTTAATATTTTGAGTGCCAAAATATTTTTTTAATAGAAAACAGAAATCACATTAAAAATTATAGGTTGAAATATTTGATATAAAATTTTGGATGTCATTCCATATTGGAACTTTTTACCGCCCAAAAATTAATAGGGAAGTTAAAATATAAAATAGGTAGATTATAAAAATTAGAAAAACATATATAAATATAAAGAGGAATAGCCTTTAATACTGGATGAGGCATTTTAGTAGACATATCTTCCTTTAAAACCCCCATAACAATTTCTTCTTATATAAATATTTTTATGATATTAGGTGATTTAACTATATAGTTGAAACAAAAGAACATGAAAGATAGTGAATTCCTGTCTCATTTATGTTAAATAAATGGGAGACAGAAAATTCTGATATCTAAGAAAACATGATGACATTATAAAAGATACTTGTAAAAATTATACGATTTAAATGGAAATATATAATGTCTTTATGATTATATTACCCCAAAAATGGATTCTATGGTTGTTAAAATAGTTTTTTTAATTAAATACTACAAATATTTATTGTAAATCACAAATCCGAGTGTTTTGGACCTTTAAGAATCATTATATATCTTGTTCATAGAGATTTGGAGATGATAGGTGAAGACAATACACAATTATTATTTACTGTACAATGTTTTAAATATTATTTTTAGGGGAAGATGAATGTATTGGATTGAAACAATATGTTAAAATATTGAACATTCAATAAATTATAACTAATGTAATTAAATCCAATAATTATTTTGATTCAAATCCTGGTTATTTTCTTCTCTTTTGATTTGTATTATTTAAAAAATATTACCTAAATATTACTTTCTAATATTACAATTGATTTTCGTTCTGTTTTTTCCACATTGATCTAAAATAAAAAATTTCTTGGGTAACAATATGTAGTTAATAATTTCAAAATACATTGGGATGAATTTAAATTGATTAATAGAGTTCAAGATAATCTAAAAGATAAATAAACTTGAAAACCAAAGCATTTGATATTTAAACTCTGGTTATTTTATTTTTTTTTGTCTGGATTAAATTAGTTTTTTAGTTCATTATTTCAATATTAGCTGATGATTTTTGATAACCAGAGAATATTTTTCAAGAAAATAGGGAGGGTCTATTTGGTTACACTTCAGTTCATGGAGCTTCTATCATTAAGTGTTTAATTTAAATACATCAATTTAAAAGTATTATCATATATAAACATTTAATAATTTATAATTTGTTGAATTAATTTATTGTAAGATAATTTTTTTGTTCATTGTTCTATTCTATGATTCTTTCTTATTTTTTATGGGTCACTGCTACCATTTTTTGTTTCTTTTATAGCTCAATTTCAGGAATTTTAATCTGATATTTGTGTTGTTTTGAAAATCATATGTAAACATTAAAATTTAAGAATGATTACTTTTAAAAATTATTCACCTAAATGAAAAATAATATAGTAACCATGAGAATTGTTTTTCTTATTTCCAATGTTTTATTCATAATTAATTGGGGAAATATATTTTTAAACATCCTTGTATCCCATGAAATGTAGGATTAAAATAATGATATTATAAAAATTGTTTGAGATAAAATTTCTAAAATTATTTCTTCCACATTGTGATTCACAATTTGGGACAATTTTTGGCATTAACTGTGGGGTTGTGGTCTTCAATTTTTAAAGTTGTTTTCATATTTTTACACATCAAGAACCTTAACAAATGTTCGAAAATATAATTTTTTGAAGCTTCTACCTTTTTTAGTGGTTCAAAACATTCATTCGGTTTGAATATTTGAATTAAAATTTGATGAGGTAAATTTAAATTAATTCATATATTTAATTGAGTACATAATTTTATTACCTCTTGAAACAACATAATTTTGAAAAATTTTGGAATATGTCTTAATATTATAATTAAATTTAAAACTTTTTTTTCGAATTAATCATTTACGATATGCATCCAAATTGGATACGAAATGAATATTCTAATCAATGTTTAACTATTTATTATTTATTATTTTTCTATTATATGGTTTAATTATTCATATCATTAAATTAATATTCTCAACCATACATTTTGATTTATATATATATTTAATTTTTGATTATGTATGCCAGTTCACGTCGAGATAAAAAGATGATTTTGTGTTCTAGTTTGATGAAAATTGGAGTGTGTTTAATTATTTTCAAAATTACGAATTTTAGTCGTTCTGTAAAATCAGAAACTAAATTTTCAATGGATCCATTTAATTTTTTAATGGAATCAAATTTTTAACTTTATATACTCAATGGGGAAAATTAAATTTGAAAATAATGATTTTTTTTCATTTCAGTTTTCCACTCTTGAGATTTAATCTTTTATATTGAATTTGTTGAATTGATTTTGTGATGATAAGAAATATATTATGTGTTGGATAATTTGATATGGATCTAATTGATAAAATATTTCCAGGTTTTTTAAATAATTTTTTGATGATATTTTGTGTTGAAATCAGCTACTAAAGGTGAATACATAACAATTTGTAGTATTTTTTATCATATAATAATAAATTGAATATTTTCAAAAAATATTTTTCAAAATATTTATTGGTAAAATATTCCCTGATTTTATTCACCATAGTTTTAGGATATATATTTTATTCATTCAATGATCTTAATAAGGAATAATTTTCCTGAATTGATTTTTGTGTTGCGGGTGTTTCATTTTTAATTTTCGATATTGCTTGTCTTCATTTGAAATCTCTCCCCTAGAATTGTTTTCAGATTTTATTAATGAGTTTAATTGATTTATTTTATTTTTGATGTGTTATGGGAGTCATAATTTTATTTTCTTCATTCCATAGTATAATTTTTAATAAAATTTTTAGACTAAGATATTCTATGAAATATAGAATTTCCTTCTTAAAAATGGAAAAGTACTGTTTTTTATAAATTTTATCATGGGATTTTTTTATGTTCTCTTGAAAGAACTTTTTCTTTGTAAAATTTTTAATGTAGTCTGACAAGTCATTTGAAAGGGAGTTGAATTTTTCTTTTTTAAATTGTTTTTTTGGTGATTGAATCATCTAGTTTGATAATTAATACAACCAATTCGTAGAGTGTAAAGATACAATGAAAATTATCTACTATTAAGACAATTAAATACATGGAAATACTTAAACCCAAATCATCACTTAGACTCCATAAGAGCGCTACCATCAATCCTGTTAAGTGAATCGAGGAAGATGAATAGATAAAACTCTAAAATCAACAATGGGAATCAAGTCTGTGATCTCGACCACAATCTAAGGATTGTAGGCATCTGTGTGAGTAGAATTTTTTGGAGTGTTATGTGTTAGTGGGGAATCTCAGAAGAATATTAATTAGGGGAGACACACTTGAATTCTGCTTAAAAATTAAAATATGTATACCAATATGATGATGAATGAGTTTTTTTTTCTTTCCATGTTACCAAGGATGGTACTATTTCTACTCTATAGTTCTAATAAAGATCCATATGGACCAGAATATATGAGATTATTGATGTTTTTTGTTCATTGTGTGTTGTTACATATCCAAAAAATTAATAAAGTGAGGCCTTATGGATTCCTAATATTAAGGATTTCAGTTTATAAGAGGCTGTGCATAAGGTGTTAAAGAAAATTCATAATCGATGCTCCAAAATAAAAACACTATTGATGTTGTTTTCATGTGGTCATGTAGTAAATTCCCTAAGTTGGTGTTTCATATATTTATTGTGAAACATAATAATACAATCTTTGTTGTATGATCTTTGTCAAATATGAAGATAAGAATGGATATTTTGAGTATAAGGTGGTTGATTCCATGATCCTTTATGTCATTATCAATTTTTTCCAAAGTTGAGGAACCATGAAACTAATTTTGTACAAACCATAGAATCAAATTTTTGGTTTTCATGTTTCACCTATGAATTAATTTCTGATAAGTCCTATGGTGAATTTTTGTTCCACATCTTAGGATGTTATAGAAGGATTGGGTTCTTATAATGAAATGTTAATGTGGAATTTCATCCATTGTAAATATTGAGTATTTGAGATATGTTCATGTTGAGATATTGGTTTGTTAGTGGGAATGTCCAGTTATTACAAACATTCAAAACCGGGAGATAAAAATCTATAAAGAAATTGTCAAAAACACATGTAATAATCTATTTTTCTTGAATCTATTAATAATAAGTCTAATATATTTTGAAATGGAGGAAATTAATATGTAGATATATAATTTATAAGAATATTTATACATCCATCTAATTCCACATTTCCTTGGAGGTGGGATTAAAAGTGAAGGGGAATCTCGATCCAGAGTGGGAGATATGGAATTATTATTATTTTGATTTTCATATCATTATTTCTCACTGTACATAATTATAATTTCCCACAATATTTTTTTTGCATATGTTTAATAGATGAAACATAGCATATTAAATAATAATATTTTAGTTTTTTATTTACTTATTTCCATTCATTCATTCCAAATTGACATTATTCTATTATAGTTCCCTAAAATCCTTCATATGTGTGTTTTAATGACTTCAAATTAAAATTTATTTATGGTTGATTTAATTTTTTGTGAGAAAAAATAGAAAATAGAATCGAGTTCAAGTTAATATTCTCAAAAGGGATTCATTATTATTGAATCAATTATATTTTCTATGAATAAAAGAATTAATATTCATCAAAACAATAAAAATTACCATTTAAAATAATTCTCTCATTTGTTTCTTTTTAATATATTTTTCTTCCCGAATTTCACATTTTACCAATTTCAAAATTCAATCCTGTCCTTCTGGTTTAAGGAAAAATATTTTCTGCACAATTAGACGTGATTTCATATTTGTTTTTGTTTTTCTTCTTTGAGATTAATTTCTTTATCTGTGAAAAATGTACCTTCTATAAGGCATGACACACTACTCAACAATATATACAGCAATTTGGCTGTAAAAAAATATTTTTTTATCAAATGAAAATTCTAATAAAGACAAAAAAATAAAACATTATCCTTAAGTGGTGTCAATAATTCCATCAATACACATCATCATAATGGAATATTGTGTCATAGGGAATACAAAATCCCACACATTACATTAGTGTCATAGAATTTCATAAACATGTATAGAGAGAATGTACAACATCATCCTCAATTGGGATTAAAAATTACATTAAGACACGTCTTCATCTTGGAATATTGTATCCTTGTGAATATGTATTCCCACTAATAATGTCAGCACATTGGATTGTCAAATACCTCCAAAATACATATCATCATTAATTAAAATATCATAAATAAAATTCACATAACAAACATCAACATCATATAAATTAAACATACATGAAATCCTAATAAAACCCACCGAAGATAAATACAAATTATAACAAAAAAATAATTGCAAAATAATTCCCCATATACTAAAACTCTCCCTTCTCCCTAACATGTTTCCACAACAAGACATGATTTAATCATATCTCTATTCTAATTTCTCATCCCCATATAATAACATAATCATTATTACACCACCACTTCCTTACAACGATTTTTTAAAAATATCTAGGATTATAATATTAATTAGAAATAATAGTAATCTTATAACATATAACATTATCTTATATATAGTAAGAAAAAAGTATTCAGTACCAATACATCCCCATATAATTAAAACACTCTTCTTATAATCTCATGCACATCTCTATTCCATGAAAATTATATTCCTCGATATTTAACACAACATTTATCATTCTATAAATCAAATATTCCTTGTTTATTTAGATTAATTATATTAAATACATACCCATAAATTAAAAATGTATATCACTAATTCTATATAAACACGTCAATTTAAATAAAACCGTATCAACCAAATTAAATGGATTTTTAAAACCTACATAAAATTGAGGTTACAATCCCCAACCTCAATTCCTTTTTAGGTAATCATACCATAAAAATACAAATTTCATGACTTAGATTTATAAACATGAATAGTATAAATAATATAAAGGAAATCATAATATCTAAAATCAAATCATATAATAATATTTTAATATACTATAGTAAATGATATTTTTTTCACAAAATTTATTTTTCAGAATTATAGTGAGATAGTAGAGAAATATATCTTCATATTCTATCTACTACATGAATATGATATAATCAAAGGATTAATTAATTAGTTAATCCTTTAGAGTAATAGCTAAAAATAACAAAAAAACACAAAAATTTATATGAGGTTTTTATTTTTGATTTGTGGTGAATAATTATAGTGTTTATAATTTTTAAAATAAAACCATACCAGTGAAATTTATCAACAAAATTAGTTTAATGGTTAGAAAATTATATAGAAACCCATTTGGACCACCAATTTGTTCATACTTCATACATTTAAAAAAATCATTCATCAAACCATTCCACTAGATAAAATGTTCCCTTCGGCAGATTTTATAAACAATCCAAAATCTCAAAAAACATAAATCCCAAGGTAAGCACACAATTATAGATCCTGTGATACAGTAAACATCCTCATATTTGAAGAATTAATCTATCATTTTACACATTAAATTCACAAGGTATGTGAGGTTAATGTATATTGTATTTTATTGGTTTATTATATTTTGAATATCAGAATTCTTCACAATGTTTTATAACTAATATTTCCTATTTATTCTTAATTTTTTTAAATGGATAATTATTCCTTGTTTAAATTTTTAATAATTTATTTTATTAATTCTTTATAAATATACATTTTTATAAATATTTATTATTGAATTTATACATGTTAATTTTTTAAATCTATAAATAGTGTTTATACTACCTTGTTATTAATTCTAGGTTGACCATCACGTGAGTGAAATATTTTGTAGTAAGAAGTTCTTAAATCTACCACATGGGTTAATCGTGTACTAGTTGCATTAATTATGAACATATTGCATGTAGTATTCATACTACTACATCGATTATGATAATTTTTTATCTACCGCATGAGTTGACTGAACCTTCCATAAACTTTTTTTTCATCTACCACATGGAGAACCCTAAAATTTTTGTATAAATTCATTAAATTAATTACATCATTTTTTACGATACTACACATATTTATATTAGTTTGAAATATTATATTGTGACCAACCATGAGGCATTTCACTGATTTTAACCTAGTATATCTTACTACATGTGTTATGATATAACTGACTACAACACTTTCTCACCAACTGAAATGACTTGATGAAGTATTATGACCTAGAATGTATTATCTTACAATGTCTATCATTGTTCAAATAGGATAATGGAATGATGGGTGTTGCAATCTGGAGAAGATGATGTACAATTCTAATCTCATCATTCCAAAGAAATCGATTCCTTTTACAAAAATTATTACATTATTTTATCATAAATATATGATAAACACACCCCAAATATTAGGAGACCTTGTTTCTTTGAAAACATGGTTCATAATACATTAAAATTAAACTCATGTAAAATGATTTTATTTTAATATTCATAAAGATATCACAAATTCCATTGAGCTTCTAAAACATGAGAGAATAAACTATGGAATATAGAAAAAATATTGATATATAAATTCAAATAATGTAATATACATAATAACAAAGCGTATCATATGAGTCAAAAGTTATCATTCGATATCATAAAAATACAAGACTCAATAATGATAAATAATGTGCATGACATAAATAATATAGAATCATAAAATCATGTAAAAAAATTATATGGAAACAACATATATCATTAAAAAATAATAATTCAAGGCTAATCACCATGAAAACGTCAAACTGTGGAAGGATTCCCATTATGTATTAGGTTCACTATTTATTACTATACGTATCGCCTCATGATAAATAAACATTAACTGATTTTTTGGAGTGGTGTATAAGAGAAACCATCCTAACATATGTAAGAATATGTGATTAACATTATTAAATCAATCATAAGGTATATACATAATGATTAACAATGAAACAAATGTCATCCATAATCATGTTTTGTAGAATAACTACATAGAAATATCATGATACATTCCATAAAATAATGGATTATATAATTCTTGTATGTTCATCGGTGAAATAGAAGCACAAACAATGATAAATGATGCCCAAGTGAAGATGAATACACCAAAACTCTAAATTCAACAAAGGGAATCAATTCTATGATTTGTACCACTATCTAAGGATTGTAAGAGTTTTTTGAGTTGATTTTTTTGAGTTTTATGAATAGGTGTTAAATCACAGAATAAGATGAATCAAGGGAGACAAAATTGAAAGTTGATATAAAATTGAAATATGGATACTAATATATTTAGGAATGATATTATGTCATTTCCCATTACTATATATGGGACTAAATCCAGTATACCAAGATCATAAATATCAATAGGATCTTAAATCATGGAGATTATTGAAGATTTTTGTTCATTATTCATTGTTACAGATCCAAACAATATGGACAATGGGGAATCATGGCCACTTAATATTTTTTTGTGATTCCATAAGATGTATTGAACCAGGTGTTTGAATAAATTCATGACCGATGTTCCAAAATAAAATGAGTTTTGATGTTGTTTAAAAGTATTTATATGGGTAAATCCCTAATATGTTGTTGCAAAAAATTGTTTCAAACTGAATAATAAAAGCTTTGTTGTAGAAAATTTTACTAGTATGAAGAAAATACTATATTTTTTATGTATAAGGAGTTTGATTCCAAGAAGCACTATGCCACTATCAATGGTGTTAAAATTTGGGGACCCTTGAAATTGAGTACATCCAAACCAGAGAATCGGCTTGTGGGTTGTTGAGTTCCAACTTTGAATCAATTTTTTATAAGCTCTACATTGACTGTTTTTTCCCATCTTTATAAGTTTTATAATGATTAGATTATTCCTAAGAAACATTCATGTGGAATTTCCATCATTTGTTGTATTGAATATTTGAGAGAGTTTCTTGATGACTTGTAGGTTTTTTGGTAGGAATGTGATGTTATTACAAAGGGTAGGAAATGGGGAACTATAATGCTACAAAGAAACAATGAAACACACATGCAAGAAGTTAGGGATACTTGGGTATAATAATAATTATTCTAATATGTTTTGAATTGGAGGACATCCAGATGTATAAATATATTTACAATGAATATTTTTACAGTTATATAGTTCCAAATTTTCTTGGATATGGGAGCTGAAGTGGACGGAAAACATGATCGATAGTGGGAGAAAAGGGAAGATTATTTTTCTTATTTTCATTTCTTTCATTCTAATAGTACTTGATTATAATTTCCATCACTATTTTTTTTATATTCTTAAGGGATGAAACATATCATACTGAATGGTATTGTTTTTCATTTCTATTTACTTCTTTCCATTAATTCATTCAGAATTGAGTTGCTTCTTTTGATGTTCACTAAAATAATTCTTTATTTTTGTTTAGTGCTTTAAAATTCATATTTCTTTATAGTCAATTTAATTTTGTAAGTAAAAAACTAAAAAATATAATTTAATTCAAGTCAAATTTATCAATAAAGGATTAATTTATTTTAATGATTGGTTACTCAATTATATTTTCCAAAAATTAAGGAATACATTTTCATCCCAATAATTAAAATTCCCTTTTATAATCAGTCTCTCATTTTTTTCCATTTTTTTGATATTTTTCCTCTATAATTTAACATTTAACCTATTTCGTCATTCAATCACCACTTATTGGTTTAGGGAAAAATAATATTCAACACAATTAGGTTTTATTCCCTGTAATTTGTTGTTTTTATTATTTGAGTTTTATTTCTTTTTCTTCAAAAACATCTTCCTTCTATAATGTGAGACACCCTGATCAACACTATATAGAGTTAGTTAGAAGTAAATATTTTTTTTTGTGAATCTAATGAAAATTATAATATAGACACCAAATATAACATTATTCCCAAGTGGTTTTAATACTTAGTTTAAGAAACATCGTTATAAAGGAGTATTGTATCCTAGGGAATATGAAATCCCACAAATTAAATCATATAATTTCATAAAAATTTATATGATTTAAAATAAAAAATCACCCTCGTGTGGGTTTAACAATTAAATTAAGACACACCATCATCATGGAATATTGTATACTATGTAATTTATAAACCCACACATAATTTCATCATATTTTCTACCATATCCCTCTAAAATAGACATCATAATTATCTTAAACATCACTAATAAAATTCACATAATTGACATCAACATCATATAAACTACACATATAAGAAATATCAATATAAACCACCATAGATAAATATAAATTATAACACAACAATAATAAAAAAATTAATTTTTAGTATGCTCTAACTTCAACATATCCCCCACAAGTTACCTCAAATACCCATGATAGAAAAACATTTGTATTATAATTTATCATCAATATATAATAACATAATATATATTACACCACCACTATCTCATATCAAAATATAAAATATACCTATGTTTATAATATCAATCATACACAACAGTAATCTTACAATATATAACTTATCCTTAGATGTAGTAAAAAATAATAATTTTATCCCATTACTTCCCTATATAATTAAAACACTCTTCTTATACTCTCATGAAAATCATTATTCAATGAGAATTTGATTCTATAAGATTATACAAAACATTTATCTTTATATTAATCCAATAGACCATGATTACTCAATTTCCATATTTTAAATATATACCCATAAATTAAATTTTTATATCAATAAATATATATAAACACATGAATTTTAATAATCCCACATAAACCAAATAAAATTATTTTTTAAAACATGAATAAAAGAAAAGATAGAATCTCCAACCTCAATTCCTTAAGAGGTAATCATGTCATCAAAATACAAATTTTAGGAGATGGATTTATAAACATGTGTAGTTGAAATAAAAGAAAGGATCCTCTAATGACTAAAATAAAATATTCTAAATAATATTTTAATATCCTTTAAGCATAGATATTATTTTCTCAAATATATATTTTTATATTGAAAAACTGAGATAATGGTGAAACAGATCTAGATATTATGTCTTCAATCTGATATTGATATGAACATATAAAAAATTGATTCATAAATCCTTCAAAGGGGGCACCCAAAATCATCACAAAGAAACCTAAAAATTCAAATGAGTTTATTAAGGTTTATTAGAGGTTAATAATTATGGGTTTTAGAACCTTCAGAATTATACCGTGTAGGATAAATTTATCAACACAATTTGTTGAATCTTTTATAAACAATTTAAGAAACCATTTGGAACCCTCTTGTCTATTTTCCATATTTTATCCATTTAAAAAACCATGAAACAAATCATTCCTCTAGATAAAACATTCCCCCAATATTATAAACAATCAATAATCTCATAAAACGCAAATCCTATGTTAAGCAACACATTGCAGATCTAATGATAGATTCAGAATTCACTTTTTGAGATCATGAAACTATTATTTTATACATTAAATTCCCATGATCCATGATGTTAGAGAATATTTTTTATTTTATTGATTGTTTATATTTTGAATGTTAATATTCTTCTCTATGTTTTATCAAATATTATTTTCTATTATGTTTTAATTTTTTTAAATGTATGTTAATTCATTGTTTAAATTTTTTGGTTATTTATTATTATTAATACTTTTTAATTATATATTATTATTAATATTTATTATTGAATTTTTTGTTTTTTGTTTTTTAAAATATATTAAAAAAATTATACTATTTAGTTTTTTTATGTATTTATAGTAATGAGATAGGCCTATTCTGTTGCTGGAAAGCCAAATGCTACTGCATGAGTTAATCTATTTCTAGTCGCTTTAATTTCGAAGTTATCAGATGTATTATTCATTCTAATGCATCGATGGTGTTATTTTTCTTAGTAATAGTATGAGTTAAAAACCCTTCCATATACATATTTCACATCTACCACATGAATAACTATCAAATTTTTTTATAAATCCATAAAACCACTCGAATGGAGTTTTAAGCTACTAAAAAACCATAATAGAGTTTTACCTAATATATTGTGACCCAACATGATGTTTTTCAGTAATTTTAACAAGGTATTTCTTACCACATTTTTTAATATGTCATCAAACTCAACACCATCTCACCAACCACAAATGGTTGAAGTATTATGGCACAAAAAGTGTCATCATACATTATCTCTTGTATCTCAAACATGATAATTTAAATATTGGTGTTTGAGGCTAGAGAATATGATTATCTTTTCTAATCTCATGTTTTTATATATAACCCTTTCTTTTACCCATATTACTAAATTATTCTAATCTATATATCATATAAACCTAATAGAAATATTGAGAGGCCTAGTGTCTTTGGAAGGCTTGGTTCGTAATACATTAAAATGAAACGAAAATAAAAAAAATATTTTAATCTATACAATGAGATCTCAAATATCATTGAGCTCCCATAATTTCATTTCATAACCTTAGTAATACATAAATACTGTGATTTATAAACCCAATAAAGTTATGTTCCTGATAAAAAATCATAACACATTGGTCAAAATGCATAACATGATATTATAAAAATACAAGGTTCAAGATTGATCATATGGGATCATGACATAAATAACATATAGTAATATGATCATGGAAATAAAAGAATGCAGGAACAATGTAAAACATTACATAAGAATAAGTCAAGTATATTAACCAAGACAAAATCACATGATGAATAAGGTCCCATCATCTATTTGGTTCACTGATTATTAACATACATATAATATAATGAGATATATTCATTACCAAATTTATTGGAGTGCTATATCGGATCACCCAATATAATATGTATAATTTTAAGTGCATAAAATTAGGAAATCAAACATATAGAATAAGAATAATGATTACCCATGGAAAATATTTGTTGCGTAATCATGTCTTATAGCATAACTACAAGGAATATCATGACAGATTCTAGGAAAGAAGGATTAAATAATTTTTGGATGTTAATAGGTGAAAAATAAGAATAGAATAAGAAAAATTATTCCCAATTGAAGTGGATATGTGAAAATGTTAGGATAAATATGTTTTAGAATTGTAATTATTAATGGGGGTTTTAGGGAAAAGGATAAAAGGGCATTAAAGAGGTAAAATAACATATTAATTTTTAGAAAACAAGAAATAAACTACAGAATTATTCCATAATATAAGGATAAATTTAAGATACCAGATATTCCTTGAAACATCTAATGGAGTGATACTTGAAATTTGGTATGATTCCAAGAAGATCCCTTTAATATAATTCTTATCTAATTAAATTGATAAGAGAACTTATAAAACATAAATATCTCTAATAATTAATACTAAGATTAATCTAACTATATATGCATTAAAATATTTTAAATGACTCTTTTATTTGTTATATCTTTGAATATTTTAAATTATATATTCAGTCTATGATGTGTATTTCTAGGCCCCATGAATGTTTATGGAGGCTTATGTATTGGTGTTAGAGTTTTTCTATCAAAATAAGGCATCACCAATCTTAGTGAAATCCATGGTGGCTAGGGAGAACCTCGGTGTAAAATGAGTATGTGGAAAAAGCATTTCCATTCCATGGCCTAGTCATGGAACTTATAAAAGTTTGTTATTGTCCATAGCTTGGGAAACCTATCCATAACCAATTTAGAGGTTATGGTAAGGGGGAATGGATTTTTTATTTCTAAACTCCAATTATGGTATTACATTTTGGGATGTGTTTGAGATCCATAATGGACAAGGTTACATCATGTTATGGGATCTGATGATGGTATTCCCATATTTGATGCATATGTTTTGTATAATGGTCTTCCAAGGAGTTATGAATCATTAATTTTTACACATAGGACATGATTGAATGGTTTTATTACTCCTTTAATGCATCATTTACATATAATTATAGATGTTAAATACTTTACGATAATTTATTCCTCCAATTGTGGCAATTTTAAGATGAATGATCCACTTCAAAAAAATTTAGTTTAGAGAAATTCCAATCCTCCCAATTGTCTATGAAGGATATTCATTAATTCTTGTTGGAAGTTCAATCCTCATGTGATAAAGATTCGTTGATGGTGATCGAAAATATATGGAGTATAGGATTCATGGAATCAATAGTGAGTTCATTATGTTCAAATTTCTAGTGCTTACGGACATATTCTTCTCCAATGGAATATCCAAAAATAAGGTAATACCTCTATGCTATTGGTTATTCTTCCTACTTATCATAGTTTTAAAATCAACTTCAGTCAAATCCTACCTTTGAATCCATGTTCAAAAAAGTTGAGTCATTGTTTTCTAGTATGGTAACTGTGGTATATTAACTAGTCTTTTCTATTTATCAACCCCATTCGGATTTCTTTGATGTTCTCCAAATGACCATAAACCTCATTGGATACCAAACATTGTGTTTCATACCTTTTATCTATTTTATCTTTATTTTTCATCAGTTTTTGATTTAATAGTGTTTAAACTATGTCAATAAACCCATTCCATAGTTCATTTTTATTTATCATTTTTCTGATTTTTTAGACAGGTTTTTTGTCGAGATTAGAGACATGACATAGGGATTATAGTGGAAATATCAATATGATGGTTGTATAGAAGATGGTGGATTTAAGAGCTAGTTTGTGTGGGGTTTCATTTTCAGTTGTGTGATAAATATTACTCATACATGGTCCTCATTATCCATGGAAATTTTGAGTGATTCCCATAGTATTTGTAGAGAAGATAAAGGCATTACTGGTTACACATTGTGTAACTAGAGTTTCTAAGAACCTCCAAGAAAATGTTTTGTAGTTTAATTTGAACACATCGTTTGAACACCCTCCCCCCTTATGATGTCTAGTCTTTAGTCTGAAGAAATATTAATCTCATACACTTTTTCATCATTTTGTGTCAAACCTATGATGGGTTCAATATTGCATGGGAATGTTTTCTTGAATCATTTTGTCAAAGTGTTTTTTTATTATGTCCATTACTAAGAGTATACAAATTCATACCATCCCAAGTAGAGGGTGATTGATCCCCTCTATAGGATAGTGCAAGATAGAGTTATATATCCTTATGTGCATCTTGGGGTGTGATCCACTGTATTTTTTCCCTATGTTGGTTCAGGTATCTCAAGACCTTAATACAAGGAGATTGATCTCATACCTAGTGGGTTATACTGGTTAGAGTAACGTATCCCCAATAGGCTCTGGGTTTGATCCCCTATCAATTTAAATTTTTCTTCTGAGTTCCTTCAATGTTTTTTAGACTAGTAGAGTTAGTTACCTCAGACAAGAATTACCTTGGAGCATCATGAAGCATCCCTTTATGGTAAGTTGGTAATAACACACTGGAAACATGAATACTTCCCCTAAACATATATATTTATCCTCTTATTTTCCATTACTTTTTTGTTTTTGGTCCCACTCCCTCATTTATACTTTGTGTTTTTTTTGTTTATCAACAAGGTATGTTTATTTTCACCCATGCATGGGATTTTCCTACACATTTCATGTATTGTTCCGAAGAAAACCTTTTGATGGAGTCCATGGTGGACATAGATTTGGTGGAGCTTTGTTAGACTAGTTGGACCATTAATGTTTCATGTAATTTCATCTTCATTGCATTACACTTTTTTAGTAGGTTGGTCTCTTTTTACAATATTTTAGGGATTTTATTTTACCATTTTAATATTTTAACACACTTTGGAATAATCTATTGCGGGATTAGTTTTCATTCATTTAAATTATATTAGTTATATTTTCTAGGTTATAATAGAGCATGGAGTTGTTTGTGTGTATATATGTAGCTTAGGATAAGTCCTCATGTGTTTATGTTATAAATATTCACTGCAATTCATTATCCCCTATCATATTATAGGTGGAATTGTGGTGTCACTCTCTATTTACCAATAGTCAAGTGTCCCCTAGTGGTTCAGGTCATTATAGAGTTTTATTCATCCTTAAGATTTCTTTGGACTACAGTTTTGAGATATTATAGTCATAAAAATTTGTTTGGAAAATATGGGAAAAGAGCTAATGTGTCTTGAGTTCGATTAGTGATCCTGAGAACCTCAGTGATAATATGGATACCAAGGTATCCATTCCCCAGAACTGCAATAACCTTCCTTCTAACTTGGTACATGTTGACACTAGTTATAGGGAACACATTGATACATTATTAAAATATGAACGAGTTATGGTTTCCATGTACTTATTTAGTTAGATTCATAATTATTCTCTTCAAACCATAGCGAATATTGACTATTTTGGGATGAATCCATGAAAACAGCTAACTTGGATTCCGTAGAGGGGGCATGATTATGATCCATGTAGAGATTAGGCATCATTCCATGGACATGTGCTTGAGGTAGTTCATCCTATAGGATTTCTGATATTACTTTCACCCATAGATCATATAATCGTTCTAGAAAAAGGAATATATTCACACACTATCTTAGAATAATTCATGAGTTTTATAATTAAATACCACATTAATTTTATGATAAACCAGACATGCAGGAAGATGAGGATTGGATTGAGGTAGTATAGTTTGTCTTTTTTCCTTTTGATGAACCCTGCCAATAAAATGGTGGTCCGAGAAGTGAGGATTCACAATTTCTCAGTGAGACTATAGTGCATCCTGGTAGTGCAGACTCTTGATGAGGAAACAATCCTATTAAAAGAGTTTTCATGCCTCATCCAAGAAGAGTAGTATCCATTAACATTGTAGGTGGTATATATTCAGGAGCTGTTGGAGCCCTAATAGTGATTCTTGTCAGTTGTAGTGGATATATCATGGTTCACAAACCAATTATGGTATTCCATTGACATGATTTATGATGGTTAATTGTGAATAATACAAATTTTATCATTATATTCATTGTGATATTCTAGATGGTGTGGTATCTAATTTCATCTCTTCTTAAGATATAGTGATATAAAAAACATAGTTGTGGAGATCATATTAGTTTAGAATATTCTAATTATTCATTATGAAAGTGGAAACCCTATAGAAGAGACATTAGCTAATGATAATCAATGATAGACATATGGTTCCAGATGTATGAGGTCCTTTTCGAGACAATCTAGGGATAGATGGACTGGTATTTTGGGTTCTCATGGAGATTATAGGCAACTGAGGGAGAGTTAATGCTACTCTTATGATGTATGAGGTCATATCACATGGTATTTTCTATCCTATCATTCTATAGACATGTATTTAGTCAATGATCCTCTAATGCATAGGCTATATAAGAGAGTTTCATAGGGTGGAAGACGCACAAGAGGTGCTGAGATTGGTGTATTATGTGGTTAAAATTATGACCAATTACCATGTCCACCACCATTAGGTGCAGCATGCTAGGCATAAGGTGATGCTGGATTGGGATGTGGACAGTTGTAGATGGTACAGACTTACATCCCAAATGATATGGGCATAATATAATGTACATTATATGTCGAATATACATTAGTTGAATCATTCATATACATATTAATGAGCAACTCTTTATATTATATATCTCTTGTTAAAAACAAGGAGATTCTAGTAGAACCATGGAATTAAAATTTATTCTTCATGACTCTTAAAATATGGGTTTAGCGATCACACCATTTTTTTATAAGTGTTAACTAAAACATGAATGAGAGAGTTTTGTATAGGATCTCTTGACAGTCATAATAATACCTTATAAATTCATTCATGGTATGTTCTAGTTTTTTTTTCTACACAAAAAATTCTTATTTTAGAATGAGGATGTGGGGTATATCTAGGTATATGGGATGATAATTTACTTTATTTTTGGGTAGGTAAACTAGACAGAGAGGAATGTGGTCATATGTTGAAGGATTCAGTGTATATCTCATTAGTAGGATAGTATAACACTTTGAGTAATGTATATTGTGATATTGTATTATCTTAGAGTGGTGGTTGAGTATGAGGAAGTAGTTTCTAAGGATATTCCAATCAGACCTCTCAATCTATAGGAAAAATTCAACATAGATATGTAACATGGGGATAGCTAGATATCTGCAATATTATATCATATGCCCCTATAGAGCTTTGATAGATAATGGTATAGTTAAAGGATCAATAGAGGAAGGCCTTCATTATTCCCAATGTGTCTTCCAATACATCCCTAATATTGTTTCCCAAGAAATAGGTTGAGATACCAAGGTAGTTCAAAGATTATCATCACCTGAATCAGCTGACTATCAATAATCAGTATCCACTTCTAATGATCAATAACCTCTAAAACTAGTTAAAATGGGTGAAGTAGTTTTTGAAGATAGAAATCTGGTATGTTTATCACAAGATTTGAGTTCGTTAGGATGACTTAACCACGACATCATTCGAGTGTCACAATGGTCACTATGAACAATAACTCCTGAGAATTTTTCTTATGGATCATGAACTAGATCATTCATATATTATGAGATCATTTCTCTGTGGGCCTTATAGATGAAGCCCTTATGTAAATAGTGTCATTAGAGATGCATCAAAAACATTTTATATGGTTCTAGATAAATTTTAATACAACCAATTTAACGGGATGATCTCAAAGTATCATATCTATATATGAGATATCCTATTATGTGGACATGATATCTCACAAGAGGGAGTGGTTTTGGACCTGGATAAGACATAGTTTGTGTTACCGTTGGATTCACCTAGGAACTTGAATCATGTGTGGAAGTTTTTTTGGTTTTTAGGAATTAATCATACATCCATGCCCAATTTCTCTAGTGTCTCAAAAACTCAATATTCCATCACCAAAAATTGGTATCATTTCTTACGGTTATAGAAGATTCAATATTATTTTCAGTAGATACTATAATGTTTAACGATCACCCTCCATATTGTGACTTCAAGAGGAGCGAGATGAGTTCATAGTGTTATTTGATACCTATGGAACTAGACTAGGATGTGTTTTTTAGTAGATGCAGTTCGTTGATTCATATGTGGACCAATGCTGAAACCATAAGTCAAAAATTACGTGACCTATATTCTAGAACTTGTAGCAGTTGATTTTTCTATGAAAATATGGATATACCATCTTATGGGTTAGAGGCTCATCATATATTCATACCATCATGGTCTCAGGTATATCTTAACTCAAAAAAATAAATTGAAGTATATTTAGTGACTAGAGTTCCTACATGACTATGAATTTGGGATAATACACACTCTAGGTAAAAGGATCATTGTGGAGGATAAACTTAGTAAAAAATCCCATTTGTGATTGCTCAAAGAGGAAACTGAATAGTTGACCTCATAGAAGATATCCCTAAAGGATGAAGACATAGTATATAACCTGTGATTGACGGTTGTGACCCAATATATCAATCAATCTATGAGGTAGTTACCAATCAATGATATTGATTGTGAGAGAATGATCATATATTCACAGGAAAATATCATAGTCAAATTTTTGAAGGTGGATATATTTCATTCTTTTACAAGTATATAATATTGACGCAGACATATTTTGGGAGGAGTTGATATGTTATTTTCATATATCTCCATTAATGGTACATCATGAGGTGGATAAGATGTACTAGGGGCTTTGGAATCAATTCTCATGGATAGGGATGAAAAGGATCATTGCTAATCTTATCTCTCAATACATCACTTTCTATCAGGTGAATGTCAAGCATCATGTATTAATGGGTTTTCCTAGACATGAGGAATTTAAAAATTTGAAGTGGGATTTTATCTCAATGGATTTTTTATATAAAATACAAGACAATCATATATCATGAAGCTATTCGGGTGATCATAAACTATCGCACCAAGACATCACACATCTTATCTATCTAAGAGAATATTTCTGTGGATTTTTTGTGATGTTTGTATGTGAAGGAGATGTCACGTCTTCATGGAGTAACCATTTTGACTATTTTAAACATTGATGATTGTTTAACTCTATGATTATATAGAGAAGAATATGAAAACATTGTGAACCTATTGTCTATGAACAATCAATTCCACCCCCAAACTGATAACCAAACTGAGAAGAAAACTCTAGTCCGATAGGTAATAATTCATGCTTATGTGTTATACTCTAGGTGTAGCTAGTAGGATTATCAAACCTTGGCCGAGTTTGAGTACAATAATTTCTAAAATTCATCCATTTTAATGTTACTATTTGAGGCATTGAACAGTGGACCCTTCATGTCACTATTTTGATGGAAATATTCATAGGAGTCACACTTGTGGGATCAATGTTGGTGAAATTAGTGATAAAGAAGGTATAGATCATCCCTGGTTGGATGAGGACTTTCTAGAGATTTCAAATGTCCTTTGATGACCAATGAAAAGGGATTTGGATTTTGAAAAGGGATACTATGTGTTCTTGAAGGTCTTATTGTAGTGATGACTTTAGATATTTAGAAAAATTTTAAAACTCTCTCTAGGATTCATTGACCCTTTCACAATAATATATAGGTTTGGTGTGGTTGAATAAATTTTTCCTTAGTACCACTAATATTGTCAGTGAATGATGTCTTCGACATGTAATTTCTAAGGATATAGGTGGATGATCCATCACAAGTTATTGAGTTGGGTGGGATGTACATTGAGGATGGTGTTACCTTATCAGAGTATATGATGACATTTGAGGATCATTTGGATAATAACATTCATGGGATAAAAATTCCCTTGGTGTGATTCATTTGAATTCACATGAACCTATAAGAAATATCATGGGTGAGGTAGATCTAGAGGAGATCACAGATACTTGACCTATTAGTAGGTTTTTTTATTATTGGGATGATAATCCCAATGTTGGGGAGAATGTGATGATTCCATTTTTCTATTATACATTGAAATATTTTCAATTATAAATATTCAGTGTAAGGAGTATATTAAATGTGGTTTCATGGGACCCATGAAACTAGTTGGTTTTATAATATTTGGTTTTATATTTGTTTGATCCTAAATGGGAAAAATTGTTGTCTAGTGTAATCCACAGTGTCCTTGGTGTGCGTTAGTGAAGAAATGGAATGGGGGAAAATATCATGGCTAATTTGTGGCCATGTTGTGGAGCACAGAGGAATATGTTATCATCTATATCCTAGACATCCTCACCATGTCCATTTTTGAGGATATGGGGATGGAAAAACATCCAAGTTATTTCAACAATACAATGGTGGTGGTCCTTTTTCATAGTGTACAATAACTACCAAGGCCATTGATTTAATGTAGTGTATTCTGGGGTGAAATTAATCCATCACTTCTGTATATATTTCATTCTTTGTACTTCTAGGGGTTACATTTATTTAAAGTAAACTTGTGTGTCTCAATTTTAGGGTTCTAATGGGCCATTAATTAATCATTTACTCCCATTAATAAAACATTACACCATTCCCCTTGATCAATACATTGATCTTTGTTGATTTCCATATGATTAAGAAATGTTATATGAACTCAAGTGGGATAGATATCCCTCTACCCCATTGATTCTAGTGGAGATTCATTTATTATTCCTAGATGCTCGAAGCAAATGTGATAGAGGTTTATTCCTAGTAATTGATGATGGATGGATTTGAGGATTCTTCAAGCTAGTAGAAATCAAAACACATTATTCTTGTCTAATTCCTAGAGAAAATTTATTTCTCTTGTGGGGGATTAAAAAACAATGTAGATAAACTTTTTTATTAGGTTTTCTTCTCCCACTCATAGTTTTATAATGAAAACATATCAACTCCTTTGATTGAATCCATTTTCAAACAAGATAATGAGTTTTTAACTAATTTTATAATTATGGTTTATTAATTTGTATTTCTATTTATAACACATTATGATTCCATATAAGTTAAGAAAATAAACATCACCCTTGTTAGATACTCTCCCTTTTGTTTCTTACTTTTCACTCATCATTCACAATCCATCACTAGTGCATAATTGGTTGATGACTCAAATATGTCCTAAAACTTGTTATGTGGTGAGTTTATGTTATGATTTTAAAGATATTTTAAGTTGTTTTTGGGAAAATATTGGAGATAAGACAACAAAATGAAGATAATAAAGGAAATTTTATGGGGATTTGATTAATGGTGGGATAATTTACACCTCTCGCCGCCACTATTTTATCCTTACACATTTTATCAGACCTATATTTTTCATCTATATACGGGTGACTCATATGTTTTTTGTCCAGAAAAGTTGTAGAATTTAGTTTTCTTCATATACTATTACCTTTTATTCCAAAAAATCAAGAAAAACTTTGTCCTAGTCATGATTGATAATGGTTTTAATATATCTTATGATGGTGTTGGAGGGATGAACCCAATAGTCTCAAGGATCTTTCTATGCTAGGGTATGTTTCTTTCATATATTTTTGGTTTCTTTTCTTCTTCAGCTTCTCTAGTAGTTCTTCTAGGATATAATACTTCCAATTATGGATAAGTTTTTATTCATTTTTATAGTGTGGTCGAGAAGGATATCGTTGTGGTACATTATTCAGTTTTACTATGGTGGGTTGTTCAATTGTCCTTTCTAAGGGTGATGACTCTAAAAATTCCTTTATACTAAAAACAATGAAGATGATTTGGATTTTTGTGAGAGATATAGATTTTACCAATGATGTATATGGTTTTTTTCAGTTCCATTCAAGGTTAAATGATAATAGAGAGTTATAGTGTTTCTTCTATGATTTTGTTTTATATATAGTGGAATGATATGTTTTTTATTTAGGCTTTTCAGGTGGTTTATATGTGTTGGTTCATTTCTCAATGATATTGTGCAAGTGGTTTTTCTATGACCATTCTAGTTATTCTCAATAAGGGGTCATCGTATGGTTCAATCAATGAATAATTGATGGTCTTATTTTCAGTAGATTCTCTGGTAGGTTATCACCAATGAAGTCAAGACAATGATGGTCGGTGAGAGGATATTTCAGCTCGATGACAGGTGATGGAAATGGCATTAATGATTAGAGTAAATGTAGGTGAGAAGACAATGATGATGATGAAATGTTGATGTTAGTGACTACACAGATGACATAGGTGGATCAACTTATCATCCTAAATGCATGGTCTCTCATCCATATCATGTGATTTTTTGGGTGTGTCGTAGACACAATTATTCTTGTGTCAAATGCTCTGCTTTGTTTAATGCTTCTGATTTTGGATTTTTAATATGTGTACCTAAATTATAAACATGTTTTCCTTAATAAAAGGTGTTATCTAGTCATAGTGTGGGTTCACACTCTTCTCTTTAATGTGGATCTTTTGAAAATAATAATATATATATATATATTTGTGGAGGAGTAAGTACCATAAAAATTCTCTTTTTATTCATATCATGTGACTACAAGGTTGGCTTCAGTTTAGAATGCTTATATTCACTTATACCGTTATAGGGAGTGTTCATTTCTCATTTTCATTCCTATGAGGGTAAAAACTCATATCATACTATGTATAGGATGATAAATCCCCTTAATGAGAAGGATCTAGATAGAGTTAGGTATCCTTTAATTTTTCCAAGGGGGAGATCATCTATCTCTTTTTCCCAAGAATGGGTCAGGTATCTTATGACTGAAATCAAATTATTTTTACACCCTTCATAATGGGTTATTCTGGTTAAGGTTAGGAATCCCCCATATTCCATGGGCATGATCCCATATCTATGTATCTCTTTATTTTGTGAATATTTAATGTTTCAAAGACCAATGGAGCGGGTTCTATCAGACAAGAATTTCCTTGTAGCTTCATGTAAAATCCCATGGTTGGTAGGAAGGATGGATCTCACTTGAAACAAATATTCATTCCCTGATCTTGTATGGATTTTATCTTCCTTTTCCTTATTATTATTATTTTGAGATAAATTCCTCAATGAATCTTTGTGTTTAGTTTTTTTTGGACTGTTTAAACAGGTTTTTTTACATTCACACATACACGGGCTCTTCCCATATGTGTCATGTATTATAAAGATGAAATACATTTCAATGAATTCCTAGGTGATCCCGAAGTGGATTTTCCCTAGTTAATATTTATAGACTATATATTTTTCTTGGTGTTTCATCTTGATTTTATCCCACTATTGAATAAAAATTGATAATCCTTTTCATAATTGGTTCAATTTTATTTTTCCCTCTTACTTTTTTCATACTATTTTGAACAGACTGAAATGGGATTAGTGGTACATGTATTTATAGTATCCTTTTTCATTTTTTTCTGTAATATAATATTGTGTGTATTTTTGGTTGTGTGTGTGTACATTTACTTAATGATAAGTCCTCCCATGTGTGTGATATGCCACCATAGAATTGGTTTCCAGCCCATTGAATATTAGATGAGTGATTAGGGTGTCACTCTCAGATTACTATTGAGTATGTGGGCCCCAATGGATTAGTTCATGACAAATTTATACAAAATATATAAATATTAAATAATAATAATAATACATTTAAATAGTGGGTAAAATATAGGTAAATAGTAACCAAAATAAAATAGGGTGGTTCATAGAGATCACATAACTTAGGTAACAAATTTATTCTACACATGCACTTAACGTCATGTATAATAAAATTAAATTCAAAAATTACCTAATTAAAAAAATCATGTATATTTATTCACTATAATTATATTTAGTTCATTTACAACAATTGAAATGGGATGTGATGATTAATTTTATTTTTTCCAGTGCGTTTTTATAAAGGTTCCAAGCTCAAATAACTTGAGGATAATTTTTGATGTTCATATAAATACAACATATTTAATTGAATATTAATTAAATAATATTTTATATTATAGTTATATTTATTTTCATTTTTTAAAAATAAATATTTAATTACCAATATTTTATTTAATTTCTATAGTGTTATTAATGAGTGCTGTTATTATTGTCAATCAAGCATATCAAAATTTTCATATTATAGTTTACTTTTTTTTTATTTTTAACCGATTGTGATATATTCAACTCTTATAGACACATTTATTTACTAAATTTCATTTTAAAATTATTATAATAAAATTAATTTGTTTCTATCATGTGGTGAATCTACTATATATAATAATACATTATTAAATATGTCATGTTTATATAAGAACTAAAAGTCCAATGATAAATTTCTAGGTCCTCGTAGTTTTAGAAGGAAGATTCATATAGTGCCTGATGCACATGAACTAAAAACACATAAAATCATGAGCTCTTAAAATATAATGTGAATATTAGTGTTATTATATTCATTGAATCTTCACATATAATCCACACCCATGAAGAAACAGAAATAGTGAAGCGGAAAATGAATAAATATTGATCGACTACATCATGCACTACACAGAATCATACATCACGTCATATGATATATCATTCAACCATTAAATGTGATTCATCCATACAATTTAATGACATATATATATATTTTATGTGTTTTTTATTTGGAATTCAATCAAACTTCATATATTCCTTCATAAGGTAAATGGAACTCAACTTTCCCACATGGTAATTATATCTACTGTATGAAAGCACTTTGACAACATGTTCAGTGCATCAAATAAATGATATATGGATCAACTACACCATATACCAACCAAAAACCCATTATTATGGAATGGAAATTTAAGTGACCACACTAGTTGAAACATAATGGTTTGTAAAATAATTTATATATTTTGCAAGATATTGATAATTTCAGCATGCTTTGTTTTATGATATTCTTTATATTTCCATTGAATTCAATATTATTTAATTTTTTTAAAAAAATCAGTATTTCATAAACTCAATTTAATTATATATAAACCATTAGTATATGTTTTTATATAATATTAATATTTAAATAATGAATAAATATAGTTATGTTTCAAAAAAACTGACAACATATATTTTATTTCAAATATTTGTATTCATTTATTTTCATTTGATTTATTTATTTTATTTTTTTATAAATTTTAAATTTAGTGAAAAAAATATTAAATTATTTATAATATTTAAATATGTTTTACAATGTCTCGGATATTTATATATTTGTATACATTTGGAATGTGTTTTTAAAAATTCATTTTTGTGTTTTATAAAAATAGACTATGTGATATATATGGGATTTCATTGAATTGTTTTTGTGGAGTTATATGTTTTGTTTAATGATAATTTCAAACATCTTTTATTTTTTATTTAATTTTATATTTCAAATTATTTTTTATGATAATTATAGAATTATTTTTTTACTCTCTTTAATAATTATAAAGATTAAATTTTATTTTTTTTATTGAGGTGATGATTGAATGTTTGTGTTTTAAATTTATTATTTGAAGGGCGTGAAGTTACACTAAAATAAAAAACACCAGTCACAATATATAACACTAAATTTCTGTAATGAATTCCTTTAAAATGAACTACCCACATCAAACTGTCAAATTCTTGTACGATTCGATAATCTAACTCAAAAAAAATTTCATCTTATAGATGACATATTAAAGAACATAATATTCTATGACTACTACTAATTCATTTTTTATATGTTTTGATTAATAATCCCTATCCCAATTCATGTGATTCATCAGTCATCTATTACATTATATACTTTCTTTGGTTTGAGTATGATCTAATTATTTTTAGCCATCTCACCTAGACTCTCACATTGATATATTCTCTTAAAATAAAAATAATCCCCTCTCTAATTAAGTTGTGACTATTATATTATAATGTGAATTATGCTTGAGTGGTGAATAATGTTGTCTAAATTCAGTATTGTAAGGGTTGTGACTCCCCACACAAATGCTTGTGTGTTTAGTTGTGACTCCTATTGACATGGAAGAATATTAATGGGTTATGATTCCCAAACAGTAAAAGGATTTTAGGGAGTTCACATATATAAAAGAGTATATAGGTGTAATATTAGTGTAGGTCCACCTTGGAGATAAATATTATAAAGATTCTGATTTCTATTCATTACATTCCCAATGCTTTTTATCACCTAATAATTTTCACTAGTAATTAATTTTGATAATTTATTCATATCCGTAAATTTAAATAATCTGGTCTTTTCGCCCCCTCTAGACCATACTTAATTGACATATGGGACATAATAATTGGTATCCAAGCATTTCCTTATGAAGATAAATTATTTAGCTACTTTTATGAATTCTATATCATTTGGTATCAGGACCAGTTCATCTTGGATATAGGATCTAATTTTTATATTTTATTATGATAGCTTTATTATCTAATACCTCTTGGTATAAATAAAAAACATCACTATAAGATTGTAGGAATAGATATAAATTATTCATTTATTCATTATAATCCACTACACTTTGAGGGATGTTATTATGATCACTATAAATTCAATATATTTATATATATAAAGAATCTAATCATAGAACACTTGTCGACTATTGTAAATCCATACAAACTACCAAAATAAAACCTATATAATATTAGTGTTAATTATGTTTTTAATTATGTTTTCAATTAAAAAATAATAAATATTTTATATTGTTCTATTAATGGAATTTTTTTAGTCATGTGTCTCCTTATAAGGTTGATGATTAAATTTGGTTGATTTTTCAAGTTACACATCATGAATCTAATAAGATAGTTAAAACCAAAAATAGAACATTCTTTTAGCGGACTAACAATATTCAATATTGTGTGAATATGAAACCTTAAACCAAATGTTAAATTTATTCATAATAATTTTAGATGGAATAAATTCCCATGGAGAAACTTTGGAGAACATTGTGCTTATTGAAAATTATATAATAGTTCTATCCCCAATTTGTTAAGAATAAATTTTTTTGATTGACTGGAGTAATAATTTTCAAAAACATATATTTCATTAACTCATTATAATACTTATTCAGTATGAAAATGAGTCAAAGAACACTACAATAGAAGAATATTGGTAGAATAAAGGAATTTATTTCAAATCACATATAAATATTTCTTCTAAATATTATGATTCTGAGTAACTGGAAAGTGAATAATTAGAAACATTGAATATATGTTAAGATATTTTTAATCTAATGAAGAAAAAGGGAATTATCAATAAAATACCTAGATATAATTAGAAAGAAAACTATAATGGAAATTATAGTACTCAAGTAAGTATGATAATGTTTCATTACTAGCCTACAATGAATGTATGAAAAAGGAATTCATTAAATCTGATTTTCCAAAATTAAAAAATTAATTTAAGGATAATAAATAAATAAAATATTTCATAATATGATATTGGATGGGGTATCATAGAAGAATAAGAATATAATAATGAATCTATAATGGGAAAAGATTCTAAAAACATATGTTAGAGAGAGACAGATATAAATGAGTTTATTAATGATTAATATTATACTTTTTAATGATTTTGATAATAAATGTTATATATTTTAGGATATCTATGATGAAAATGAAGAAAAATTAGGGTTTCAAAATTTTTTATTTAATATAAATAAGATAATAGTAATTTTATCAACAAAATTAAGCTAAATAGTAAATAAAATGAGAATTTAACAAATTTAGTTACTTGATGAAATGAATCTCAATCTAGTTAATTTGACATTTTACAAAAAAAATATTAAATTAAAGAAGAAAATGAAAATTTAGAAAAACCTAAGGCATGTTCAAAAAAAATGTTTTAGGATTATTTTTCATATATTAAAATAGATAATTATAATATCAAAAGGGAATTTTTTTTGTTTTGAAATAAAATTTGTGTTCATATATTCTTGTTAAAGGAAAAATATTATTATTATTTTCATGATAAATCAATAGAAAATAAAACTTGTTCTGATTATAATCCTCATATTCATATAATGTTGGAACCGTCTTTTATTAAAAGTTATAAAGGGATTGTTTCTTTAGTTACATACTTTAAAGGTTTCATTAAAAGAAACAATGATAATGAAAGTTATCTAGAATTACATACTCTCTTAAATATATGAATACAATTATTTCAATGAAGTTATATTTCATATTACCAATAGTTACATGTTTTAATTTTTATGGGTACCAAATAATTCTTATATTAACCCAATTTTACCTAATATCGAATTCCAACATAGTCCTCTACTTACATAATAATTTAGGGTTACATGTCTTGTTATTGTAAAAAATATATAGTACATGAACAATGGATTCTCCAAAAATATGACTGTATATCCAAGAATTTATCTTAGAGTCAATGTGGTGGTGGATCCATGAGTTTCATTGATAAATTAAAAGTTATGTTCAAGGGATTTTGTAAGGTATATTTAATGTTTTTTAATTTAAAATATTTAAAATATTGAATCTTTGGAACATAAGTTAATTAATATTTCTAAAATATATGATATAAAAGGACTTTTAAATTTGAAGATAATAAATGTTTAGTTTTGAAATATGAATATTTTTTTCTTTTATGAAAATAAGAAAGAGAAGATTTATTTTATTGATATTTCTGATTTAACTAACAATAATACCATGTGACTAAATAATAAACAAATAAATTATATATTATGTAATTAGAGGTTGGAAAAGTGAACTTTTTGATGCTACAAAAACTATCAAAGAATATACATGTGTAGGGGCTACCTGATTTCAAAATTAGAAATAAATTCACTAGTAATTATTTCATAAAAGGTATCAAAAAGTGTAATTAGATATAAATATCTTAATATAGTTAGAACCTCTATAGAAATAGAGTATATTTATTTAGATTTATTTTTTTCTATTTATGATTCAATTTTTAGAGGTATGAAATAAGTTTCTGTGATAGTTATAAATATAGTATATTTAACTAAATTATTGGACTTAATATAGAAAATCCAATTAAATTTATTAAATCTAGAAAAATGATTTATTTGTTATATTTATGATTTTAATTTAAATAATAAAAGTAACATAGAGAGAATAATTTTAAAATTGATGATGTAATTTTTTGTTTATATTATTATAAAATTAAAGCTTTTAATTTTCATATTAAAGGTTTCATGGCTCTATAAAAATATAATCATGTTGTTTTTTTATATTTATTGAACAAGGATTAGGTTTTAGATGATTTTAATGATGAATTTAGTGAATTTAATTTTGGTGAAGAAAAACATCAATATAATAATGTCATTATTTACAAGGAATTTACTGTTTATCTTTTTTTTTTCAAGTAATTGAAAATTCTGAAAGGCCACTCTATAAATTAATTTATTGGCAATGTTGATTTTTTTTAATAATAGAAATTTGGTTTGAATGTTTTGTGTAATTTTTTTTAATATTTTGATATATAGAAATTATTAATTTAATATAAATAATGTTTTTAATTTTGTTAAATATCATATAGATAATCATATTATTGGAACTAAATGTATTTTTTGAAAGACAACGGATGTATATAGTCAAACTGTTAAGAATAAACCATGACATGTATCTCAATGTTATTTTTCAGAATAAGAGATATATTTTGATGAATCATTTGTGTCTATAGATATAATTGAATCTATTATAATTTTATTTTATTTTTTCACCATATAAATGAAAACAATTATATAAAATGGATGTTAATAATGTGTTTTAAATGGTTTTATTTATGAATAAGTTTATATTTCTCAAACTCCAAGTTTTTAAAAGGTTAAATTTCCAAATTATTTATTCAATTATCAAATTATGTATATTGTCTTATGAATTTGACTTATTCTTGGAATAATAAAATTACATTTTTGGTGAAATAATTTTTCAAAATGAAAAGTATATTCTAATTTTGATTGTTTTATGGACTTAATTTGATAATTTACTAATAAAAATTTATATTGATGACATTATTTTGGGATCTACTAGTGAATTTATATTTAAAGTGTTTTATAATTTTTTTGAAATTAAATATGATATGATTTTAATGGGAACATAAATTATTTGCAGTCCATAAAATATATCAAATATATGATTCTATATTTATTAGTCTATCTCTATATGATGAACCAATAGTAAAGTATTTTATATTTGATTCTAATAAATAATTTAAAACATGTATGAGTTATAATTTTAAATAACATTTTGAATTTTTTTTAAAATTTATAGATTATCAAATGTTTATTGGAATGATATGATTTTTTTGTATTTCACTACTTCTAGACCTAATATTATGTTTTGGTTAAATCTATGTTCATGATTTCAATATGATCTTATAGAATCTAAATAAATATATTCTATTAGAATTATTATATATGTTAAATTAACTACAAATTTTGGATTTATATATTCTAGATATAATTGTTCTCATTTGATTATTTATTCTAATTCTAATTTTTTAGGATATAGACTTGATAGAAAAAGTACCTTTGGAATGTGTCATTTTCACAGTAATGTATTTGTTTGTTGGAGTTAATGGAAAAAATTATTTTTCTTTATCTACTATAAAAAGTTAATATATCTAATATATATAATGTTATTCACAATAATTATTAATTAAATTTAATTTGTCAGAATATGTTTCTTTTTTTAAAAAATTCATATTTAATTTGATAATTCTTTTGCGGTTTCGATTTCAAAAACCCTATTATTGAATCCCAAAAAAATCATATTAACATTAAATTTTATTTTTTTAGATATTATATATACTAATAATATATTATTCTGGAATATATTCAAGAAATATTAAATTTTCTATTAATTTTAACAAAACATTGTATTTTATACAGTTTGAGAAAATAAAATTTTCACTCGATATGATGGAGATTTAGTTTTTGTCTTATTTTAATCTTCTTTATATGTTTAATTTAATATGAATTTTTTAGGGGTGGATTTTGTGTTAAAAATTATTTTTTAATAACAAAACAACTATAATTTTAATTATATAAAAATTACTTTTTGAAAAATTTAAAAATTGGTTAAAATTTTATAAATTTTTTTTTATGTTTTTGAATTTATAAAATTTGAGAGTTTGATAGAACATAGTGCTTGATTCATTGGTTTTCTAAGCGTGAATATTAAAATTCCTCAAAATATTTTATAAATTATTATATCCTATTGATTATAAATTTTTTTAAATGAATAATTATTCCATGTTTATTTTGTAATGGTATTTTTTCATTTATTATATATAATTCAATATTATTCTTATAACTTAAGAATTTGTTATTTTATAAATCTCTTATTATTGTTTATACTATTTAGGTTTTAATTCTATGTTGACTGTGTTAGGAATGAATTACAAGTATGCATGTAATACTTGAACCTACTACATGTGTTAATATAGAATTCATCATAGGAAATGTGAGGCTATTATATGTAGTATTCATACACATGCATCAACCACAATTATTTTAACAAACACATGAGTTTTCTGAACATATCATGATCTTGATTCATGTTAATTTAATAGAGAACCCCTTACCTTACAAATGAGTCCATCTAAACAACCAAATTGAGTTTTTGGCTTCCAAGCCACTTGAATATAGAAGGATCTAGGATTTTTTGACCTACAATGACTCTTTAAACTAGATTCATATCACATATCTAACAACATATGTTAAAATTGAACTAACGACAATACCATACCAATGATTGAAATGCATGCATTATTCATTGTAACCCATGAAGTGTTGACCCACATTACCTCATGCAACTCAAACTAGATATTTAAAATATGGGCATTGAAGGTTGTAGAAAATTATAAACAATTATCATGTAATATTTTAGATTGAAAACATATAATGTGTTTAATATAGTTTCACTAAAAATCCTATAAAGTTATTAACGCTTCAACTGACCTGGGAAGATCAATACACCTGGATTGGACAAATATTTTCACATAGTATACAACAAATATAAATCAAAAATTGTGAATTCGGTCAAGAATAATGTTTATCGACCACATCATTCACTAAAAACATCATTGAATACATCATAAGATGGTTCAATTGATCTTTCATGGTGATCCACCATGGTTGATTTATCACTCGAATATATAGTATATAATTTTTTCATTTGGATACCAATATTCCATATTATATTTCTTCATAGAGTGAATGGAACATGAAAATATAACATGGTGAGTGTGTCTCTCATATGGGTGCTCTTAGACCACATTGCCAGTGCATCAACCGTAGAGTTTGAGGATCATCATCACCTTATGTCAACTAACTAAATATTAATTATAAGGACCTGACCTTATATACAATACATATTATTGAATTAAATGAATAATTCACATTGAGGATCTTTTCAAGTTTGTAGTTCTAGAGCACGAGAACATTACTATTACATCTCAAAGAATACACAGTAGACCCATCTACTCAGTTTACATTTATTCAAAAAATAAAAAATGGTGAATAAAAGATTCATGTCTAGTTTCTTGTTTTAGAGAGAATAACAATCCCTTGATCCCATCCTTGACCCTCTTCCACATTATGTCCAGTGAAAAACATTTCAAAAATATTGGGTTGAGCATAAAAAGCTCAGTAAGGGTTATAACAACACGTAGAGAAAACATTAGTCTAGGTATACATAAGAATCAAGGAAATCATACATTACTCATAAAACATAATAAATATAACATACCTCATGAAATCATAAGATTTTTTCATAACTAAAATGAAATTATAATACATAAAGGTAACTTGAGGCATTCATAACATTCTTACATAGGGAGTAACCCTAATGGTTACGTTTGGAATACCCATAACAGTATATTCCCTAAATCGCTTTGGAGAAACCTTAGCGTTTAACCCCTTCAGGTTACCCAATTCATTGGAGTGCTATCTCGGGCTCAACAACCCTTAGTTTATCCCGGAACCACCCGATTTAATAAACATTGCCCAAGAACCAAAACATAATCATAACACATAAAACATGTATAAAATAAACATAAAATTTCCACATTTCAATCACAAGAGATCACGTCAAGATATTATCATAAATAAAAACATCTAATAAAATCATTAAAACTCTATGAGAGAAAAATCCCTTTATGCTTTGAAAATATTAAACGAAGACATTTAAAAGTGATTTTAGAATCAAAGTGTCCCATAACACTTTGAAACCTTTGAAAGGGTTTTAAAACATTCATTTACATATAAATAAATCCTTAAAACCATTTTTAAAACATGGATATGGACGATAAATGTTTAAATGAATAAATCTTAAAATCATTTAAAACAATGTTTTAATAAAGGAGTCCTTTTCTATTTTGAAAATTTAAATTATAATCCACATGAAATTAGACCATTTTCAAAACATTTAATTGACTTTAGTATAGATATACTATGTATACGGAACGTTAAAGGGGTTGTATATACACTTTATAAAAGAATAAAAGTGCATATAATTAAGAAACGTCTCAATGAGAATTAATTGAGATGTAATCCAAATCAAGGATCATGCCATTAGAGCAAGGATAAAGAAATGACATAATTATGTGTGAAAAATATAAATACACTAAATATAAGTGGATACTCATTGTAAAACAATCAGATGTCATCCACACATATTCATAGCATGGAATAATCAAGAAGTAGTGGTTTAACCAAAAGAATTGGAATTGGGTTAAGAAGTTCCCTTGCTAAAATTTGATAGCCTAACAGTGTCACATCAAATTTTAAAAAAAAGAGTTGATGAGAGAGATAATGGGTATCTCATCACATGGACATTAAATTTACAGCAATATGGATATATAAGAACATATCCCAACATTATAATATGTAATTTAAGAGGCAAAAAATAAGTCTTTCAAAAATATGAGGGTGAAAGTTTCCCTTACCGACTTGGATAACATTCGAAACATACAGCTGAAAAAAGAAGGACTATACAACATTGATGTAAATACTCATATAAGAAATTATATTACAGAAAGATTATAATAATGGGAAGTACATACACCAGTCAAAAAAATAGTGGCAAATGTTGCATAAATCTCACAGGAATAATAGTGAGATGAGAAATCCATTACAAAAACTTGGCAGCATAACAACACCACTTAAAAAATCCAAAAAATGGATTGATGAAATCAAATAGGGTCTGTCATCATATGAACATAGATATTAAAGTAATAGGAATAGAAAATAACACCCCCAACATAATAAAGAGGAGCTTAAAAGAAATGACATAAAAGAGAGTACATAAAAATAAAGAGATAGGTAGGATCCCTTACCTCAAGTCCGACTTATTTTGTTCGTTTCTTTATATTCCAGATTAATAAACTAGAGTTAATTTATACGTGATTATCAACCGTTTTCAAGTTAATTATTCCTTATATATCAAATATTACCATGTTATGAACATTATGTAATTATTTATGTTAATAACGGTCGTGTTGTCGATCATTGGTACTTGAGTCAAAAACAAACATCTTATAATTAGAAGTTGTTCATCTGGTAAAAAATATAATATATCCAAAAATTATATCCATAATGTAGATATATTATATATAATATATATCCGGTATATACTTTTATTTGTAATAATACATAACATTTAGATATATGAAATTAAATGCACCGTTCATGGAGACGGTAAGCCGTACGTACGCATGAACGCTACATTCCATTCTATTTTATATTTAATGGAATTAAAACTAAATGAGAGATATATATATATTATAAATCCAGTAAAATATATATGATATATAGGTCCTGTAAGTTCATTAATTTCATTCTTTATACATTCCATGTATTGCATGAATGAGTCACATCACTTGAGGGGGCGGTAGTCCACACTTCCTCAAATGAAATTATCGCATTTTCACAACATGAAAAGCATAAAGGTATGTTTTAAATGTAAAATACAAAAGCATAGAGAGGGAAAAAATATAATATATGTCATTAATAAATATACTTCCATCATAATGGCCACCATGAGAGGTGGTAGGAGAAGATAGAACAATCATCGTTTCGTGAGGTAGTAATTCACCATCAACAGAAACAGTATGTTCTTTAACCATTAGATGGAGGTGTGTGTAAGTGTATCTATAATCCTTATCATAAAAACATCCTAGTATAATTAATATACTGGTGTTGTTACAATAGAAATGAATAAAAAGAGTTTAGGGGGTTGGAGAAACAAAATAAAACAAAAGAACATAAGAGAGGACATTACCTTTAAATCGGATAACTCCCTTTGGTTTGAACAAAAAAAGTTTCTTTAAGAGCTTTCGGCATAAGGAAAGGCTTCTAGTATTAATAGAGTGATCTGGAGAGATAAAATTAGTAGCATTTGGTCGAGTCAAAGGCTTGAGAGGTGTGGGTAAGGGGGTAGAGGTGGGGGCCTTTTATAAGAGGGTGGAGGGGGACTCTTGGAATGTCTTGAAATGTTACATTACTATAAAAGGATTTTCGGATATTAAAGGTCCCAAAATTATATATTTTCAGGATAAGGTAATAAGGGTTCTAAATACACCCATCCAATAGGTTTTTGACAAGTGTAGGTCTTATATTTTACCTTATCTTCTAATTTTATTTAAATCATTCATTAATGAGGTAATCACTGCATCATCATGGTGTCATAAATAAATTTAATTATTTAATGTCTAAAAATTATAAAAAAATATCTTGATGTAGGAAAGTTTTTATCTTTATAACTAATATTTATAGTCAAAAATATGACATGTATAACCCCATGAAAAAATTGTTTTAGTAAAACTATACATGTTTGTGACATTTTTATTTTAACTTTAAATAAAACGTTATTAATGACATTTTCCTACCGAAGTGGATCCATGGGGTCCCCAAGTTGACACATGGATTTTCATGGTCGGCCATGACTGATCCAATAAGGTTAGGAAATTTTTAAAGGTCATTTCAAATTATTATAACATTATATTTACCTTAAATTACACTAATTACCTTTAATCGCGTTAAATAAAACTTAAAAGTTATTATTCACAAAAAAAATATTTTAATCCCAATGAACCAAATTTTACATTATAATGACAAACATGTATGTCGGATTTTTGAAATTCAAATCATAGAAGTGGTAAAGTTTCAATTAAACGAAAAAATTAGTTTTTTAACTACCACTTAGTGGTTTCACTATTCATCAAAAATTGAAAATTTTCAGAAAAATACCAAAACCTCACCCTAAGATATATTTGATATTCCAAATTCAAAAATGATATATATGTTACAAAATTAAAAAAATATAAGTTTAATTAATTAATTTAATAATTATTTACCACTGCCAAAACAAATAGCATGTTTTTAAGAAACAATATCTATTAATAGATTGACACTAGTTTATGTCCAATTTCAAAGTAAAATTAATTCCAATAACCACCATTGGATTAAATGGTAAAAATATATTCTAATTTAATTTTAAAACCAATTCAAAAGATGATCTAATCATATAAATAAATTATATTAAAAAGAGATTTTGAATTAAAATACAACATTTTCACTTATTCATTAAAAAATGGACTTTATCAAAAAAAAATTACAAAACCCGACACAAAGTAAATTTTGATATCTCGATTCTAAAGTAGGTTTTTATTTGGTCCAATATAACATAAAAAATTGTCAACAAGTGGATTTAAAAAGGGTGCGCCAACAAAAGGCGGTCAATCGACCTTTTAAAGAATATTAGAATATTTACGCTTAAAATTGATTCATTCGCATTTTAAGCCTCTAAAATTTATTGGATAAAATTAAAAATATTTTAAGAGCATATATAATCATTTTGTAGTTAAATTTGTTCATTCCCACCATTACAACGGCTAGGAATTAACTACCATTGAAAATAATATTATTTTATTATTACAGTGCAACGTAAGATTTCCATGAAACTCGTTGTTACGTATTCGGTACGCCATCGAGAATAGCGTTCCATTTAAATTAATATTAACATTTTATTCACAAATATGAATAAATATAAAAATTTAATATTCTTTATTTACTTGGGTTGTTACATCCTTCCCCTCTTTAGGGAATTGTGTCCTCACAATATTAAAATTGGGCTCGGAAAATTCATTGAAAGTCCCACATCGGAACAAGAGTCGGTAAAACAATCACATTAAAATAAAGAAAGAAAAGTAAGAAGGACACACGAGTTAACCCATACTAGGTTTCCATGAAAACATGGATATGGAAGAAAAAAAATGGTCATGTTCTGATGGAGACTGATAGAAGACATGTTTAGGAGCAAGTTAACCACCAGAAAATCACAAACTTGTGATGGGTTAAAAGGTATTTGATTCCCCAGTAGGAAAAATTAACAGGCAACATTTTTGTTTTAAGTTACTTTTCATTGAGGAATTTATTTATGAGCTTAACTAAATCATAAGGAAACATACTTACTTGTCATGTTTACTTTCAACATTAACAAGATTTTCTTACACAAACTAATATTTTCTCCAAAAGACGAGTATTTAGGAAGACATGTTCACATTAAGAGTACCATAATGAACTTTTCGATGGTCACCTAATCCAAAAAAGAGAACTATATATTTCCTATTTCTTTAGCCCTTAACCAAACCAAAACCGAAAAAAATAGTACAAGATCAGATAATACCAAAAAAGGATAATCATATATAAAAAGAAATACTACTCGTAATATCCAAAATTTGTCAAACATTATCCAAAGTTCAAAAAGACCATTCAATAAATAACTGTCCATAAAATTATTCAAAGATAAAACAAACTATGATTGAAACCCAAATATCCAATGGATTTAATCACATAGTATTCCAAGGTAAATCTTAACATTTATCTCCAAAAAACATCAGTTACTCTTAAAGTCCCATTATGAAAAGTAATTAACTTAATCACATATCCTCCATGATAGGTTAATAATATCCATAGATAACCCAAAATCAACTTATTATTGATTTATAAGATCATCTAACTAAAAATAATTAGTCAAACTAACCAGGGACTTCACGTAGTCCAGTGGTAGGGGATAAATACCAGTCGCACTTTGGTTGTGGGTTCGATTCCTGCAGCTTCATCCGATGTGATAGGTTGTCACACAGTCTACGTGTTGTCCTTTTTCCAAAACTACATAATTCTCATAACATTCCCCAAAAAGCAATAAAATCATCAAAAATAACCATAACATAATTTAACCTCAAGTTTATCTTATGTCGTTCATATTCCATCATAACATATAGTAACCCATAATTACCTGAAAAGTAAGGATCTTATAAACCCTATTGGTTACCTTCATAATTATTACCTGAACATCCTCATCGAGTTGGTTATCTCATACATGATTCATTAGAGAACTCACCAAGGATCAAGTGGTTGATCATGACTATTGATAGTTGGTTTAGAATAACCACAAGATTTCACATTAAATCCCCCATTTCATCCAGTCTCTTAACCAGAGAACCACCACAGTTTCCTTCTAACCCATTGTCACTTTGGTGCCTGCTAGATCCATCCATTTACTAAAACCAAAATGGTCAGTTTGAGTATATCAACAAAATCCTCATGTACTAAAGAGTAAGGTAAACACTAAGATATAATTATCCATGTTATCTCAAACTCATTCCAAATTTCATAAATAACAATGAATCTATATAATATAATAACCATTGTGGTTATACACAACTTTTCACTTATTCTTAAACAACAATATAACCTCTAAAGTTATCTAAACCATCCTTTGATACCAACTATAAGGACCCATCCTTATATACAATACATATTTTTAATTAAATTAATAATTCACATAGAGAATCCTTTCATTTTTAGAGTTTTATAGAAATAGAACATAACTATTACATCTAAAAAAATACACAGTAGACACATCTACTAAGTTTCCTTTTTTGACAAAATTAAAACTTTTGAACAAAAGGGTCATGTATAGTATCTTTTTTTAGACAGTATAACATTCCCTCGATCCCATCCTTGACCCTATTCCACATTATGTCCTGTGAAAAACATTTCAAAAAACATGGGATGAGCATAAAAAGCTCAGTAAGGGTTATAACAATACGGAGAGAAAACATTAGTCCATGTATACATAATAATCAATGAAATCATACTTTACTCATAAAACATAAGAAACTTAACATACCTCATGAAACCATAAGATTTATTCATAACTAAATAGAAATAATAAGAAATATATGTAACTTGAGGCATTCATAACATTCTTACATAGAGAGTAACCCTCATGGTCACATTTGGAATACCCATCACAGTATATTCACTAAATCTCTTTGGAGAAACCTTAGTGTTTAACCCCTTCGTGTTACCCAATGCAGTGGAGAGAAATCTTGATCTCACCCGCCCTTAGTTTATCACAGAACAACCCGATTTCATAAACATTTCCCAAGAACCATAACATAATCATAACACTTAAAACATGCATAAATGAAACATAACATTTCCACATTTCAATCACAAGAGATCACATCGTGATATTATCATAAATAAAAACATCTAATAAAATCATTAAAACTCAAGGAGAGAAAGATCACATTATACATTGAAAATATTAAATAAAGAAATTTAAAAGAGATTTTAGAATAAAAGTGTCATATACCACTTCGAAACCTTTGAAAGGGTTTTAAAGCATTCAATTTCATATAAATAAATCCTTAAAACCATTTTTAAAACATGTAAATGGATGATAATTTTTTAAATAAATAAATCTTTAAAAACATATAAAACAATGTTTTAATAAAATAGTTATTTTCCATTTCGAACATTTAAATTATAAGCCACATGAAAGTAGACCATTTTAAAAACATTTAAATGACTTTAGTATAGATATAATATGGATAGGGAAAGTCAAAGGGGTCGTTTATACACTTTATAAAAGAATAAAAGTTCTTATCATTAATAAATGTCTCAATGAGAAGAAGTTGAGATATAATCCCAATCAAGGATCATGCCATTAGAGAAAGAATAACGAAATGACATAATTATGTGTGAAAAATATAAATACAATAAATATAAGTGGATACTCATTTTAAAACAATCATATTTCATCCGCACATATTCATAAAACGGCATAATCAAGAAGTAGAGGTTTAACTCAAAGAATTGGAATTGGGTTAAGAAGTTCCCTTGCAATAATTTGATAGACTAGCGGCGTCACATCAAATTTTAAAAAAAAAGAGTTGATGAGAGAGATAAAGGTTATATCATCAGATGGACATTAAATTTACAGCAATAAGGATATATAAGAACATATCCCAACATAAGAAGATGTATTTTAAAAGAAAAAACAAAAATAAGTATTTTAAAAATAAGAGGGTGGAAGGTTCCCTTACCGACTTGGGTAACATTTGAAATGTACACCCCATGAAAGAAGGACTATAAAACATTGATGTAAATAATCATAAAAGAAAGTATATGATAGAATGATTAGAATAATGGGATGTACATACACCACTCAAAATAAATAGTTGAAAATGTAGCATAAATCTCACGGGAATAAAAGTGAGATGAAAAATCCCTTACGAAAACTCGACAGCCTAACGATGCCACTTAAAACATCCAAAAAATGGATTTATGAAATAAAATAGGGTCTCTAATCATATTAACATATGATTTACAGTAAGAGTAATATAAAATAACATCCCCCAACATAATAACGAGGAGTTTAAGAGAAACGACATAAAAGAGATTACTTAAAATGAAAGAGATAGGTTGGATCCCTTTCCTCAAGTCTGACTTTTTTTGTTCGTTTCATTATATTCCTGAATAATAAACTAGAGTTAATTTATACTTGATTAATAACCTTTTTCATGTTCATTAATCCTTTTATATCACTTACTACCATGTTATGAACATTATGTAATTATTTAAGTTAATAGCGGTCGTTTTGTCGATCATCGGTACTTGAGTCAAAAATAAACATCTTATAATTACAAGTTGTTCAAGTGGTAAAATATACATTATATCAAGAATTATATTAATTATGTATATATCATGTATATCATATATATCCATTATATACTTGTATTTATAATATTACATAACATTTAGAGGTAAGAAATGAAATGCACTGTTCATGGTGACGGTAAGCCGTACGTACGCATGAACGCTACTTTCATTTCTATATTGTTTTTAATGGAATTAAAACTAAATGAGATATATATATATATATATATGATAATTTAAGTATAATATATATTTTATATAGGTCATGTAAGTTTATTAATTTCATTCTTTATGCATTCCATGTACTGCATGAACGAGTCACATCACTTGAGAGGCGATAGTCCACACTTCCTCAAATGAAGTTATCACATTTGCACAACATGAAAATCATAAAGGTATGTTTTAAATGTAAAATACCAAAGAATAGAGAGGAAAAAAATATAATATATGTCATAAATAAATATACTTCCATCATAATGGCCACCATGAGAGGTGGTAGGAGAAGATAGAACAATCATCGTTTCGTGAGGTAGTAATTCTCCATCCACGGAAACAGTATGTCCATTAACCATTAGATGGAGGTGTGTGTAAGTGTAGCTCGAATACATATCATAAAAACATCCTAGTATATTTAAGATACTGGTTTTTTTACAATATAAAGGAATTAAAAGAGTTTAGGGGGTTGGAGAAACAAAATAAAAAATGAACATAAGAGAGGACATTACCTTTAAATCGGGTAACTCCATTTGGTTTGAACCAGAAAGGTTTCTCGAAGAGATTTATACCTAGGGTACGTCTTCTAGGATGAATATAGGGATGTGGAGAGATAAATGAGTAGCATTTGGTCGAGCCAAAGGCATGAGAGGTGTGGGTAAGGGGGTAGAGGTGGGGAACTTTTATAAGACGGAGGAGGGGCACTGTTGGAAAGTCTTGAAAAGATACTTTATTATAAAAATATTTTCAGATATTAAAGTTCCGACAAATATATATTTGGAGGATAAGGTGATAAGGGTTTGAAATACACCCATCCAATATGTTTTTGACACGTGTAAGTCTTAGATTTTACCTTATCTTTTCATGTTATTTAAATCGGTCATTAATGAGGTAATCACTGCATCATCATGGTGTCATAAATAAATTTATTTATATATTGTCTTAAAGATATAAAAAAAATATCATGATGTAGGAAATATTTTTACCTTTTTAATGAATATTTATAGTCCAATATATGACTTGTATAACCCCATTTAAAAAAAAAATTAGTAAAACAATACATGTTTGTGACATTTTTATTTTAACGTTAAATAAAAAGTTATTAATGTCATTTTCCTACCAAAGTGGCTTCATGGGGCCCCCAAGTTGACTGATGGATTGTCTTGGTCTTCCATAACTCATCCAATAAGGGTAGGACATGTGTCAAGGTCATTTGATATTATTATAACGTTATATTTACCTTAAATTACACTAATTACTTTTAATCGTGATTAATAAAATGTAAAAGTTACTGTTTATGATGCTTTTACGTCGGGGCGCGCGCGCGTGTCCATCACGCATTGGAGGACGCCTGGCTTGTTTCCCTGTATTCCCTCTTTCCAAAGGCAGTAGACATATGTTCCCTGTTCAGGGATGTCTGCTCCTTGATCGAGACTAGGATGATGGGATGTCGGTTCTTCCTTTCGTGGATTCCTCCTCAGAGCTCGTCACCTTATCCAGGTCTCCCTCATAGATTTAAGATGGGTTTGTGAAGCTCGTTCCCAGTTCCATATCTACATGGATTCCATTTAATTACCCTACTTCCGTCGAGACGCTCCAAGGGGACTTGTCAGGGCAGCAACCTTCGGTGAGGAGAATGGTCACGTTGGGGTGTCATTGGCATGTCTGTCTTCTGTACCTTATCGTAGGGATTCTCGAGGGTGTGGAAGCCCAAGGCATCCCACATCGAACGCGTGGGTTATGTACCATACGAGGTTTTCCTCATCTTCCCATGTTTAACACGGGGTATTTTGCGAGCTTAACGTCTTGCGGAGATAAATCAGACTGATCTGAACACTAAGAGTGGATCAGATTGAAGAACCCCTCGGGGGATCACCGATGTTGGGGCCAGCACGTGGGCGGCTTCCCAGATACTATGGAGTGGAATGAGGTGGTTTGATCTCACCGGGATGTGGCGACCTGGGTAAAGATGAGGATGGGTGATGGAATGATGTGCGTGAACCTCGTGGAGGCTTCCTACGTATCCCCATGGCAGGGAATCAAAGTCCGCGTAGTTCGTTGATACGGTGGGACACCTGAAGATGTGACCCATGAGAATAAACGCATGGATTGGATCTTATAGGAACTAAGATCCCTGGGCTAGGGCATGAGCTTCCCAATGCACATGGGCTAGAGGGGGAGGCCAGGATGAGACGTGGGTGTGAGGCATGGGCTTACGCTTTGAGGCGGTCCATAACGGTGGGTATGGGGCTTACCCTCCGAGTCATCCAATAATGGTGCTCATGATCCGACACGAAGAGGTCGGAACAACTAATTGATGGGCGTGATCCTCGTGGAGGCTTCTTATGTACCATGTCTTAGCACGAATCAATGTCCACGTAGTTTGGGGATATAGTTTAACGTCATGCGGGAGGGGGCATACAGTTTAATGTCATGTGGGAGAAGATACAATTTAACATCATGCGGGATTAGGGAATTAGGGGCTTACACTTTGAGGCGGCCCATGGTGGTTGGGGAACCGACGTGGAGAGGTCGGAACGACCGGGTGTTGGGCTTGAACCTCATGGAGGCTTCCTATGTACCATGCGTTTTCACGGATCAAAGTCCACGTAGTTCTCTGGTATGGGGCTTACGCTCTGAGGCGGCCCATAGGAGGATGTCATGGTCGATGTGCGCTCTAAGCCCACGTGAGTCATGCTCGTTGTGAGAAACAAGAGGCATCAGGGGCCAGACGATCACGTCGCTAAGGGTGCATCCATGAGAAGCGGAAAAGGGATTACACGTTGACAGGCCCAAAGAAGAAACAGGGGCTTACACGTGGTTAGAGGCCCTTGGTTCCGGGGCTTACTCTAGGATGGAGGCACTTGGTGCGACAAAGAGAAGTGGGAAAGGGACTCCACTGGCCTTGGCGGTGGGGAAGTATGGAGGTGCATGGGTGCAACCTTCCGTAAGAGAGGCTAGGGGCTTACGCTTTGAGGTAGCCCTCCCCCCACGGACAAACGCCACTCCAACAAGGAGGATCGCATTCCATGTGAGGAAGAATCCATTCCCATGGAGACGAGTGGGCGTAAAAAAATGCCCGAGCTGTGGGGACCCTACGTGTGAGGCACGGGGTCGGACCATAGTTTAACGTCATGTGTTAAGGACGAGGTGCTTAGCAGTTTAACGTCCTGCAGCTTGGATGAAGTGGGTTCGCTCCACACCCCTAGGGCTTACATGCCCAACACCCTCTTCCCCTTGTGGGAGGGAAGGCATCAGCATGGCTGTAGTGAAGGGGTCGTAGGGCGAACTGTTGAGGGGTCCACGTTAGTGTGGCTATGTTAAAGGGCAATAGCTGTTAGCGTGCCTATGCAGAGAGGCATAAGGAAAAGAAACGCAATGGGAAACACCACCCAAGGGACCTTGAGGTTACTTCGTATGAGCCTGGGAGGCTGTACGGGAAAACAAAACATGGCGCGCATGCCCGGAAGGGAAGACATCCGGTGCTGACGCAGAGAGGTATCCAAGGGGCATTAAGGTAAAGGGTCCTGGGTGTTGCATGTAAATAGAAGGTTTGCATGAAAAACATCGGGATTGCACGCAATAAGGACAGAGGATTTTCCGGATAGTGGATTGCACACAATGTATTGGGATTGGTGCATGGGGCAAGGAATGCGCACAAGGGAAGAACGCGGAGGAGTGGAGAAATTCACTTATGCCAGTGGAGTTGCGCGCAAAGGATAAACCCGAGGCAAGTTTGCGTGAAAAGAGGAATTTCCCTGAAGGAATATTGCGCGCGGGGGAGTCTTAATTGTGCGTATGGGAGCCTTTCTAAATTCCACAACCCGAAACCGTTTGGGGTCGCCTCGTATTTATAGGTGCCTTCCTACACGGAATCCAGGCGGCGCGCGAAATTTTATGCGTCGGGAACAGTCGGCTCGCAGGACTTCACCACGCAGAACCAGGCCTGCACAATTGCACGCACCACCAGCTCGATTTCATGAATCCTATGGATGCTTCGTGTGCACAACATTATTTCACGCCATCCCACCTTTATTTCGTGCACCACTTCCAAGGCCTCCAGACCATGCCTCTGATTCCGAATATGACTTCGCTTTGTCATTTCGAAACTTCTTCTAGGAGTTACGAACTTTTTCGGCATCTAAAAATGCCCCCCCTGGAATTGGATTGACAAGAGGTTTCAATGGTCGGATTCTAAGGGAAAGGCCGAAATGCCGAAGCCGGGCCTCTCTTGGGCACTTAGCGCGCAAAAAACCGGCGGGGCACGCAAAACGATGGATCAGAGTGGAATTTTCTTTCCACACGGCATGGAACCCTGGCCTCGCATATAAAAAGGGGCACTGGGTCCCATGTTCCGTACTCATGATTTTCGGTGCAATAGGCATACCGCTCTCATGTGTGAAATTTCTCCTGCGGATGCACATAAAAACGCTCTGGCAGCACGTAATTCCTTTCGAATTTTGGACGCACTTGCGTGCCTACTCGGGATATTCCGCACCTAGAATGCCAATTGTGCACCCAAATCTTGGATTTTGTGCCGCCAATTCAGATTTCTCACTGCACTATCTGATTCCGCGCACTACATCATGATTTCGCGCAACGTACGAAATATTCAAGATGGCCGCAAACCAAGTTGATGAGGGGGAAGCCGCCGCTTTTAGAAAGGAAATGGTGGCGAACGAGGAGGTTATGGTGCCAAGGTGATCGTTTCCAAAAACCTGACCTTGTTCAATCTATGGACTCCAGCCCAGAAGATGTATCCCCTGTCTGACAACCTCCCGCTCTCGAACTTTGGTATCCTAGAGGAGGTGTCCCTACTGGGCTTCGAGGTGGACACACCGCGGTCATGGGTGACCCTGGAGGATTAGATTCCTCGCTAAAACATCACCAACAACCGCCATCCAGCCAGGGAAACTAGACATATGGACGTATATGTCCTGAACCTGAGGACCATGACCATTACCGGGGACGAGCCTGTTGCAGATAATTCTTTGTCCCTCTACATGAGCACATTCCGTTAGAGAATCTAGAATGACACAAAGGGCTAGCTGAAGGATTGTGACCTGCGGTCTGGGACAAATTCACTAGCGAGTGGGCCTAGGAGTTCTGGGTTCTCCATAGTTACAACCAGTTTGGGGATGAACTATGGCATATTGGCATGGTCGAGGTGGTATGGATGTCGCAGTTCCACTTCCACCGTCAACCTAAGCACGGGCCGGCGCTATTCACCTGGTGGTCTCCTGATACCAAAACATTCCACCTTCACCGTGGGGAAGTTGGCATTATCCTCTGGTATGTTCACTGCATCAGAGGTATCCCACTGGAGGGCTACAAATACGACAAGTACATTCCTCCAAAGAACACCTGGGAAGACAAGTCACGGACCCCCATGCTGATCTGGCACCTGTTGGGAGTTGGCCAAAGAAAGGATGGGGGTCAATGAATTATTGAAGGAAATTGTCTACAGGGGCTGGTTCATCCAGTTACTTTAGAAGGATCCAGCAATCATGATTCCAGGATGTGTTAAACGGTGCCCTACTGCGGCTCGGAGGAGTAGGGATGGGTCATATCGGAGGACCCTGGAGGCAGGGAAATACCAATCATGGGGATACCGCGTCATTGAGACCCAGGACCCGAATTTCCGGTATGCTGGGTTCCTCACTGCCTTCCTGAGCGGGTGGATCCTGCCGGTGTGGGATGCAAGGATGGGCTTCCATCCAGCAACACTGGTGATGGCGGGCAGCATGGCCACCAACAAACGGTTCAACTTGGGGGTCCCCATACTGGCCAATCTGTATACCATTCTGGGACGCATCTCACGGGGGGGGACGCCTCAGAGAGTATGTGGCCCCTTCCAGATCTTCCATGGCTGGGTGGCGGCTCATCTTGGTGGGTACACTTTCCAAAATGCCATCCGTCCCCCAGGTAATGGCATGCGACCGTCCTTGTTGATCATCGCTGGGGTGGAACCGATGACGCTCAATGAGGAGGGCATGAGAATCTGCATTGGTAACCACACCAACATCCACTTCATCCCGTTCCCCACCCTGATCGGCCAGATGGTGGACAATGGGAGAGGCTCTCTGGAACATTATGAGTATTTCCAGAGCATTCGGGGCGGGGTTCTCGTGGCTCAGATCTACGGGAAGGTGATCTACTAGCCTTATGTGCCATCCCGATTTTCCAGACAATTCGGGTGCCTCTAAAGAATGCCAATGAAGGTATTCACGGATGTCTCGTAGGAGAATAATCTATGCGTTCTGTGCCAGATGTGGTTGATTTTTACCACTTTCAGTTCCGGCGACGTCATTACTCTTCCTCCCACCAGGGTTGACGCTGGCCTAGAAACCGAGTATGCCGAGCACTAGACCATTGTGTACCCTGAGGGGATTTTACGCAAGAGAGTCTGGAAACTCGAGGATACCCACGTGGAAACCGGGCGACGAGGGAGAAGGCAAGGTGCTGCTGGAAGGGGGGAACTAGGGGTGCGTCAGGAAGTGAGGCCTGCTTAGGCCGGGACTTCAGCAGCGGGGACATCACACGGTGTCTCTGCGACCTCGTTGCCCGTAGGGGGGAACATGAGGTGGCTAGGGAGCTACCCAGGAAGCAGATAAGATACCTGATCGAACCTTACCAAGATGAAATTTTCTCAGTACTTTGGTCGGCCTGGAAATCCCTACGGAAATCACTAGACGTTGAAGACATCTTGTAGAAGATAACACATAACGGGATCCAGATTCTAGAGGTCGGGCTCATTCGAGTTACCGACAGAGTGAACATCCATCGGCAGCATGCTTATCTGACAGCCATGGACACCTACGCGTGCCAAAGGGGTCGGCGTGCGGAGCCACCTTTCCTTGTGAAAGTGATGCTCAGCCAAGAGCATGATCCGGAAGTGATGCCGCCGGGAGAAGGCGATAGTGCCGAGGAGTCGGAGGGGGAGGAAGAAATCGGAGAAGACGAATGTGAAGGAGAAGATGAAGGAGAAGGAGAACCCGAAGGAGAGGAATCGTAGGGGTGACCTACCAAGGAAGTCTCTGAGAGAGCGGCGAGATTTTCATCTCTGATCTCGACATAACCGAAAAACATGAGGTTTGTCTCCATACTTAATCATTTTCCTTCTTTGTCCATTCCCCTTTGCAATTTCCAACACATCTCTCTACCTCACTCAGGAACGCCTAAGTGTCGGTCAGGTGTCCCCACAAGAGGAGGGAGGAGAGGAACAGGTGGGATGAGATGGGGATCTGATACCCATCATTGAATTGACATGCGCAGAGGGGTCTCCCATCATGGAGGCTCCTGTAGCGGCCAGAACACTGGAGGCCGACGCTGTGGGTTTCTGTAAGCCCCAGGCGTCCCTACTGGTGCTTTCTATCAAAAGATCCTAACCGATCAGGGTACTCCTGACGCAGTGATCTCATCATTGGAGGCTCGTCAGGCTGATGATCCCGTGCCATCCGTGAGCGGACTCGTGGTGGAAATACCACCTCGTCCAGAACATACTTCTTACACTGAGTCGGCCCTGCCAATCGGTGAGCAGGGGGCAGCGGGCATCAGTGGTGATGTTCTTGAAGAGAGCCCGGAAGCTAACAGAGGCACCGTCACTATTGGGGCATGAGAGGGAGGTCACCTAGACATCGAGGATCTTATACCTCATGAAGACATCCCTGAGGCAGATCTTGCTGCCAACCTGCTGGCTGCCATTCCTAGGTACAGACCCGCTGACCCGGAGTAGATAGACGACTCAGACTCAGAGTTAGCTAAGGAGAGACGAATGACATGGTGCAAAGGGTGGTAGTGTATCCAGTGCTTTCTCAAACAGCCCCAGTCGGATTGGCTGAGGCGGATAGGATCACTCTAGACCTGGCTACGCTTCCTGTGCACCAGAGGGGCTGACGCTCAGCCCCTTCATCTGACGGTCCTTGATTACATGGCTGAGAGGATACACAAGAGCAGCCGGGGAACCAGCATTTCCCTATGTCGGGAAGGATCAGCGAATGCCCGGGCATTTCTGAGGGTAGAGTGATAGGTTCGGCACCTCGAAGGATAGGCGGCAGATAAGGAGGCCTTCATTGCAACATACTCTGAGCTTATGGAGCAACTGACGGACCTGCTGGCTGATGTGTAGGAACAACTGATGGAGGCGAGTCACCAGATGACCATACTTCAAACCGTGCGGGCACAGGCACAAGCTAGGGTTGGAGAGCTGTTCTCTACGGCAGCTAATGAGGAGAGAGTATTCAAGGAGTGTGAAGTGGTCCTGGAGGATACCAGCCAAAGGGTAACATAGTTGGAAAGATGGATCCAGCACGCCGACCCTTAGGGGATTTTTTTCCCATCTCATGAACTTCTTACTCGTACTGCTTATCATCTCAATCCAATACATGGAAAAATTCATTTATTTGTACCTTTGTTTTAATATGCTCAAACATAATTCTGAAATTAATAACAACTCACCCTTAAGCACCTATGGGTCACACCCAACGCGAGAAGAAAAGGATACTCGTGTTATCATTTCATCAAACTGTGGGGCATTAACCAAGCTTCATGCATCAGAAATATGGCCTGGATTTCAGAGGAAATGACCTAAGACTGATTAATCTATCACCTTCACAATGTGCTCTGACACATGAGTGGGGCAATTCCGGGTGCATTGAAATCCATCCGAACATAGGGAGATGAAACAGGTGAATCACATCACCCAAATTCGGATCACAATTGGGCGCGACGATGGAGGATAACTGTTAGCCGTGGCGGAAACGGATCATCCATATTGTATTGTCCTAGAATGGGGACAATAAATGAGAGCTGACCGCTGACCATAATCGCAACATGGGGCCTAACTCAAATATCGTCGTTCAGTCTTCCGGATCATTGGCCCAGGACCGCAGGCGGACTATATGCCTATTGTCCATACTGCTACAATAGGCAGGCCAAAGGTCTATCATCTATATTATGGCTGCAGGAAGACAAAAGTCTATCATCCATACTGTTAGGTGGTCTCATCAAGCATGACCAGTCCTCTGGAACGTTGGTCTAGGACAGTAGGAGGACCGTAGGTCTATCATCCATAATGTTAAGGGGTCCCATAGAACATGAAAAAGAATGAGGATCCGAATAAAGGGGTACGCAAAGCATGGAATGTGGAGTGGTTGTTTGTTCAAACAGAGTCCAACACTCCTGAAATTGTGCCATTGTTGCGGGAGCGCATTAGGCAGCTGTACAAACCTGATCATGGATCATCCCAATTTTCAGATAGGACCTCTCTAGTGAGAGAACTTCCACTTTCCATTATTACTATGGGGTATCCTGAAATTATTCGGAGTAGATGTCACTATTACAACACCTCCCAAGAAGTCAGGCTGAGGTGCCGACAATAAGGAGAGACGGGATTTGGTAATTCCTGGGTCTGGACACAAGAAAAAATGTCTGGGCATTCGGACATATCTTTTAAGGATGAGAATCAAGCTATATGTTGTTCTAGAAGAACATTTTAGTGTCATGTATGATGAAACAATGTTTAACGTCATGCGGGACGGGGGACACATCTCTTCTGGGGATAGGCACAGTACGACGAGTAACCTGACATGAATGAGGACAATATCCCGCACCACACCATACAATCCCACAAGAGAGTCCGAGTCATGGAAAGCCAAGGGGCCTAAGGCTGGGCCTCGGCCAGGGAGGCCTGACTATCCTACAGTTTAACCTCTTGCAGTGAGGACGAGCATGCAGTTTAAGGTCATGATGGACCATAAGGGTCTTAATTTACGGTCTTAGAACTCGGACCAAAGGATAGGGGGAATGGGAGACACATGTTAAAGCGGTTGAAAAACCCAACGTGAATGGCGCAAATCCCTGCTTACTATGTTCTCCTAGAGACTTTTTTAGGCCGAGAGACTGAACATGAAAAGTTAGGCTGGGCCTATGGGGAAGTTCCTAGGTTCTCTTGCGTATCTCACAAGGATGAGAATCAACCCATACGTAGTTCTTGAGAGGTAGCGTCTTAACGGCGCGCAACCGGGACGATATTATCACATTTTATGGTCATGCGGTTAGACTTGGAAGCACAGTTTAAGGTCGTATGGCTTAGACCTGGTAACACAGTTTAAGGTCGTATGGCTTGGACCTGGCATCATAGTTTAATGTCGTTTGGCTTGGACCTGGGAGCACAGTTGAAGGTCGTATGGCTTGGACCTGGCAGCACAGTTTAAGGTCGTATGGCTTGGACATGGCAGCACAGTTGAAGGTCGTATGTCTTGGACCTGGCAGCATGGTTTAAGGTCGTATGGCTTGGGCCTGGAAGAACAGTTTAAAGTCATATGGCTTGGACCTGGAAGCACAGTTTAAGGTCGTATCGCTTGGACCTGGCAGCAATGTTTAAGGTCTAATGGATTTGACTTGGCATCACAGTTTATGGTCATATGGCTTAGACCTGGCAGCACAGTTTGAGGTTGTATGGCATAGACCTTGTAGTAGAGTTTAAGGTCATACGGCTTGGACATGGCAGAACAGTTTAAGGAAGTATGGCTTGGACATGGGAGCACAGTTTAAGGTCATATGGCTTGGACCTGGCATCACAGTTTAAGGCCGTATGACATGGACCTGGCAGCACAGTTTAAGGTCGTATGGCTTGGACCTGGAAGCACAGTTTAAGGTCCTATGGCTTGAACCTGGAAGCACAGTTTATGGTCGTATGGTTTGGACCCGGCATCACAGTTTAAGGTCGTATGGCTTGGACCTGACGGCACAGTTTAAGGTCGTATGGCTTGGACTTGGCAGCACAGTTTAAGGTCGTATGGCTTGGACGTGGCATCACAGTTTAAGGTCGTATAGATTGGACCTGGCAGCACAGTTTAAGGTCCTATGGATTGAACCTGGAAGCAGAGTTTAAGGTCGTATGGCTTGGACCTGGCAGCACAGTTTAAGGTCGTATGGCTTGGACCTGGAAGCACAGTTTAAGATCGTATGGATTGGACCTGGAAGCACACTTTAATGTCGTATGGCTTGGACCTAGCAGCACAGATTAAGGTTGTATGGCTTGGACCTGGGGTAACATGAATGATGCGATATAGAATACCTGATGCGGGTTAGGACGTAATCCCATACAATCACCTTGAGTGATTCTGAGAGAGGGGCCTCAGGCCAAAGGGGCCTATGAGGGTTCAACAATCAGGGGTGGAAGGAGATGCTAGCTCCTAGCTACGCTAGGCCTGAAACACAATGTATAGGAGACTCCTCATTCCCCATGGGGATGAGGGTCATGATGAATGCAATCCTTAAAGAAAAAACCCAAGCACATACTCTATCGCTCAGATCGCGGGAGCCCCGAGAGACACTGTTACATAGCTTGGTCCGCCTAACGTGTGGGGGTGTACTGAGGGTTAGTACAAGGAATGTCAAGATTCCACCTTGACACGGTGGGGTGGAACATAATGTGAATCATGCACCCAACATTAAAGGCATGAAGAAGCCGGTGTGACGACTGAGGATTACTGTTGACCATGTTCGCAACACATCGTCCTGTCACGTTAGCCTAGAGATAGGGGAAAACAAATGAGCATCAACTACTGACCACATTTGCAACATGGGATTTGTATCAATTTGTTGTCTGAAACCCTCGGGGGCTTTTTCCGACGCTTTCGTCGAGGCGCGCACGTCCTTCTGCAGGGGAGGGCACGCTGCTTGTGGCCCCGCATTCCTGCTTTCCAAAGGTGGGCGGCATCCGTTCCTTGTTCAGAGACGTCTGCTCCTTGATCGAAACTGGGATGATGGGATTTCGGTTCTTCCTTCTGTGGATTCCTCCTCGGAGCTCATCACCTAGTCCGAGTCTCCCTCATAGATTTAAGATGGGTTCGTGAAGATCATTCCCAGTGCCATATCTACATGGACGCCAGTTAATTATGCTGCTTCCGTCAAGACGCTCCAAGGGGACTTGTCGGGACAGCAACCTGTGGTGAGGAGAATGGTCACGTTGGGGCATCGTCGTCATTTCTGTCTTTCGTCCCTCATCACAGGGCTTCTCGAGGGAACGAAAGCCCGAGGCATCCCACATCGAACGCGGGGAATGCGTACCATCTGAGGTTTTCCTCAGATTCTCATGTTGAACACGAGGTATGTCACGAGTTTAACGTCTTGTGGAGACGGATCCGGTTAAAGGATCCTTAGGGGGAACACCGATGTTGGGGCTAACACGTGGGCAGCCTCACGTATAACATGGAGTGGGAAAGGGTGGCATGATCTCACCGGGATTTGGCGGCCTGGGTAATGATTGGGATGGATGGTGGAGTGAAGCATGGGGCTTACATTCTGAGAAGGCCCAAGAGTGGGGATATAGTTTAACGTCATGCGGGACGACATACAGTTTAACATCATGCGGGATGGGATACAGTTTAACGTCATGCGGGATAGAATATTTGGGGCTTACGCTCTGAGGCAGCCCAAGGTGGTCAGGGAACTGACATGGAGAAGTCGGGATGACCGGGTGGTGGGATTGAACCTCATGGAGGCTTCCTACGTACCATGCGTTATCATGGATCAAAGTCCATGTAGTTCGCTGGGATGGGGCTTACGCTCTGAGGCGGCCCATAGAGGAGGTCATGGTCGATGCGCACTCTAAGCCCATGTGATTCATGCTCGGTGTGGGAAACAAGGAGCAACAGGGACCAGACGGTCACGTCGCAAAGGGTGCATCCGTGAGAAGTGGAATGGGGATTATGCGTTGAGCGGCCCAAAGAGGAAATAGGGGCTTACGCGTGGTTAGCAGCCCATGGGGTCAGGGCTTACTCCAGTGTGGAGGCCCGTGGTGAGACAAAGCACAGTGGGAAAAAGGACTCCACTGGCCATGGCAGGGGGGAATTACGGAGATGCACGGGTGCAATCGTCCGTATGAAAGATTAGGGGCTTACGATCTGAGGCAGCTCTTCCCCCGCTGACAAACGCCACTCCGAAAAGGAGGATATCATTCCACGTGAGGAAGAGTCTACTCCCATGGAGACGAGTGGGCGTAAAAAATGTCCGAGCTGGGGGGGACCCTGCGTGCGAAGCACGGGGTCAGACCACAGTTTAATGTCTTGTGTTAAGGACGAGGTACTTAGCAGTTTAACATCCTGCAGCTTGGACGAGGTGGGTTCGCTCCACACCCCTAGGGATTACATGCCCAACGCCCTCTAACCCTTGTGTAAGGGAAGGCATCGGCAAGGCCGTGGTGAAGGGGGGTCACAGGGAAAACCACCGGGGGGTCCACGTTAGCATGGCTATGCAAAGGAGCAATAGCCGTTAGCGTGCCTATGCGGAGAAGTATAAGGAAAAGAAACGCAATGGAAAACACGACCCAAGGGACCTTGAGGTTACTTCGCACGAGCCTAGAAGGCCGTGCGGGAAGACAACGCATGGAGCGCATGCCCGGCAGGGGAGACATCAGGTGTCGGTGCAGGGGGCAGCCAAGGGGCGTCAAGGTGAGGGGTCCTCGGCCTTGCGCGTGCAAAAGGGATGATTTGCGCGCAAAACCCGGGACGACGCACAATAGGAGTAATGGAATTGCGCGTGAAGATGGAATTACACGCAAAGTTTTTTGCACACGGCAGGGTATTGCGCGCACGGACCAAGGATTGCGCGAAAGTGGGGAAAACGGGGGAAGGGGCAAATTCACTGAAGCCAGTGGAGTTGCGCACAAAGGCGAACTCCGGGGCAAGGTTGCGCAAAATTTAGGATTACCTGGATGTCATCTTTCGCGCGGGGGGATCCGAATTGCACGCACGAGAAACGCTTCGGATTCCTCAACCCCCAAATCGTTCGGGGTCACCTTATATTTATAGGCGACCTCCAGCACGGAATCCAGGCGGCGTAAGAAGTTTTCCACGCTGGGAACTGCTTGCACGCAAAATCTCGCCGCGGAGAAACAGGGCGTGCAATTATTGGGCGCCTCACATGTCCAATTCAGCGAATCCCGGGAGCACGTCGTGCGTAGAACATTTTTTTGATCGGATCCTCCTTAATTTCGCACACCACTTCCCGGGCCTCCGGATCGGGCCTCTGATTCAGAATATGACTTCGCTTCATCATTCAGAAACTTCCTCCAGGAGTTGTGGGATTTTTTCGGTGTCAATAAATGCCCCCCCCCCTTGGAATTAGATCGGCGAGAGGTCGAAACGATCGGATTCCAAGGTAAGCGCTGAAACGCCAAAGTGCGGAGCCTCCTGGTCAAGTTGCGTGCAAAATTTAGATGGGCCACACAAAATGCCAGATTCACGTGGAATCCTCTTTCCACATGGCGCGGAACCCTAGCCTCGCCTATAAAAAGGGACGCTAGGTCCAAACTCCATACATCCACTTTTTTCCACGTGATAATCTGTTCGCTCTCGTGCGCGAAATCACTCCGCGGCTGTGCGTAATAACGCACTGGCAGCGTGGTAATTCCTTCCAAAATTTGGCCGTGATTTCACGCCAAATCGGGATCTTCCGTGCTTCGCATGCCGATTGAGCACTCATCTCCAGGACTTTGTGCAACTCTTTCAGATTTCACTCCGAACTCTCCAATTCTGCGCACTGCATCCTGATTTCACCCAACTCCCAAAAAATTCAAGATGGACTGCAAACCGAGTCGATGATGGGGAAGTCGCTGCCCATATGACAGAAATGGCGGCGAATGAGGAGGTATATGGTGCTAAGGTGATCGTCTCCAACAATCTCACCTTGTTCAATCTGCTGACTCCAGCCCAAAAGGCATATCCCTTGTCGGACAACCTCCTGCTCTGGAATTTTGGCATCCTGGAGGAGGTACCACTACTAGGCTTTGAGGTGGACACACCGCGGTCCTGGGTGACTCGGGAGGACGAACTTCCTCGCTACAACATCACCAACAACGGTCATCCTGCCGAGGGAACTAGACACATTGATGTATATGTCCTGAACCCGAGGACTAGGACCATTACCGGGGATGAGCCTGTGGCGTAGGATTCTCCGGCCCTCTACGTGAGCATGTTCTATCAGAGCATCAAGGATGACACGAAGGGCTGGCTGAAGGATTGGGACCTACGGTCCGGGGGTAACTTCACTAGCGAATGGGCCTGGGCGTTCTAGGTTCTCCATACCTGCGACCAGTTCGGAGACGAACTGCGGTATATCGGCCTGTTCGAGGCGGTATGGATATCACAGTTCCATTTCCACCGTCAGCCTAAACTCAGACCAGATCTCTTCGCCTGGTGGTCTCCTGACACCAACACGTTCCACCTTCATCATGGGGAAGTCGGCGTCAATCTCTGGGACGTTCACTGCATCGGCGGTATCCCAGTGGAGGGTTACCAATACGACGAGTTTGTGCCTCCAAAGAACACCTGGGGAGACAGGTCGCGGACGCCTATGTTGATGTGGCACCTGCTACAGCTGGCCAAGGAGAGGCTGGGGGTCAAGGTCTTCCTGAAGGACATCACCTACAATGGCTGGTTCAGCCTATTCCTTGAGAACGATCCCGCCGTCAAGATGCCGGGACGGGGAAAACAGTTCCCAACCGCGACTCAGTGGTGCAAGGACGAGTCATACTGGAATACCCTGGAGGCAGGGAAATACCAATCATGGGGCTACCGTGTCATTGAGGCCCGAGACCCGAACGTTCGGTATGCCGGGTTCCTTGCCGCCTTCCTGAGCGGGTGGCTCCTGCCGGTGCGGGACGCGAGGATGGGCGTCCGTCCAGCGACTTTCGTGATGGCGGGATCCATGGCCACCAACAAACTGTTAAACATGGGCATCCCCGTGCTGGCCAAGCTGTATACTATCCTGGGCTTCATCTCAAGATGGGGGTCACCTCGGAGAGTCTGTGGTCCTTTCCAGATCTTCCATGGCTGGGTGGCGGCTCATCTCGGCGGGTATAATTTCCCAAACGTCATCCGTCCTCCGGGCAATGGCTTGCGACCATCGTTGCTAAATATTTCAGGGGTCGTTACATTGACGCTCAATGAGGAGGGCTTGAGGATCTGCATTGGTAACCATGCCAACATCGACTTCAGCCCGTTCCCCACCCCGGTTGGCCAGCTGGTGGACAACGGGCGAGGCTCTCTGGAATAGCAGGAATACTTCCAGAGCATTTGGGGGCAGGGTTCTCGTGGCCCGGATCGATGGGAAGGTGATCTGCGAGCCGTATGTGCCATCATGATTCGCCAGGCAGTTCGGGTGCCTCCAGCAAATGATGAATAAGGTATTCATGACTGTCTGGCAGGAGAAGAATCCATGCGTCCTGCGCCAGATGTGGTTGATGTTTACCACCTTCGGCTCTGGCGACGTCGTTACTCTCCCTCCCACCGGGGTCGATGCCAGCCTAGCAACCGAATATGCCGAAAAACTAGACCATTGCGTACCCTGAGGGGATATTACGCAAGCACGTCCGACAACTTGAGGTTACTCACGTGGAAACCGGGTGATGGGAAAGAAGGGACGGTGTCATCGGAAGGAGAGAACCAAGGGCGCGTCAGGCAGCGAGGCTTGTGCAGGCTGTGACTTCGGCAGCGAGGAAATCACATGGTGCCTCCACGTCCTCGTTACCCGGCAGTGGGTCACATGAGGTGGCCAGGGAACTGCCTGGGAAGCAGATAGTATATCTGCTCGAACCTTCTCAAGACGCAATTCTCCCAGCACTGTGGTCGGCCTGGATGACCCTGCGGCAATTGCTGAGCGTCGTACCCATCTGGCAGAAGATAATGCAGAACGAGATCCAACTGCCGGTGGTCGGGCTCATTCGGATTACTGACTGAGTGAACTTCCATCGACGACACGCTTATCAGACTGCCATGGACGCATACGCACGCCAAAGGGGGCGGCGTGCGGAGTCAACTTTCCTATTGAAAGTGATGCTTGGCCCGAAGCAAGATCCGGAAGCGATGGCGCCGGGAGAAGGCGACAGTGGTGAAGAGCCAGAGGGGGATGAGGAAACTGGAGAGGACGAAGGCGAGGGAGAAGAAGAAGAGGAGGATCCCGAAGGGGAGGATTCGCAAGGGGAGACCTACCAAGGGAGTCTCTGAGAGAGCGGCGAGATTGCCAACTCTGATCTCGACATAACTGAGATTCTTGAGGTTTGTCTCTGTCTTCATTCATTTACCTCATTCATCCATTCTACTTTCCAACTTCTAACTCACTTCCCCATCTTACCCAAGAGCAGCTGAGCGGTGGACGAGCATTCTCACAAGAGGAAGGCGGAGAGGAACCAGTGGGACATGATGGGGATCCGACACCCATTATTGAATTAACCAGCGCAGAGGGGTATTACTTTATGGCCGCCCCTACAGCGGCCGGAACACTGGGGACCGATGCTATGGATTCCTGTAAGTCTCACACTTCACTACTGGTACTTGGTGTCAAGAGATCCCGTCTGACCTGCGTATTCCCCACGCAGTGATCTCAACACTAGAGGCACGTCAGGCTGCGAAGCCTGTGCCATCCGTGAGTGGACCAGCGGCGGACATACCACCTCGCTCAGAACATGCTCTCTGCACTGAGTCAACCCCGGTAATAGATGAACATAGGGCGGCGGACATCAGCGGCACTGTTCCTGAAATGTGGTCGGAAGCTGGTGGAGGCATCATTGCTGCTGGGGCGAGGCAAGGTCGCCCGGACGTCGAGGATTCTATTCCTCATGAAGACATCCTTTGGGAGGATCCTGCCGCCGATCTGCTGGCGGCCTTCCACATATACCGACCTGCTGACCCTGAGGAGATTGATGACTCAGACTCAGAGGCAGCCAAGGAGAGACAGATGAAACGACGCAAGGGGTGGAAGTGTATCCAGCGCTTTCTCAAGCAGCACCAGTCCGATTGGCTGAGATGGATGGGATCACTTCAGACCTGGCGGCGCTTCCTATGCGTTGGAGGGGCTGACTCTTAGCGTCTTCATCTGACGGTCCATGACTACATGGTCGAGAAGATACGTGAGAGCAGTAGGCACACCAACATTTCCCAGTGCCAGGAAGGATCGACGAGCGCTCAAGCGCTGTTGAGGGTGGAGCAAGAAGTCCGGCACCTAGAAGGGAAGGTGGCAGATAAAGAGGTCATAATTGCAACATGCTCTGAGCTTGTGGGGAAACTGACCGCCCAGCTGGCTGATGCCCAGGAACAACTGGTGGAGGCGAGTCACCAGATGACCGTGCTTCGAAGCGAGTGGGCGCAGGTACAAGCTAGGGCAGATGAGCTGTGCTCTGTTGTGGCCGACGTGGAGAGAGTCTTCAAAGAGCGGAAAGCAGCCCTGGAGGCTACCAGCCAGAGGGTAGCAGTACTGGAATGATCGCTTCAGCACGCTAAACCCTGGGGGATTTTTTCGCTATCTCATGAACTTTTTGATTGTACTTCTCATCGTCTCAATCCAATATATGGCCAAATCCACTCTTTTTTACCCTTGGTTTAATGCGCTCAACCATAGCTTCGAAACGAATAACAACTCACCCCTAGGCTCCTGTGTTACATGCCAAATGCAAGAAGAAAGAGATGCTCGTACCATCATTCCAATCAACTTTGGGGCATTGACCAAGCTTCAGGCGTCTAAAATTGGGCTTGTACTTTTGAAGAGACCCTAGTCCGATTGATGTGTCGACTTCTCAATGTGCCTTAAAACACGAGCGAGGAAATTGCAGGGGAATTTAAATCCATCCGAACACAGGGGGATGGAGAGAAAGGGTGCATCACACTGCCCAAATTCGGAACCCAATGGGGCGCAACCATGGAGGATAACTGTCAACCGTGGAGGAAACACATCATCCATATCACATTGGCCCGGAATGGGAGGACAATAAATGAGGGCTGACCGCTGACCATGTTCGCAACACGAGGCCTAACTCAAATATCGTTTGTCAGTTTTCCGGAACGTTGGCCCAAGATAGTAGGCGGGCAATAGGTCGAGCATCCATACTGTTAGGGGGTCCCGTCAAACATGACCAGTTCTCCGGAAAGTTGGCACAGGACAGTAGGCGGACCATAGGTTGAGCATCCATACTGTTAGGGGGTCCCGTCAAACGTGAAAGGAAATGAGGGTTTGAATTAGGGGGAATGCAAAGCTCGGGAGGTGGAGTGGTGGCTTGTTCAAACAGAGTCCAACACTCACGATATTGCGCCACCAGGGCGAAGGCACATTAGGCGGACGTACCAACCTGATCAAGGGTCGTCCCAATTTCCAGGAAAGACCTCTTTGGTGAGAGAACTACTGCTTCCCATAATTACCATGGGGCATCCCAAACATGCTCGGGGTAGATATCCTAATTACACCACTTATCATGAAGTCAGGCCGAGGGGTCGACAATAAAGAAGGACGGTGTTCAGCTATCCCTGGGGCTGGAACAAACATGAAACATCCGGGCGGTCCTATATATCTCATATGGATGAGAATCAAGCCACACATAGTTCTGAAAATACAGTTTAACGTCATGCTGGACGAAATACAGTTTAACTTTATGCGGGACGGAATACATTTTAACGTCATGCGGGACGAAATATGGATCTTAGTTTTAGGTCTTAGAGCTCGGACCATGAGGATCTTAGTTTTAGGTCTTAGATCTCGAACCATGAGGATCTTAGTTTTAGGTCTTAGAGCTCAGAGCATGAGGATCTTAGTTTTATGTCTTAGAGCTCAGACCATGAGGATAGGGGAGAAACGGAAACATGGCCAGGCAGTTACAAACAACCCGACGTGAAGGAGGACCTAAACCATATATAACATGTGCTCTCTGGGGAAACACTCGAGTCGAGGGACCGAACACGGAGTTAGGATGGACCCACAGGGAAGTTCCCCAGGCGTTCTTACATATCTTATAAGGATGGGAATCAAGCCATATGTAGTTCTTAACATGACATGGTAAGATACTAGTGCCAAGGGAAAATGGGAGTGCAGGCATGGCCCTTGCACTAAAAGAAGTGAAATTTGATAAATCTTGTTTGTCCTTTATGGTGAATGGTTTTTTTGTAGTGAAGCGACAGACCTAGAGTAGCAGGCCATGATGTTGCCACAAGCATCAAGTCATGATAGGCGTTGACAAATGGCATGGCATAAAACCAATACCCAACGTGATGTCCTCTACAATGAGGTCACCACAATGGGGTGCCGTTTTTCGTCTGGTGGCCAGGACGATAATGTCACAGTTTAGGGTCATGTGACAGGACCAATAGCACAGTTTAGGGTCATATGGTTTGGACCAACATCACAGTTTAACGTCATATGGTTTGGACCAACAGCACAGTTTAAGGTCATATGGTTTGGACCAAAAACACGGTTTAAGGTCATATGATTTGGACCAACAACACAGTTTAAGGTCATATGGTTTGGACCAACAACCGAGTATAAGGTCATATGGTTTGGAAAAACAAAACAATTTATGGTCATATGCTTTGGAACAAAAACACAGTATAAGGTCATATGATTTGGACCAACAACACAGTTTAAGGTCATATGATTTGGACCAACAACACAGTTTAAGGTCATATGGTTTGAACCAACAACATAGTTTAAGGTCATATGGTTTGGACCAACAACACAGTTTAAGGTCAAATGGTTTGGACCAACAACACAGTTTAAGGTCACATGGTTTGGACCAACAACACAGTTTAAGGTCACATGGTTTGGACAAACAACACAGTTTAAGGTCATATGATTTAGACCAACAACACAGTTTAAGGTCATATGGTTTGGACCTACAGCACAGTTTAAGGTCATATGGTTTGGACAAACAGCACATTTTAATGTCATATGGTTTGGCCAACACCACAGTTTAATGTCATATGGTTTGGACCAACAACATTGTTTAAGGTCATATGATTTGGCCCAACAACACAGATTAAGGTCATACGATTTGGACCAACAACACAGTTCAAGTTCATATGATTTGGACCAACAACACACAGTTTAAGGTCATATGATTTAGACCAACAACATAGTTTAAGGTCATATGGTTTGGACCAACAACACAGTTTAAGGTCATATGGTTTGGACCAACAACACTGTTTAAGGTTATATGGTTTGGACCAACAACACAGTTTAAGGTCATATGGTTTGGACTAACCGAGAGAGGAGCCTCGGGAAAAGGAGCCTACGAGGGTTCAACAATTAGGGAGGGGAAACAGATGCTAGCTCCCAGCTATGCTGGGCCCGAAACGCAATTTCTGGGCAACTCCTCACTCCCCTAAGGGGATGAAGGTCAAGCTGCACGTGACCCATAAAGAAGAGACCCAAGCACATACTCTAGCAGTCAGATCGCGGGATCCTCGAGAGACACCGTTATGCAGCTCAGTCTATCTGATGTGCGGGGGTGTACTGAGGGTTAGTACAAGGAGTGTCGAGATTCCACCTTGTCACGGCGGAGCAAAAAATGACATGAACCATGCCACCAACATTCAGGGCCTAGGGGATCGGCGTGACGACTGAGGATTACTGTTGACCATGTTCACAACACATTATCATGTCGTGTTAGCCATGGGGAAAAAGAAATGAGCATCAACCGCTAACCATGTTCATAATGTGTGATTTGTATCAATTTGTTGTCTGAAACCCTCGGGGGAGTTGGCCCATGACGGTAGGAGAGCCCTTCGGCGTTGTATCCAGATCGTTCTTGGGGGTCCCCTCTAGGTATGAAGGATGATGAGGGCCCGAATGAAGGGAAATACGAAGCTTGGAAAGTGGATGGAACTTTCCTAAGTCGAATCTGGCACTCCAAGTTCTAGAACAGAGGGCTTTGAGCACATCAGCAGACCACTGGAAAGGGTCAGAGGGCTCAGTCCGAGAGCAGCAAGGAGATGGCGGATCCCTGGGAAACAAAGGGGGCGTAATTCCAAACACCCTGGGCACCGGGAGATCATGGGATCTCCTAAGAGATGGGGTTGGACCTGAAATCTAGGTGTTCAGGCGGTCTTACGTATCCCATTAGGATGGGAATCAAGCAACACGTAGTTCTTAATATGCGTCTTTAAACGTCGTTGGACAGAGGAGGGCTAAACCTTGAGGACAGGGTGCGCGGGGTGCAGCTGTCGAAAACCCGACATGAATGGGGACATAATCTCACACCACGCCATGTGACCCTGTGATCGAAGTCCCAAAGGCAAAACAGACGTGACAGCGGACCTCAAGCTGGACCCAAAGACCAGAGGTATGGGCATTCCTACGTATCCCATTAGGATGGGAATCAAGCTAGACGTAGTTCTGGAAAAACAATTTAATGTCATGTTGGAGGGAATATAGATTTTAGTTTTAGGTTTTAGAACTCAGACTGAGAAGGAATAAAGGGAAAAATTTGGTAACTCCTGGGCTGGACCCGAGAAGAAATGTCAGGGCGGTCCTACGTATCTCATGAGGATGAGAATCAAGCCATACGTAGTTCTTGATATGCGTCTTTAAACGTCGTTGGATAGAGGATGGCTAAACCCTGAGGACAGGGTGCGTGGGGTGCAACTATCACAAACCCGACGTGAATGGGGACATAATCTCTCACCACGCCAGGAAACCCTGTGATTGAAGTCCCAAAGGAGAAACAGACGCGATAGCGGACATCCAGCTGGACCCAAAGACAAATGGTCTGGGTGTTCCTACGTATCCCATTAATATGGGAATCAAGAAAGACGTAGTTCTGGAAATACAGTTTAACATCATGTTGGATGGAATATAGATCTTAGTTTTAGGTCTTAGAGCTCGGACCGAGAAGGAAGAAAGGGAGGAATTTGGTAACTCCTGGGCTGGACCCGAGACGAAATGTCCGGGCGGTCCTACGTATCTCATGAGGATGAGAATCAAGCCATATGTAGTTCTTGATAATACAGTTTATCATCATGTTGGACATAATATAGATCTTAGTTTTAGGTCTTAGAACTCGGACCATGAAAAGCCCAGATGTAGGGCAGAGTGTAGTTTAAGGTCGTGCTGGACCACACAGTTTAGGCAGAGTACTTCTTGAGGAACCTAGCATTGGTGGGAGGAGTGATAAGCTCCCCATCCATGGTCACCAGGGAATACACACCATTGGGATAGACCTTGTGGAAAATAAAAGGTCCCTCCCACTTAGGCTCCAACTTGGGTGGTTTCCTGCCGGGGAATCATTGGCGCTCTAAGAGCCAACACCAGGTCACCTTGCAGGAAGGAGCGGAGGCGAACCTTCTTATCGAAAGCCTGAGCCATACTACTCTGATGCCTTTCTAGGTTATGTAAATCGTGAAGCCTACTATCTTCCAGCACTTCCTATTCGGCTAGATGGATCTCGACAACTCTGTCCGGCGCTTGCTGGTCATAGACCGCCGTGCGCAATGAGGGTCGTTGGACCTCGATGGGAAGAACGGCCTCAGCTCTGTACACCAGGGAATACGGGGTCACCTGGGTGGAATTTCGTGTCGTCATCCTATAAGCCCAGAGGTCGTTGGGGAGCTTGTCCGGCCAACTTTTCTTGTTCTGACCAACCATTTTTTGCAGAATGTTAGAGGGGGTTTTGTTAAACACCTCAATCTGTCCATTCACCTGTGCATGATAGCGGGAGGTGTGGTTCGAGCGAATGTTGTACTTGGCGTACAATATCTTCAGCTCGTCCACTCGGAAGTTGGTTCTGTTATCCGTGAGGATAGTGTGAGGTATTACAAACCGGTGAATGATATTGGAACTCACGAAGTCAGTGATAGAACCATCCTTGACTTTTCTATGTGGGGCTTCCTCTGCCCACTTTGAGAAGAAATATGTGGCGGTTAAGATGAACTGGCACTGGCGGGCCATCGCCGGCGGGTAGGGCCCTACGACATCCAAACCCCAGACTGCAAAGGGACAAGAATACGTAGTATTATGGAGAGGCTCTGGTGGCCGATGCACAAAGTTAGCATGAACTTGGCACGCATGGCACCTCTTGGCGTACTCGATGCAGTCGTGGATCATGGAGGGCCATAAGTATCCCAATCTCCGAATCTGGTGGGACAATTTCCGACCCGGACTGGTGGGTGCCACAGGAGCCATCGTGCATTTCCTACATAACCTGTGGGATCTCATCTCCTTGAAGACAACGGAGGAGAACACCATCAAACCTGTGCCTGTAGAGGAGCTTCTCAGGACCCGGACCGCTTTGAAGGGTGAACTACGGCGCACGGCGCCAGATTCATTCCCGCTCCGCTCGGTCCATCGGAAGATCGCCGTGCCGGAGATATTCAACCAAGGGTGTCCTCCAGTTAGGAACCGTCTCGATCACCTATCCTGAAGCCCCGGGGGGTCCCGACGCGGGGCACCAGCGGTGAGATGGTTCACTCACGGGCAACGACCGCCCTCCGGGATAACAGGATCAATGAATCTTCAGTGTGCCACGTGGATGATTAGGTCATCCTGTTCGGGCTCCGCGAGTGATGCGGCCAGGATGGACAAAGCATCTGCTCGACTGTTCTATGACCGGGGAACATGAACGACATCTGGTTGGGAGGGTAACTTAGCCATTAGATGGAGGGCGCACTCCAGCAACGACACGAGTTCTGGCTTCCTGACAGCGTAGTCACTGTTAACCTACTTGATGACTAGCTCAGAGTCCCCTTTTACAAACAGGTGGGGTACGTTAACCTCCAGATCCAACTCGAGGCCAGTGATGAGGGCATGATATTCTACATCATTGTTGGTGCAACCCTCTTACAATAAGAAAGAATACGGCAGCACAGATTTCTCCGGGGTGATGAAGATGATACCCAGACCCACTCTGTTTAGCCTAGGATCGTTGAGCCTTCTACCGGCAGGGCTTTGGGAGGTGCCATCAAAGTGCATCTGCCATTATGGGGTGGCGTGATCGACTGAGAGGATTGCCTCATCAGGAAAGCCCATATCCAGCTGCTGGTCCGCAGAGGTTGGATGAGCAGCTAAGAAGTCTTCCAACACCTGTACTTTGACGGCCTTCTGAGGTACGAACCTAATGTCGAACTGCTGGAGGATCACTGCCCAGCGTGCCAATCGGCCGGTCAACATAGGCCGACTCAGGATGTATTTCAACGGGTCTTCCCGAGAGACCAACTGTACCTCATGGTGCTGCAATTAGTTCCGCAATTTCTGTGCGGAAAATACGAGCTCCAGGAAGCTCTTCTCGATGGGAGAATATCTAATCTCCATGTCTAGGAGCATGCGGCTGAGGTATTAGAGGCTATTCTATGTTCCCTCGTTGTTCTTCTGGGCGAGAAGCGCACCGAGGGATCTCTCCATGACGGTCACGTAAAGGACCAGTGGCTTTCCGGGAGAAGGTGGCATCAGGACCGGAGGTTGAAGCAGATACTGCTTGATTTCCTCTAAAGCGGTCTGGCACTCTTCATCACACCCATAGGCGGCGCCTTTCTTCATGAGCCGAGAAAAGGGCTTACACTTGTCGGCCAGATTCGCAATGAATCGTCGTATATAGGCTAAGTGTCCTTGGAGGCCTTGAAGCTCCCGAATATTACATGGGGGAGGAATCTGACTGATGGCCTTGATCTTCTCGGGGTCAATCTCGATACCTTGATACCTGACGATGAAGCCAAGAAAATTTCCCGAGGTGACCCTGAAGGCACACTTCAACAGGTTCATCTTCAAGTGACGAGAACGGAGCAAACCGAACACTTTCTCATGGTCTTTGAGATGGTCCTGGCACTGATGAGATTTAACAACCAGGTCATCTACATAGCACTCCACATGTGTCCCGAGTATCAGATTGAATATGCGGTGCATAGCCCATTTAAAGGTGGAACCAGCGTTCTTCAGGTCGAAAGGCATAACCCGATAGCAGAAAGTGCCCTAGGGGGCCCTGAAGGCAGTGAACTCTTTTTCCTCGGGGTCCATCCGTATTTGGACATACCTGGAGTACCCATCCATGAAAGAGAGGGCTTGGAACCCGGCCGTTACGTCGATCAACAACTCTGTCACGGGAAGGGGAAAGTCATCCTTCGGACAGTGGCGATTAAGATCGCGGAATTCGATGCAGACCCTGATCTGCCCGTTCTTCTTCCTGACGGGCACAATTTTGGCTAGCCACCTGGGGTACTGGACTTCCCGGAAGAAGTTGGCCTTAATGATCTTAGCAACTTCGGCCTCAACCATGGCACCGTGAAAGGGGTGCATTTTTCTGGGAGGCTGCTTGAACCCGTTATGGTTTGCTGTGAGACCAAAGCGGTGGACAGCTACCTAGGGATCTAGTCCCGACATCTCGTCATAACTCCAGGAAAACACATAACGGTGCTTTCTGAGGAAGTCTACGTACCGTTTCCATTCCTCGGGAGGCATAGAGGCACTGACCAATGTGGGTCTCGGGTCCGCCTCACTACCGAGGTTCACCTGTACGAGCTCTTCGACCGTGGCAGAGACGCCCTCCTCAAAGGAGGGAGGAGCATCTTCCATGTCTTCTTCTCCTCTTGGGGAATGATCGTCCATGGGGGGAGCTGTTTCGGGGATGCTTGACCCTGATGTGGAGCTAGAACCGGCTTGGGAGGTAGTGGTCATCACGAAGGGAGGCTCATGCACTGCAGAGACCGTAGCGAAAAAGGCGGTTGAACCAATCCCATCCGGCCTACGGCCCAAGGGGCTGCGCTTTATGAAAGCGAAGAAGTGGTGTCGCGTTGGCCTGAGCCGGTCGATCCCAGCTCGGCGAAACATGCACATATGACGCACTTCCGTTTCTATAAGCCCAACGTCCCGATATCGTACAGGGGTAGGAGGCTCGGGGATCACCCGGACCTGGTTGGTGTAAGAGTACGAGGTGATTTCCCACCGTCGCTTAGACCCGGAAATATGCATTCCTCTGGTACCCGATAAAACAAAGCACTCTCCCATATCGGGAGTTGTGGCCTCCAACCGATGGATTGGGAAGACATATGCATCATCCAAACCTGCCTAGGGATCACTCCCGACAGCGGCAGGCTCAACCTCACCTGCCAGGATCTGCTTGTCCTTGCTCTTGTAATAGTCTGCATCCAGGTAACGAGCTTCACAATAGGCAAACGGGGACGCATCTCCTTGGAGCACACCCACTCGACCCGTATGGGAGTATTTGAGGCACTGATGGTATGATGAGGGAACCACTGCGTGAAGATGGAGCCACGACCTGCCCATCAATGCGTTGTAGGAAGTGTCCTGAGAGACAACCATGAATTCAGTATTGACAATTAAGCCGCCGAACTGGGTCTTCAGACGAATCATGCTGAGTGGAGTTTGCTTGGTCCTGTCATACCCCTTGATTCTGAGGTCAGAGGGAGTTAAATCATCCTCAGACAACCCCAGTTTTTTCCATGTCTGAGTTGGGATCAAGTTAATCCCAGAACCCCTGTCGACAAGACTGCGACGGACCTCCACGCCATTGAACTTTCCACTGATGTACAGCGGGCAGATGTGCCCCTGTATGGGAGGTTCTTCATCTTCACCGGAGAATGAGATAACCGTCTGACATTCGTTGTCCTCAATCACCTCGGTGTGGAAGGCTTCTGCGGCCGCTACCTCCGTTTCAAACTGAAGGGGGCTCCTCAGAGCCTCGGGAAGCGCCTCACGCATTTCAGACGATAGGTGGAGGGCCTCATGGATGGAATGCTTTGCCGGAATGCCGACCAGATGCTTCAGGACATCATACTTTCGTGCTAAACGCGAGCTTCTTCTTCCAGGAGGTCGCTCTGCGATTGGGGGCATGACGGGCCCTGCTGGTAGGATCGGTGACTGACTGGTACTAGGCATGTCCCGTTGTTCACTAGCTGAAGCCCGGGAGGTGGCTACCATGCTAGGACCGGAAGGCCGTAGTCGGCCAGCAGCAGGGCTGGGCTGGTTGCGACGCGGGCAAGGCGATTCTGCCCAATCCAACAACACAAACGGTGGCAGAAGCGAACCTGTTGTCAGCGGATGAGTGAGTCATGAGTGCTGCACTCTACACCGGGCCTGCTGCCTGGTCTCGGTGGCATGCACGGCCTGACTGGAGGTGACGACCATCGTGGCCCGGCGATTCATGTAGACACGGCTCCGTCGACGTTGGTGACGGGTTGGGGACATTGGGGACGTTCACCTAGCGCTCCTCTTCATCGGGAGCCACAAAGGGTTTTACCAACTCTACAGTGTTAATCAAAGCGTACCCCGGCTCTCGGGGAGATTCACCCGGCGCTCCTCGTCGTCGGGAGCCACAAAGGGATTTACCAACTCTACGGTGTTAACCGAAGCGTACCCTAGGCTCTCAGGGAGATTCACCCGGCGCTCCTCATCGTCTGAAGCCACAAAGGGATTTTCCAACTCTACAGTGTTAACCGAAGCATAACCCGGGCTCTCGGGGAGATTCCCCCGGCGCTCCTAGTTTTCAGGAGCCACGAAGGGATTTACCATCTCTACGGTATTAACCGAAGCGTACCCCGGGCTCTCGGGGAGATTCACCCAGCGCTCCTCGTCGTTGGGATCCACAAAGGGATTTACCAACTCTACGGTGTTAACCGAAGCATACCCCGGGATCTCGGGGAGATTCACCCGACGCTCCTCATCATCAGGAGCCACAAAGGTATTTAACAACTCTACGGTGTTAACCAAAGCGTACCCCGAGCTCTCGGGGAGTTTCACCCTGCGCTCCTCGTCATCGGGAGCCACAAAGGGATTTACCAATTATACGGTGTTAACCGAAGCGTACCCCGGGCCCTCGGGGAGATTCACCCAGCGCTCCTCGTCGTCGGAAGCCACAAAGGGATTTACCAACTCTAAGGTGTTATCCGAAGTGTACCCCGGGCTCTCGGGGAGATTTACCCGGTGCTCCTCGTCGTCGGGAGCCACAAAGGGATTTACCAACTCTACAGTGTTAACCGAAGCAACCCCAGGCTCTCGGGGAGATTCACCCGGTGCTCCTTGTCGTCGGGAGCCACAAAGGGATTTACCAACTCTACAGTGTTAACGGAAGCATACCCCAGGCTCTCGGGGAGATTTACCCGGTGCTCCTCGTCATCGAGAGCCACAAAGGAATTTACCAACTCTACGGTGTTAACCGAAGCGTACCCCGAGATCTCGGTCGAGGAGTCATCCATTACCGGACGGGGTCTCGGAGGGATCCCCATTCCCCGGGGCATGAAATCGCCAAGCGTGCGAGAAGATGACGACAACGACAGGGCAAGTTCTTTCTTCATGCGCCGCCGCCTGCCCTTCTGGGAATAAGTAGGCTGGGACGACGAGGCCAAAGCAGCGCTCGCAGATTCTGAGGGCTATGGCTGGTCCAGGCGGGCACGGATGATTCCATGGGCACAGGCAACCATCCTGCGGGTCATCTAGTCGTTATAATTCCGGGACCCACGGTCGGAAACCTGTTCCCACCCATCCCCGTCGTCACTACTGCCATCTGATCCCACGAAGACACCTGCATCCTGTGTCGGGGCTGGGCCCAACCTGACTATGTTGTTGTCAATCTGGTCTTGGATCCAGCCCTTGAACACATAGAATTGTTGGATGGTGTGTCCCAGGAATCGGTGATAAGGGCAGTAGTTAAGGAAATCCGTGAGACACACCTCTTCTGGCTTCTGGCACTAAAGAAGTCGCACGATCCTCTGATCTAAGGCGCTATGAAAATAACCAGGGACCTGGGACTCGCCAAACGAGTAAGCCCGATTCCTTCTCCCTGGAAAGGGGACCCTTGGGGTCTGACCATGGCCAGGGACTGGAGGAGAAGGCTGAGGAGGCGGAGCTGGATTACCTCGCCTAGGTGGTGGCGGTGCATTACGCGGAGGCGCCTGCCGATTTTGAGGCGGTCACTGCTGGGCCGGAGGCTGTGGGGGTGGACCCCTATGAGCCTGCTGAGCTGGCCTCACCGGTAGCAACCCTAGTTGTCTGGGGGGGCTCTATCTGCTCCACAACAGCGAGTTCGGCTCTGGCGGCTCTCCTTGAGGAGATCACAGGAGGAAGTGGGCGTGCCTGACTGGCCGGTTGCAGGGCTTCTTCGAGGCGCTGATCTTTGTACGAGAAGTCCTGAAACCCTCCAAGGTAATTATGCGTGATTAGGGAAGGAACGAACTCCTCCTTGACGTTCCCCACACACATAATCAGTAATTTCTCCTGATTCAGTGGCATGTCAAGGGAGTACGTGAGCCCCTTCCACCGGGCAATGAAGTCCGCGACTCGCTCGTCGGGCCTTTTCTTGCTCCTGAAGAAGACTGCAATGTTCGTCTTCCAGGTTGTGGAACTGAACTGGTAGAGGAATTTTCGACGAAGGTCCTCCCAGCTAGTCACTGATCCAATAGGGAGCTGTCTGTACCAAACGAACGCTGGTCCCTCCAGCGTCTAAACGAAGCACCAGAACTTGGCAGCCTCCTGCGGCGCTGGAGTCCCCAACATAGGCCTGCACCTCGAGTTGAAGTGGGCCAATTTTTGAGGCGGGTTTCCGATCCCGTTAAAGGGGGGAAAAGTGGGATTCCAAAATCCTCGCGGGGCCGACATGTCATCCACCCACGCTGGGTACGGCTTTCCATCTGCTAGGATTGCCACCTGCCAAATTTCCAGGGCCTCCAAGCAAACGATGAGTACCTCCATCAAATCATCCAGATGCAGATTCATGTTTTGATGGGGATCTCTAACCACAAGCGCATTTCCAGGCTCTTCGATACGATAGTCGCGCTCAGCGGCTCGGGGGGCAGCTGGCGGAGCGACGGTCGGAGCGGCGGGAGGAAACCGAGAAGGGTCTCCCAGGTTTCCTCACTGCTCGGGAGGGTTTGGCGAAACATATCACACCCTCTTTCCATGGGCTCCAGTGTCACCCATTTCGGCGAACACGACACGGTCACGGTTGCTCGGGGGGGATCTAAGCAAGGGGTAGATGCTCCCCTGTTGTCCTGGTCTAGGGTTATCGTAGACAGGCCGCCGCTCTGCAATGCGTTCGGCCAGGATCTCATCAAACAACCTCTTTTTCTCGGCTAGATGTTGGCACAGCGTGGCCTTCTCGGGATCTTCCTCTGCCTTCTGCACTGAGGCAGATGGGTCGGCGAGTTTGACAGACCCGAAGGGCTCTTTACCCTTGCCTATGTTTCGGCCCAGAGCTAGTTCCTCCGTGGGTACAGGAAGGCCTAGAAGGATCCTCTGTTTGTGAGTAATCCTCCCAGATGGGTCCAGCAGCGGCCTATCCTCGGGGGGTGAGTCCCCGTCGAGGGGCTCCACAATGTTTCCCTCATCTGAAAGGTCAGCCATGTTGACCGTGACTGCCCTTGGAGAAGTTCCATCAGGGTCGCCCAGTGGATCGGGCTGCTGGCGGATAACACAGAAGAGGAGAGCAGCGTACTACCCCCACTCGTGGACGTGCACGTGGGGGTGGCCTCCTCAATAACTCTACGGAGTACTTGAAAACTCTGGACGCATTGTTGCTGAAGGGCCTCGTGGAGGCCCATCGACTCGGGGTGCCGGACCGCAGGGAGTGCTGTTAGGTCAACCCGGTGGCACTGCTCACTAATCTCTTCGAGATGCGCTTGGCTCCTGGGATAAGGCGCTTGCTGATGATGGAGGCAGGAGTGAGTCACCCGAAGAATCTGGAAGAAGCATTCAAACTCTCTCGGGGTGAGAGACTCTGGCACATCAAAACCCGATTCTGTGACCGACCACAACTTCTCAGGGAAGTGGCCCGCTGCAGGAATGGTACAGAAGCTCCACGGCTCTAGCTCGGGGTCTGGAACTTTCCGCCCCTACTCATCCACCGAGGAAAGTCGGGGAATTGGAAATGGCGCTGAGGCAGGCTGTCAGGGCGGTGGGCTGGCCGGTGGGGAATACGGCGAACAGGCCGATTGGCTGCTGATCCCTGGGTCATCCTCCCGAGGTTGTAGTGCCCTCTCCGCCACGTCGCGATAGGATGGGCCGGTGGATGGGCCTCCTGTCGCAATGTCAGTGCTCGCCGAGGGTGTTTCGCATCGCGATCCTTCCGTCGGTCCCCAGATGAGCTCCTCACCCTCCTTAACAGGGGCGGGAGGTGCTTTCGAGGAGATCAGCAGCAACTGTGGGCTTGATCTCTGGCGGTACGCCAAATCCTCATCCTCCTGGATATACCTTCGAAGGGAGGAGGGAATCATACGGACCTCGCATTCGGGGAGTACGAGACCGACGCGCCGCGTCCCAATCCCTTCCCTCAACTCAAAAGGTTGGGGGGATATTCTATCGTCGAATAGTACTCTACCTCAAAATCCGAAAAACGGAACGGTCTCATTCCCGTCCAGACTCCCCTGACATTCCTCCGATGGTGACGACGCCCGGCCTTCCTGCCCCTGGGTAGCTCCTCAGGGTAAGGACGACATTCGTCATAGGGTCCCCCGGCCACAATAGAGCTGGGGCAGAGGGGACCGAAGGCCGTGGTGCGAGAAGCACCAGGACAGATGTCGAAAGTGACATGGGGAGGACCTCCATGTGAGTGAGAGACTGGATACACAAAGGCTCCATGCTCGCGACCGGCGGTAGGGGTGACCTCATACCCCATGCAGTGGGTGCTGTAGGGAGTCATACCCGAAGCATAGCTATCGCGAAGAAGCTTTCGGCTTCCCAGATCGGTGGCACAGAATGAGCCTTCATGGTGAGTGGCACTACCGCGGATTGGTCCGCAGTGGCCATTGCCAGTGTCCACGACCGGGAGATTCGACCCAACCTGCCTGCAGGACGGTCGGGGTTTAGATCCTAGTCGGGCACACGGTTGCCCCTGCTCAACATGCATAGGGATCTGGTAATAGGAGTCAGCAGTGTCTGGGGCCACAATGGTTGTTGATGCCAGTGCCCCAGGATGGGTATTCTCCCCCACTCGCGCCCAACGCTGGCGTCGAGTCAGATGGGCCAGAGCTGGCGGTGCAGGCCTGAAGACTACCTGCTCCTCGGCTCGGGGAGTCGGGTGGTGGCGTCGACGTAGCCTGGCGGGGGTTCTTGCTGGTAACCCCTGTGATGGATCACCAATCGGGTGGACCCGGACATCCCCCACCTCATTGGCGTAGGGGAGGGATGTGTCACAACGCTCTGGGGATAGGCTCCCGAAGCGGTTGAACATTGTCCTGGGGAGCGGCGGCTCCCTGCGCGGCCCTCGAGGGCGGCGATGGTGGTGAGGCACGGCCGCCTCTAGATCCAAGCGGGCCATGGCCCTGGTGGGGATGACCCCTTCCTCGTCATACCTACGAACCGGGTTATTGATCACCCTCCGTTGGATGATTTCTAACGGGGAGAGGGGGTTCAAGCACCTGGATACTATGGCAGTCGAAGTCGGAGCGACCGTGGGATAGGTGGGACCGCGCGGGGTAGCCACGTCGGCACTGCCCCTACCCCTGCACCGGTGGGCAGGTGGCGATCGAGCTCCGAATGCAGTGATCTGATTCCTGGAAATAGGGAGATGAACTCATTAGTATCTACAGGAAAGAAGATAAACAACCAAGGCCTGACATCATTCTGTCTTCAGTGGTTGGCGAGAGGGAACCACGCTGACGATGTCATAGAACAGAGTAGTCAACATCCTGACGGCCTCGACCCCTGGCAGGTTCACGCCCCGGTGAGGGTTACCCGGACCTGGTGACATGCTATTATTCTGATGCTCCAACGGCTACCATTCCCCATGGTGAGGAGAATAGTTTCACGTCGGGTTAACCATTTTTTGTTTCCGACGCTTTCGTCGGGGCGCACGCGTCTGTCTGCCGGGGAGGGCGCACTGCTTGTGGCCCCGCATTCCCGCTTTTCCAAAGGCGGGCGGCATCCATTCCCTATTTAGAGACGCCTGCTCCTTGATTGAAACTGGGATGATGGGATGTCAGTTCTTCCTTTCGTGGATTCCTCCTCGGAGCTCGTCACCTAGTCCGGGTCTCCCTCATAGATTTATACGGGTTTTTCCGGTGCCATATCTACATGGACGCCAGTTAATTACGCTGCTTCAGTCAAGATGCTCCAAGGGGTCTTGTCGGGACAGCAACCTGCGGTGAGGAGAATGGTCACGTTGGGGCATCGTCGGCATGTCTGTCTTTGGTCCCTCAACATAGGGCTTTTGGAGGGCGCGGAAGCCCGAGGCATCCCACATCGAACGCGGGGAATGTGTACCATCTGAGGTTTTCCTCAGCTTCCCATGTTGAACAAGGGGTATTTCATGAGTTTAACGTCTGGCGGAGACGGATCGGGTTAACGGATCCCTAGGGGGAACACCGATGTTGGGGCCAACACGTGGGCGGCCTCCCGTATAACATGGAGTGGGAAAGGGTGGCATGATCTCACCGGGATGTGGTGGCCCGGGTAAGGATCAGGATGGATGGTGGAGTAAAGCATGGTGCTTATGTTCTGATACGGCCCAAGAGGGGGGATACAGTTTAACGTCATGTGGGACAGAATACAGTTTAACGTCATGCAGGAGGGGATACAGTTTAACATCATGCGGGACGGGGTACAGTTTAACGTCATGTGGGATGGAAGATTTGGGGCATACGCTCTGAGGCAACCCAATGTGGTCAGGGAACCGACATGGAGAGGTCGGGATGACCGGGTGGTGGGCTTGAACCTCGTGGAGGCTTCCTACGTACCATGCGTTAGCACAGATCAAAGTCCACGTATTTTGCTTGGATGGGGCTTACACTCTGAGGCGGCCCTTAGAGGAGGTCATGGTCGATGCTCACTCTAAGCCCACGTGAGTCATGCTCGGTGTGGGAACAAAGAGGCAACAGGGACCAAACGATCACGTCGCAAAGGGTGCGTCCGTGAGAAGTGGAATGGGGCTTACGCATTGAGCGGCCCAAAGAGGAAATAGGGGCTTACGCGTGGTTAGCGGCCCTTGGGGTCGGGACTTACTCAAGGGTAGAGGCCTATGGTTTGACAAAGCGTAGTGGGAAAAAGGACTCCACTGACCATGGCAGGGGGGAAGTACGGAGATGCACGGGTGAAATCATCTGTACGAAAGATTAGGGACTTACGCTCTGAGGCAGCCCTTCCCCTGTGGACAAACGCCGCTCTGACAAGGAGGATCTCATTCCATGTGAGGAAGAGTCCACTCCTGTGGAGACAAGTGGGTGTAAAAAATATCCGAGCTGGGGGGACCCTGCGTGCGAAGAATGTGGTCGGACCACAGTTTAACATACTGTGTTAAGGACGAGGTGATTAGCAGTTTAACGTCCTGCAGCTTGGACGAGGTGGGTTCGCTCCACACCCATAGGTATTACATGCCCAACACCCTCTACCCCTTGTGGAAGGGAAGGAATCGGCAAGGCCGTGGTGAATGGGGGCCGCAGGGCAAACCACCGGGGGGTCCACGTTAGCGTGGCTATGCGAAGGAGCATTAGCCGTTAGCGTGCCTATGCAGAGAAGCATAAGGCAAAGCAACGCAACGGGAAACATGGCCCAAGGGACCTTGAGGTTACTTTTCATGAGCCTGGAAGGCCGTGCGGGAAAACAACGCATGGAGCACATGCCCGACAGGGGAGACATCAGGTGCCGGTTCAGGGGGCAGCCATGGGGTGTCTAGGTGAGGGGTCCTCGGCCTTCCGCGCGCAAAATGGTCAATTTGTGCGCAAGACTCGGGACAGAGCACAATAGGAGTAATGGAATTGAGTGCAAAGAGAGAATTACGTGCAATGTTTTGCGTGCAAGGTAGGTTATTGCACGCGCGGACCACGGATTGCACGCAAGTGAAGAAAACAGGGGAAGTGGCAAATTCACTGAAGCCGGTGGAGTTGCGCACAAAGGCGAACTCCGGGGCAAGGTTGCGTGGAATTAGCGATTACCTGGATGTCATATTTCGCGCGGGGGGAGCCGAATTGTGCGCACGATAAACACTTCAGATTCCTCAACCCCCAAATCATTTGGGGTCACCTTATATTTATAGGCGACCTCCGGCGCGGAATCCAGGCGGCGGGGGAAGTTTTCTGGGCTGGGAACCGCTTGCGCGCAAAATCTCACCGTGGAGAAACGGGGCACACAATTATTGAGAGCCTCACCAATCTAATTCCACGAATCCCAGGAGCACTTCGCGCATATAACATTTTTTCACGCGTATCCTCCCTTATTTCGCGCACCACTTCCCAGGCCTCTACATCGGGCCTCTGATTCCGAATATGACTTCACTTCATCATTCTGAAACTTTCTCCGGGTGTTGCGGGCTTTTTTCAGCGTCAATAGGGGCATTGGCCCGTGATGGTAGGAGATCCCTTAGGAATTGTATCCAGGCCGTTCTTGGGGGTCCCTCATGGTGTGAAAGGTGGTGGGGCCCGAATTAAGGGGAACACGAATCTTGAAAAGCAGAAGAAAACTTGCCTAAGTCGAATCTAACACTCTAGGTCCTAGACCAGAGTACTCTAAACACATTAGTAGACCACTGGAAAGGGTCGAAGGGCTCAGTTTGAGAGCGGCCAAAGATGGCAGATTCCCAAGGGAAGGGTATGCCAAAAGACAGAGGCAACCGGGAGATCATGGGATCTCCTAAGAGATCGGGCTGGACCTGAAATCTAAGTGTTCAGGCGGTCCTATGTATCCCATAAATATGGGAATCAAGCCACCTGTAGTTCTAGAGATGCAGTTTAATGTCATGTAGGATGAAATACAGTTAATCGTCGTGTGGGACGGGGAAAGGATCGTAGTTTTAGGTCTTAGAACTCAGACCAAAGGGGCCAAGATGTAGGGAAAAATGTAGTTTAAGGTCATGTTGGACCGTGTAAGGATCATAGTTTTAGGTCTTAGAACTCGGAACAAAGGGGCCCATATGGAGGTCAAAATGTAGTTTAAGGTCATGTCGGACCGTGTAAGGATCTTAGTTTTAGTTCTTAGAACTCGGACCAGAGGGGCCCAGATGTAAGGAAAAATGTAGTTTAAGGTCATGTTGGACCGTGTATGGATCTTAGTTTTAGGTGTTATAACTCAGACCAGAGGGGCCCAGATGTAGGGGAAAATGTAGTTTAAGGTCATTCTGGACTGTGTAAGGATATTAGTTTTAGGTCTTAGAACACAGACCAGAGGGGTCAGGAAAAATACCGTTTGAGGAACCTAGTGATGGTGGGAGGAGTGAAATGATTTCCATCCATAGTCACTAGGGAATACACTCCATTGGTATAGAACTTATGGAAAATGAAAGACCCCTCCCATTTGGGCTCCAACTTGGGTGGTTTTAGGCCAGGAATCATTGGCGCTCTGAGAGCCATCACCAGGTCACCTTGCAGGAAGGAGCGGAGGTGAACCTTCTTATTGAATCCTCGAGCCATCCTACTCTGATGCCTTTCCAATTTATGTAATGTGTGATGCCTACTTTCGTCCAGTGCTTCCAATTCAGCTAAACGAACTTCGGCAACTCTATCTAGCGCTTTCTGGTCGTAGACTGCCATACGGAATGAGGGAAACTGGATCTCGATGTGCAAGACGGCCTCAGCTCCGCACACCAGGGAATATAGAGTCACCTGGGTGGAGTTATGAGTGGTCGTACTATAAGCCCATAGGGTGTTGGGGAGCATGTATGGCCAACTTTTCTTTTTCTAACCAACCATATTTTGCAGAATGTTAGAGTGGGTTTTGTTAAACACCTCGATCAGTCAATTCGTCTACACATGATAGCGGGAGGTTTTGTAGAGACCCGAATCTGGACTTACATGAACATTACATTACTTTCGCGGAATACTTAGTATATAACAAAAACACACACACAAGGATCGTAATAGTTTAGTGTCTTTGGAAACTCGGAATAAAATCTTCTAATCGTGGTGAAAGATCTTCAACATCTCCCATAAAGATCCTCTTTTTTTTATACCTAAAACCTTTCTTTATATCCTGGGGAAAAGAAAACATAAAAGGGTGAGCTCAAATGCTCAGTAAGGGTAAACAAAAGAAAAATCAATCACATAATATTCATAAGAACATAACTTTTGGAAATCTTAACCTACAAAAGAGAGCATAATTTCACAACATGGGATAAATCATAGTAGTGAAATGAAATCCCAATAATCTAACATAAAACATGAAACTTTGTGGCATACACACATAATCATAGAGAATCATTTCTTGTTAGTCAAGACCCATTGCCAAGAGTATCTTAGTGGACAAAGTCCCTTTCTGAATCGAGTAACCCTCATTTCAGTCCTGTTTCACTGAACCGGTATATCCTACCATTTCAGCCATGTCTATCTCATGAGATATAAAATCTTTACCCAATGCATTGGAGGGAGATATAGGTCCCACCCATCTTATAATGAATCCTTTCTTATGTGTGCCACATAATCATAAAACATACATCATCACATAACACATGTAACAAAAATGGGATTCTTGAAACATCATGACATCATAAATCAATTCATATAAGATAAAGGAATTCATAAAAATAATTCCATCACAACATGAACAAATCAATTTAATAATAGGTATAAAACAGAACCCTTTATTATCTTAGATGGAAAATAATTTTGATAAAACACTTGAACTTCATTCTTGAGGAAAATATCCTTTCTTCTTCAAAAACATTTTTCCTTTCTTAACATGTCATACAACTTTAAAATAAAAGAAGTTGATTAAAAATAAACTTGAAAACTTGTAAAGGAAGCTTCTTGGAAATAATGTTTTAAAAATCTATTCATGCCGTATAAGTTAAAAAAACATTCTTCGTACTTTCGTCGGAAAAGTCAAAAAGTACCTCGTACGAAAAAACGACAAAAGATTCCTTTCATATTCTTTACTAAAAACTCACCAAAGGGTAAAATTGGATTTATACTATTGTAAGTCGATGGAAAAGATATTACATATTGAGGGAACATGGATGTGGATGATAAAATACACCCCAGTAAATACTTACGAATAAACAATCTCGGATAAAAATGAGATTGTGATATTTCCCTTACCTTAGGTCCGATTTGCTTCGTATGTGTCTGAACCTCCTGTATAATGATTTAAATAATGTCATTGACTTATTAAAGAATCATATTCATTGTTATGATATCATATATGGTTCACTTATGACATTATATTTCTCGTTCTTTTGTAAATTCCATGTTAAAGAAGCGTTTTGGGTAAAATCGTTTCATTTATCGTAGCTGTTTTGACTTTTTGTTCTTGAAATTATTATTACTTATATCATGATTTACTTACTTCCGGAATATAAAATATGATTTATATATCATATATATATTAAGTATATATATATAAAATAGATAGATAAATGAAATGAAAAACACCGTTCATGGAGACGGTAGTCCGTACGTACGCATGAACGCTGTTTTCCTTTCCTTATTGAATTGAATGGAATTAAGTAGATGACATACATATAAATAATTCCAGTATCATTATAAGGTCATATATTTAATTAGTACTTATTATATATACTTTATAATCATTCATGAATGGTTAATCATTGAGAATGAATCTCATCACGTCGTGGAGACGGTAGTCCGTACGTACGCACGAGCGATGATATCATTTCCATAAATATTGAATTGAATTGGAGTGGATTATACAGTATATCAGAATCAATATGATGTTGTAATAACTATGTATAGTTATTCTTTACACCATTATACCCATCCATGTAAGCTGGTGGTGGAAAATAGATTACACCACGGCGTGGAGACGGTATTCCGTACGTACGCACGCGCGGTGATTTCTTTTTCCGTAGGATGGATAGATGGTGAGATAGGGTTGTTTCATACTTATAATAACATATCAGTATATGAGTGATACTGATGTTATTACTTCATAATGAAAAAACCTAAGAAGAAGAAGTGGAAGAAGAAATAAAGATGAAAGAATTGGTAATGGTAACTACCTCTTCTTTGAAGGGCCTTTTGGAGACCTCCTCTTAGGGAACTAAAATTGGTCTTTGAGGAAGACCAGAACCTCTAGGATGTTTCTAGGGAAGTGAAGAAGAGATTTTGGCAGAGGTTGGCCGAGCTCGAGTGCTCAAATTGGTGTGAGGAGGAGGGGGAGGAGGTGTCCTTTTATAAGGGAGGAGAGGGGCACCTTAGGAATATCTCAAAATATTATTTTATATTAAAGTCAAAATCGGTTTATAATGGTTCCAAAGGGTCTTATTTCGAATCTAAAGTGGGGAAGGGTCGAAATACTATCAACCAATATGATTTAGACAAGTTTTGGGTATTATTTTAACCTTATCAATTAGATTTAACTCTAAGTTAATTAATTTAACTTTTACCGTGTCTTTTTGTTTTCTTTTACTATATGGTTAATACACTTACTATAACATGCCAAACGAACCCAAAATTGTTTATTATTAATATATATATCCTTATCTAAGTCATTTGGCCGAACCTTAGATTTTTAGGAATAAAATAACAATTAATAATATAATATTTGATTTAAAAACTATTTTGTGTCAATTTTGACACTATTTGATATATGATTTTTGTGAAAGTCATAACAGAATTATATGTTCGAACCAAGTTAATTAAATCAACAATAATATATCATAGTAACCTATAAAATTAGTGGAATTCATAAAAAGTCTTAAATTACATTTATTTGGGTATTTATATTATCAATTATGTCAATATTTCATTAATAAGATAATTACTGCATCATCTTTGTGTCATAAATAAATTAAATTATTTGATGTCTAAAAATTACAAATAAAATATCATCATGTAGGAAATCTTTTTAGATTTCTAATGAATATTTACAATTGAATTTATCTTATGTATAACCCTATATTAAAAACGATTTACTTATTAAACTTTGATTTTAACTATTTTAACCCTTCTTTAAATAAATTAATAATAAATGTCCTAATCTAATCCAAGTGGGCCTAAATGGTCATATTTTATTCCTAAGTTTATTTTTGGTCGAATTACACTTGTCCAATAGAATTAGGACATGTTTTAGGGTAATATTGATATCATATTTACCCTTAATTACCCTATTTACTATTAACCGCGGTAAAAAAAGTAAAAAGTTACTATTCACCAAAAAATTATTTTCATCTCATTGAACCACATTTTAGTCCTTGATATTAACCGTGTCTATCGGATTTTCGAAATTCCATTCACAGAAGCGGTAAAATTAAGTTTAATGCAAAATTCAGTTTTTAACCTACCACTTAGTGGTTTGACTATTCATCAAAAATTGAAAGTTTTCAGAAAAATACCAAAATTTCACCCTAGGCCAATCTTGATATTCTGAATCCAAAAATGAAGTCCATTTTGAAAAATAAAATTTATAAAATTTCAAAAAGTGGTTATTACTATTCATAACAGCTAGTTTTAATAACATATTGTTGTTTAGAGAAACTCGGTATTGCGTACGACGCAAGCTATCGAGGAAGGCCGCGATTGCGTGTAATGCAAGGGAAGTCAAATATGTGTGTTGTGCAAGCTTCTTTTGGTGTAGCTTACAACACAAGACATTGATAAAATTAAAAAGAATATTTTTCATAAAATCTTGGGCTGTTACATTCTACCCCCCCTTAAAATGAATTTTACCCTCGAAATTCGTCGGGGTTATAAATGGTTTACTATTCAAAAGTTTCTTTAATAGAAACCCACATCGTAAAAAGGAATACCAAAACTTGGCTTTAAAAACTAAAGTATGAAATGTAAAGGTTACCCAAATAAACTAATCGCTGGGTTTCCACATAGGTAAAAATATGGATATGGAAGAGAAATCTAACCATCATGTTCTGATGGAGAGTGGTAGAGAACATGGCTATGGAAAAGCCAGTTATCACAAATCCATAGATCTGTGATGATATAAGGTGCCATCTGATTCATCAGGTATAAGATCACTAGGACAACATTTTTGGTTTTCAAGATCATTTCCCTAAAGTTGAAAATTTGAATTAGAATAAATACTTAATTTATTTTGGTACAATATCACTGTTGTTCATGTCTTGAACAATTTCCACTTCATCTCTTAAATAAATGAAGTTGAATTTGTTATTCGTGAAGTGTTAGCAGATTATGTGATAGAACGACGGGTCATTCCATCTGTCTCAAACAAAAGGTTAGCAAAAATTATATGCATAAGTCGATCTATAGTGAGATTAATCATATATGGTTCCTAAAATGGACTTATACTTCATATATCATACTTCTTAATATAATAAAACTAGTTTTTACTAAACAGGGACTTCCTGTAGGCCAGTGGTAGGCGATAAAGGCCAGTCGCACTTCGGTTGTGGGTTCGATTCCCACAGCCTTGTCCGAAGCGATGGGCTGTCGCCCGTCCTGCAGGTTGTCCTTTTTCCAAAACTATATAACATCCCATCAATAATATCAAACAAACAATACTAACTTATGTCCAACATAATTCTTTCCAATCTTTAGGCTTATCCATAATACTGCAGTCGACTCTCATAATATAGTGAAAACGATTACCAGAGATTTAACACCATCGTCGATCCCCATATATCATAAGATATGTTTTGTTGGTCACATTCCAAACATTCAAAGTCCTTAATCGTGTATTCTCTTGAATACCTTAGTGAAAACATGAATGCAGTTAAAAGTTAACACTTTTCACATACCAAAATCCTCAAAATTATATACTCAAACTTATTCCTTATATCAATCATGAGCTCATGAATACTGTTAAACATTTCATTTTCTCGTTTTCCCTTCATTATGCGCATAGTATCTCAATCACTTTGAATACCACATTAGACTAATACATAAATATTCCAATATTCCATGATACAACATTATTTTGGAATCCCATTACATAAACACTTAATCATACCACCACATCGTTGTCATATTCAACATTGCTAATAGTGATCGCATGTGACTTCCCTTTGTCCTTTGCCTTCAGTGGTTGCTCGTGTTGATCATCACTAACCCTTGGATTAGGGCATTTGTTAGCATAATGCCCCATTTTATTGCACATGAAGCATTGAAGTGTTAGTGGTGCGTTCTCTGCAGTGTTTTCTTTATTCACATCATTAGAAACCCTTTTTCCATTACTTCGACACTCAGCTGCTCGATGACCTTCTTTTCCACACTTAAAACATTTTCTAGTCCCTTTAATACAATCTCCACCATGCTTCTTTCCACACTTTGTGCATAAGGAGACATTCATCTTCTTTTCACCATTATTCTGAGATTTCTCCTTGAACTCCATCTTTCGTTTCTTGTCAAAACCATGAGATGGATATGTAACACCAACTTCCATTTCTACCTTGATAGCACAACGCACAATTTCTTCATAGCTACTAAAGTCTCTTATAGCTAATGCCCTTCGAAGACTTGGTTTTAAGCCACTGAAAAATCGATCAACTTTACTTTCAGGTTGGATGATAATGCCAGATGCATACCTTGCAAGTCTTGTAAAATTCGCTTCGTATATACCAACAGATTCATCATCCTTTTGCTTTAGTCAAGAAACTCCTTCTCCATCTTCGTTCGAAGAATACGAGGGAAGTACTTACTAAAAAACAAGTTCTTGAACTCGTCCCATTCCATGGAATCAATTTCATCTCTTTGCCTCGTATTCTTGATAAGATTCCACCATTGATCAGCTTCACCTTCCAAACGATATAATGCTAAGATGACTTTATCATGTTCAGAACATTGAAGAACTGAAAATATCTTTTCAGTAGTACTAATCCATTGTTCAGCAACTAATGGATCAGTAGACCCACTGAAAGAAGGCGGACGTTGCCTCATGAAGGATTCAACAGAATGTTGCTCCTTCCTTTGCTCGTTTGGAAGTCCTGCATGATTCATAGCTTGAGAAAGTTGTGTGAGCATGGCTACAAGATTTTTCATTCCAGCTCCCATATCGTTTGGTTGCTCAGGGGGACAATCATTGCATTGTCCATTGCATTGATCAACACGGTTCCTTCGGGTTCCAGCCATCGTCTAAAACCCCAAAAGAATAGTGTGAGAGGCAAAAATCATGCTAGGGAAAACAACATAATAAAGGGGTAGTACCCTCAATATCTAACATCTTAGGTTAAATTCTAAGATCGTTAGAGCAATTCTTGGACTATAACCTATACGTATACTTAACCTTAGAGACATCCCTAGACATACCTTAGAAATATCTCTAGGGATCTCACTAACGTTTTCGCATCCTAGTTTCCAAAGGTTGACTAAACCTTTCCTCTGATACCAACTGTAGAGACCCGAATCCTGACTTACATGAACATTACATTACTTTCGTGGAATACTTAGTACATAACAAAAACACACACACAAAGATCGTAATAGTTTAGTGTCTTTGGAAACTCGGAATAAAATCTTCTAATCGTGGTGAAAGATCTTCAACATCTCCCATAAAGATCTTCTTTTTTTATACCTAAAACCTTTCTTTATATCCTGGGGAAACGAAAACATAAAAGGGTGAGCTCAAATGCTCAGTAAGGGTAAACAAAAGAAAAATCAATCACATCATATTCATAAGAACATAACTTTTGTAAATCATAACCTACAAAAGAGAGCATAATTTCATAACATGGGATAAATCATAGTAGTGAAATGAAATCCCAATAATCATAACATAATACATGAAACTTTGTGGCATACACACATAATCATAGAGAATCATTTCTTATTAGTCAAGACCCATTGCCAAGACTATCTTAGTGGACAAAGTCCCTTTCTGAATCGAGTAACCCTCGTTTCAGTCCTGTTTCACTGAACCGGTATATCCTACCATTTCATCCATGTCTATCTCATGAGATATAAAATCTTTACCCAATGAATTGGAGGGAGATATAGGTCCCACCCATCTTATAATGAATCCTTTCTTATGTGTGCCACATAATCATAAAACATACATCATCGCATAACACATGTAACAAAAATGGGATTCTTGAAACATCATGACATCATAAATCAATTCATATAAGATAAAGGAATTCATAAAAATAATTCCATCACAACATGAACAAATCAATTTAATAATAGGGATAAAACAGAACCCTTTATTATCTTAGATGGAAAATAATTTTGATAAAACACTTGAACTCCATTCTTGAGGAAAATATCCTTTCTTCTTCAAAAACATTTTTCCTTTCTTAACATGTCATACAACTTTAAAATAAAAGAAGTTGATTAAAAATAAACTTGAAAACTTGTAAAGGAATCTTCTTGGAAATAATGTTTTAAAATTCCATTCATGCCGTATAAGTTAAAAAAAACATTCTTCGTACTTTTGTCGGAAAAGTCAAAAAGTACCTCGTACGAAAAAACGACAAAAGATTCCTTTCATATTCTTTACTAAAAACTCACCAAAGGGTAAAATTGGATTTAAACTATATTAAGTCTATGGAAACGATATTACATATTGAGGGAACATGGATGTGGATGATAAAATACACCCCAGTAAATACTTACGAATAAACAATCTCGGATAAAAATGAGATTGTGATATTTACCTTACCTTAGGTCCGATTTACTTCGTATGTGTCCGAACCTCCTATATAATGATTTAAATAATGTCATTGAATTATTACAGAATCATATTCATTGTTATTATATCATATATGGTTCACTTATGACTTTATATTTCTCGTTCTTTTGTAAATTCCATGTTAAAGAAGCGTTTTGGGTAAAATCATTTCATTTATCGTAGCTGTTTTGACTTGTTGTTCTTGAAATTATTATTACTTATATCATGATTTACTTACTTCCAGAATATAATATATGATTTATATATCATATATATATTCAGTATATATATATATAATAGATAGATAAATGAAATGAAAAACACCGTTCATGGAGACGGTAGTCCGTACGTACGCATGAACGCTGTTTTCCTTTCCTTATTGAATTGAATGGAATTAAGTAGATGACATACATATAAATAATTCCAGTATCATTATAAGGTCATATATTTAATTAGTACTTATTATATATACTTTATAATCATTCATGAATGGTTAATCATTGAGAATGAATCTCATCACGTCGTGGAGACGGTAGTCCGTACGTACGCACGAGCGATGATATCATTTCCATAAATATTGAATTGAATTGGAGTGGATTATACAATATATCAGAATCAATAAGATGTTGTAATAACTATGTATAGTTATTCTTTACACCATTATACCCATCCATGTAAGGTGGTGGTGGAAAATAGATTACACCACGTCGTGGAGACGGTATTCCGTACGTACGCACGCGCGGTGATTTCTTTTTCCGTAGGATGGATAGATGGTGAGATAGGGTTGTTTCATACTTATAATAACATATCCGTATATGAGTGATACTGATGTTATTACTTCATAATGAAACAACCTAAGAATAAGAAGTGGAAGAAGAAATAAAGATGAAAGAATTGGTAACGGTAATTACCTCTTCTTTGAAGCGCCTTTTGGAGACCTCCTCTTAGGGAACTAAAATTGGTCTTTGAGGAAGACCAGAACCTCTAGGATGTTTCTAGGGAAGTGAAGAAGAGTTTTTGGCAGAGGTTGGCCGAGCTTGAGTGCTCAAATTGGTGTGAGGAGGAGGGGGATGAGGTGTCCTTTTATAAGGGAGGAGAGGGGCACCTTAGGAATATCTCAAAATATTATTTTATATTAAAGTCAAAATCGGTTTATAATGGTTCCAAAGGGTCTTATTTCGAAGCTAAAGTGGGGAAGGGTCGAAATCCTATCAACCAATAGGATTTAGACAAGTTTAGGGTATTATTTTAACCTTATCAATTAGATTTAACTCTAAGTTAATTAATTTAACTTTTACCGTGTCTTTTTGTTTTCTTTCACTATATGGTTAATACACTTACTATAACATGCCAATCGAACCCCAAATTGTTTATTATTAATATATATATCCTTATCTAAGTCATTTGGCCGAACCTTAGATTTTTAGGAATAAAATAACAATTAATAATATAATATGTGATTTAAAAACTATTTTGTGTCAATTTTGACACTATTTGATATATGATTTTTGTGAAAGTCATAACAGAATTATATGTTCGAAACAAGTTAATTAAATCAACACTAATATATCATAGTAACCTAGAAAATTATTGGAATTCATAAAAAGTCTTAAATTACATTTATTTTGGTATTTATATTATCAATTATGTCAATATTTCATTAATAAGATAATTACTGCATCATCATTGTGTCATAAATAAATTAAATTATATGATGTCTAAAAATTACAAATAAAATATCATCATGTAGGAAATCTTTTGAGCTTTCTAATGAATATTTAAAATTGAATTTATCTTATGTATAACCCTATATTAAAAATGATTTACTTATTAAACGTTGATTTTAACTATTTTAACCATTCTTTAAATAAATTAATAATAAATGTCCTAATCTAATCCAAGTGGGCCTAAATGGTCATATTTTATTCCTAAGTTTATTTTTGGTCGAATTACACTTGTCCAATAGAATTAGGACATGTGTTAGGGTAATATTGATATCATATTTACCCTTAATTACCCTATTTACTATTAACCGCGGTAAAAAAAGTAAAAAGTTACTATTCACCAAAAAATTATTTTCATCTCATTGAACCACATTTTAGTCCTTGATATTAACCGTGTCTGTCGGATTTTCGAAATTCAATTCACAGAAGCGGTAAAATTAAGTTTTATGCAAAATTCAGTTTTTAACCTACCACTTAGTGGTTTCACTATTCATCAAAAATTGAAAGTTTTCAGAAAAATACCAAAATTTCACCCTAGGCCAATTTCGATATTCTGAGTCCAAAAATGAAGTCCATTTTGAAAAATAAAATTTATAAAATTTCAAAAAGTGGTTATTACTATTCATAACGGCTAGTTTTAATAGCATATTGTTGTTTAGTGAAACTCGGTATTGCGTACGACGCAAGCTATCGAGGAAGGTCGCGATTGCGTGTAATGCAAGGCAAGTCAAATATGTGTGTTGTGCAAGCTCCTTTTGGTGTAGCTTACAACACAAGACATTGATAAAATTAAAAAGAATATTTTTCATAAAATCTTTGGCTGTTACAGGTTTGGTTAGAGCGAATGCTGTACTTTGCATACAATTGCTTCAGCTCGGCTACTCGGAAGTTGGTTCTGTTATCTATGAGGATATCGTGAGGTACTCCAAATCGATAGCAGATATTGGAGCTGACGAAGTCAGCGATAGAACAGGCTTTGACTTCCTTGAGAATGATTTCCTCTGCCCACTTGGAGAAGAAATCTGTAGCGGTCAAGATGAACCAGCACAGGCAGGCCGTCGCTGGCGGGTATGTTCCTACCACATCCAACCCCCAGACTACAAAAGGACAAGATTACTTGGTATTTTGGAGAGGATTTGGTGGCTGATGCACAAAATTAGCATGAACATGGCACGCATGACACCTCTAGGCATACTCGATGTTGTCCTAGATCATGGAGGGCCAGAAGTATCCGAACATCTGAATCTGGTGGGACAACTTCGACATGGCCTGGTGGGCACCACAGGAACTAGTGTGAACTTCTTTCATGACCTGCGGGATCTTAAATCCTTTAAGGAAACGAAGGAGAACACCATCAAATCCGCGCCTATAAAAGAGATGCTCAAGGTTGGGACCTCTCTAAAGGGTGAACTCCGGCGAGCGGCGTCGGATTCGCTCACGCTCAGCATGGTCCGATGGAAGATTTTCTTGCTGGGGATATTCAACCAAGGGCGTCCTCCAGTCAAGAACTGTCTCGATTACCACACCTGAAGCCCCTGGGGATCCTGACGTAGGGGCCCCAAAGGTGAGATGGTTCACCCGCGGGCCACGATCATCTTCCGGAATAACAGGAGTAATGACTCTCCGGTGTGCCATGTGGATAATTAGGTCATTCTATTCGGGCACCGCAAGTGATGCAGCTAGGCTGGCCAATGCATCTGCTTGACTGTTCTGCGACTGGGGAATTTGAATAACCTCTGGCCGAGAGGGGAACTTAGCCATTAGACGGAGAATGCACTCCAGCAATTGCAAGAGTTCTATATTTCTAACAGCATAGTCACCATTGACCTGCTTGATGACTAGCTTGGAGTCCCCTTTTAAATACAGATGGGTTACGTCAATCTCGAGAGCCAACTTGAGGCTAGTGATGAGGGCATGATACTCTACCTCGTTTTTGGTGTAGCCTTCTGACAACAGGAATGAATACGGCAGAACAGCTTTCTCTGGGGTGATGAAGACGATACCCAGGCCCTCTCTGTTGAGCCTAGGATCATTGAGCCTTCTACCAGTGGGGCTCCGGGAGGCACCGTCATAGTGCATCATCCAACATGGGATGGCGTGATCGACAGAGAGGATTGCCTCATCAGGAAAGCCTAGATCTAGTGGTTGGTCCACTGAGGTTGGGTGGGCCGCTAAGAAGTCTGCCAACAACTTTCCTTTGAAATCCTTCTGAGGTACGAACGTGAGGTCGAACTACTAGAGGATCACCGCCCAGCGTGCAAACCGGCCAGTCAACATAGGTAGTTTCAAAATGTATTTCAACGGGTCTACCCGAGAGACCAGCTGTACCTTGTGGTGCTGCAAGTAGGGCCACCATTTTTTCATGGAAAATACGAGTTCTAGGAATCTCTTCTCGATGGGATAATATCTATTTTCCGCATCGAGGAGCATGCGGATGAGGTAGTAGATGATATTCTCTATTCCCTCGTTGTTCTTCTGGGTGAGAAGTGCACCAATGGATCGCTCCAGGGCAGTCACGTAAAAGACTAGCAGCTTCTTGGAAATGGGTGGCATCAAGACCGGAGGTTGGAACAGATACTGCTTGATTTCCTCAAAAGTGATCTGACACTCTTCATCCCATTTATAGGTGGCGCCTTTCTTCATGAGCTGAGAAAAGTGCTTTCACTTTCCAGCCAGTTTCGCAATTAATCGGCGTATAAAGGATAAGTGGCCTTGAAGGCCTCTCAGCTCCTGAATATTATTCAGGGGAGGCATCTGACTGATGGCCTTGATCTTATTTGTGTCGATATTGATGCCTCGATACCTAACAACGATGCCAAGAAACATTCCGGAGGTGAACCCGAAGGCACACTTCAACAGCTTCATCTTCAAGTTGTGAGAACGGAGGAAGTTGAACACTTTATCAAGGTATTTGAGATGGTCCTGGCGCTAACGAGATTTGACCACCAGGTCGTCCACATAACAATCCACCAGTGCCCTGAGAATCGTCTTGAATATGCGATGCATGGCCCATTGATATGTGGCACCTGCATTCTTCAGGCCGAAGGGCATAACCTGGTAGTAGAAAGTACCCTAGGGACCCTGAAGGCAGTGAACTCTTCATCCTCAGGGGCCATCTGGATCTGGTTGTACCCGGAGTACCAATCCATGAAGGAAAGGGCTTGGAACCCAGTCGTGGCATCGATAAACAACTCTATCATGGGAAGGGGAAAATCATCCTTCAGACAGTGGCGATTGAGATCGCGGAAGTCGATACAGACCCTGATCTACCTGTTATTCTTCCTAACTGGCATAATGTTGTCTAGCCACTTGGGGTACTGGACTTCTCTGATGAATTTGGCTTTGATGAGATTATCAACTTCGGCCTCAACCATGCCACCGTGAGAGAGGTTCATCTTTTTGGGAGGCTGATTGAACCCGCAATGGTTTGCTGGAAGGCCAAGGCAGAGGATAGCTACTTAGGGATCTAATCCTGGAATCTCATCATAACTCCAAGTGAACACATCATGGTGTTGTATGAGGAAGTCTATGTACTGTTGTTGTTCCTCGGGGGGCATAGCGGCGCTCACCAATGTGGGACTCGGGTACGCCTTGCTACTGAGGTTCACCGGCACTAACTCATCGACCGTGGTGGGGAATCCATCATCAAAGGTAGGAGTAGAATCTTCCATGTCCTCCTATCCACATAGCGAGGTATCCTCCACAGGGGGAGCCATTTTGGGGCTGCCAGACCTTGATGGGAAGTTGGTGCCGGCTTGGGCGGCAGAGGTCGTCACGTTAGGAGAATCATGCACTGTGGAGACCATGGCAACAAAGGCGGTTGATCCAATCCCATCTCGCCTTCGGCCCAAGGGGCCACGCTTTATGACATCAAAGTAGTAGTGGCGCGTTGTCTTGAGACGGTCGATTCCAGCCTAGAAAAACAGACACGTATGATTTACTGCCTTTGCCATGAGCCTAACATCCCGATATCAAACAGGGGTAGGGGCTTGGGGGATCACATAAGCCTAGTTGGTGTAGGAGTACGAGCTGACTTACCTATTGAGTCAATAAGGTTTTCCTTATGACTTTTCCATTCCTTCTTGTTTTAAAAATCACAATAACCATTCTTTAAGAAAATCACTTTTATAAGGAAAAATTCTTTTATAAGGAAAATCACTTTTGTAAGAAAAATTATCCTTATCATATTTCCATCCATATTTTTCTTAAGTATAAGATTCACATTCATTTATATATTCTCGGAATTGTTTGAAACATTGATATGAAATATTCTATTTTAGGATCCGAATTCTGGATAAGAACTGTAATAATGTTTAACTCCGAAATCCAGAATGAAAACTGTGATAATGTTTCTTTCGGAATTCTGGATACGAACTCTAATTAAGTTCTTCTCCAGATTCAGGATACAAATCCTTATAAAGTTTGACATTGAATTATCATTATGAATTCTAATGATGAATTCTCATTAAGAATTATTAAGATGAATTCTCACTACGAATTCTAATGAAGAATTCTCATTACGACTTCTTAAGATTAAATCTCATTATGAGTTCTAATGATGAATTCCCATTACGAATTCTGATGAGGAATTCTCACTACGAATTCTGATGATGAATTCTCATTCTGAATTCTCATTCTGAATTCACCTATTAAACAGAATCTTATCATCATTGTTTTATACACTCCGAATTTATTTAGACTCCCAAAATTATTTTGGTTAGACTCCAAACTTTCATTTTGCTTACGATATTATAATTTGATTACTCATTCATATATTTTTTTTACTCCGAACATTCACTCCGAATCTTCGCTCCGAACTTTTTAATTAAGACTTAAAATGATGTCGTACATTCTGTTACACTTGTTTGTTATAAAACGATGTCATGTATTCTGTTATGAACTAACCGTTGGTTAAGTTACATGTGTACAGGTTCCTCAGATTTTTAAGGAAATTATGACCGTTGGAAAGGAGGCCAACTTTACCTATAAATAGGAGCTCATTTGAATGATATCAGGGCTGAAAGGCTGACTGATCTTCGACTCATGTGATTACATTCTTGAAGTTATTTATAGAGAGAGAGAGATTCTCTTATTAACTCTCAAATCTTTGTGCGACTCCGAATGTTGGTGATTATATTCGAGGACTTCCGGGGATAGGAAGACAGAGGTTTCCTACACCTTGATGTTGAGGGCTTCCTTGCTGAGGAAGACAGAGGTTTCCAACTACCTTGAAGTTGAGGGCTTACAGGGATAGAAAGATAGAGACTCCGATCTTTGTATCGAGGGCTTACCCTGGCGTGGGTAAGACATACTTTCTTGAAAGTATAAATCAAGGGACCTTTATCAAAGGATGTTGGATACCCTTCTCTTTGGGTTAAAATACTTTTATCTTGTTACTTGTAGTTTTACTACTTGATTATTTCCGCTGCATTTTGTATTATAAGAAAAATATAACATTCTTATACTTCCTTAATTGTACTCTGTTTCATTTAGATTCTATACGCTTTAAGGAAGAATCTCATATTGTAATCTTTTATTAAGATTCAATTTCCATAACCATATTTATGGAACCTACTTTTGGAATCTCTTTCCAAGTTTCCATTTGGTATTAGAGGTGTTGTGAATTTTCTTAAGTTTATCTTTGTTAATCTTATCCCTTTCCTTTGCTTAAGGAAAACATAGTTAATCGTAACTAACTTTAAAGTTTCCAAAGGAATTTTTAATGTATACAATTCACCCCCCCCCCCTCTTGTATATTGAGCATCTACGTCATTATTTCGATCCTACAATTGGTATGAGAGAAAGGTCTCTGAAATAATTGTACTCACGTATAAGTTTTTCTTGCTCACTTTATCATTCAGAACTTTCTCATTCCGAACATTGTTATTACAAATCTTTTCTACAAACAAGATTGTGTGCCGATGGTTTATAAGTATGGCAGGAATTAATGTTGGTTCTATGGATAATCTAAATCCTAGAAGACCACCAATCATTGATGGTAATGACTATGAATACTGGAGAGATCGAATGAAGACTTTTGTTATCAATACTGGAGTGGACAAATTTGTTATGCTCACTGGTGATTATAAAATTCCTGACAAGGAAGTTATAACTTTTACTAACCAGGAAAAGCAAGAATATCAACTCAACTATAAGGTACGGAACACTCTACTTTGTTCAATGACTAGAAATATATATAGCCGAATTTCTTCTTGTGAATCAGCTAATTGTATCTGGAAGAAGTTAGAGGTTACACACTTTGGAACTTCTAAGGTGATTGAGACTAGGAGAGCTATGATTAGAGCTGAATATCATGGCTTCAACATTCCTTATGGTGAACCAATCGGTAATATTCAACAATGATTTATGACTATCGTCAATAGTCTACAGTCTATGGGAGAGAAAGGGTTAGATGATGAAGCCCTTGTGGACAAGATAATTGATATTATGCCCAATGAGTGGGAATCCAAAAGAACAACTATAGTTGAGAATTAAAATGTTACTCAAATTTCCCTTGATGAGCTATTTGGAACTATTCTCCAACATAAAACCCGAATGAAGAGAGATGCTAACAACATCAAAAAGAAAAATGGAAATGGTACCATTTCTTTTCCAACAACATCAAATTAGGTAAAAGCTAAGACTCCTGAGAGAGTAACCAGATCCAAGTCTAAAAAGTTATTTTCCAATACGAATCTAGTGAGAGTGAAATATCAGAACAAGAATTAGCAAATCTTGCTCGAAGGATGAACAAGATAGCTGGCCAAAGGAGTTTCCAATCCAAGTATAAGAAAAAGGAAAGGAAATATAAGAAAGATGGAGAAGTCAGTTGCTATGAATGCAAGAGAGCTGGACATATTAGACCAGATTGCCCTTTTCTCAAAAAGAAATAAAGTAAATAAAGGCATTAAGATAGGAATAGAAAGAATTATTATGAAGCCAATGCTATGAATTTTCTGAAAGCTAATGACACCTGGAGTGCCAGTGGTGGTGACTCTTCAGATGAATCTTCTGATTACGAATCCTCAGAACAGAAGAATCTCGGTCTTATATCCAGATTACCTATTGAGAATCATTGTTTTATGGCTAAGGTAAGAAATGATGAATCATTGACCAATGTTTCATTAAATTCAAATGATAGTAAGTATTATAACACTTCTGATGAAGAATCTTCTTCTAATGAATAAAATACTTTACTTACATATGATGAAGTCTCTTGGTTTTCTGAACTTCTTGAGATTGAGAATTCTAAACTCAATAAGAAACTCGATACAGAAAACTCTAGGAATTCTATTCTTACAAAAGATATATCAGATCTTTCTAAAGATCTTCATAAGATAAATGCTGATTTTGAAAGTATTTCAAAAAATCGTGAGGAATTAAGTTCTGAGAAGAACTAACTTGCTAAAGAGTTAGAAAAAGTATTTTATAAGAATATTATTTTCGACCCTAACTCTAGTTCTAAAACTAATGATTTTGAGGATAAAAACTTTGTTATAAAACTCAAGTCTGAAATTTTATTCTTAAAGAAGTGTTTATCAAACTTTACCCATGGTAAGGAAAATTTTGATAAAATGTATTCCCAAATACGACCTTTAAGAAATAAATACGGATTTGGTTATACCCAAGCAAAACCATTTTTCAGTAACAATTATTTTGTTCCTCAAAGTGCCCCATTTTGTACTAAGTGTCAATGTGGTGGTCACTGGAAAAATAATTGTTCCTTAAACAAAACCCAATCTCAAGGATTTCATAAAGCTTATTTTTCTAAGAAGTTGTGGGTACCAAAAATTTTGTTATCTAGTAATCTCATATCCAAACAAGTTTGGATTCTGAAAGTCTAATTTTCTTCTTGATTTCAGGAAAACAAAGAGAGTACCAGCAACAATACATGGTACATGGATAGTGGATGTTCCCGGCACATGACTGGTAACAAAAGCTTTTTTGAAAAAATTATCAAAATGAAAGGAGGAAAGGTAACTTTTGAAGACAATTCTATGGGAGAGATTGTTGGTATTGGTAATATTGTTCTTTTATGTAAAACCTTAATTTCAGATATTCTTTTTGTTAAGGGTCTTAAGCACAACCTCATTAGCATAAGTCGGTTATGTGATAAAGGTTACCTTGTGAATTTTAGGAATGATAAGTGCTTAGTTCACAATTCCAAGGAAGAATTTATTCTCTCATCCAATAGGCATGAAAATGTTTACACCGTAAACTTAGAAGACCATAGAAGCCAAGATTTACCTTGCCTAAGTGCAATGGAAGATAATTCCTGGTTATGGCATAGAAGACTAGGTCACTGTAACCTTAGGAACCTATGTAAACTCTCTAAGAAGAAACTAGTTAAGGATCTACCGGAGCTTAGATTTGATTCTTCTAAAGTTTGTGATCCTTGTAAATAAGGAAATCAACATAAATCTAGTTTTAAATCAATTGGTGAAGTCTCAAAAACTGATGCATTACAGTTAGTGCACAAGGATCTTTTTGGTCCAACACAAACTGGAATTATTGGCGGCAAATACTATGTGTTTGTTCTAGTTGATGATTACACTAGATTTACTTGGGTTTATTTTCTAGCAAAGAAATATGAAGATTTTTATTATTTCAAATGTTTTAGAGCTCAAGTTAAAAATTAGAAAAACCTTCCATTGAAAACTATTCATAGTGATCATGGAGGAGAATTTCAAAATTCTGATTTAGAAACTTTTTGTAGTAAAAAAGGTTTTACTCACAATTTTTCATCACCTAGAACTCCTCAACAAAATGGTGTAGTTGAAAGGTGAAATAGAATTATTCAATAAATAACTAGAACCATATTGAGTGAATATTCTATAGCTAGACATTTCTGGGCTGAAGCTATCATTATTTCTTGCTATACTATAAATCGAGTTTTGATTAGACCTTTTCTTAATAAAACCCCTTATGAGTTATGGAATGGTAGAAAACAAAGACTATCATACTTCAAGGTTTTTGGTTGCAAAGTATTCATTTTGAATACTAAATATAACTTACATAAATTCACACAAAAATATGATGAAGGAGTTTTGTTAGGTTATTCCACAACATCTAAGGCTTATAGAGTTTTTAATAAAAACACTTGTGCCGTTGAAGAAACAGTACATGTAAAATTTGATGAGTCTGATCCTTTTGTTTTTAAACAATCCCAGCCTACAACCTCAGATATGTTTTCAAAAACTGATTATCAACCATTGATAGAAGAACCATCTGATAAGGATAATGTTCAAGAAGATATTCCTCAAAAATTTACCCCAGAAGTTTTTCTGCCCTATGTTGATGAACATGCTTTTCAAAACCCAAATCAGGTGTTTCTTAAGAATCATCCCAATGATAGTATCATTGGTGATGTAAATAAAACTGTATGGACTAGAAGATCCTTATGAAATGAAGTTGAACATCTATCATTTCTTTCCCAATTAGAACCTAAAATCACTGATGATGATTGGATCAAAGCAATGCAAGATGAACTAAATGAATTTGAAAGGAATAAAGTCTGGACAACGGTTGAAAGACCTAAGGAAACTTCTGTAATTGGAGTCAAATGGGTTTTCAAAAATTAATGTGTTGAAAATGGAGTCATAGTAAGAAATAAAGCTAGACTTGTTGCTAAAGGCTATAATCAGCAAGAGGTAATAGACTATGAAGAAACCTATGCTCCAGTAGCTAGACTTGAATCTATCCATATTCTACTTGCCTTTGCAGCATTCTTTAACTTCAAACTTTTCCAAATGGATGTGAAATGTTCTTTTCTTAACATCTATGTTCAAGAGGAAGTTTTTGTTGAACAAACTCCTGGCTTTGAAGATACAAAACATCCTGATTATGTTTTTAGACTTACCAAAGCTCTGTATGGCCTTAAACAATCCCCACGAGCATGGTATGATAGACTTACTGGATTTTTGCTTCAAAACAACTATGTTAAGGGAAATTTAGATCCAACCGTGTTTATAAAGAAAGATAAGAAAAATGTTTTTATTGTTCAAATTTATATTGATGACATCATATTTGGTTCAACTCAGCAATCTTTGACCGACTCTTTTGCAAGTCTAATGAAATCTTAGTTTGAAATGAGCTTGACGGGTGAGTTAACATTTTTTCTTGGATTTCAAATTTCTCAAAAACCGGGAGGAATCTACATATCTCAACATAAGTATATTAATAATCCTCTTAAAAAGTATGGTTATGATAACACTAAGAGTATTAGTACTCCCATTGGTACCTCAAACTCTTTCGATCTTGATGAAGTAGGGAAACCATTAGATCAAACATCTTTTAGAGGTATGATAGAGAGCCTACTATACATAACAGCGAGTCGACCAGACATAATGTTTTTAGTATGCTTATGTGCAATATATCAATCCAATCCTAAGGAATCTCACTTAAAGGCAGTAAAAATAATTTTTCGCTATCTTAAGGGAACCATGGATCTAGGATTATTTTATACTTCTGGAAATGATTTTATCCTAAAAATCTTTTCTGATGCTGACTTTGGTGGATGTAGAATGGATAGAAAAAGTACATCCGGAATGTGTCATTTCTTAGGAGATTCATTAGTTTCTTGGTCTGGCAAGAAGCAACATTCTGTAGCACTCTCCACTGCTGAAGCTGAATATGTAGTAGCTGGAAGTTGTTGTGCTCATGTGTTGTGGATGCAACACACACTCACAGAATATGGCTTTAGTTTTACTAAAACTCAAATTTTGTGTGATAACACAAGTTCCATTGCCCTTAGTAAGAACCCTGTATATCATTCTCGTGGAAAACACATAGATATTAGGCATCAATTTCTTAGGGATCACAATCTTAAATGAGATATTATTCTTTAATTTATCGGAACACAAGATCAACTTGCTGATATTTTCACAAAATCATTACCTTTTGATAGATGTGAATATATTAAATAGACGTTAGGAATGATAACCATAAGGTAATCTTTCTTAATTAACTTTCTATTGAAAAACAAAAATTCTCCTTACAGAAATAAACTCCTTTTCATAGGGGCAGTACATTTGATTGTTAGATTAACAAAGTTTTTCAACATTTGTTTTCAAAATTTTCAGAACTAAAATTCCAGAATGGAATTTTTGGAACTAATATTTCCAGAATGGATATGTTCATGTAGAAGACTTCTGGAATCAAAGACTTCGTATTGAACACTTCCGGAATGGAAAATTTCGTACTGGTATTTTCATAACTAGATTTTCGTACCGAATCTTTCATAATAATTTTTTCATTTTCAAAATTTGTAATGAAATTTTCGTACAGAGTTTTTTATATTGAGTTTGTTTTTTTAGTGAGTTTTCCGAATTTTGTCTTTTCGTAAAAAAGATTTTTTCGTAGTTTTCGTAAGAATGTTACCAATTACGAATAATCCTCCTAATCCAATCCGAAAGGTATGATTTCCTTACTCAAGTTTTCGTAGTCATATTTTACTTGCTAGAATTTTCTTATATTTTGTTTTCGGATTATAATTTTCACAATTCTTTATTTTGATAAAAACCTCAAAAGATCAGATTCAAGAGAATTGGTTTTAGGCAGTCAAATCTGATCTCAGTTTGTCACAATCGTTCGATCAACTGTGGATGTTGAACCGTTTTTTCATTGCCTATATAAAGGGGACCCCAAACGGTTGTCCCACATTGATTTTCAAGCTCTAGCATCGCGAAGCTCTGCCTTTATGTTTTAAGACCATTCTGTACCTCAGCTTTTTCCGTTCCGAACTTCTCAGAGGACTTCAGATCTGAATGTCTGTGGAAGTAGCTTCTCAAGACATGTCTGCTTCTAAGCCGATTTCAAAGTGGATAGTATATAGAGAGAGGCTGGTTCATCTAGATTTCTTCAACAAGTATGACTCTCTTATTTCCAATAATATTAAGCTAAATGGTTGGGAAGATGTTGCGGAGTCAAAACTGGGGAATCAAGATGAAGTGTATTCAGATTTTCTTATAGATTTTTATGAGACAGTCTCCTTTATTAATGAAGATGGAAGAGAAAAGTTTTCTTTTATGTCTTATGGTAAGACTTATAAGCTTTCATATGCCAAGGAAGCTATCTTGGTAGGTCTGAATAATGAAGGAGAATCTGAATTTATATCTCCTGTGTTGCCGGATTCAAAGGGTATCTTCGACAAGGAAAAATCATTAGAAACTCTCGGACTGGTAGATGACAAGGCTCCGAAGATTGCTTCTCTATCTACAAATTTCAGGATTCTTGAGTTATGGGTACAAGGCCGTATCGTACCGAGGAAGGGTGACAAAGATAGCTTAAAAAAGAGTGAGATCTACATCCTAGATTTTCTAATAAATCTGATGAAGTTTAATTTGATGAAGCACATTCTTATCACTCTTGAGAATGCGAGGAAAGGAAATTTGAGAGCTCATATTATAATGTATCCAGAAATCCTCTCGAAGTTGATAGTTTGGTACCTTGAGTCTTTCAAAGAGGTTTTCAAGTCTAATCCAAGAGTTTGCAAGATTATGTTGGTATGTGATGGTACACATAAAAGAATGGATGTAGATTTTGACAAGAAGACTGGTCAGTTCGTTGATTCACCTGCTCAAGAAGAAACAGTTCTGAAAGTTGCTGATCAGGAATCCTCTAAGCCTGTGAGGAAGAGAAAGATGAAAGAAGTTGAAGTTGAATTAGAGAATCCCATGACTAATGAAGTTAATTCCGCACCTCCAAAACCAAAGAAGAAGAAAGCTTACCCAGATGAGGTAGTTTCTAAATGGAGGGAGGTCAAAGAAAAAAGAATGCAAGGGGAGCCTCAGTTTGGATTGGACCTTGCGGAAGCTAAGGATTTGAAAGAAAGAACTGCGGATGAGCTATAAAAACAAGAAAAAGAGAAGAATCTCAAGAAGAAGATGACTGAAGTAGAGGTAGCTCAGGAATTGTTGAAGCCCAATGAGACGGTTTCAGAAAATATTCATGTTCCGAGATCTTTTTCCTTGGACTCTCTTCCTGAGACTCCAGGAATAAATTTCGTCGCTCCGGAAGAAGTTGTTGCTAAGACTGCTGGGGAAGTAGAGCAAGTTAAGAAAGTGGAAGAAGAAGAAGATGTTTCTGATGTAAGTGTTGAAACCGGAGATGTGTTGAAGCAAGTAGATGATTATAAGGGAACACATTTGGAACATCTGTCGCTATGAACTTCAGAAGCCGAATCTTCAAAATTAGTCACTCCTGGAAACGATGAGCAGCAAGGAGAAGAAGAAGTGGCTTATCATACAGAAGAAGAAATACATCTACATGATTTTTCTCAACTGGAGAATGTAGAGGTTGGTGCTCAGAATGTTCCTAATGAGGAAGACCATATTGTTCAAGTTTCTGATAGTGAAAAGAAAACTCTGGAACAAGATTCTATTCCAAAAAGAGACAAGGGAAATCAAATTCTTGCTAATACTCCGAGCTCAGTAGTGGTGAAGAGAAAGGAAGTTGGTAGTTCTTCAAAGAGAAAGCGTGACCTTATTGAAGAAGAAAATTCTCCAAGCAAAGTTTCAGATTTAGAGTCATCTTCGTTGGGGAATGACTTTGTTGTTTAGTCTTTAAAGAAGTTGGTGGGAACTATTCCAACTTTCTCAAGTATTGATTCAAGATGTCATATTCACCAACATGCTTTGAATAATAAATCAGAATCTATATCTATGGTTATGGACAAGTGTGTTGAAATAGAGGCTCAGTTCAAAATGTTCTTTTTTGGCTATGAAGACCATAAAAGATAATGCAAGTGGATGAAAAATCGGTCGAGGAAAACTGTAGAAGAGATGAGACTCTTGGATAAATTTCAAGACAATGTTAAATATTCTTTTGAGACTGGGGATAGGCAAATAAATGAGCTGACTTCTTCCTTTGAAGAGAAGCTGACAGATGAAAAGAACTTCCAGATTCAAGAAGTCATAGATCTGAATGGGAAGATGAATTATATTTCTCAAAACTGGAAGTTTGAAAGGGATCATCAGATTGAGTTTGAAGAAAAGATGATGGCTCAGGAAGAAAAGCTTAAAGCCCAAGAAGAAAAGCATAAATATCAGGAAGAAAAGATTGAAGCTCAATCTGCAAGAATAGTGGTCTTAGAGAAGCAAGCTGAAGAAGATCATAAAGACTTAAAGAAGATAAAGACTATTCTAAAAGGTCTCATGGCGAAGGATAAAGATCCCAAATAGATAGATCCGATCTTTTATTGTACCTTAACTCTTTTGTTATTGAAATTTTCAAACATAAAAGAAATTGTGCTTGTCCATTTTTTTGTTACTACTAATTTTTCCGGTACTTTGTTATACATCCCATTCCCTCGAATTCTTTTTGAAAATCACAAAGGGGGAGAAGGAAAAGATCCTTAAGAAAAAAACAAAATCCAAAAGAGTTTATCTAAGGGGGAGTTTCTCATTAAAGAATACATTATTATTCATAATGAAATATTATTCCAAAAATAAGGAATAGGATCCATATAGTTTCAAAGCCTAAGGGGGAGATAGTCGTATTCATCTACACCCATAAGCAAAGGGAGAGAAGACTTAATGTTTTCTTTCTTCTTAGAATTTCTTTTTCGTAAGGATGTTTGTGCATTCCAAAAAGGGGGAGATTGTTGAGTCAACAAGGTTTTCCTTATGACTTTTCCATTCCTTCTTGTTTTGAAAATCACAAACACCTTTCTTTAAGAAAATCTCTTTTATAAGGAAAATTGGTTTTATAAGGAAAATCGCTTTTGTAAGAAAAATTATCCTTATCATCTTTGCATCCATATTTTTCTTAAGTATAAGATTCGTATTCATTTATATATTCTCGGAATTTTTTAAAACATTTATTTGAAGTATTCTGTTATAGGATCTAAATTCTGGATAAGAACTGTAATAAAGTTACACTCCGAAATGCAGAATGGAAACTGTGATAAAGTTTCTTTTTGAATTACGAATACGAACTCTAATTAAGTTCTTCTCCAGATTCAAGATACGAATCCTTATGAAGTTTGACATTGAATTCTCATTACGAATTCTAATGAAGAATTCTCGTTACGAATTCTTAAGATGAATTCTCATTACGAATTCTAATGATGAATTCTAATTACGAATTATTATGATGAAATCTCATTATGAATTCTAATGATGAATTCCCATTATGAATTCTGATGAGGAATTCTAGCTACGAATTCTAATGACGAATTATCATTCTGAATTCTCATTCCTAATTCACCTATTAAACAGAATCTGATCATCTTTGTTTTATACACTCTGAATTTATTTAGACTCCGAAAATTATTTTGGTTAGACTCCAAACTTTCATTTTTCTTACGCTTTTATAATTTGTTTACTCTTTTATATATATTTTTTACTCCAAAATTTCACTCTGAATCTTCACTCCGAACTTTTTAATTAAGACTTAAAACGATGTCGTACATTCTGTTACACTTGTTTGTTATAAAATGATGTCGTGTGTTCAGTTATGAACTAAATGTTGATTAAGTTACACGTGTACAAGTCCCTCCTATTTTTAAGGAAATTATGACTGTTGGAAAGGAGGCCAGCCTTACCTATAAATAGGAGCTCATTTGAAAGAGCTCAGGGCTGAAAGGCTGACTGATCATCGAATCATGTGATTACATGCTTGAAGTGATTTATAGAGAGAGAGAGAGCGGATCTTATTAACTCTCAAATATTTGTGCGACTCTGAATTTTGGTGATTATATTCGAGGACTTCTGGGGATAGGAAGACAGAGGTTTCCAACACCTTGAAGTTGAGGGCTTCCTTGTTGAGGAAGACAAAGGTTTCCAACTACCTTGATGTTGAGGGCTTGCAGGGATAGAAAGACAGAGACTCCAATCTTTGTATCGAGGGATTACCCTGGTGTGGGTAAGACAGACTTGCTTGAAAGTATAAATCAAAGGACCTTTATCCAAGGTTGTTGGATACCCTTCTCTTTGGGTTAAAATACTTTTATCTTGTTACTTGTAGTTTTACTGCTTGTTTATTTCCGCTGCATTTTGTATTATAAGGAAAGTATAACTTTCTTATACTTCCTTACTTGTACTCTGTTTCATTTAGATTCTATATGCTTTAAGGTAGAATCTCATATTATAATCTTTTGTTAAGTTTCAATTTCCGGAACCATATTTCCGGAACCTACTTTCGGAATCTCTTTCCATGTTTTCATTTGGTATTAGAGGTGTTGTGAATTTCCTTATGTTTAACTTTGTTAAAAATTGACCTTTCCTTTGATTAAGGAAAACATATTTAATCGTAACTAACTTTAAAGGTTCCAAAGGAATTTTTAAAGTATAAAATTTACCCCCCCTCCTGTATATTGAGCATCTACATCACTATTTCGATCCTACATTCCTACCATCTCTTGGACTCGGAAATATTCCTTCCTCTGGTACTTGAAACAACAAATAATTTCCCCATGTCGGGGGTCGTGACCTCCCACCGATGGGTTGGGAAGACATATGTGTTGTCCAAACCTACCCAGGGATCACTCGTGACAGAGGAAGGCTCAACCTCACCAGCAACGATCTGCTTGGCCTTGCTCTTGTAATAGTCAGCATCTAGATAATGGGTTTAAAAAGAGAAAAAAGCAGACTCATCTCCTTGGAGCATGCCCACTCGACCCTTAAGGGAGTATTTGAGGCACAGGTGATATGAAAAGGGGACTGCTGCGGGATGATGGATCCACGAACTGCCCATCAAGGTGATGTAGTCGGTGTCCTGAGAGACAACCATGAATTCAGTATTGTCAATTAGGCCACCGAACTGGGTCTTGAAACGAATCTTGAAGAGTGGAGTTTTCCCGGTCCTGCATTACCACTGGATCCTGAGGTCGGAGGGAGTTAGATCATTCTCAGACAACCCCATCTTCCGCAATGTCCATGTTGGGATTAGGTTAATCCAGAAACCCATGTCAACAAGTGAGTGGTGGACTTCCACGCCATTGAACTGGCCGGTGATGTACAGCGGGAGAATGTTCCCCTGTGTGGGAAGGTCTTCATCTTCACCAGAAAACAAGATAACTGCCTGACATTCGACATCCTCAATCGCCTCGGTGTGGATGGATTATGCAGCCGCAACCTTTGTCTCAAACTGGATGGGGCTCCTTAGATCCTCAGCGAGTGCATCACACATTTGAGATGACAGGAGAAGGGCCTTATGGATAGAAATATTTTCTGGAATTCCGTCTATGTGCTTCAGAACATAATACTTTCGAGCCAAACACGAGCTTCTGCTTACAGGAGGCTGTAGTCAGCCGGTGGCAAGGTAGGGCTGGTCGTGGCACAGCCGAGGTGGTCACGCCTGATCCAGCAACACAAACGGTGGTGGAGGCAAACCTGTCGACACCGGGTGAGGGGGCCGCGTGTGCTGAGATCTGTATCGGGCATGCTGCCAAGTCACAGTGGTGTTCACGACATGTATAGAGGTGCCAACTATTGTGCTATGGTGATTCACGTATCCACGGCTCCGTCGACCACTACTGGAAAAACGACCTATACCCACGGTTTTGGGAACTGTGGGATGGAATGGCGTCGGTATAGGGGTCTCAGCTTATACCCACGGTTTGAACCCGTGCCGCGTGGTAAGCTTCGCGAGTGCCTCTCACCAACATACCAACACAACTGTTATTTTAATATGTTTTATATTCATATATCTTCATAAATATATTAATATTGCGTATTTGAATTAAAAAAACGCTGTAAGCGGGATTCGAAACTGCGCCGCCCACTTTGCCTCCCGGCCGCGCAACTCCAACGGACCAACCCAACTGCGATTTTCATTTGAAATATATACATATATTTTGGTATATATATTAATATATGAAATTATAATTCGAAAAATTGTGCTGGCTTGGTTTCGAACCCAAGTTGTGCGCTTAAACTCAATACCGCACCACACATACCGGCCAACTCATCTAAACAGCTTTTGTTAGATTATATTTATATGTATATAAATATATTAATCTAAACCATGAAAAAATGTATCCCTGCCAAATTTTCCCCATGCCCGGCATAATATTATTTGCCTTCCATAATGTGGGAAATCTATACCCATGGTTCTGGAGAACCGTGGGTATAGGTCTTCAAAAAAAACCACAATACCCACAGTTATGAAGAACCGTCTGTATAGATCTTCAAAAAATACCCTATACCCACAGTTATCTCCAAAACCATGGGTATAGGTCTTAATAGAAAACTATACCCACGGTTTTTGGCATAACCGTGGGTATATGTTCACATACTATCCCAATACCCACGGTTTTCGAAGACCGTGGGTATAGGGGTAACCTATACCCACGGTTTTTTGCAAAACCGTGTGTATAGACCCATTTTCCTGTAGTGGATGTTGGAGTTGGATGGGGACATTGGGAAGATCCACCCGGCGTTCCTTATCGTCGAGAGTCAAAAAGGGATTTACCAACTCTACGGTATTAACCGAAGAGTACCCCAGGCTTTCACTCGTGGTGTCATCCACTACCGGATGGAGTCTCGGAGGTATCCCCATCTCTGGTGGCAGAAAACCGCCAAGCGTGCGGGATGATGACGACATTGGGATGGCACGTTCTTTCTTCTTGTGTCGCCGCTTTCTCTTCTGGGAAGAGGTAGGCTGGGACGCCGATGCCAAAGCGGCGCTCACAGATTCTGAGGGCTCTGGCTCACTCAGGCAGGCACGGATGATGCCATGGGCACAGGCGACCGTCCTGCGGGCCATCCAGTCATTATAATTCCGAGACCCACTGTCAGAAACCTGTTGCCAATCATCCTCATTTCCACTGCTTCCATATGATCTTCTGAAGACACCTTCCACTTGCTCCAGGGCTGGGACCAAACTGACTATGTTGTTGTCAATATGGTCTTGGAGCTAGTCCTTGAACACATAACATTGCTGGATGGTGTTCCCAGGGTCCGGTGATAAGGTCAGTAGTTAGGGTGATCTGTGAGATGTGCCTCTTCTAGCTTCCAGTGCTCAGGCAGCCACACGATCCTCTGCTCCAAGGCACTACAGAAATAACCGGGGACTTGGGCCTTGTCAAATGAGTATGTCTGATTCATTCTATCTGGAAAGGGGTCTCTTGGAGGCTGGACATGACCAGGGGCCGGAGGAGCATGCCATGGAGGTAGATCCTGATTATCTCGCCTAGGTGGTGGCGGTGCGCTACGCGGAGGCGCCTACCGATTTTGAGGCAGTCGATGCTGGGCCAGAGGCTGTGCCCGTGGTGGTGGACCCCTATGAGGCTACTGATCTGGCCTCACTGGTAGAAACTCTAGTTATCTGGGGGCCTCTATCTGGCCACAGTAGCGAGCTCGAATCTGGCAGTTCTCTTTACAGGGATTACAGAAGGCAGCGGGCGTGCCTGACTGGCCTGTTGCAGGGCATCTTCGAGGCACTGAGCCTTGTCTGAGAAGTCTCAGAATCCCTTGGGGTAATTCTGAGTGATCATAGAAGGAACCAACACTACCTTGACTTTCCCTACGCACATTGTCTGTAAATCTTCCTGATTTAGTGGCAGTTCAAAAGAGTACGTGAGCCCCGTCCACCGTGCGATGAAGTCCACGACTCGATCATCGGCCCTTTCTTTTCACTTGAAGAGGTTTGAGATGTTCATCTTATGGGTTTTAGAACTGATCTGGTAGAGGAATTTCCAGCAAAGGTCCTCCCATCTAGTCACAGATCCGATAGGGAGCTGGTTTTACCAGACGAATGCTTGTCCATCCAATGTCTGAATGAAGCAACGGAGCCTGGCAGCCTCCTGCTGTGCCGGAGTCCCTAAAATACGCCCGCACCTCGAGTTAAAGTGGGACTGGTGTTGTGGCGGGCCTTCGGTCCTGTTAAAGGCGGTGAAAGTGGGGTTCCCAAATCCCAGAGGGGCCAGCATATCATCCCCCCACGCTGGGTATGGCTTTCCGTCCGGTGGGATTGCCACCATCCGAGTTTCCAGGGCCTCTAAGAGGGCGATGAGCACTTACATTAGATCATCCAGACGCGGATTCCTGTCCTGATGGGGATCTCTAACTACAGTAAAATTATTGGGCTCTTTAATCTAGTAGTCAAGCTCAGCATCTCGCGGGGCAGCTGGCGGAGCGACTCTTGGGCCAGCAGGAGGAAACCGAGTAGGGTCCCACATGTGATCCCGCCGCTCGGGAGGGTTCGGTGAAACATATCGCACCTTATTACCATGGGATTCGACCTATCCCCTTTCTGCGAACACAACATGGTTGCGGTTGCCCGATGGAATCTCGTCAAGGGGTAGGTGCTCCTGCCCATACTGTCCTGGCCTAGGGTTACCATAGTCAGGACACTACTCCACAATGCGTTCAGCCAAGAGCTCATCAACCTACCTCTTTTTCTCAGGAAGATTTTGGAGTAGCGTTGCCTTCTCGGGGTCTTATTATTCCTTCTGTAATTAGGCAGATTGGTCAGTAAGATTGACCACACCAACGTGCTCTTTATACATTCCGATGTTTTGGCTCAGTGTGAGTGCCTCGGTGGTTGCGGGGAGACCTAGGAGGCTCCTTTGTTTGCGAGTAATCCTCCCATAAGGGTCCAGTAGTGGCTTGTCCTTAGGGGGCGAGTCCCCATTGAGGATCGCCACACCGTTTCCGTCATCTGAGAGGTCATCCATGTTGACCTCCACTGCCCTTGGCGACAATCCCTCAGGGCCGCCTATTGACCCAGGTTGGCGGAGAATCGCATAGAAAATAAGGGCTGCATAGAACCCCCATCTGTGGACGTGCACATGGGGTGTGGATTCCTCGATAACCTTGTGTAGTATTTGAAAACTCTAGATGAATTGTTGTTGGAGGGCCTCGTGGTGGCCGAGTTACTCGGGGTGCCAAACCGCGGGGAGCGCAGCCAGGTCGACCCGACGACACTGCTCACCGATATCCTCAAGATGTGCTTGACTCCCAGGATAGGGTTCTAGATGATTAAGAAGATGGGAGTGAGTCACCCAGAGAGTCTGGCCGAAACATTCAAACTCTACCATGGTGAGTGACTCTAGCGTATCAAAATCTGATCCTGCGACTGGCCAAAACTTCTCGGGGAAGTGGCCCACTGTGAGGACGGTGTAGAAGCTCCACGACTCTGGTTCGGGATCTGGACCTTGATGCCCCTGCACATCAACCGAGAATGACTGGGGAGATGGCAACGGTGCCGAGGCAGGCCGCCGGACCAGTAGGCTGGTCGACACGGAATACGGGGAACATGCCGATTGGCCGCCGATCCCTGAGTCATCCTCCAAGGGTTTTTGTGCCCTAGACTCCACGTCATGATAGGATGGGCTGGAAAATAGTCCCCCTGTCACAGTATTAGTGCTCGACAAGGGTGTTTCACGTCGCAACTCTTCCGTCGGTCCCCAGAAAAGTTCCCAACCCTCCCTAACAAAGGTGGATGGTGCTTCCGGGGAGGCCAGTGGTAACTGCGGGTTTGACCCCTCGGGGTACGCCAAGTCCTCGTCCTCCTGGATATACATTCAGAGGGAAGTGGTAATCATGGGGAACTCACATTCAGGGAGTAAGAGGCTGACATGCCGCATCCCCACCCTTGACCTTGACTCGTAGGACCGGGGGGAGGGCCCCATCGACGAGTCGTACTCCGCCTCAGAGTTCGAGAAATGTACTGGTCTAATTTCCGTCTGGACGCCCCTGACATTCCTCTTACAGTGACGACTCTCCGCCTTCCTTCCCCTGGGTGGCTCCTCAGGGTAAGGATGATTTCCTTCAAGGAGTCCCCTGGCCTCAATAGCACTGGGGAAGATGGGACTCATGGTCGTGGTGCGAGAAGCATCGGGGCAGATGTCGAAAGGGACATGGGGAGGACCTCCATGTGGGTGGGCGACCAGATACCCAACAGCTCCATACTCGCGGCCAACGGTAGGGGAAGTGAACTCATACCCAGTGCAGTGGGTGCTGAAAAGAGTCATACTCGGATCATAGCTGTAATGAAGAAGCCTTTGGCTTTCCAGATCAGGGGCACGGAATGAGCCTTCATGTTGGGTGGAACTACCGTGGATTGGTCCGCGGTGGCCATTGCCTGTGCCCGCGACTGGGAGAGTCGACCCAACCTACCTACTGGTCGGTCGGGCCCTTGATCCCAGTTGGGCATGTGACTACCCCTGCTCAACGTGTGCGGGGGTCTGGTAATAGGTGTCAGCAGTGGCTCAGGCCACAGTGGTTGCTGACGTTGGTGCCACAGGACGAGCATTCTCTTCCGCTCGCGCCCGACGCTGGCGTCGGGTCAGATGGGTTGTAGCCGGTAGTTCAGGCACGAATATTTCCTGCTCCTCAGCCCTGGGAGTTGGGCGGTGGCATCGACGCAGCCTGGCGGGGGCTCTTTCCATTAACCCCTGGGACGGTTATCTGATCGGGCGGACCCGGACATCCCCCACCTCATTGACGTAGGGGAGGGATGTGTCAAGGCGCTCCGAGGATAGGCTCCCGAAGCGGTTGAACGTCAGAGTGGGGATCAGAGGCTCCCTGCACGGCCCTCGTATGTGGTAATGATGGTGAGGCGTAGCATCCTCTAGATCCAAACGGGCCATTCCCCTGGTGGGGATGATCCCCTCCTCATCATACCTACGAACCAAATCGTTGATCACCCTTCGCTGGATTATTTATGATGGGGAGAAGGGGCGTGAGCGCCCGACAGTCGTAGAAATCAGAGCTGGAGTGACTGTGGAAGAGGCGGGACAGCGTGGGGATGCCACGTCAGTACTACCCCTGCCCTTGGGCTAGTGGGCAGGTGGAAATCGAGCCTCGGATTTAGTGATCTGATTCCTGTAAGTGGGGATATGAACCCATTAGTACTAACAAGAAAAAAAATGACAACCAATAGCCTAACATCATTCCGTCTTTTGTGGTCGGTGAGAGGGATCCACGCTGATGACGTCACAGAATGGAGTGCTCAACATCCTAACTGCATCAACCCTTGGCGGGTTTCACGTCCCGGTGATAGGTGCCCAGACCTGGTGACATGCTAATCTTCCGACACCCCAAACACTACCTGTCTCCGTATTGAGGAGATGAGCTTCGTGTCGGGTTCACCAATTTCTGTTTCCGATGATTTTACACCGAGGCACACGCCCGCGTGTTCGTCACGCATCAGAGGACGCGACACTTGTTTCCCCACATTCTCACTTTCCAAATGCGAGAGGCATCTGTTCATTGTTCAGGGACGTCTGCTCCTTGATCGAAACCGGGATGATGGGATGTCGGTTCTTCCTTCCCTAGATTCCTCCATGGAGCTCGTCACCCAATCCGGGTCTCCCTCATTGATTTAAGATGGGTTCGTGAAGCTCGTTCTCAGAGCCATATCTGCATGGATGCCAGTTAATTACGCTGCTCCAGTGGAGACACTCCAAGGGGTCTTGTCGGGGCAGCAACCTTCGGTGAGGAGAATGGTCACGTTGGGGTGTCATTGGCATGTCTATCTTTTTTCCCTTATCGTAGGGCTTCTCCAAAGCGCGGAATCCCGAGGCATACCACATCGAACGAGGGGGTTGTGTACCATCTAATGTTTTCCTCAGCTTCCCATGTTTAACACTGGGTATGCCACAAGTTTAACGTCTTGCGGAGATGGATCAGACTGATTAGAACACTAAAATTGGATCAGATTGAAGAACCCCCTAGGGGGAACACTGATGTTGGGGCCATCACGTGGGCGGTTTCCCGGATACTATGGATTAGAATGAGGTGGCGTGATCTCACCAGGATGTGGTGGCCCAGGTAAGGATCAGGATAGGTGATGGAATGACGGGCTTGAACCTCGTGGAATCTTCCTATATATCCCAATGGTAGGGAATCAATGTCCGCGTGGTTCGGTGATACAGTGGGACACCTGAAGAGGCGACCTGTGAGAATGAATGCATGGATTGGCGCCTGGGGGAAGTAAGATCCCCAGGCTAGGGAATGAGCTTCCCAAGGCATGTGGGCTCGAGGGGGAGGTCAGGATGAGACGTGGGTGTGATGCATGGGGCTTACTCTCTGAGGCAGCCCATAACAGTTGGTATATGGATTACACTCTGACGCGGCCCATAATGGTACTGGTGAAGCGACACGAAGGGGTCGGAACAACTGAGTGATGGGCTTGAACCTCGTGGAGGCCTCCTACGAACCATGTGTTAGCATGGATCAAAGTCCACGCAGTTCAGGGCATACAGTTTAATGTCATGTGGGACAGGGGAATACAGTTTAACATCACACGGGACAAGATACAGTTTAACGTCATGCGGGATGAGGGCATTTGGGGCATATGCTCTGAGGTGGCCCATGGTGGTCAGAGAACCGTCTTGGAGAGGTCGGAACGACCGGGTGGTGGGCTTGAATCTCGTGTAGGCGTCATACGTACCATGAATTTTTCACGGATCAAAGTCCATGTAGTTCTCTAGTATGGGGTTTACGCTCTGAGACGACCCATAGGAGGATGTCATGGCTGATGCACGCTCTATGCTCACATGAGTCATGCTCGGTGTGAGACACAAGAGGCAGCAGGGACCGGACGATCACGTCGCAAATGGTGCGTCCATGAGAAGCGGAAAGTGGATGATGAGTTGAGCGGACCAAAGAGGAAACATGGTCTTACACGTGGTTTGCGGCCCTTGGTAGCTGGGGCCTACTCCAGGATGGAGGCCCGTGGTGCGACAAAGCGCAGTGGGATAAGGACTCCACTGGCCTTTGCGGTGGGGATGTACAGAGGTCCGTGGGTGCAACCTTCCATAAGAGATGCTAGGGGATTACACTCTGAGACAGACCTTCCCCCACGAACAAATGACACTCCAAGAAGGAGGATCTCATTCCATGTGAGGAAGAATACATTCTCGTAGAGACGAGTGCGTGTAAAAAATGTCCGAGCTGGGGGGACCCTGCGTGCAAGGAACGGGGTCGGACCACAGTTTAACGTCATGTGTTATGGATGATGTGCTTAGCAGTTTAACGACATGCAGCTTGGACGAGGTGGGTTCGCTCCACACCCCTAGGGCTTACATGCCCAACACCCTCTACCCCCTGTGGGAGGGAAGGCATCAGCAAGGTCGTAGTGAAGGGGTCCATACGACGAACCGTTGAGGGGTCCACGTTAGCATGGCTATGCGAAAAAGCAATATCCATTAGCGTGCCTATGCGGAGAAGCATATAGAAAATAAAAACAATAGGAAACACCTCCCAAGGGACCTTGAGGTTACTTCATACGGTCCTAGAAGGACGTACGGGAAAACAACGCATGGAGCGCATGCCCGGCAGGAAAGACATTAGGTGCCGGCATGGAGAGGCAGCCAAAGGGCGTCAAGGTTAAGGGTCCGGGGTGTTGCGTGCAAAGAGAAGGTTTGTGCGCAAAACATCGGGATGTCGCACAATAGGGCCAGATGATTGCGCGGATATGGGATTGCACGCAAAGGATTGGGATTGCGCGAACATGAGGGGATTGCGCGCATGGGGAAAGGATTGCGTGCAAGGGAAGAACCCGAAATAGTGGGAAAATTCACTTAAACCAGTGGAGTTGCGCGCAATGGCGAACCCCGAGGCAAGGTTGCACGAAAATAGGAATTACTGGGATGGCATCTTGCGCGCGGGGGAGTCTAAATTGCATGCACAGGAGCCGTTCCGAATTCCGCAACCATAAACCATTTGGAGTCGCCTCCTATTTATAGGTGCCTTATGGCATGGAATCCAAGCGGCACACGAAATCTTACGCACTGGGAACAGTCGGCGCGCAAGACTTCACCGCGCGGAACCGGGCGCACAAAATTGAGCGCACCACCGGCTCAATTTCATGAATCCTGGAGATGCTTCGTACGCAGAGTATTATTTCGCGCCAGCCCTCCTTTATTTCACGCACCACTTCCAGGGCCTTTGTACTGGGCCTCTGATTTCCAATATAACCTTGCTTTGTCATTTTGAACCACCCTCTGGGAGTTAGGGACTTTTTCGGCGTCTACAGTTATTATTCACCAAAAAAATATTTTAATCCCATTGAACCACATTTTACATCCTAATAACGACCATGTATATCGGATTTTTTAAATTCAATTCGTAGAAGTATTAAAGTTTCATTTAAATGAAAAAATCATTTTTTAACTACCACTTAGTGGTTTCACTATTCATCAAAAATTGAAATTTTTCAGAAAAACACCAAAAATTCACCCTAAGATATATTTGATATTCCGAATTCAAAATTGATATCTATTTTACAATATTCAAAACATATAAGTTGCATTAATTAATTTAATAATTAATTTCCGCTGTCAAAACAAATAGCGTGTTTCAAAGAAACAATGTCTATTAAAAGATTGACACTAGTTTATATCCAATTTCAAAGTGAAATTAATTGCAATAATGAACATTGGATTAAATGGTAAAAATATATTACACTTTCACTTTAAAATCAATTCAAAAGATGATCTAATCATATAAATAAATTAGATTAAAAAGTTGTCACGACCCATCCTCAGCGCACGTGTCGTGACTAGCCCAAGCCTGCCTTCCATAGGACAGGGGCTAGCGACTAGCACCAAGGCGTAAATCCCAACAAAAGGGAAGGCATTGCCCTTGAAAAGTATACAAGTACCCCACAGTAAGCAAGCGGAAAAGTAAACACTATGTAAAAAAACTGTGACAAGCTGTGATGAAAGTAAAAGGGGCCGGAAATACAAGCCCAACTGTAAAGTACAACTGAAAGGGAAAAACATCAACTGAAAGGAAAAGCCGCAGTGTCGAGCCGTCCTCTGGAAACTCCACCTGAAGGGTGGGTATAGATAGCCTCCACATCTCCTAGGTCCAGCCATCTGCTCCGAGTATGTTCCGCCCAGTGGTCCACCTCCAGGTACCGTCCTGCTCCGCATGCCTCCACCACGATCAGCGCTGTCCATCGTCTACAACCAACACAATGAAGTGCGGGCAAAGCCCATGGAGGGGTGAGTATAAGCTACTCAGTAGGGACCCCAATACCCCTGATGGTCTCCCAATATACACAAAGGATAAAACACAAAGGAAAGATGCAATCACGAAGTAACAACCGACCCTGCTTAGGTATATGCCCATACATATACCTAAGTCATCAATTCCTGTTCAGCTCCAACGTCCGAGCCCAAGCACAACCCAGTCCACATAGGAAAGAAAAATGTAAATTCATACAGGATAGCACAACGCAATACACAAAGGAGAGTAAAGAGTAAATCCACACAGGATAGTTCAACACAATCCACAAAGGAGAGTAAACAGTAAATCCACACAGGATAGTTCAACACAATCCACAAAGGAGAGTAACCCAGGATTCAGCTCACAAAGGTACACTTCTTCGTATGATGATAAAGATGATCACTGATCCATCTAAGTCGTCGGACCCACAAAATAACGAAAGTTACTAACCCCCGCAATGACCCACACATGATCTGACCCACACGGGATCAATAGGTAACTAACCCCCACAAAGACCCACACAGGATCAGGCCCACACAGGACCTGTAGGCGCTTGCTCACACGGAACCGCTAAGCGCTGATCCACACAGGATCAGATCCCCACAGGATCTGTAGCACTGATCCATGTAGGTTCGCTGAGTGCAGTCGTCGTCGCAGTCCACTAAGGATCTCTGCACAGTCGTCGTCACGGTCCACTGAGGATCTCCGAACAGTCGTCGAAGTCGCAGCCAGCACTAGGGTTCCCACACACAGCAAGCTCGTTCGGGAGGGTCCGATCCACGAGCCGAGAGGCTGATAAATCAACTAACACCAAGTCCGAGGTTGATGTATCCAAAAGTTCCGTATCATCAACAGGAACTCAACGTCGCAGACGTCGCTTCAATCGGACGCCCGTTCTGAGAGTTATTGGCTTTTTCGTCCCAGGGTCCCGGTTGGTTTTTAAGGCAAAACCAATCTGACTGTACTCCACCTGCGTCCAAACCTCGGGCGGAGTGAGCCAAAATATCGGTGTCACTTAGAGGAATTCAACAAAGTCAACGGCACATCAATCGGACGTCCGGAGCACAAGATATGAGCGTTTCCGCTCAGAGGTCCCGGTTGGTTTCGTGTACGAACCAACCTGGCTGAACCCAAAGTAATCCGACACTTTGAGTGAGAAATACCGAAACGACCGTCTTGATCCAAGGATCGTGTTGCCGCTGACGACACGTCGTTCGGAGGCCCGTAGCTCAAGTTGCGGGCAAGAGACCATAAACCGTCCGAAGACGGGGGTCCGGGCCCGGGCCGACCTGGCCCAACCCCCCCTAGGTTGGCCGAACCAGGTCGCCCAAACCGGGTCGCCCCGACCCGGTCCAACCCGGCTGGACCCGGTCCGGTCCGGCCAGGGCGCGGCCCGACCGGTCGTACCGTCGTGGCTCAGCTCGGCCGAGCTGCCGAGCGCGGCAGCCGCGGGACACCGCCCCCGTGGGTTGAGGAAGCTGTGGCCCTCGAGGGGCCGCGCTGGACAACAGCAGACGCGGCTTCTGCCATGTCCCGTGCGGGCGAGCCGGAGCCGCGCGGTCGCGGGTCCGCTGGCCACCGCCACCACGGCTGAAGCCGCCGGTAGCTTCCGCGGGCCACCAGAGTAGCTCCAGTGGTCTGTTTTCCTTCCTATCTGCGCCGCTGTTCCTCCCGGGTTCCATTCTTCACTGTGGGATCATCAAATAACCCTTGTGTCATGTTTTTCCGTCTCCCACCAAATCCGCACAACAACGAAGAACGACGGAGGGTTGTCGGGCCATGTTCGTTTGGCCCGCACCCTCCACGTTAGACGGTATCAATCGGGAGGATAAAACAACACATCAAACAACAATTTTAATAAATTAAAATTGTCCTTATGAAACCAGTTCATTAATTTAAAAGAAACATTCATGGGAATATAAATTATTTCACAATAACCCCTACCTTTTCAAGTCGTCGCACACGCGTTCTTCGTGGAAAGTGGGGATCGTCGCATCGTCGCGGTATCCGGGGTCGCGTCGTCGTGGTATCCGGCGTCGCGTCGTCGCAGAAGGGTGTCTCGTCGACGAACTCCGAGGTTCAAGAAAAAATATATTTAATTAATAATAATTAAATCCGTGCGTTGTTAAAAACCACAAAGGAGTTTTAAAAGAAACCAAAATCTCTTACCTCAAACAGATGATCGAATATTTCGTTGCGGATGAAGGAACGTCGCAGAAGAATGCCACAGAAGAGGAAACGTCGGCGTCGCGGCACACAGCGTTGCGTCGTCGATTTCCACAGTTTCATCATTCTTCGTCAGAGGCCAGCGTTCTTCGCGTTCTTTGCATTCTTCACGTTCTTCGTGAATAAGGGTGAAGGCACAAGAACTTCTGTCAAAAGCCTCTAAACGTGTAATCCTCCAAATGTCGGTGTTTGTCTTATTTTATTATTACACCAATGGAATTCAAACAGGTTATGAAACGAATGAAATTAATTCATTGAATTAATTTCAACGAATAAACCGCCCATTTAATTCAATGAAGAAAACTTTCCAATTAATTGGTGTATTAAGAAAATAAGAAAATGCTTCAGTTGACTATCATAATGACGGGTTTTCGTGGGTGCGTTACTTAGCAGAAAAGAAACGGTGGGGCTCGTGCGGGTCCCACCTCACAAATATCCTACCAGGAGGGTAGGATATTTTTGGATAGCACCCTATCTGAAAAAACTCAGCTTAAGCCGCATTAAGTGGTTTCAAGTGGCTTCCAAGTGCCTTAAGTGAAATAAAATAAAGTTTGTCGAACAATTTATTTTACTTCTTAACTTTAAGCCCAAAAATTAAAAACCACACCCGAGCAAACGCAACTTCGGAAGAGGCGTTTCTAAGAAAATATCGGTGCTGCGATTCCATCGGTGCCCTCAGAATTTGATTCCAAGCACCAGTTTAAAAGTTAGAAAAACCCGCTCGTCGGTTCACTGAACGTACCTGAGCCAAACTTCGGAAAATGATTCCGGGCACACTGGGCCATGGAATCAGGTGCCATCAAGGGCTTCGTTCTTGTAAAATTCCAAGGAAAATTAAGAAAAAAATTTATTTGAAATTTACGGGTCTTTACATTACTCCCACCTCAGGAAATTACGTCCCCGTAAAGATACATCACAAGCTAGGGAAACAAATGTGGGTACTGAGCATGCATCTGAGCCTCACGCTCCCAAGTGCTCTCCTGGAGGTTCTTGTGCTTCCATCTGATGCGCACTAAAGGAATAGATCATCCACGTAGGAACCGCTCTTGTCGATCCTCGATCTCCACTAGGACCTCCACAAAAGTCTCCCCATCATCCACGTCCAGCTCCCCATAGTCAATGATATGCTTCGGGTCATGCACGTATCTCCTCAGTTGAGATACGTGGAAGACGTCGTGCACCCAGTGCAACTGAGGTGGTAGAGCCAGACGATAATCCACCTCGCCAATCCTGCTGAGGACCTGTAATGGTCCAATGAAGAATGGAGACAACTTGTCGCCTTGGCCAAATCTCCGTAATCCACGTCGAGGTGAGACACACAAGAAGACGTGGTCGCCATCCTCGAACTCTAGTGGACTCCGCCTCCTATCAGCATAAGACTTCTCCCGGCTCTGAGCTGTCCTCATCCACTCCTGGATGACCTAGACCATCTCTGTCTTGGCCCAGACCATCTCTGGTCCCACAAGTGCTGACTCCCTAGGGTCTGTCCAGCACAAAGGAGATATGCAAGGTTTTCCGTACAATGACTCATATGGTGCCATACCGATGGTGGAGTGGTAGCTATTGTTGTACGCGAACTCCACCAAGGGTAGTTGGTCCTCCCAGCTACGACCATTGTCGAGGACACATGCGTGGAGCATGTCCTCGAGAGTCTGAATGGACCTCTCCATCTGACCATCCGTCTGAGGGCGAAAGGTGGTGCTTAGACGTAGCCGCGTCCCGAACGCCTCCTGTAACCCCTTCCAAAGCCGGGAAGTAAAACGAGCGTCCCAATCAGAGACGATAGGCGATGGCACACCGTGAAGCCGTACAATCTCCTGAACGTAGAGACGCCCCAAGCTCTCCACTGAGCCCTGCTCTCTGATAGGTAAAAAGTGTGCCAACTTGGTGAGTTGGTCAACAATAACCGAAATAGAGTCGTGACCTCTAGAAGTGCGTGGAAGTCCAGTCACGAAGTCCATAGATATCCTGTCCCACTTCCACTCCGGGACCTCCAAGGGCTGTACAAAGCCTGCTGGTACCTGGTGCTCTGCCTTCAACTACTGGCAGGTGAGGCATCGGGAAATGAACTCTGCCACACCCTTCATCATGCCCGGCCACCAGTGTTGTCGTCTAAGATCCTGGTACATCTTCGCCACTCCAGGATGTACCGCCAAAGGATAAGTGTGAAACTCTCTCAGCACCTCCTCTCGTAAAGCGACTGGTACCAAGGTACGTCCTCTGAAAAGGATGTCGTGCTCTGCTCCAAGGGAGAAACCATCAGGTGCCCGTCCTGAGGATAACTGTGCACGCCGCATCTCATAGTTAGAATCCTCACGTTGTCCCACTCTAAACCGCTGCAGTAGTGGAGGGGTGACTGTGAGAGACTGAAGGAAGGCTGCTCCATCTCTATCCACGAAGGATATCAGCAATGCGGCTAGCTGCTCTGTCTCCTCCTCAAGTAGCTAGATGCCCGTCCTCCTGCTGAGGGAATCAGCTACCACGTTCCCCTTCCCAAGAGTATAGACTATGTCAAAGTCATAGTCCTGGAGGAACTCGAGCCATCAACGCTGTCTTCGGTTCAGGTCCTTCTGCAAGAAGATGTGCCTGAGACTCTAGTGGTCAGAAAAGACTGTAAAGCACTCGCCCATCAGATAGTGTTGCCATGTCATGAAAGCGAAGACCACTGCTGCTAATTCCAAGTCATGGGTAGCATAGTTCTGCTCATGCGGCCTCAACTGACGTGATCCCTAGGCAATCATGGCCCGCTCCTGCATCAGGACACATCTGAGTCTGGTACCTGATGCATCACAGTAGACTACGTATCCAACTCCCTCCTCAGGAAACCTCAAGATAGGTGCGATGGTCAATCACTATCTCAGCTCCTGGAAGCTCTGCTGACATCTGTCTAACCACAAAAGGGTTTCCCCTTCTTTGTCAATGCTGAGAGTGGCACCGAAACTCTGGATAAGTCTAGAACAAATCTGCAATAGTATCCAGCTAGTCCCAAGAAACTCCGCACCTCCGTCATGCTCCTGGGTGGCTCCCAAGCTAGCACTACCTTGATCATCGCGGGATCCACAGCAACTCCCGCCTCAGAAATGACGTGCCCCATGAAGTGGACCTCACGTAACCAGAACTGGCACTTCGAGAGCTTGCCATAAAGCTGGTGCACTTGGAGTGTGTCTAGTACAACCCGCAAGTGGTAGGCGTTCTCCTCCTCTTTGGTCGAGTACACCAAAATGTTGTCAATGAAGTCCATGAGAAATCGATCGAGGTATGGCTGGAAGATCCTATTCATGAGGCTCATGAACAATACTGGAGCATTGGTTACGCCGAAAGGAATAACCAAGCACACATAGTGGCCATACCGACACCTGAAGGTCATCTTCTGCACGTCCTCGTCTCGAAATCTGAGCTGATGATAGCCTGACCTGAGGTCTATCTTTGAGAACCACCGTGCTCTCTTGAGCTGATCGAAGAGGTCATCAATACTAGGTATCAGATACTTGATCCTCTCTATCACATAGTTCAGGTGACGATAGTCGACACACAGTCTCAAGCTCCCGTCCGCCTTCTTGGCGAACAAAATCGGGGAAGCCCAGGGTGAAACACTGGGTCAGATGAACCCCTTGCCCTGCAAGTCCTCCAACTATACCCGTAGCTCTCAAAGCTGGGAGGGGGCCATCCGATATGCTGGAGTGGATATCGGGGCTGTCCCGGGGTACAAGTCAATGTAAAAGTCTACCTCTCTGCGAGGAGGTAGTTCTGGAACGTCGTTTGGGAAGACGTTCACATACTGATCCACCACTGCAGGAAAACTAGGACTCCGAACGTCCACTGCTCATAGGATGAGACTAGCCAACTGATGAGTGATGGGAGGTCCCCTCCTCTGCAAGAGTCCATACTATGCTGCAAAGGCTACCTTCTTGCCGGTGAAGGTGAACCTGCTCCCGTTGGTGCGCACACATCACACCTCGCGCCTAAAACAGTCAATCTGAGCATGGACTGTAGATAACCAATCCATGCCCAAGATGACGTCGTAAGGCCTCAACGCCGCTACAAGAAGATCCCAGACGAAGCTCTATCCTCCTAAAGTAAGATCACACTGCCAGAACCAGTGCGTAATCATCGAGTCTGCTCCCGTAGGGTTCTCTAGCCTTAAGGATCGAGCCAACGGCTCTGTCGGAATCTCCGAGCTCCGAACAAGGGAAGTGGCTATGAAAGAGTGACTCGCTCCTGTGTCTGTAAGAACTACAGAAAGGGTGGAATATACACTGATCATACCTCGAATCATCTCTAGCGCACCGTGGTCGTAGGTCTCCACTGCCTGGAGCTATACCTATCTCTGCCCGCCAGCTCCCTATGGTCGGGGAGGAACTCCTGGTGGTTGTGGTGGCAGAGCCTCAAAGCGTCGCCCACCACCTGTTGCTCAGCCAGCTCCTCTGCCTCGTCCGCCTCCTCCCTACGGACTACCACGTTCGATCCTCTGCCTCTGCCTAGGTGGCCCCTCCACCGTCTGCTGCTCCTCGGTACGGCAGGTCGGGCAGTCACGAGCCATGTGGCCCTACCCGCCGCAGGCATAGCCCTGCCTGCCTCTCGGAAGACTGGCTTCGCGCTATGTGGCCCGCACTACTGAGCCAGTTTCCTGAGGTTGTCTACGAGAGGGTCTGGTCTGCCTGGAACCCTGAGTCATCCATCGGCTACCTGCTGCCGAAGACTCCTCTACCTGCCGCCCAGCGGTAGGTCTCGCTGTGGACTCATCCAGAAAGCTCTCGATCAGAAGGGCTCACTCCCGTACTCCTGCCTGGGTCAGGATGCTAAGGGAGATCAGCGATGCCCTGATCTCATGTGTCAATCCCTTCTCAAAGGTCCGGGCCCGGAAGAAGGGGTCCCGTACCATGTTGTTCGAGTAGCGAGAAAGATCGGAGAACCTTGCCACGTACTGGACGACCGTCAAGCTGCCATGCCGCAGCTGAAGAAGCTCCTGAATGCGCACCGCACGGAGGGTGGACAGAACAAACTCTGAGCGGAAGAGGCCCTCACATTTTGTCCAGATGAGAGAGGCCTCATCGTGCACCTGGAGCATCAAGCTCCACCATCGTCCTGCTGCTGCGTGCAGTAGGCTCACTGCGAGGATCCCCATGAGGTCTTCTGGTGTCCTCACTAGCCTGAAAACTCGAACGACCGCCTCCAGTTAGTCCTCAACTGCCTGGGAGTCCATCTCCCCACAAAAACTTAGTGGTCGCTTGCGATGGAACTCGTGCAGAGCTCTGAGGTGATGTGCATCATCAGCGGTCAGTGCTGGAAGCATCGGGGGCTCATCGGGTAAAGGTACCGCTGGTGCCTCTACTGTCAACGGGCCCTGTACCAAGGCCTCGTCGCTCGGTGGGATGTCGTCACGCTCCACTCTCGGAACCCTAGATGGCTGCCGTCATGGGGCCATCTGAAAAAGTAAACAAGTGCGCCACGGTTAAAACAGTATACCTGGTGAGATGACATAAGTAATCAAAAAGAAAACTTGAAACACACATGCAATCAATGTTTTCGTGCATTAAGTCATAAATAAGAAATCAGGGTCCTGGTGTACGGATACGTCGGCCGCCGCACCAACACTGGACTCCCTGGACTGATAACCACACCCAATATGCTAAACAATATTTCTTCACATAGAAGAAAGATCAGTGTTTGCGGTAGAACCTACCACCTTTGATACCAATTTGTCACGACCAGTCCGCGGGGCCTGTGGCGTGACTACCCCAATCCCACCTTCCATAGGCCAGGGGATGGCGACTAGCACCAAGGCATAAATCCCAACAAAAGGGAATGAATTTCCCTTGAAAAGTATACAATCACCCCAGAGTAAGCAAGCGTAAAATTAAACACTAAGTAAAAAAATTGTAACAAGATGTGCTGAAAGTAAAAGGGGCCGGAAATACAAGCCCAACTGTAAAGTACAACTGAAATGAAAAAACAGCAACTGAAAGGAAAAGCCGTAGCGTCGAGCCGTCCTCTGGAAGATCCAACTGAAGGTTGGGTATAGATAGCCTCCACAGCTCCTCGGTCCAGCCGTCCGCTCCGATTATATTCCGCCCAGTGGTCCACCTCTAGGTATCGTCCTACTCCACACGCCTCCACCACGATCAGCGCTGTCCGTCGTCTGCAACCAACACAATGAAGTGCGGGCAAAGCCCGTGCAGGGGTGAGTATAAGCTACTCAGTAGGGACCCCGAGACCCCCAAAGGTCTCCCGAAATCCACAAAGGATAAAACACAAAGGAAAGATGCAATCACGAAGTAACAACCTACCCTGCTTAGGTATATGCCCATACATATACCTAATTAATCAATTCCCGTTCGGTTCTAACGTCGGAGCCCAAGCACAACCCAATCCACACAGGAAAGAAAAACGTAAATACACATAGGATAGCACAACACAATCCAAAAAGGAGAGTAAACAGTAAATCCACATAGGATAGTTCAAAAAAATCCACAAAGGATAGTAAAAAATTAAATCCACATAGGATAGTTCAACACAATCCATAAAGGAGAGTAACACAGGATTCAGCTCACACAGGTATACTTCTTCGTATGACGATAAAGATGATCACTGATCCATCTAAGTCGTCGGACCCACAAAGGATCGAAAGGCACTAACCCCCGCAATGACCCACACAGGATCGGACCCACACATGATCAATAGGTAACTAACCCCTGCAATGACCCACACAGGATTGGGCCCACACATGACCTGTAAGCGCTGGCTCACACAGAACCGCTGAGCGCTGAACCACACAGGATCGAATCCACATAGGATCTGTAGCACTGATCCACATAGGATTGCTGAGTGCAGTCGTCATCACAGTCCACTAAGGATCTCTGCACAGTCGTCGTCGCGGTCCACTGAGGATCTCCGCACAGTCATTGAAGTCGCAGCCAGCACTAGGGTTCCCACACACAGCAAGATCGTTCGGGAGGGTCCGATCCATGAGCCTAGAGGCTGATACATCAACTGACACCAACATAGAGGTTGATGTATCGAAAAGATCTATATCGTCAACAGGAAATCAACATCGCAGACGACGCGTCAATCGGACGCCAGGTCTGAGAGTTATTGGCTTTTTTGTCCCAGGGCCCCGGTTGGTTTTTAAGGAAAAACCAATCCAATTGTACTCCACCTGCGTGCAAACCTCGGGCGGAGTGAGCCAAACGATCTGTCTCGCTTAGAGGAATTCAACAAAGTCGACGGCACGTCAATCGGACGTCCAGAGCTCAAGATATGAGTGTTTCCGCTCTGAGGGCCCGGTGGGTTTCGTGTACGAACCAACCCGGACAAACCCAAAGTAATACGAAACCTTCAGTACGATATACTGATATGATAGTCTCAATCCATGGATCGCGTTGCCACTGACGACACGTCGTTCGGAGGCCCGTAGGTCCTGTTACGGGCCAGATACCGTAAACGGTCCGAAGACGGGGGGTCCGGACCCGAGCCGACCCCTTCTGGGTCGGCCGAACCGGGTTGACCCGGCTGGACCTAGTCCGGACCGGCCAGGGCGCGGCCTGGCCGGTCGTACCGGCCTGGCTCGGCTCGTCCGAGTGGCTGAGCGCGGCAGCCGCGGGGCGCCGCCCCCGCGGGTTGAGGAAGCTGCGGCCCTCGAGGGGACGCGCTGGAAAACAGCGGACACGGATTCTGCCGCGTCCCATGCGGGCCAGTCGGACCCGCGCGGCCGCGGGTCCGCTGACCGCCACCGCCACGACTGATGCCGCGGCGGCCCTGTCTGGCAGCGCGCTGGGGTGCCGCCGGTAGCTTCTGCGCGCCACCGGAGTTGCTCTGGTGGTCCGTTTTCCTTCCCGTCTGCGCCGCTGTTCCTCCCGGGTTCTGTTCATCACTGCGGGATCATCAAATCGCCCTTTCGTCATATTTTTCCATCGCCCGTGAAATCCTCACAACAACGTAGAACGACATAGGGTTGTCGAGCCGTGTTTGTTTGGCCCTCACCCTCCGCATTAGACGGTATCAATCGGGAGGATAAAACAACACGTCAAACAACAATTTTATAAATTAAAATTGTCCCTATGAAACCAGTTCTTTAATATAAAAGAAACTTTCACGAGAATATAAATTATTTCACAAAAACCCCTACCTCGTCAAGTCGTCGCACGCGTGTTCATCGCAGAAAGTGGGGATCTTCGCATCGTCGCGTTATCCGGCGTCGTGTCGTCGCGGAATGGTGTCGCGTCAACGAACTCCGAGGTTCAAGAACAAAAAGATTTAATTAATAATAATTAAATCCGTGCATTGTTAAAAACCACAAAGGAGTTTTAAAAGAAACCCGAAATCTCTTACCTCAAATAGATGATCGAAGATTTCGTTGCGGATGAAGGAACGTCGCAGAATAACGCCGTGGAAGAGGAAACATTGGCATCACGACACACGGCGTTGCGTCGTCGATTTCTGCGATTTTTGCATTCTTCATTGGAGGCTGGTGTTCTTCGCGTTCTTCGTGTTCTTCGCGTTCTTTGCGAAGAAGGGTGAAGGCACAAGGACTTCTTTCAAAAGCCTCTCAACATGTAATCCTCTAAATGTTGGCGCTGGTCTTATTTTATTATTATGCCAATGGATTTCAAACAGGTTAAGAAACGAATGAAATTAATTCATTGAATTAATTTCAACGAATAAACCGCCCATTTAATTCAATGAAGAAAACCGCCCAATTAATTGGTGCGTTAAGAAAATAAGAAAACACTTCAGTTGACTATCATAATGACGGGTTTTCGCAGGTGCGTTACTTAGCAGAAAAGAAATGGTGGGGCTCGTACGGTTCCCACCTCAGAAATATCCTACCAATAGGGTAGGATATTTTTGGATAGCACCCTATCTGTAACAACTTAGCTTAAGCCGCTTTAAGTGAAATCAAGTGTCTTCCAAGTGGCTTAAGTTAAATAAAATAAAGTTTGTCAAACAATTTATTTTATTTTTTAACATTAAGCCCAAAATTTAAAAACCTCACCCGAGCAAACGCAACTCCGGAAGAGGCGTTTCTAAGAAAATACCGGTGCTGCGATTCCATCGGTGCCCTTAGAATTTGATTCCGAGCACCGGTTCAAAAGTTAGAAAAACCCGCTCGTCCGTTCACTGAACGTACCCGAGCCAAACTTCGGAAAATGATTCCGGGCACACCGGGTCTCAGAATCAGGATCCGTCAGAGGCTGCGTTCTTGTAAAATTCAAAAGAAAATTAAGAAAAAAATTTCATTGAAATTTACAGGTCTTTACAAAAGATGTTTAGAATTAAAATACAACATTTTTCAGTTATTCATTAAAAAATTGACTATATCAAAAAAAATAACAAAAACCTACACAAATTAAATTTTGATATCATGATTCTAAAGAAGGTTTTTATTTAGTCCAATATGACATATAAAATTGTCAAAATTGGATTTAAAAAGGGTACGCCATCAAAAGAGGGTTAATCGACCATTTAAATAATATTAGAATATTTACGATTAAAATTGGATTCATTCGCATTTTAATCCTCTAACATTTATTGAATAAAAGTAAAAATATATGACAAAAATATATAATCATTTTTTAGTTAGTTATGTTCATTCCCCCCATTAAAATTGCTAGGCATTAACTACCATTTAAAACAATATTATTTTATTATTAGAGTGAAATGTAAAATTTCCTAGAAACTCGTTGTTGTGTATTGGGTACGCCATCGAGCAAAGCGTTCCCTTTAAATTAATATTAACATTTTTTTTAGAAATATGGATATATATAAAAATTTCATATTCTTTATTTACATGGGGTGTTAAATTAATATTGAATATTATGTTAATAGACGACACCAATTTATAACACATAGTCATTACAATAGTTTACTTATTTTTCTAAATTCTGGAATTCTTTAGCCTACTCCATTTAATGATATTCATGTTTTTTCATTTTACAGCATGATTATTTCATATGTTTTAAATGTTTTTATACATTAATCAATTCATTTTAGTTCTATAGAAACCATGTGAATAATGTTTTGTATATTTTCATCATATTTTAATGAAAATAAAATTTGGTCATGTTTTCTGTTGAACTAACAATATATATATTTTTTAAATTGTTCAATTCTTGTATTTTGAGTCTATTTTTTTTGTTTTTTTAATTTAAAAATAATTATTTAGTTGAAAAAATTTATTCAGTATTTTCTTTGTATTATTTAATGTTTTTTATTAATTTTTTAAAATTTATTTATCTATATAAATATAGAAAGTGTTCTAAAAACTCAAATTCAAATCATACAAAAATGTATTATTTAATATTTTTGGGATTTCCGTGACTTAATTTTATATAATTTATTTAATTAAAATATGATTTTATAATTTTTTTAAATAGACTATTATGTTTTTTGAATTCAAATTATTTTTTGTTATGATAATTATAGAATGATTTTTTCACTAGCACTTTGGTAATTAATATTTCCAAATTAGATTTTTTAACTATTTAGACATTTTATTTTAAGTTATTTATGATATTATTTAAATGAATTAATGACTCATTCAACGGGAAAACCCTAATTATAAGATATGATACTACATTTCAATGCCAAATTCATTCAATGTGGACATTAAAATACAAATATAACAATGTCTTGTATGATTTTAGGACCCTATACAAAACAAAGTTTCATCTTTTGGATGACCTCAATGGAACCTATTCTTCTTCCAATACAACCACTACCTTGATGTGACATTTTTATCAACTACTCAATGACTGGTGTATGTAATAAATCAATTTTCATGACTTTATCTTTTTTAGTTTTGTATGATTCTTCTCTAATATAATGTATATAACTAACCTAATAATTAAAGTTTATTGTGATTTTTCCAACACAAAATAACTCTACTTCTTTTATTGTTTTGACTCTTGAAATATAAATTCATGAATGTTTGGGATTTGATTTGCATTATCTAAGGGATGTGACTCCCTACATTATAATGACCCCTACTCTATATCCCAGAGTTGGAGAATTATTTATTACTATAAAATTATGTACATGTGATTATATCCTAGAGGAAAAAACATACTAGTGGTATTTATAAATAGGATACGTACAATGTTTCCATTTAATACTGTAAATAATATATAAAATATAGTGAAAGTAAGTATTTTACATCCTTAAACCCATTCAAATATTCCTTCTTTTTTTCTTATGGAAAAAAACAAAATAACGGTAATCTCAAAAGCTCAGAAAGTGTAATATGCTATGGAATATACCATTAGTAAATAAGGAATAATCAATTTGGAAAGTAAAATGACTTAAAATGAATGAAATATATTTAATATATTTAGAGCTATACACATCCATTGATATTATCAATGAAATAATCTCATGGATAGTAATAATAAAATTGTCAATCAATGAAATGGTTAATATTGGATTTTATGATATCAGACCTCATTATATATTTACAATCCAATCCTTATGTCAACAAATTTTAATTGATATGTAGGTATACTAAAAAATACCAGTTAATAAGGGTAGCCAAATGATTTGTCTTCTGAGACTTGTTGATGTATTGTGGGGCTATATAATTTTTGTACCCACCCATAATTGCATGTCTTATTCATTCCTCATATAATTAATGAACAATTTAATTCATAAATAATATTCTTTATCCTTAAAAATATGTATTGAGTAAATATTATGAAATTTTATGATTTCAATAGTTAATCAAATAACATTAATAATAAAATACCGTTTGAATAAATGATATATGATTATGTAAATAATCATAACCATGATTCAAAATATATATATATTTAATAAAAACATTATTTATAGTGAAAAATATTCACCTGAAAGAGAATGTTTCAAGAGGATGTTAAATAATATCAAATTAATACAGATAAAAAATGACTACCAATTCATCTAAAATATATTTGTTGTAATAAAATCATGTCCTATAAAGAAAATAATGTAAAGGGAAATCATTAAAATAATATTTCATTATAGAGTTTTATTTTTAAATCCCTTTTAAACATGTTGAAGAATAAAAATTAACATAAAATTGTGATGGTGGTTGGAAAATCTGTTTACAACGAATACATTAAAAAACATTCCTTCTAACTTATTAAAAAAAGATAAAAAAATTAAACATCCATGAAACTTTATAAATATTTTTTAATTGTATTTAAAAATCAATGATAGCATTAAATTTAGTTAATAAATTATTTTAGTAAGTAAAAATTACTATTTTAAAATTATTTAGAAAAATATGTATAAGAATGTAAAATATACTTGATCAAAAAAGAGAAATAAGATCAGATTTTATATTATAACATTTATATATTGATTAATGTGACAAAGAGAGTAATATTTGGATGGAAACATGGAATATTTATATATATTTATTGGAAAAAAATAAATTTAATTTATGAAGGATATATTTTATGATTACTTCATTGAAAATAAAGGAATTCCTAAAAATTAATACGGTAAAATAAGTTATGACCTATTTGGTAACATTTAAATTGTAACCCCATCAATGAGTAAACATGAATTTAAAATTTAATCATTATGAATAAATATATATTCTTGTTAAATTCATCAATGTGTATATATATATACACCACATAAAAATAAATATGTTCATAGTAAAAATTATTTTATAATAGAGTGAAAATTACGATGAGATACACTACAATGATAATAACATTGAAGTGAGAATTAATAAACCAAGTAATTATGGGTGAAAATTTTAAATCCATGAAAATAAAAGTACAAATAAAACATTGAGAAATTAGAGTTTAATTATCACATAATTTCCATATAAAATAATAAATTAATAAGTGATGCAGCCCAATGAATGTAAATTCTGTTAAGAATTCCTTACCCAAATATTACAAAGAGTGGATCATTATTTAACCTCATGTATAATAAATTTAGAAATTTTACAAATATATTATATAAACATATTCATAATTATAATTACATATATTATATACTTATTACATTTCAATAACTATTTATTAATAAATCTATTTAAAATTATACATTTTATAGTTTTAGTAGTCTCATTTCTCATGGACGTTTCTGTTTACTGGTTACTTCCCTTGAATCATGATCATTTCTAAATCATAAATATAATCTTATTAATGATAAAAATAACTTATATATTCAATATAATGATATTTAGAGTAATCTATAATTTTTATTGATTGGAAAATAACATTACATTGTTCATTGAGAAGGTAGGTCGTACGTACGCATGAACATTGTATTCAGTTTTCAACAGATGGAATGAAAGAAAGGTAAATAATAATTAAACTTTCCAAAAAAATAATATTAACATATTATATATATATATATTAATTCCACATTCTTAATTATTAGGGTTATGTGGTGAATAAAAATTAAATTCATTGCTTTGTGGAGTTTGTAGTCCACACATACACATGAGCAATGTTTTAATTTCCCATATGTTGGAAAGGATGTGGATAATGGTCGTTACATTATCATAATCAAAATTAATCATATTTTTATACTAAATTATTTATTTAATAAATTATACCATTTATTTATATTAGGTTAAAGAATAAACGAAATTTAAACTTCTTGGTTTGGAGTTATACATTTTCGATGAATACCCTTTTTTATCTTACAACTTATGCCGTGAGAGAATGGAATTTGGGAAAGACCTATATTTCTAGGATGTGGTGATGTAATCTATCATGACATTAGTTCAGGTTTTGGTTGATATATAGGGCAAAAAAATTTTGAATAATTAAAAGGTGGATGTTCCCCTTTATATGTTTGTCAAGGCCACCCTTAGAATTATTTAATGTATTATATGGATATAAATTAATTTTTATAAAAAAATTACTAAAAATTGATCTATTTTAAATATAGAGTGGGGATATGTATAAATATTTTCAACCAATAATATATGAAAATCATATGGTAATGTTTATTCCCTTATATAATTGTCTTAACCTCCCACCCATTAACCTTTTAAATACTAGCATGATATCACAGTTTTTCACACTTTTGGGGTAAAGAAAGTTACGGAAAAAAAAATTGAAAAATAAATGTAATATGGTTCATATTCTAAACAATATAAAATAAACTTTTTTGATGATAAAATTTTTATGAATTTTAAATCATTTAAGAAATGATTTTCATTATTATAAAATATCATTAATATCATTTTAGGAAATACCTGAAAAGTTATAATAAAATATTTGTCTAGAATTGGTTAATTAGATTCAAAAATGAAATATATATTCGTATTATGAATATATATCCTTAACACAATAATCTAAGAAATTTTTTATCAATTTAGTTTTCATTTTAAACAATATCCGTTATTTTAACCACTTATTAACCAATTTTAAAATTAATTGTGGTAATACATTTTTTAATATTTAATGTTTATAATCTTACTTATAAGGTGATAAATGATTATTAAATGATGAAGGGTTGAAATTTTAGACTTTTCTTAATCCTGATTTCCAAATTATTATATTTTTATTATTTGTTAATATTTTCTAAAATATATTTAACATATAATGCATTGAATGTCATTCTATGAACTACTAATAAAATTTTACATTGGAAACAACATGAAAATATTGTATTATAATATGAAACTATCACAAATATATTATATTTTATATTTATGTAAACATTTTTTGGGACAATTTTAACTCACCAATAAATATTATGTTTAGAGTTTTAAAAAAATACTTGATTTTTTAATGATTACATATGCACTACATTAGGGTTTCATAATAATTTATGGAAAATATTTTATCAAAAAAATTTATATTTATATTTAAATTATAAAAATAAATTATTTTAGTTCAAAAGAATCTTTTATATTTATTAAAAAACTATATTATTTAAATATATGTCATGAAAAATTATTTAATGTGTTATTTCGACTTTTTTATCCTTGAAAAAGAATTTCACAACCATTTTGATAAGTTTCATATTATATAAATATGAAATTAGAATTTGTTAATAAAATATAAATAATGCATCATATTTAAAATAATATTTTATTAAATACTTCCTCATTCTAAAATATTATCTTTAAGACACCAAATTTGACTTTTTCATGTACTATATAAGCATTGTGTCGACACTAAAAATGATTTTCATACGTTCCTTGAAATAAATTATAATTAATATGTAATGAATTGTTTTAAAATTATATTTGAATGATTTTATAATAAAATATTTAATTTAAATATTTAATAAGTTTTATATAATATTTTTATATTGGCATTATCATAACAGATATCGTATTTCATAAAAACTATATTTTTTTATTATTCTTCAAAAAATATATTTCATCAAAAAAATATAAAAAATGAATCCTAGGATAAAATTTGATACCAAAATAAAAATTATAATAAAATTTCATAAAATAATTCTAATATAAGTGTAATAAATAAATTATAATATAACTGCATAAAACAAATTGAATTTTTTTTTTGAAAAAATCATTTTAAGCATTAAAAATAACATCTTTCAAAATCATGAATATTTCATATTTAAATGAAATTAAATATATTATTTTATAATCAAAGGGATTATATGTCACTTTATTGGAAAATGAAAAGTATAATGTGACCTGTAAATTACTTGATTTAATTAAAATAAATGAGAGTTTTTGAAAATTATATTTTTCTCCCAATTTATATAAAAATAAAAGTTTTCAAAAAATACCAAAATCGCCTCAGATAATTTTAATAAAATTATTTAAAATATATTTTCTTATTATAAAATGAAATTTGTATAAATTATTTATAATTTTCATGTACAAAATTTTATAAAATCATTTTTGATGAAAGTACATTTTTTCAGCATAAAATGATATCACTAAAAATAGAGTACTTATTTCTCTAGAATTCATAATTACATTTTTTTTGAGTATGACCAGTGTATATATATTTCATAATGTGTTTACCCATATTAAATTATCCTAATTCAATGTCATGATTATAACAATAAAATTTTAATAATCACATTTTTATAATATATCTCAATTCACTTAATTATTGATGTTGTGTGTTAAGCAATCTATTGAGCTTATTATTAATTGAAAATAAATTTTTAGTGTGTTACATTTTACCCTCATTAAATAAATTATTCACTCTTAATTTTATCTATGTCATACATTATTCAATATTTGAAAATATATTTTTTACAAACCCACATCATACAGAGGGATATAAAACATCATTTGAAGAGGGGAAGGTGGTAATATAAATGTTAACATAAATATCACATATTTGGGTTCCCAAATAAAGGGAAATTTTATTGGAAATTAAAATATAGTCATGGAATAGAAAATGAAATTCCAAGTACTAATAGAGATTGATTGAGAACATGGTCATAAGAAAGTTAATGACTCAAAAACCATATATTTTTTAGGGGATAAAAGACCATAAATTCATCAAAAATTAATGTAAAATGATAAAATTATATTTATTTAGAGATTCTTTTCCTAAAGATAATTTATTCTTTTTCTATAAATGTTTAAAAAAATATAAAAATAATTTTATTAATTTATTTTCATTTCATATGTCTGATTTTATCTATTGGTTATTTTTATATTAACTCTAATTCATATCATACTCAATGAAATTAATATAAATTGTGATTTTTTCATTCCTAAAGCACTAAAATTAAAATTTAATATATCACAATATCTACAAAATTAAAAATTGCTTCATCTTTCTCTAAATATTTACCAAAACTGGAATAGTTAGAACATGTTATACAATATGCATAAATATAATCCCTTACTCTCTAAAACCTAAATAATAAACCCAAAATTAATTTTAAAATTAACACACCTCAAAATATGTCAGCAAAAATCAAACCCCAATAATCTAAAATATTGGATAATATATGTTTTTAAGAGAAACATTTAACTGTATCTCTAACAAAATATTATGGATCATGATGTCTCAGACCAATCATATGGACACCTTGACGGTATATTACCATAAAAAATACTAATAAACTGAATCAACATAATGACTTGATAAAAAAGTATTTTCTTAAAAAATTAGCACAACACCTATTCTACATATAAAATAACATTTTATTGAATATATCCAATAAATATAAAAATTAAGCAAACCAATTTAAATAAAAACTCACAAATCAATTTTAAGGTTACCTATAATATTCTATTTAATTCACCAATTTTGATTATATCTTAATAAACACTAAACATTATTAACTAAACACAATGAACATATTTAGGTTTATTTATGACTTAATCATGTGTTCTCCAAATATATAACATTACCAAAATATTATTTTTCTTTGTTATAGTTATCATTCAACATATGCATTCAAATTTTTATAGAGAAACATATGTGTAACAATCCTTAGATATTTCATGAATATTATAATTAGAAAATAATTAATATCATGCCTTTGAAACATAATTGTAGAACATAAATACATAAACACTTCAATCCTTTCAATTAAATTAATTTTATAACATAGTTCATTCCATGGTATAATATTTAACCAATTGATTAGGGTGTTGAACTTGATAATTCCCTTGTCCCCCACACATATTACATTGAACTATAAATGGTAAAATAAGATGAACATTATATAACTCCTCCATACTCTTCACATTGTAATGAAATAACTTATTCAATCCCTTATTTTACCCATATAAAACACATTCTCATTCCTCTAAGGAATTTCCCTTATGTTTTCTTTTCACATAAGTGACATATAACAAACCAAATATTATTACTACTATATTCTTCATGAAACTACATTTTTCTCTTATTAGTTGTGTCAGGGTACACAACCAAATTGATAAAATTGATAATATACTGATATTTCTGATTAGTAATAAGCATTGTGGATACCACTTCATTTGGTTTTTCATGAGGAAAACATTTAAATTTCATTCACATTCTGTGTTAATAATATCGCTTCTAGTTATATCCATTAATTGAAACCAAACAACATATTTTCAATAAAAAGAAATTAAAGTATGAAATTATGAGAAATCGTTTATAAGATTTCAAAATCAAGAAATATACTTTTCAATATAATATATAATAGGTTTATGTGATGTCATACATGACCATCATAAATTCAAATCCATCATAATGGTTTCTAAAGAAAATATAAGTTAACATAAGTAGATTCCTCATAGTTGCAAACTAGGTGTTTTGTAAGGGAACAATCACCATGCACTTGAATGATTGTTGAGATATATTCTAGTAGATATTATTTATATTATTACCCCTAGATGCATCAATTCCAAAACCACATCCACTTATTGTATTCTGATAGGGATTTATGGCTCAAAAACAACATAATATCTTATTTACCAGAAGTTTATCATATTATCCTATAATTTTACATATCCTCAAATTTTTTCATAGGGTATTGTTTGTTTAATCATTATTTTACTAAATATATTTAATAGGGTCTCTATTTTCTTTTTTCTAATAAAAACTGAATAAAACACAACTACAGTTTCCTAGAGCTACTGTCATATTTTTTACATTGGCACTAGATTCAAGGGATCACATAACAGTGAAAAAAATAGTTTACTAGTCTTGGTAAACTATATTGATACATTAATCCCATTTTATATTGGAAATAAAATATGAATCATAGTTAATGTAAATTTTCTGTATCTATGAACATATTCAAAGATTCATGCATTATATCCTTGGGAAAGGGAAGAATATATGGATGTGCCCAAATTCATTGTAAGGGTTACACACAATGGAATCTATCTCGATAAAATAATGAATAATCTATTATTAAAAGTAAAAAAAACACATTCAATTTAATCAATAAATTTTGGATAAAATTAATCCAATGTTAATATCTATGCAATAATATCATGGATAATAATAATAATAAAATTTTGAATAAATGAAATTATTGATATTGGACCTCATGATTTCAAAAATAATTCTATTATTATCATCTATGTCTTTTGTAAAGATAAATTAATTTATGGTTAGTTGTACACAAAAAAAACCATTATATAAGGCCATCCAACTAGTTTTTCTTGTGAAACAGATCAATTCATATAGGGGATAGATAATGATGGGCACAACCATCATTGTTGGAAATATTCATACCAAATACATCGAATGAACAATGAAATTCTTAAATAATATTTCATAACCACAAATATCAATATTGTGTAACGAATATAGAATGTAATGATTTTATAATTTTATCATATACCTTTCATAGTAAGACACCATATGTTGGAATGGTATATAGTATAAAAAATAATCATATCCATGATGTAAATAATATGTATTTTTCAAATAAATATAATATCAATGAAAAATGATCATAATAATGTTAATTTTTCAAGAGAAGTATCATGAAATCTAAATTATAAAAAAATTAAAAATGACTATAAATTTGTCAAAAATATATGTTTTATAATAACATTTTGTCCTTTATAAATAATGAAAAAGAAATCATTCTATTAAAAAAATATTTCATTTATGATTTTTCATTGGAAATACATTGAAAACATAAATAATAATATAAAATATCATAATATTTTTATAGAGGCTAGAAAATATGTTAGCATTGTATACATTAAGAATACATTCCTTTTGAGTTTTTGTAATGAAATCAAAAAATGTCTCTTTCATGAATCAAAATAAATATTTATTTCAAGCCATTTTAAAAATTTAATGAGAACATTAAATATATTAAATAAATAATATTATTAAATTAAAAGTATTTTTATTAAATTATTTTGACAAATATTAGCATGGAGTAAAAATAATCCTCATCAAAAAGAGAAATATGATTTTATTTAAAAAATTGAATGAAGGATTCAAGTGAAAATAGTGTAATATTTGAAAGAAATCATGGAAACTCCTTAAATATATATTTGATAAAAAATATATATATTCTATGAATGATATATTATAACATAACTTGAATAAGAATAATAGTAATCAAGAAAATGAGATTGTAAAATAAATTCATACCTATTTAGTAACTTTTAATTTATTACCCATTGAAAAAAATGAATTCAAACATTTATCATTATGATTAAATAATAATTAATGTTAAATTCTTAAATGGGGAATTATATAAACCAAAAATAAATAAATACGCATGAAGTATTAAAAAATATGTCTCAATAGAGTAAAAATTGAGATGAAACCCCTTATAAGGATCATAAAATTGATGTAAAACTAAAAAAAATGTAAATTTATAAATAAAATTATGTGAATTTATTAAATTTTTTAATAAAACATATATAAAATAAATTTTAATCGTCACAAAATCTTTTCATGATAACATCAATGAATAATTGATTGAACACAACGAATGGAAATTTAGTTAACAATACCTCAAATTTCAACATAGTTTAACACGCAATAACATCTTACATAATAAATTTAAATTTATTATAGTTATATTTTATAATAATATAAATTTATATAATATTATATATTATAATATTATAACATTTCGATACACTGTTATTGATAATTTTTCATTTTTAATCATCATTTCAGTGTGTTAGTTGTCTCATTTTTCATGTAAGCATTTGTTAGATAGTTTTGGCCCTTCATCGATCTCATGGATCCATTATCTCCATAATGGTATTCGTGATATAAATATAAAATATTTTAAATATATATAAACTATCATCCATTAAATATACATATAGAAAAATTAATTACACCGTTTATAGAGATGGTATGTCTTACGTACACATGAATTATGTTTTCACGTTTGGAAAAATTTAATGAAATATAGTTAAATAATAATTAAATTTTTTAGAAAAATAATAATATCATATAAATCATATATATTCATTAATTTTATCATTATGACCATTATTTTAATTTGGTAATTAAAAATAAAATTCTACGCTTCGTGGAGGAGGTTTTCAAGGTATACGCACAAGTAATGTTTTCTTTTAATATATTTTGGAAAAGTTGGGGATAATGTGTGTTAAATTATCACAATAAAATATTAAAAATATTTAATATTCTAAATTTAAATTTTAAAATATATATCATGGATTTAGAGTTGGTTTAAGAAAAAATAAAATTAAAAATTCTCGGTTAAAAGTATTACCTTTTCATTGAGAAACATCTTTTGGATTTCAACTTAGGCCTTGAAAGGATGAACATTGTGTACTAAAAAAACATTTATAGTATATGGTGAAGGAATTTCAGAACATATTAGGGCTGATTTTTTCTAATATAGATGGATCAAACATTTTAAATAATTAAGGAGAGTTGGTTCCATTTTATAAATGATTGGATGGGCACCCTACGAATTACATATAGTATTAAATTAATATAAATTATCAATTATGGTAAATTGGCACTAAGTTGATATATTTTTAATATAATATTATTATAAGTTAAAATAATATCATCCCAAAAATATTTTTACATTTGTTTTCATGTTTTACCTTTATCTATTAGTTTCAACACTATTTTAACCATTTTGATGATTACAAAAATATCAAATATTTTTACTCATTAGGGGTCAGTAAAGTTATTATAAATGGACAAGTGACCCATAAATTGTCTATGATTGATCTTATAGACAATATAACATTCACATGGATAAATATAAGTTTTTTTTAATTTTAAATCATTTAATAAAATATTTTCTTACTATTAAATATTAGAAAGTGAATTTTTTGAAATACATAAAATATAATAATATAATAGTTTTCTTACTCTTGTAAAATTATTTCAAAATTGAATTGATTATAAGAAAATTAACAAGTGGTCTTGATATAATAATCTAATAAAATGTTTATAGGTTTATATATTATTTGAACCTTTATATTTTGGTTTAACCTCTAGGTTAACAATTTTTTATCTTAAAAATAGTAAAGACCTTTTAAAATTCATTTATTTATAATTTTACTTATAAGGTACTAATTATATCATAAATTTTCAAGGGGTCAATTGTTTGACAATTTATCACCCTAATTTTACAATTTCAATATTTTTATTATTTTTAAATAATTTAATAAATAATATTTAACATAAAATACAATTAATGCCATTTTAAGAACAATTCATATAATTTGACATTGAAAAAAAAGGCGACCATAGAATTGAAATATAAACCTTAAAAAATATCAAATATGTTCTATTTATCTGTAAAATTATGGGATACTATATCTCACCCAAAATTTTATAGTTTTTAAAATCATTTACTAGGTTTTTATTGTTTGCACATGCTTTTTGTCAACATTGCATATTCATTTAAGATAATTATTTAATCCATAAAATTTAAAGATAAATTACCATCAAAAAACTAATTAAATTTATACTAAAAAAATTAAATTCATTAAAATTATATATTTACTCACATATATGTCATGAGAAATTATTTAATATGTTATTGTGACTTCTTTAGCCTTATGCACTCGTTGACAATGAAATTTGTTAAAGCGCATAACATATTTCACAATAATTAGTCTCTATACATAAAAATAATACATAAAACTTAATTTTTAATATATTTTTAAATAAAATACTTCCTCCTCAAATATTATATTTAGCTCCCATAATTAAACATGTGATGGGAAAGCACTATGTCGGCATTGAAAATGATTTTCTTATTTATCATGAAATAAATTATAATCAATATGTTTTTGATTCTTTATATGTTATATGATATATTATATTATCTTAAATTATTCTTTACATAACATTAATAATTTTCTATATCATATTTATACCTTTGAGATATAATAAAAGATATTACATTCTATAAAAATTGTATTTTTTATTATTCACCAAAAATTAATCTTCTTTAGAAAAATATAAAAAATTTATATTAGGATAAATTTAGATAATTTATATATAAATTAATTCCATTTCATTAGTTTCAATTATTTTAATTTTATGAAAATAATTTTAATAAAAATATATAAATTTCAAAGGAAAGAAGTATTCAAGAAAAATGTGTTTTTAATAAAAAAATTAACTTATTTAAAAATAATAAACATTGATAATTAAAATAGAATTAATTTGATTTTTAAAAACAAAATTTATCATATTTCACTTAAATACCAAATAGAAAATAGAATGTTAATTCTTAAATACTTTATTTAATGAATATAAATGAGTGTATTTGAAAATTTCCATTACCTCTATTCACTACAAAATAAATTATTTTAGAGAAACCAAACATTTCACCCTAAGATAATTTTAATTTTCTAGTTTAAAAAATTATGATCAATTTAAGAATGAAAAATTTCTAAATGTGAGAAAACTTAATTATAAGTTTCAAGCACTCTATTTAATAAAAATATTTTTTATGAAAATGAAATTTTAAAGAATTAAATTATTTGAATAAAAATTTACTACTTATTTAATAAAAATAAATCAATATATTTTAATTGCAAGGTAAAATATATATATTTCATAATTTAGTTATTCAAATTCATACATTTGAATTTAATGACAATGTTATAGTTGTTACATTTAATGAAAAATATTTTTATAATATATCTCAATTTGTTTAAATCATGGTCTTGCATTTTAAGTAAGCTACAATGATTATTATTCTTCTAGACATAATTCTCTTAGTGTTACACAAACAAAAGATAGTGTTCCTAGTTATAACTCCTATAGAAATTTTAGGATTGTGATAGCTTTTGATTCATAAATAGAAATCCTAGGATTTGTGAACTCGTATCTCTTAATGAGTAAATATTTCTATGATTATAGAAGATCCAATTTAAATCAAACAATGATAAAAATTTGTAGGCTTGTTCCTTATTTTAATCTTCATTTTATAACTAAAAAATTAATTATAATAATTATTTAATATCATTAAAAAACAAATAATTTTTATTTACCACTAATGACAATCTATAATAACCATCTTGGACTGATTGTTTTATTAATGCTTCACCATGAATAGATAAATTAGTTAGTTGATCTGACTGATACCAAAACATTTGGTATTAGAACATGTTTCTCTTTGATATAGATTTCACTGTTTATATTTTATTATGATCACTTTATTATCCTATACATCATCGTTTAAGGGAAAATATCATTTTATGATGGAGGAAATGGACATAAATGCTGCATAGATTTCCCCATAGCCTCTACACAATGAATAAAGTGGTTGGAGTTACTAAGAACACAAAATACACACATATATCTTGTATTTAAGAATAATTTTTTTTAATAATATTAAAACCAAAAAAAGTACTACAAGTTGTCCCATATACTATTTTTTCAAATTATTCCATTAAATATGTTTTGAAATTTGAAGTAATTATCATTTTATATTTTTTATTAATATATGTTTTCATAGCCATGAAATTTCTTGTAAGATATCTTATAACATTTGGAAAATTTTATAAGTTACTCACCTTGGCTCTGATAAGATGATTACAACCAAACACATAATGTTTCATGAATAGTTTGAAGATTTCAATGTGGTTAAATATGAAATAATCAGCCGAATAGTCCACTGATTCAAAAGATTTATAAATGGATTGAATTTACTAGTTGAAACATTATATAACTCAATGCATTATTAATGATTACTAAGAAATCTTCCTAGTAAATGGAATTAAAATAAGTTTTTGATCAGTGAGAGTGATAATTTAAATGAATAAAAAGTATACGAACTCACTAGCTCATATTTTTTATAATAATTAAGGCTAATGAATACTACAGAATAAGATACTTTGAAGAATAAGGTTGTTTATTACAAATCACATATAAATTTTTCATCTAACTCATACAAATATATGACATGAGAATTTTAAAAAATATAAATAGATATTATTAGAAAATCAATTTATGATATAATTAAGAAAAAGATAATTATAAATAACTGACCTAGAAAATATAATAAGGTTTCTCAAAAAGATATGAAAGTACCTCAAATAAGTACAATAATGTTTCTTAACAAACCTATTAGGAATTTAGGAAAAATGGAAACATAAATTTAGACTTTCAAAAATTAACACATAAAGAAAATGTTAATAATTACAAATATTTGACACATGTATATGATTTTAGATGGATTTACATAAATGAATCAGATTCCATTGATGAATCTAATAGAAAAAATTAGTTAACCTATATTTGATGATAAAAAAAATAAATGAGTTTAGTAATGATTTGTATTCTAGTAACTTTATTATTCTTATAATAATGGTTATAGATTTGTTGATTTATACAACAAATATAAAAAATAGAATAAACACGTTTCAATTGATTCTGAATTATATAGTGTAAAAATGAAAATAAAAAGATAATCTTGTAAAATAAGAAAGTTAATGGATATAATTAGAATTTAAGAAAAAAGTATTCTTTTAATATTAATTTCAATTTAATTAAGTAGATATATTTTAGATAAAAATTGATAAAATTTTAGAAGAGAGTGAAAAATTAATAAATTATATATCATGTTCAAAAATAAAAAATTATAATGAATTTGAATATATTGAAGAGGATAATTATAATCTAAAAATTAAAGTTGAATGTATAAAAGATACTTTATCTACTTTTTCCACGGTAAGTAAAAATATGATAATTTTATGAGCATTATTAGATAAAAAAATATAATTGGTTTGGAATATAGTCTTATAATTTTTATAATATTTCTTATTTTTTTGTCAATATTTCTAACATATAGGTTTCTATATTTAAATTATTAAGAGGTTTTATGAAATAAAATTATTCTATTTAATGTTCTTTGTGATTTCATCAATCTCTTGGACATAATAAAATAGTTAATTCCAAAATTGTTTCTTCGATAATTCCCATTAATACTTTTTTAAAATATGTATGAGAACTAAATAATTATTATACTAACTCTATTAGAATGAATATATAATGGGTACCAAGATTGTTTTATACATAAGTAATATTTTTTTTAAACATTCATTACAATTGCTAAAGATACACGGTACATGGACAGATGATTCCCCAAATATAAGACTAGAGATCCACAAAATAATTCTTATATTCTTCATGGTTCTGGCACTTTTACATTAGATAATAACTTAAAAGTAATGGTTAACTAATTTCGTGTGCTTTTCATATCTAATATTGTTTTAATATCTCATGATTTATATGTAGATATTATTTAAAATAAATAAATTATTATTTCAAAATAATAAAATAATGTAATGAGTGTTAAATTTTATGATAATAAAAGTTATTTTTCAAAAATAAACATGTTTTATTTTATTCTAATAGGAAATAAAATATATATTCTATTAATTTTTCTAACTTTACTAAATTGAATGTAATAAATGTGTATTAATTCAATATAAATATAAGATATATATTAGAATCAACGTCATAGGCCTGGGAAAGTTTTCATGTACCATAAAGAGTCAATGAAAGGACTTGTCTAATAGCCGCCCCATTTGACAATTAGTAAGAATTTTCATTGAGATTTTTTTATAAAAGTTAAAAAGAAAAAGATTAATTTTTAATCTATTAATGAAATTAGAATTTTGGGATCCTTACACTTAGTTCATTTTCTTATTTATACCTCTTCATGTATTTAATTTAGGAGGTAATAAATATCTTTTATGTTATAATTGATTAATTTAGTTATTTTACCTTCAATTATTCAATGTCTCATAAAAGTAATGAATTATCTATATTAATTTATTTTTGTAAGATTGTTCCAAATACAACACATTATTTAATTGTTTCTATTAGAAATTATAATTGACGTGAATGAATAAATTCCAATTTTGTAAATATTTGTGTTGAAAATTATTATTTTCATAATTTTTTCTCTACAACCAGAAAATAAAATAGTTTTGTAGAATGGAAAAAAAAGAAATACTATTGTAATGGATTTAAAAATGTTAAATTAATATTATTTTCCATTAAATTTCTGATATTAACCTAATAATACATCATGTTATATTATAAATAGAGTTTTAATTAACTTGTTTTTAAATAAAAATTCTTATCAATTATTTAGAGGTAAAATCCTAATATTGATTATTTTAATATTTTTGGGTGTAATATTATTATAGTAAATAAAAAGGATAACTAGGATAAATTTTATTCTAAAAGTGATTAGATAATTTTTGTTGGGTATTTTAAAAAAATTAAATATTTTCATGTCTATAATAAAATATTTAACGTTTTAAAATAATCTCTTCATATCCAATTTTTTGGAAATTATTTAAATATACTATATTATAATATATTCAAGATGAATTTAATGAAAATAATTTTGGTTAAGAAAAAAATCATGATAATAACATTATTGTTGAAGGATAGCTTACTCTTTATTTTATTTCTAAGTATTATAAAATTCAAAAATATCATAGTACTGATAGTGGCATTGTTAATGTTGATTTTAAAATTAAAACTAGAAATTAAGTTATAAAATCTTATGTAAATTCTACTCTTATTTCTAATTGCATTCCAAGTAATGATTTATATCCTTTTAATGATGCTAGTTGAATTATTTCTATATAATATGAATTAGTTAAATTTTATAGATACATTTTTTGACATTATTTGAATAACATATAGATAATCATGTTATTGGGAATAAATGAATTTTTATAAATATAATGGATGACTATTGACATATTGTTAAGAATAAATATATAATTGTAACTAATGGTAATGATCAATATAAAGGTAAAGATTTTGAGGAATCTTTTGTACTCATATCTAAAATGGAATCTATGAAAAAATAGATTTTACATATTTTAATGTTTTTATGTTTTTCAAATGGATGTCAAAAGATCATTATAAATTGGTTTTATTTGTGATGATTTTTAGGTTTCAGAAAAAGCATTTTTTGAAAATTAAAAATTGTTAATCATGTTTTTGAATTATCAATGGATTTATTTTTCCTTGACAAATCTCCTTATGTTTTGTATGATAAGAATACTTTTTTGGTTAAAAATTTATTTTTCTATAGATAATGGAAATTCTACTTTATTTATTAAAATGATTTCAAATAATATTATAACTATTAAAATTTATATTTATTTGATTTTTTTAGATATATGAGGGAATTTATTTGTAAGGAGTATTCTACATTGATGGGAAGTAAATTTTATATGAGTTTAATGGTTAAAAAAATATAAATTTTAGGTTTTCGAAATTATTAAAGAAATATAAGTATGTTTTTTATTCAATCTAAATATGATAAATATTTATTTTAGATATTTGGTTTAGATTATTGAAAAAGATTTAAAAACCATCTTATTACTAATTGTAAATTATATTTAAATAATTGTGAAAAATTTCTAGAATATAAAAATTTTAAATTAATGATCAATAGTTTTTAATACCTTACTACTTTTAGACATGATATTTTGTTTAGTTTGTGTCTGTGAACTAGATTTCAATTGAATCAAATGGAATTTCACTCAAATATTTTTTTGTGGAAATTTTTTGATATGTTAAGGAATAGTTAGTTATGAATTATTTAATTATAGATACAAATGTTTTAATTTATTTAGTGATTCTGATTATTATTTTATAGAGTCAATACGTGATAGAAAAGGTACCTTAGTTATGTTTCATTTTATTAGTTATACCATTGTTTCTTAGAGTTAAAGAAAATAAAATTCTGTCAATTAATCTACAGTTAAAAGGGAATATATATAGGTTGATTCATCTTATTCTCACTCTTTATGTATGAATTCTTTTGGATAACATTGTTTTTGATTTTGAAAATATTTCTATTTATTGTGATAATTCTTATGTGATTTCAATTTCAAAAAATCTATTACAACATTCTAGAACAAAGCATAATTATATTCAATTTTATTTTATTTTATATAATTTTAATAAAGTGGATATTATTATTAAATTTTTTACAAATTAAAATCATCATGTATATATTTTTTCTAAATATTTGTATTTTCTATTTTTTTAAAAATTAAAACTTGGACTGGGTATGATGGATGTTTAATTATTATTAATATTTTACTCCTGTTTATAGGTTTAATTTAATATTTATTTATTAAGGGGGGTTTCATATTTTTAAATTGATGTTTTTAAAATTTATTTTCCATATTCCAGAATTTAAATTTAAATTTTATTTTAAAAAAAATTTAAAATAGAGATTAATTTAGTAAAATATTATTTCAATTTTTTAATTTTCAAAAATGGTGATTTTATTATTGATTAATTTTTATTTTAATGATTTTTTATTCCTTGAATATAAAATTCCTTATTTTATTTTATAAAATAATATTTCTATATTTTTTAAGAATACATTAAAATCGATAATTTTTTCATATTTAATTTTCCCATAATTTTATTATTAATATTACTATATAATTCTATATTATTTTTATAATTTATTATTGATTTTTTAATTTTCAATTTTTTAAAATCACTTATTTGCATTTATACTATTTGGTATTAAATTTAGTACCCATCGTAATGATAATGACATAAATATTTGTATTTAATCTTAATCTTACCACATATGTTAATCTAAAACCGACCAGGTGATTTTTGAAGCTACTACTTGTAAAATTAATATTTCTACATTAATAGAGATAATTTTTTGGCTACCTAATTAGTTAAAAAAACCTTCCATTAACCGTTTTCCCATCTATCATATGATAAACCCTAAACATTACACATGAATCCATAAAACCAATCTCATGGACTATTAAGATTCAAAAACTCTTTTCTATAGTTTGATCTATTGTATTCTGACCTACCAAAATGCTTTGCACCAACCAGAAGATTTTATATATGACTACATGAGTTAAAATCACACATAACGCAACACCTAATAATCAAAAAATCACATGCATGATGTATTGATTCCAATTAAGTATTTACTTACACTATATCATAGAGCTCAAATTGGATTTTTAAATATTAGGAATTGCTAGTTAGAGAATATGATAAATAGTGATCATCAAAAAAATATCAAAAAACACATATAGTGTTTCATACACTTAAACTAAAAAACCTATAAATTCATGAAATCTTCAACTCACAGGTGAATATAAGTGCTATTGTATTGTTTAAAGATTCACATATAGACCTCAACCAGGAAGGTACACAAGCAATGAAGTCGGACGTGAATAAAAGATGATCTAATGCATCATTCACTATATAACATCATACAATACATCATTCAATAGTTCATTCAAATGGTCAAGAGAATATTCTATGGATTTATCATCACACATATGTATATTATATGAGAATTTCATTCAATTATTAATGAATAATCACAAATTCCTTCACATTGTAACAAGAACTCGACTCACTCATATGGTAAGTGTATCCACCCTATGAGTTCTCTTTAACTACTTGGTCAGTGAATCGATTGTGAGATTTATGGATCAATCAAAACTTATAATGTCTAACCATATTTCAGGATTATATTGTACGTTAATTAACCATAACAATTGATACCTAATAGTCAATACACCAATTTAATTTTTAGGAAAAACAAAAATTCTTTCAGCATAATATATTTTACCATTTTCTTGGAATTTCAATAAACAGTATGATTGGTTTGAATTTTTTAAATGTTTTTATTGTCTCATAATTTCTTTTAAATATATTGAAATCATGTGATTATTATTTTGTTTATTATTATCTGATTTAAATGGAGATCAATATTTTCTATGATTCACATAGAAACTAAATCATACATTTCGAATAAGCTATGTGATATTTATGGGATTTATTTAACCAATTATTATTTATATATTTATTTAAGGTTGACTTAAAAATTTTTTTAACTAGCCTTTATGTTTTATTTAATTCCAATGAATTAGGTTATGGTAGTTCATGATAGATTTTCTATATCTCTTTGATAATTATGTTGTTTAAATTTTAAATCTTTTACCCAGTTGGACATTAGTTTGTTAGTTTTTTATAGATATAATTCAAATTGCTTCAAGAATTATATAAATGGACATCACTATCAAAAATATATGATTCTAAATTACTATGATGAAATATTTTTATTTAAATTTTCATCATTCAAATACTAAACTTTTTGTATGATTCTATGATCCTATAGAAAACTTGTAACATATATTGGATGACTTATAAAGGAACCTAAATGTATAAAACCACTACTAATATTATGAAATGAAATTTTAATCAACTAATCAAAGACCAGTTCGAGTTGTTTACCAATATTCAATGACCTTATCTTCATGGTTCTGTTTGACTATATTGTAATTATTTCTATATTTCTCACATGTTGTCTAATGTTGGTTTATACTTTCCAAACAAAAATTGTACCCTATCTCTCCCTCTCTATATGTCTCTCTCTCTCTCTTACCATTGTGACTCTTATGTTATAAATTTAGTACCATTCATGTTGTGATTCCTATTTTCTAATGTATTATTTTTATGTTTTTCAACTACTTTATAAAATTTAGTGTGTATCGATGTATCTTTTATATAAAAGGTTGGATTGTAATAGTTAATGATTCCAAAAAATCATGATTTTAGTGATTTCACATTTCTCAAGTTGTGTAGAATTATAAAAATAATGTAGGTACAATTTAGGCCAAACTACAATAAAAATACTTGTTTTCATTCATTAAATTTACAGTATATTTTATCACTTAATAATTAACATTGTTAATTAATTTATATAAGTAACAAACCACTTTCACAAAATCATTCTAGTCACTCCCTCTACCTAGATCTGTTTCCATTCCTATCTAGGACCTAACACACGAAACACCCAATAAAAATAACAATTTAAACAAATAGAGGTTCTATACCTCTAAAATGGTTGTAGTGATATATAGATTGTGATTCCCTCTAGGTCACTGGTGAACTATAGTTATGTCTTGGTCTATAATGATTTGATGAATCAGAGTTTGAAAATAAAGGATTTTTAGAAAAATGACAGGCACACCACAAAGGCACATGATCATTTTATCTATGTGGTAACAGTGTGGTATGAATTTGTGAGGGTCTAGAATTAGTTTTAATGGCTTGAGAATGGTTATTAAATCCATGAAACAAGACTTATTGACCATGCGAGGTGTCTTGGGGTTATCTAGGGCTGTCACACAGTTTCTGAAAAGATTTCCCAAACCATGCATCCCATAGTGAAAATAGTGCATCCCCATATAGAATGGATAGTTGGGGATAATGTTAAAGAAACACTAGTATTTTATCCATGAAACCTACCATAGGAAGTCACATAAACACATTAAAAAGTGTTAAAAATGGGATTTTTGTCCTTTTTAGATGGAATGTTTTAATTATAATCACATATTAATCTCATTTTATATACTCTTAATCATTCCCCTGTGTTTTTAAGGTCATTACCATTGGATTTTAGGATGTTTTACATATTATTGATGTTTCACGTTGATTTATGTTGTGGTTTTGATCTAATTTCCCCTCTTCATTGTAGATCTAGTCTATATCTCCTCCCCTCTCATCTTGTTGGAACCTAATAGTCATGTGATATTGGTTCTAATGCATTTTATATCGTATTGATGTCTTTTATTACAGATCTACGATCATTAGGACCTAATAAACTCCACCACTTTATTTGTTTTTTAATTTTCTTTGGTCTACTTTCGTTCTTAGGTTGGTGTTTCTTTACAATATGTTAATTCTATGAATTTCTTATCGTTCTTGTAATATTCCATTTTTTTTCAATTTGTAAATTTGAATTGTTTTTTGGTTTCATGGAGTTTCTTGGATATATGAATATTTTTAAGTGTTTTTTAATTAAAAATAAATTTCCACCCCATGTGTTAGATTAAAATGTGGATATTATGTTTTGATTATAATATGGGGTTTCAGACAATAAAGAATATTGGATTGGTTTTGAAAATATTTAATAAATATTGAGTATGGTTTTGAAATAGATTGTGACAAAATTGGCACTTTAAAAAACATGGGTGTGTCGAGAAAAGGACATAGGTGGACCTAGTGTGTGTGTTTCACCCCGAGGTGTTACATTAGAGATATCAATGGACTATTGAATGACTCGGTTTTGGTTGGTACCAAAATATGCTTGGTTCGACTCTTTTATTTGTAATACTTATTCCCATAAGAATGATCCCAATAGAAAGTGATTTCTTATTTATAGTTTATTTATCATGTGATGGATTTATTCAGGGACTTTTTCCCAAATATTTTTACATGGGGTTATTTCACATGGTTTCACATGAATTATTATTTCATATATATGTGTTTACTTTCTAACATTGTATTGAGTGGATATTCTTTCGCATTCTATGAATTATAATTGTCAAATTTCTAGTCTTGTGGATACGAAATAAATATATGTAAAAACAATGGAAAATTATTTACAAATGGGTTTATATTTATGAAATTTCATTGTAAAACTATTTATATTTTAAATATTGGAACCATTGTATTATTGATATTAGACCTCTTATAGAATATGTATTGATATTCTACTAGGCAATGTTATCACACCCTAATATTTTCTTTGTGTGGTTGTATATTTTATTTTTTCAGACTCAGGTAGGAGAAAGGGAATTATATATCTTGTCAGATTCCATTTTCATTGATTCTTTATTAAAATATGGTTTTAGGGGCATAGTTGGTCACAAAGATACATGTTGGTCATGGCTTTTGATATATTCTTGTTCATCTAGTTTTGATTGGAGTGTATTGATCTTCTATGAATCTTTTTCTTCCACATTTTACTCTAGTTTTATGCCTTGTTTTGGTTTATTAAAGACTTGTATTCATTCTCTTTTATCACAAATCCACCATAAAGGGATGACTCGAGTGTCTTGTGTTATTGACTTGGGTTTCTTCACTACAATTTGGTATCCGAACAATTCACATCATGATGTTAGTTAACACTAAATTAGTCTAGTTTTCTATTATGGATAGTCATGATTTAAGACTATGGGAATTCATGTAGTAACTCTGGGAGGGCTTCTTGCCCAAAACTTCCATCTTTGAACTTCCGATATAAGGGGTGGTTGGAAATTTTTTACCAGGTTTGAGACATAGTGGTTGAGTTTATATAAATGAACCTGAAGTGGAATTTATTTAAATTTACTTTTTCAATTTAAATGTTTTTTTTTCATTCATAAAATTCATGATTTCATTAAAATTCATGGTAATTTAATAAATGTATGTGAATTCTTGAACATGGTCCTAAGATGTTGTGATATGATCTAATGTTGATAAGATTTGTCTTGTGCATAATAGACATTACTTTTGAGAAGATATCTTCCAAATCTGAGAGATGAAGTTGTGAGAAAAGATCCATAAGAAACTCTACAAGTTGACCCTTATTTGTTTGAATCTTCAACCTGTCCAATTTAGACTATGGGTTATGTTTGTGTCAAGAACCCGAGATGTGTGGTGGATCATTGCCAATAATTTTCTAAGAAACATCCACCATTATTCCATGGTGATAAATTAGTTGAGGAATCAAAGGAGTTTCTTGAGTGGATTGAGATGATTAATAAATTTTTTAATACTCCTGAGCACAGTATGCTAGGTTTTTTCACGTACAAGATCAAAGAATCCAAAAGTGATTTTGAGACTCTATTTTGGATTCAATGTTGAATGATGATCATACCTATACTTCATTTAAGAAAATATTCTGTAATAAATTTTAACCAGAGATGTTATTAATGGAAATTTCCTATGAGTTTATATCCTTGGATCAAGGGGAGTATACCATACTATATTATTCTATCAACTTTGCTGAGCTAGTTTATTTAGAACAGTATGTTGTCAAAAATGAGTACATAATGGCTCAGAGGATTGAGTTTAGGCTTAGGCATGAAATTTGGTTGATATATATTCATGTTCCTTTTGTATCTAATTGCTGTAGTCAAAAAATAATATTTGGAAAAAGTATACATATAAGTAAAGATATGTTTGAGTTGATCTTTAGTTAGTGTATTTTATAGCTAGACTGTGTGTTCTAGCTAGAAAAGAAAGTGCAAGGGCCGTCGGTTTTATTTAATACTAGTTTTAGTGGATTAATCCTAAGAAATGTTGTTTTTTTTTTCAATTAATAAGTCCAACATGGTCATACCAATCCTAAATATATGTATGCTTTGAAAACATTTAATTTTGGTAGATTATAAATCCAATTGAACATTTTTATGAAAGGATATCCATAGATATTATAGAAGGATCCACTCTCACTAATGGTTTACAGGTTCTTACCAACTCTTCCATGGGTGTTAGGTAAACTCTTTTTCCCAAGGGAGACCTTCATATGGATAAGACTATATGGATTTATATGGAAGTGTATGGTCCGGAATAATCTGAAGCAAGGATAACTACTATTAGATGTATGATGTTTGTTTCATATTCTATAATGACAGTATTGTTTGATAAAAATTATAGAAAATATTTTATATCATCAATGTTAATTAAAATGATTCTATTTTTGGTATTATTATCTTTATTTTGAGGATCATTCCATGCTTAGGTAATGAGGTTCAAACAATGTTTTATGTGTCCCATGTGTCAGGTGATGGTAGTTGACTATGAGGTGACATGTAAATTTTTTAGTTCTCAAAATTTACATTATTGACATAATAATTAGCATATATTTAATTATTATTTTTACGGACCAAATAGACTATTATCAACATCGGGCTCTGTTTTTATATTTGTATGGGGTCAGTCATCTTTGCCAAGGTGAGTGGGACTCCATACCAGGAGAGGAGGGTCATGTTGTTCCTTATGATGTGGTAATCTCATTCTAGTTATTAGAGATTTTCCATGATGTCATCAACCATTATTTGATTATTCCTCTTCCTATAGTGGTTTTCCATACCCCTTGGCCTTTATGGATTATTTTTATAGGTTACTTCTATAGAAATAGATTGATTTTTCTATTGACCAACTCCCTTGTAAGATTCTCAATTCTATTTTATCCTATAGAATGGAACCTACTGAGTTTTTATAAATTAATCTCCAAATTAGCTATATTGTTGCTACATGATTTATTCATCCTATCATGTAACCGTGGTATTCACCTATCCACTTTTCTAAGAAGAAAATGGGAGTCTCATATATTTTATGGACTATTGAATGTTAATTCAGATGACTATTAGGAAAACATTTCATTCAACAAGGATTGATTCTCCCCTTAAACAAATTAGAGGGGCACAATATCCTTCAATGATTGTCCCTTGATAATGGTACCACCTACTAAGATTCCAAGAAGATAATACACATAAGACAACATTTCAGATATGGTATGGGAATTACAATTTTTTTTATTCCATTTAGTCTCACTAATGAAATTGTGTTAATAATAGCCTTGATAAATTGAATATTTCATTAGTCCTAAAACACTTTTGTTGTTGTTTTCATTGATAATATTTTGGTGCACTTCATGATTGAGGTGGAGAATATTGAACATTTGGATATCATTATTCTAACCTTGAAATAACTTCATCTATATGGTAATCATTTAAAATATGAGTTTAGGAATCTTGTATGCCAAATATATGGGGAATGTGATATCTGAGAGGGGTGTCTCAGTGGATACTGAGAAAATATAGGGTTTTTTTCTTATGAGCAACCGAAAAATGTGGTTGAGGTCCAAATTTTCATGGGTTTGTTTTGTAACTATAGACAGTTTGTTTAGGATTTCTCCAAGATCACATATTCGATGTCAATTTAATATATAAGTGTTAAATGTTTGAAACTAATAACAAAGGTCCCATATATTTTGAGGATATGAAGGTGATCTTACCTTTAGAATCACATTTTATTCTTCTGAAACCGAGTTCAGGTTATAATGTTTTTTAAAATTATTCTTTTATGTTTTTGTGATGGGCCATTATATAGGAGAAATAGGTGGGGGACTAAAACACTTTCCAGTTAAACCCTCATGATATGAACTACCCTACCCATGATCCTAAGTTGGTAGCAGTTATGCATACACTAAAAAAGATGTGTCGCTATAACTTCAGAGCTCTGTTTACGATGTATAATTAACATATGATCCTTGAATATATTTTTATTCAGAGGGATATAAAAATGATATAGAGATACTGGGTGAAGTATCTTTAGACATTTTACATTGAACATACATATTATCTTCAGAAAGGTAATATGGTTGTAGATGCATTGAGAATAAAATTAATGACACATTTCTTGAAGGAATCTATTGAGGAGTGGTCTCTAATGAATTTTTTTGCAGAGATGAGCATAGGACTGGAAGAGTACGGTGAAAAGTTGTTCTTAGATTCATTTAATGTGGATTCATATTATTATGATCAATTTTAGATTTAGTATGTGACATATACTATGTTCCAACACTTATATAAAAGCTATTATGGTGGGGAGGCCATGTGTGAGTAGTTCTGGTCTCTTGGTCAAGCTTTGTGCTTCAATAATAGGTTAGTTTTTTTTGATTTTCATGATAAAGGAATTCATGGAATGTGGATGAAGTTCATATTGGTCTGTAAATCCTAGGGATACCATGATGTATCACTACATCAGATATCCCTATTGGTGGCCATGTATGAGGTGATCAATTGTATATTTTGATTTATGGTGACTGATCTATTAGAAATTAAAGTGGATCACTAGATAACTCTTTGTTTTTGGAAACCTTTTCTCATTCTGATATATAAATGGGATGAGATTTCCATGGAATTCGTTTTACTTTTTCCATGAACACCTTGGCGGAAGGATGATATTTTGGTGATCATTGATCGAAATACATAATCAAAAAATTTCATACCAAGTTAGGAGATGAAGAAAGTGAAACGGTATGGAGACAATAATGTCTAATAGAATGTGAGACTTCATGGGGTTCTATCTATAGTTGTTTTTTATAGGAGCATGAGGATCACATCTTGGTTGTGGAAATTTTTAATGAGACGATAAGATCCTAGTTGATGTTGAGAAATATTTATCATCTTGAGAATAATGGAATGGTAGATATAGCTCTCTAGGTTTGTGAGGATATTCTATAGCCTTGCATTCTTGAATTTGTTAGATGTTTGAAAAAAAATTTCCTTTGGTTGATTTTTCCTATAACAAAAATTATCATGAATCTATTACAATAAATCAATAATATGAATTTTATGGGATTCCATGTCGATCACCAGTATTCTTGTTAGATTTAAGAGATAATTCCTTGTCTGGGTGGAGTAACATTTAAGAAATGATTAAAAAGGCATAGTTGATTTGGAAGAAGTTGGTCACAAAAAAGAGAATTCAAAAATCTTATACAGAATACTATCATTAGTCGCTAGATTTTGAGCTTAGTGATCTTTTTTTCTTAGAGTTTCACCTCTCTTCATACATAATTGGTTGGGTAATCATGGTATGGTGATATCTAGATTATTTAGCCTCATTAAGATTATGGAAGGACTTAGGAAGGTGGAATTTCAGTTGGAATTAAATTCTATATTGACATTTATTCATGATGAGTTTCATGTTTCCCAGAATAAGAGATATCACTAAAATAATTATTGTGTTATTAAAAGGGATGATTATTATCTTCATCCTGATGCCACAATTTTTTGGAACTAGTTCAGATTTTGGATCTTAACGATAAGGTCTGTTATGGTAAAACTATTCCACTGGTTCGAGTACTGTGGAATTTTAGACCAGATAGGCATGAGATACATGAGAGGGAATCATTGATGAGGAATCAGTGGTCATCTCTATTTTTAGATCCAATATCATGAGGACTATATAGGGATTGAAATATATGATGATGGGAATTATTTTAATATTCTTCTGGGTACAGGTACACCATAGATAAGCCATGGTCTTTCTCTTTTGTGTTCGGAATGATTCAAGGGATCAGACATTGAATCCAATGGTTTTTAGAGAAAATAGTCCTGGTGAATGTTTTAGGTGCACAATTAGTTTATCAAAGTTGTAACTTCAAGGCATGTATCTGTGAGGTTCTAGGGAAATTTTGAGTTTTCTGAGCTAGGTTAGTTAATGTGTTTGGAATTCCTTGTGATCCATTTATGGTTACTAGTGGATGTATAGGGCTGTCACACAGTTTGAAGATGGTTTTTCGAAAACGTGTTTCCCCTGGTGAACCCTGTTCACCCCCAAACCTAATGGATAGTAGTGGTGCATGGTTATGGAGAATAGTTAGTGTATCCATGTCTCCTATACTAGGAAACATGTGAAACCCTTCTAAATTAATAAAAAATTTATTTTACAACTTTTTTCTAATCCGTTTTAAGTATTATCACACCATAGTCTCTTTGTTTCTCATACTAAAGATTTCTCATTTTCATGGAGGTCTCTCCCCTTATATTCAAGGTGGGTTTCCATTATTTTGGAAGGATCACATCAAAAAAAATTCAAATTTTCATCCAGTTTCCACTCTTCTTTGGGGAACTACGCTACATCTCTTATCCTCTCATCTTTTAGGAAATAAATTGGGATGTGATACTGAATCTAATATGTGTTATATAATATTTATGATATTTCTTACTGATATAAGACAATGAGGATCTGATCTAAACTTATATAGTCTATTTTTTCAAAGGAATTTAGATCTACATTCCATCTTAATGTAGGAATTTTAATAAAATGGGTTAATTTTATGAATTGATTATCATTCTTGTAAAATCAATTTTATTTTATTTTTTTATTTGAAGTTATTTGTGGTTTTATTGTATTTCAGGGAAATATTAATGTTCTTGAAGGGGTTTTTATATAAAAAAAATTTCACGCCAAGAGTCTGATTAAATGCTTGAATGGTGGATTTTATTTATAAATTTGTTTTCAAACATTGAATTGGATTGATTTGGATTTAAATTTTTTTATAAATTATGATCATGGTATTGGAAATGATTTTAAAAAACATGGCATATTATGAACCTTTGTTTGATCATGAAAGGGTCATAGGTTACCCTAGTGTGGTTGGCACTAATATGGGTTACTTTTGATATATCGATGGACTATGGTAGGGATCAATATTGGTTCGTACCAACATATTATTGGTGTAGGATCTTTTATGTCTAGTGTGTATTTCCATATTCTAAGGACCAATAGTTAATGCTTTTTTATTTATAGTTTTCTTATGGTATGATTCATTTTTTCATTAATTATTTCTCTTATTTTTAAATATCAGTTTGTATCACGTGGTTTCACATGATGGATTATTTTAGGGTTATGTTTTAATTAATTACATTATGGCTTGTGGATATTCATTCACATTTTATAACCAACAGTTTTCATATTATGTGGTTTGTGGATATAAAAGGATTTTATGAAAAACAGAAGGAATGTTATTTAAAAATTGGAGTTGGTTTAAGAAAATTCATGGTAAAAGTATTTCTATTTTAAAATATAAAAGTGTTTCATTCATGATATTAGTAATTGTGTAGACTTTGTGGTGTAATCCTACTATGATTTTTTCTCACACCTTACTTTTATCCTTTGGTTTTTTATAATTGTTGTTTTGTTGGACTCAAGAAATTTGAAGGGTGTTATATAGAATTTTGTCTCCCCTTTTTATTTTTTCCTTCATTTTATGATAGTCTGGTGGTGATTTTTGTCCACATGGATACTTGTTGGTCTTGTATTGTCATATATTTTGCTTTAGTTGGGTTTTCAAGGATTATATGGATCTTGGATGTATCTTTTTATTCCCCATTGTACTCCAGTTTTGTGTTTATTATTTCTTTATATGTATCTTGTTCCTATTATCTTACTGCACCCCACCACCATGATAGGCCAACTCAGATGGATTTTCCAGTTAAATTGTGTTGGTTTTTTACATAGATATTTCATTGTGCAATATGATATTAAATATTATTTTCACTTAATATTGTCTAATTATTTTATTTAAAATATATTCTAATCATTATGAGATATTATTTATTATAATTATTATACAACTCAATGAATTATTAATAATTATAAATTTGTGGTATAATTGGAAAGTGTAACAAAATATTAATTATAAGTGTGGTAATGTATGGATTATATATAATATTGGATAGTTTATATTTGATCATTATATAATCTACAGATGCTTAAATAAATATTATCAATCAATTGTGATTAGATCATTATTCAATTTCTTTCAAACCCAAAGGTTGATGATCTTTATTTCTGTCATTGGAAAATAATATAAGATATAAGTATATTTTATAGTTGTAAGAGATTTTTTGAAATAGTCTAGATATTCACATTATAGGTGGATACCTATAATTACATGAGTTTTTGTATTTTTGTTTAGAGATATTCACTACATACCTATTGAATAAGAATTTCTGAATAAACACTATGTTATACTCTTTATTTATGAATATTTTTCTAAACCAATAATAAATGATATTAAAATATGGATTTTTGTATGATTCCTTTATGTTTTTTGGTATATTTGGTTTTCCATAAAAAACCAAAAATATAATCCTGTTATAACATTACAGAAACCAAAAAAATTATTAATACCATTTTTAGGTAATTAGTTTTAATACCATTAATTACTAATCAGTGTCTCAATTAAGAACATATTGTTTTATAATGGATAGAACATTGTAACACCGACACTAGAAAAAAAATTCACCAAACACCGAAGATAAATTACATTTATATGGAATTATTGGAATATTGATTAAAAGAATCACAAAATAATAACAAAGCACCAAAATAAGAGTTTAATTCTAATAGAGGACCTATAAATTTTTTCACTAATTTTGGAAAACAAATTTGTTACCTCCAATGTTTTCAATAAAACCAATTCAATGATAGTAGTGGCCATATAGAGAAAACTTTTTAGAATTTGTGACAAGTTGGTTACCTAAATAAATTTATTCACTTCGATTAGATATCATGATCTTTTGCGAGCTACCATTTGTGGTCATTGAATTATAGAAATCATGTTTTGAAAATCAATTTCCGTTTTTATTTTTATCATATTTAATATTAACAATGTAAATTGATGATTATAAAAATTATTTCTGATATCAAATGGTAATATCAAATTCCAATTAAAAAATACCATAGAAAATAGTTTTAAAATAATAGAGTCTACTAATAGAAATAAATAATATTAAAAATATTTGTAAAAAAATACATAAAAAGTGTAATTAAATATAACAACCTAAAAAATATACTAATATAAAAACAAATTACATAACAATTTAATAATAATATCTGAAAATATCACTAATTCATTCAATTATATACAAAAATAATTGTGTTATCATGTCCCCAACAACTAAGATATATGAACCAATATGAAACCCAGCCATATAACATGTATAGTATAGACATACACACACACACACACACACTAATATATATCATAAACCTCAATGTAAAATAAATTGTAACAAACATACCCCAAATAAGATTGAAAAAAATTTATATTTCAAATATTTATAACTCCTAAACTCTAGAACTAATAAAAAATCATGTAACAAGAAACTAAAGAAATAAAATTTCAATATTAAATATATTATCCATTAAAAATAATAAAATTATAAAATTTTAATAAGATTTAAATATTTATAATAGAATATAATACATGCATATTTTATTTATATAAAATAACGAATCAATATAGTTTTTCCTAATTTATAATCCTTTCGGTGTTGGTTTCACGCAGTATTAAATCCTATAGCCATCGAATGACATTAGGAATAGTTACCCAAAATAGGATGGGACTCAAATCATGTTTTGTGAATTTTATACATCAATGTGATCAATTTAATTTACCAGTAATACAAAAAAATTTCTTTTCCCCACATAACAAATGACTTGGGAGTCATATTTATGTGTTACTCATCTTGATATTTTATAAATCCCCCGAGAGTTTTGTGCTCATATTTGACTGATATCAGAATCTATTTAGGGTTTTCTCACATTTAAAACATGTTATATACTATAATGATAAAATATTCGGTATTCTACAATGTAATACCCCTAGGGTTACATTTTCACCAACCATTCGATCCTAAAGTGAAATAATAACCCCAAATATGATTAACCAAAAACATGGAAAAAATTTAGCGATTGTTTGAGATCTTATAACTATTAAAGAGGATAGTCTCAATTAAATATTAATAAATAAATGTTTTTTTTCATACATGACAAGTAGTTTGAATATTAGTCTCACAAATTTATAATCATTATATGTCACAAATATTACAAGTGTCATGGTGTTAAAATTTTACTATGTTTAACCAATTTTTCACATTTAACAGATACTATTGACTATGATATATTTTATTTTAATTTACAGGAATTGGGTGTTGGTATCATAAATTATTTGATATTACAAGTAAAATATGACATGAGGAAAATTATATTGGAATTTTAATAAATTCAAATCATTTTTGATGACTTTTAACCATCAAATAATATAGTTTAAAAAATAATCAAACAATGAAATTTATATTTCCTAGAAAACACATAAATAAATCATTTACTCCATACATCTCTCTTTTATATAGGTAAAAAAATCATCCAAAATTTCATTTTTATTCAATTTATATTATTTTGGAGTTGGATTGTCTTAGTTTTTTCACTTATAATGCACATTATAGACTATGGTGAACTTATATATTTGTTTTTTTGGGGTGTATAGACCATAAGGTGTATGTTTAATGATTAATTCATCTTCATAGGAAAAAAAACCTTATGACAGTTTACTGAAATTGGATGGGAATTATAGCACACATGATGTTTTTTAACTATCAAATAATAAAATTTTATTTAAGGGTTATACAATTGAAGTTCTCTTCATTACATAATATATAGATCAGGTTCCATTATTTGTATCCAAAAATTATGATATATAAAAAAATCCCAAAATTCCCTTGTGTCGTAATTTTATGGATATTAGAATCTTTTGGGATATTTTCACTTTTTGAACACATCATAAAATTTGAAAAATAATATATTTCATTTCAATGTATATATAATTTCGTGTTTGTTTAATGTACCATTTAATTTTAAATATAATAAATAATATAATAAAATTTTTACCTAAATAAAAAGGTACACAAAGCATATTTGTTGACTTTTGACCATGAATGTTGATGGTTTTAGTTAAAAGATATACAGTGGAACTGATTTACCTTGATAACATGTGAATCAATCATCAGTTTCATGTGTCTCTCATTTTAGAAAGTAATAAATATTTCTAGTCACATTATTCTACAAGCTAATTAATATCATTGCTTATTTGGGTAGTTATATATATTTTTTATTATGAAAATGACTATGATATATTATATATTTGATATATGAACTCTGGAGTGTTAGTTTCATGTATTATCAAATCCAACATGTCACAAATTAAATTAGCAACACTGCGCCAATTTTGATGGAAACTAAAAAACATATTTTTTACTCTTGAATATCAAAAAACTATTTTTTAATTGTAATATTGTATAGTGAAAGATCATTTTTAAATATATTTTGTGAATCATGCATTAATTATTTGCATTTCTCAGAACACCCTAAATATTATGGTTCAAAAATTTGTTGAATATATAATTTTTTAGTTATTTTTCCACATTTTTAAAAAATTATAGACTACAATGAATAAATATATGTTTTTTTAATGTACAACCACTTGGGTGTCTGTTTTTAATGTTGTATGATCCTATAGGTCATAATTAACCAATGGAACAATGTCTTAAAACAATATAATAAAAATATTGTTTTATAACTTTTGATCCTTAAGTGGGATAGATTTAAATAAAATTTATGAAACAAAAAGACCTTTTATATGATAATGCATGACTATAGAATTAGTTTCATGTACTTTACATAGATTCTAATCTTTGATATTTGGGTTTATTTAAAATGTATGATCCATTGGGTGTTGATTCCATGAACTATTTCATCCTTTGAGTCACAAATGACAGAAGGAATTTTGTTCCAAAATTTTATGGTAATGGAGAAAATTTAATTACTTTTAACTATTAATGATCATATTTTTGGTAGAATGTTGTAAAAAACTACTTTTCATAAATAACACGATATATGATTATTAATTTATGACTTTGATAATCCATATAGGTCACAAATCTCTATGTTTTAGTGTGATTTGAATTTATAAATATCATAATTTGTTGCAAATTATTACACTTTATTCCAATGTTATGGACTTTGATTATGGAATACATGGTTTATGTCCATTATTTGACACCTTAAGTTATAAATATAATAATTATTTAATCACACATGTCAAAAATAACTCTATAATTTTTTTTCTAAATTGGATAAGACTTAGGGCTTGTTTAAGGATTTTAACCATCAATCCCAACAATTATATTTAAAATTGTAACAAAAAAACAATGTTTTATCAAGTAACAAATTAAGAAATCATCTATTTCTCATTTTTAATAAATTTTTAATATGAAAATATAATAAGGGTATATTTTCTATAATTTAACTCATATAACAGTCTATATGAATTGTTTTCACATTTAGATAATGTTATAGACTATGATAAATGGGATGGTTTTCAATTTATAGTCCCTCAGATGGCAGAATAATGCTTAATTTGATAAAACCAATCCAAAATGAAAAAAATGGATCAAAAAATTATGCTACTTGCAACATGTTGGAGAAGTTTGGACAATAAAAGAGAATTTTTTTAGTTAAAATTTATATAATAAAGTAAAATTTTCATATAAAACACATGAATCAAGGATCTATTTAACACATCTCTCATTTCAATAGGTCACAATTAAAATTAGTAGCAAATTACTATAATTTTATTGATATCAAACTCTAATTAGGATGTCTATTTGAATTGATATAGAGTTAACTATTTTATTATAATGAAGTTTTCATGACTTTTAAAATCTTGAAATTTTCATTCTATCATATTATCATGATTGGATATATTATATTAGTGAACATATGGTAATATAACAACATTTATAATATTTTGGATTATTAATTTCTTAGACATCACAATTGTGTATTGTGTATTCTGAATGTATGTCATCATTCGATCACATAATTATATATGTATTTATGTTCTCATTTTTATTTCCTATAAATATATTTATGGATATATATTTTACATTAACATTCCGTTGACATTGAGAATATATGAAATATATTATAACTCACATTTCTTAAAAAATGAATGGCATTTAGGTTTTTTCCATATAGAGTTATCTTTCTGAAAATATACTTAAAATGATTTCTTTTTGTAATATATATTTTAATACCTAAATATGGTTGTTATTGTTCATATTTTTTATTTTTTATCCTATTATTTTTTATTTTTATCCATGGTTTTACCTATTTATTAAATTGATTAGAATTTAACCAATAATTATGGGATAAAAGTTAAACTTGATGAATGTCACCTCTGTTTCAATTCTGATGTTTATTACACTCTGAAATTGAAACATATGGCAATAAATTTATTTACATTAAAAACATAAGAATTATTTTTTACTATATTATTTACCAAATTTATTCTAATAATGCATAAATTTTTATTGTGATATATAAGTATTGTTTGGGTAGTGAACACCTACTAGGTCAGATGTATGAAAAACTTATCTATTTCCACTGATATATATAAAATATAGTATCCATAATACAATAAATAATAAAAAATCCCTTGTGTGAGGGTTTTTATGACGTCATGATTAGAGTTGTGGTTGATTCATTGGACTTAAAGGATGGGAATCTCTCTTTTGGATATAACTATGTATACATTAGTTTGTCTATTTTGATTAGGATTCCATTAATTCATAACTCATTCAAATTTTGACTCCTTTTTAGATGATGTATTTATATCATTTCTATTATGGTTCTTTCTATATGTTGGATCATGTGGAATGAATAGTTTTTGCTTATATTTTCATACCTATAGACTATTTCTATATTTTATTATTGGTATGATAGGTACCCTTGGTGGAATGGTTTTCAATTTCTCTAATTTATGTTATATGGATGTTTTATACTTCATTTTTTATGGTATAATAATCATGTAGAGCAACTGAAAAAGTTGATAAATCACTTCCCATTTCATCCTATTTTTTATTATTGTTTACACCAATCTATTGTGACTATGAAGCATTCTTGAGGTCTTCTTGTAACTCAAGTCATGTCATGGGATCTGAATAATGTTTCTATAAAATAGAATCAAATTCTATATAGGATAATTTTATTTATAACTAGATATGTGATATGATTATTAGGACTCTAAAAGTAATCCATAAATACATTTTAACTACATAATTATGGTTGAATTTTGAGTTACTAGGGAAATATGAGTATGATTTTAGGTTCCATTTAGATTTAGTCACATTCCTTTTAGTTTCACAAATCATGAATTTGTTGTTATAGGTACCCACTATTTGATTACATCATACTCTATACTTATACATGCTTTTTTAATCAATTATAGTAAAATGTTTGGTTTAAAATATTAAAAACTATCAATAATAAATAAATAAATATTTATTATTTTTTTCATATTGATTTTATTAATTTAAATCTTCAAGTGATTCACTTGATTAAGTAATAAAATGTATCATTATTATTAATTAATTTTTCAAAAATATGTATATGTAATGTTTTTTAAAGGTTAAACTATATTATAATTTGATAATGTGAAATAAGTAACATAGTTATAGGGGTTTTAACCTAACCAACTCTATATTTTCCTTAATTTAACAAAGCTTCCCAATTTTGGAAGGATGATAAAATTTAATTCTATACATGAACGTAGACTATAATACCATGATGACCATTTGTAGCTATGTTGTAAGAGATGATGACCATGTTTTACTTTATATTCATATAATTGATATATACATTATAGAGAATCTTACTCTCATTTTTTAAAAATGGATTAACTTGATGGGAATCTATAACTATGATTGGATGTAAGTCATCTTGTTTAATCACCATTTAGACCTATGAGAAATAGGCGTTGGTATTGATGAATTTTGTGCTCGAATAGAATTCCCATTGATGTTGGGAAGTTAAAAAAGATAATAGAGACAAGGGATTGATATGGAATACCATACAAGAGATATTTATTGAACAATTCTACCCTAATAATATCTATCAACTCAAATATTGAGTGTTTATTGAGCTCAATAAATTGGTTAAGGAAGATATTGATTATGAATCTATACTAAAACATTTACTTAATATCATTCCTTACACGAGTAGAGATGTGGAATCAAAATCCTAGTGGTTTGAGATGGGATTAGTGGAACCCTTACGAATTCAAGTGAGGTTATTCGAACTTGTTACTTTCCTAGATTTTATAAAGGTTCATTTTCTTAATAGAGATGGCTTCTAATGACAGTTTAGAGGTTGGTGGTGCACTAAAATTATTGCAGCACTATAATAGAATATTCTTGTGAATGTGAGAGGAATTTGAAATATATTATTCAAAGAATATCTCTTTAGAGATGTTAGGGACGAAGTTCTCCACTGATTCCTAACTTAAGGATGGCTCTAGTATAGTGTTATTGGGGTGGAATCCTAGGAAATACTATGAAAAATTATAACATTAAATTTAAACAATCACATTTGTATATCTTGTTTTCATATCTCTAGAGATTTTTCTATGTTAAAACTTTTTAGATTATTGGTGAATGAACTGAGCAGTCTCAGTTATCACATGCCCAATTTAGATGATAGTTAAAAGGGGTAATTCAACTATCTCTAGGAAGATTTTTACATGTAATAATGGTTGTTAGAGTTTATAGTAAATTAAACCTTCATCTATAAAAAAGTAATAGATAAACTTAATCATTAAAACATAAGCAATGATTATTAAATAGTATAACATGACATTGATATAGGAAAAGTCTATTATATTTTGAGAGGTAATATTTTAATATATTCTTCTCTTTCTTATACTTTATTTATAACTAAGGATTAGAATTATATTCTATTTAAGAATCTAGTATAAATTATAGGATTGAATGTGGGGATATATTTGAATATAATGATCCTTTATACTATAGCTGGATTGAGTGTACATAGGAATAAGTTATTTCAATATTTTTCAATTAGGTTAATAACATATGGGTATCTCTGGAATTTCTAGACCCTAAAAATATCAATAGTTGTTGTTATGTTGGGTACACATATTTTAACCTACATTCATGCCTATATAAATTTCTATTTAAGGTTTTTATACCTCTCAAATCCATCCAATTCTGTTTTTATACTTAATAGAGATTATTAATTTCAAGGAATTTAGATAGGTCTGAATCAAGGGAAGGATAGATATATCATTATTTAAGTTTTCTATTTAAATCCTAGGTTACTATATGAAATAAATTAGTGTATAGTGCCTCTTGTATTTTATATCTTTCTTGGTGTAATCCCAAAATATTTATCTATATTTCTACAAAAATTAGATGTGGAGTTTTCAATTGTATTATTTTCTAAAACAAAAACAAAATATTTTTCATGTTATCAAATGGATCCAAATATAGTGTTTGAATTAAAAATTAAAATAGAATAACTTTAGGTAATCGAATTTATCCGAACCAAAACTTTTCATTGTTAAACCCCAATGTTTTCACCATGATAGGGAAGGAGTTAGTTGATATGTTTAGACTACAAAATATTGAATAATGTTATAAAAATCATCAAAATTTAATGAGAATCAATGGTTTATTAAATCAATTTAAAGTGTCCAAAAAATTTTCAATGATTAACTAATATTCTAGTTTTAATCAAATTTGAGTACGAATGTATGATATTTAAAAGATGACTTTACAAAGATGATATGATAACTTTGAGTATCGGATAATCCTAAATCGTTTTGAAAGTAAACTTGTATGCTTTTTGAGTTTAATGAATATGAGCATTCTTACATTATGAGAGTCATTTTTTGTGATATTTAAGGATGATATATTATTATAATCAAGATCCTAGGAAGAATATACTTGTCATTTTTTATTTTTATTATAGAAATTTCAAGAGCACCATATCTATAGTATGATTTCAAAGTTACCATTTTGGATTTATGAAATCAAATTTATGGGAAATTTTTCCTCAAAGGCTACAATTTTAGTGGTTCAAAAAAAATTAAGAGTGAAATTATCTTGTAATGTACTCATGAATATCTATGAGATAAAAAACTAATGTAATTATGGATATTATCTTAATTTGCTTAATTTTATTCTTATAAAATCTTATTTAATTGTATATTTATTTAATAATTGATTAATTTTTTTGGTCTAACCAATATGATTCAACTTTATAAGAGCTAAATAAGAGGATTGTTACTATCCCTTTCATGACCATAACTCCGATAAGAAAACATTTTATTATTTATTATGATGCCTCTTCAATGAATCTTATAAGTGTACTCATGTGATATCATCAAATGATAGAGTATAGTTATTAATAATTCTATATAATTGAAATATATTATTCAATAAATGAATTAGAATTACCAAATGTTCTATATGAAAAACAACATGCCAAATACACTATAATTTTTGTGATTGGTTTACTATATACATTGATCATAGGATCCTAACATATAAATTCTCCCATAATAAACTACAATTAAGAATGTTATGGTTGGTTTAATACATTAAATAATTTGATTTAGTATTTATTTATATAGTTGATATCTGAAATATAATTTTAAATTCCCATAGTGGAAAATAATAACCTCCAAAGGTATTGGGGTGAAAGAAAAAAGGATATTGGTATATTTATTGAATTTGTTTCACTTGGATGTAACTGAGTATTGAAATGGGGTGTGATAAAGATATATTGAAGTTTAATTATATAGAATTGATATACTTAAGGTTTCACATATTAATAATTGTAAATGTATAATTATTCATGAATGAATTGATGGTGAGGAGATTCTCAAAGTGTGGTTCCAAGATTCTGGTTATTTCTTTATTGCATTTTTAAGGATAGTTGTACTATATTTTATAAAGGAATAAGTAAAAAAGGAATATCATTCTACAAGGTGGGGTTTTTATAATTGTTGTATAAATTATGTATCATGAGTATATAGATAAATTTTGAAACCAATCATTAAACATGATATATCTAGTTTTATATCCTAGTATAAAAATTTATAACATGTGAAATAAAATCTAGTGCCCCATAAAAAAACTGAAGTCACATTCTATGATGGTATCAATGTAGTCTAAGATTTCCAAGTATTTTGAATGATGTACTGAGATCTATGAAAGGTCAAGATATATTTTGGGCGATTTGGATCATTTAACAAAGTTGGGTCACTTTTTTATTTCAGGAAATATTCTTCAGTTGATGATCTAGGTAAACTATACATTAGAGAGATCATGAATCTTCATGGAATACTACAGATAAATATATATTATTAGGACAAGGGGTTTACATCCAATTTTTAGCAAGGGTTATAGTGCGACCCTAGTACTTAGGTAAAGATGAGAACAATTTACCACCCTCAAACATATGTAATTTTAGACCTATCTATTCATATAATACAAGAACTGATTCATATCAATATTATCCAATTTGGTGGATCATAATAGAATCATATATCAAATTTATAATTTTTCTACAATATTATATTTTCTATTATCAATTCATATATAACCCTTGGAATCTCTAAATGTTATAACATTTCATTTACAACATTATAATAAATAAATTAGGGGATTATCATTGATTGGTCATGAATAGTTTATAATATGACCAAGAAAATGAAAATAATATTTAAATGGATGAACACTACTCAAATATTATTAAAAGACATATTTCAATTATAGGAGAAAATTTCAAATTCCAGGTAAGATATCATTTATTTCATAAAGTTTCTCTATGATATTTTCATAATTTATTCTATGTTTCTCAATTAATAATATATCATATAATACTAATGATATATAGTTTAATGATATATAGTTATATCTTGATGGATACTATATATAAATATTTTTCTATATCATAAACTAGAGTGAGAATGTTTTATAAATATCATTCATTTATTATATGTGTGATGGTGTCTTGGAATACATCATGGTGGGACATGGGATCGAAAGCTATAGATGAAAACTCAATAAATAAAAATATTCTTTTTGAAATACCAATAATAGATCTAGATAATGAGAATCCTAATAGTGGGGAGTTTTTAATGACCCTCATCATTCAATTATATATTCAATTTTAATTTAGGTCAAAAAAATTGTTTAATAATTAAATGTTAAATATTATGTGATTTAAAGATGGAATGAAATGGAGGTAAAGGAAAAAAGGGAGGGAATAAAATTAATTTTGGATAATCAATAGAAATTGATACATGGAAGATGATCACTGGATATCTAGTGGAACTATAGTGAACACTGTAAGTTCATCAGTTTACTATAATATTTCTAATGGGTTATTGGAAGGTATTTGAAAAAATATATATAAATATATTTTTCATAAAATTATAAGTCAAAATAAATTATCTTGTGGGATTCATTTTTTGAAACCAATATTTTTATTCTCTCAACATTTCCTTAAAATTGTTTAGAACATTCAAATTATTCTAAAATCAGTGGTTGATTCATCCTGCATGTTATTTTAGGGGAATTCCTATAGTAGAGTTAAGATGAAGTCATCAACCTTACTATTTTTTAAAATTTCACTTAGTGGAGTATAGTGAATTATTAAATTTATACTCAATTCTTAAATAGATTCTACCTTCAAGGTAAATCCGGTGTCTAGAAAGCAATATTGGGTGCCCCATTTTTGTTATAATAAGTTGAGGTAACATATTTCTCCCATGTTTACTATTATTTCCTTTTACTAGGACTGAAGACAGAAATTACACTATTCTCAATTATGAAATTATTTGTTTTATTGAAATATATTCTCCACTAGCATCTAAATTAAGGCTTAACAAGTTCATCAGTAGGTGAAAAGTCCTCTCTCATTAATTATTTGAGAGTATTGTTTAGATTAAATATTGGTTTGAGTAAAACTGAAAATAAAAAGGGTTTTGACATAAATAAATGTATTCATAGTTTTATTTTAAACATGATTTTTTCATAGTTTATTAATGAAAAAAATGTACATTTGAAATGTTTTAATCAATTAATTTTCTATTTACAAAAGTGATATAGTATAGTACATAACCTAGGGTTGATATCTCAATGAGGAACACTAAAAACACTATTATTATGTGTTAATTATTATAACAATTAAATCAAATTTATAAAGACATAAAAATTACTGTTTTTATAATCTAAATTTATATGTAACAATGAAAATACTGAATGAAATAAAAAAGATAATAAAATTACTTAGAAATTTTTTTTATAGAATATACCATTGTTTCCAAAACACTATTTCAAAAAACTATAAATATTGTAAATATATTTATTCAATCACTGAATCTTGATCATTCATCATTCAGATATATTATTTTATATCGATTTCATTGTACTGTGAACAATGGAATGGAAATTAATTTTCCATATGAATTTTCTGTATAAATCATGTCATTAAACATCATTATCATAGTCTATATCCATTATATGATAGAATATTAAAATAAAGGAAGGGGAATATATGAATATAAAATAATAAAATCAATATTTAGAGTAAATGATACAAGCACAAATCCTAATCAATTTGAAAATTTTTAAGATCACATAAAGAAATAATAAGAAATAAGAAAAAATATCATCAAAACATATATTATCAACCATTTAACTCCATCTAACAAGAAGTATAAAAAAGTTCTCTAATAATTGATATAAAAATATATCATTGAATATAGATAAATATTAACTTAAAAATATATTAAAAAATGTGAAAATAATCCAATATATAGATATATTGTATAGTTTTCTTGATGAAATAGGGAATAATCATCCTGATAGATTTATATTTTCTTATAAGTAGATAAGAAAAATACGTGGTATAAATATTTAAAATAGTTTTAGGTTTTCATTGAATCATATATTGTTTATTATACTTAAAATTGAGGCACATCTTGGAGACTTTTATTCGCTTTCACTCAACTCATCTGTTGGTAACTTGGGGATAATCTATCAATTCATTTTTATTCAGCTTGTGATTTCATTTCAGATAATTCAGGATGATCTGAAGATCCAAAATAATCTTCAAATATATATGATGGTAAATGATAAATAATCCTGTCAAGCTTCTTTTGGCTTCCCTTGTCTATCCATGGTTTTGTGGTTCACTATTGTTTAATATTGTAATTCTATCCCATCAAAAATAATCTATTGTAGTTTAATTTAAAAAAACAAACCAATAGAAAACTCAAAAAAACAATAAATGAACATTGTTCATTTCTATATCTCCTTGTATAAAATTTTATTTTCCCTTGATGGAGAAACTGACACAAATATCCACCCCATATAATATTTTCTCGAACAATACTCAAAATGTAGATTTATGGTAGCATCATGCCATAAACCATCCATCACGATCCAACTTAATAACCTCTAAATTTCAATATCTCTAATGAAAAACTATAATAGATTATTCATATTTATCCCTAAAAAATAAATTTCACACTTATAGACATATAATCCATTATCCGACCACACAATAGTAAAACTCTAATCATTTATATATTAAATTAAAATATAACAATAACAAGAAATATATCTTAAAAGAAATTTATTAGAATATACTAACAATTATGATGTTTTACACTTGATCTATTGTAGAAATTAACAAACATTTGAACCACAACTACTTCTAGGACATGATTTGATTAATGAAATACACATGTTTGATGAAAACCATTTATTTTAAATAATCTCACCCAATTTTTCTAAATGTGTAAAATAAATTGGATTTCTCTCCTAAAACATTTATAGTGGATGTTCAATATGAATGATTTGTAATTTGTTGATCAAATAATTAAACATAAAGAACGCCACCAAAGACCTACTGTCTAGAAAAATCCTATAGTGGCTCTATAAATTTTTCTATCCCATGTTAGTGTATATAAACTAATGTAATCAAGGAACTTATAGTATTTGATAAATCCCTTCCATCACTTATATTTAATAAGATAAAAAATACACCTTTTAGTAGTATAAAATTCCAATCAATGTTAAAATTCATTTAATTTTAATAAGATATTATTCATCAACTTAATACCAACCTTTTAATCATATTAATACACATATATTTTTAAAATTAAAATCCAAAAAATCCAAAAATATTTCTACTTAACCAACTAAAATTCTAAACGATGTATTTTTGTCTATAAATTCATGAAATTTTATTGAATCGAATTATTTATTTAAAAAACAAGAAAATGTGATATTACACATGATATAATATATTTATGAGGGGTAAAATTAATGAATTAAAAGTTAAATATAGAATAAAACCCTATTATATGTTGTCAATATTCTCTGGCCATTAGTTCTGCTTTTTTATTATTTATGTCACTATTTATATTTTATATGTATTACTTATTATATCAGGTTTGGTGTGACATATTTGAAAAACATGTGCTCATCATCATAATTATTGTGTACTTTTTTTCTTTCTTGTTGTAAATAGAAAATAATTATATAGAGGTTGTTATAAATTTTATTTGGTTCTTTAGGTCTAACGTAAGACCCAAAGAATAGCCCCATGAATGTTCATAGAAAATATTATATATATGTATTTATCCCCAAGTGCTTTTTCTCTCCTGTAATAGGATGTAGTTTGACTGTTAATACTATCTCTTAGTTTCACCAACATGGACGTAGATTAATTTTTCACACATTGAAACATTCGTGAAGAAGGTATGGCCAAATTCTACTGTAACTTATATATCATGATGATACTAACACCCATTGTAAGTAATTTATTTATTTTCTATAATTGTGTAATTATAATGATTTATTTTTTACATTCTTATTTACGTGTCTTATGTTGATACTGCTTACACATGTAATTATGATAAATATGTAGTGATATAATGGTAAACACATATTGGATATGGTGTTATCATACCCTACACATCTCCTATAAGATTATTATCAACATTTTTATCTATGTTACATATAAGGGGATGGAACTAATGCATAGGGATTCTCAAGTATTTTTTATTGGAGTTGTGGTGGATATTTTGAAGATATTGATGTGTATATCAAAATAAAAAAACATAAGGATTATTTTGTTTTCCATTTAGATTTCATATAATAATGTCTCATTATATTTTTGTTTCATATTTTATCATGTTTGAATTTATCTGTTGGGTGGTGTTTTTTTGGATTTTTTTTCTTGTATTGTCATATATAAATATTGTTTCTATATGTTATTTTACTACAATTATAGATTTCCATGGTGGAATATATTGAACACTTTTTTAGATAACCAGATCTGGTCCATATGTGAAGATGGCCTCATTGATGCCTCCCCATATAAACGACGATACCAACTAGAAACAAGGGCCTAAGGAATATAGTATAGAGACTACACGTTCGATATTAGTAACTATTAACATGAAAATGCTAGAATAAGAAATTAAAAGTATCAAATTCAATAGGAATAGCGTCAATAACCAATTATATTAAGAAAATCAAATATTATAACTACATGATATACCATTAATCTATATATCAAGTAAAAAAGTATCCACATAGTGATGGATTAATACATGTAATATATAAGAGAATGAAAGAATGAGGATGAATAACTTCAAAAGAACTCAGTATGTCTTAGTATCACCTATAACTCTAACCAACTCCACAATCTCAACATCTCATTGCATGGACCATTCCATTGTCAAGATCCCTAAAACAAATTATACTTTCACACATCTTATCATGTGTATAGTGTGAGTAATAAACCAAGTAGGAAATCACCAACATGTAATTAAAATATGTTTATAAAATAAATTAGAGGCATCCCCAAAATTAATAAATAAATAATTAAGACTGCATCATTATGGATTCATCATTTAATATACTAAACTCTATAAACCCAAACCATACCTATATCATCTTTATACTAGAACAAACTATCATCGCATTCAATGAATATATCTTATATGAAGACCACAACCATCTCACTCAAGGAACAGACCCACACTATATCCCAAACTACACACTCAAACTAAAGGAAATTCATAAATAATTATATTTATGCCAATACATCGCATTTTGGGAAACATCAATACTAAAATCACACACATACACAACCCAATCCACCATCCACTAACTCAGGAAGTGGTACCAAAATGATGCCAAGGTCCACCATTATCTTAATCAAGATTTTATCAAATCCATTCCACATTCCACCATCTTCTCACTTAGGATATGGTTGCAACCTCATCATAGGATGATATCCTGTCACATTGTATGTGGTCAAAAACTCATATTTTCTATAATAAAACACAATAGGCAATAAAAACATCAATAAATCAAGAATTATCTGATGGTCAACTACAAATCCCAAGAGGGAATCACAGAATCAAGGAATCCACAATGATATGTCGATGGTGATACCAAAATCAACCCCTATTGGTTATGTACAATATTCATGTTATCTAAGTCATAAAATTCACAATTGATGGAATTTATCATTGATACACATAGACCAATCCCATAATTACCTAATCCTCAATAGAGTCAAATTACCTCACACTAGACCAACCAAACTAAGCATCAAGCCCTACCTTAATCAATATAAAAATGGAATAATTTATTCATAACCATGCCATTTCACCCATATTTTCCCCCATAAGTGTTCAATTTCATTAATTATAACATACTCAACACTAATTTTACCAAGTCGGAAAAAAAATTAAACACACATATACACAAAACCAAATCCATGACAGCCCATAGAATCACATATAGACACTACAACATCATAAATAATTCCTACCTCTATATTAACAGAGATAACATGTTAATAAATGATAAATTAGTCATCAACAAATGATCAAATACCTAAAATAATCCACAAACTATTATAAATTGGTATTTTGACCCAAAAATTAAACGGTAGTGAGAGAATCTATAACAGATGGATAAGAAAATGTTAGATGTTCCATGGGAGTGATAATATGATGAATATAACTTCAAATAGGGATGGGGAAAACTTAGAGGTGATTTAGATTCCAAATGAAAACCAAAAAATACGAGGACCATTGATCAAAGTTCACGGGAGGAACATGGAAAACTTTAAAAGGGTAAAAACGTGAATGTTTATAAAATCCCTTAAAAAATAACCATGCAACCAATAAAGTACATAATTAACCCATATCGGGCACCCATTCCACACATACCAACAATGTGGTTGGGGTCTACACCCAATGGGACTTTTTCTCAAGACAACTGATACCTAGTGGCCCTACACTATGTACTCGATACACCATTGTTTCATTTTTGTAGGCGTACACAAAATACACCTATTTTAACATTACCCTAGACCCACTACCCTTCATTAAACATCAATTTAGTCGATAATATTTATTCTAATACAAAAAAAATAATCTTCTAATTCATACCTAAATGTTGAGGTTCAATTAAACTCACCTGGATTGGAATTGTTATTATCAAGAATCATTAATAGGGATCCTCAGCAAATGGATCTATACATTGGGATTGTATAGATGAATCCCACTCCTTATTCTACACATGGATATACCTATGCTTCCACAATACCCATAAAAGTTACATTATCTTCCCTTCAAGAACCTTGCTTCTCAGGTATATGATACACATTGGTCACTCCTCAAATTATGCATCCACCTCCGACCCACCATTATCACCATAAATCATGTGAGTTGGGAATGAATCATACTTCTAGAGCTTTTTCATGTAAAACAGAAGATGAATACCTTGATTTCAAGGAGGTATATATTTTCAATAATCCAAAACTATTATATATTCAATAATATCAAAAACTGACAAATAATGTCACAAGAATACCCTGCTTCAAAAAAAACTAATTCCCAAACTAAGGAGATACCTATAATAATATTCCATCACACACATTGAACTATAGTTTTAATTATGTCCAGTTGTCTAATGTATGTTTTCCACATTAAGAGATAATAAATTTTCTCCTACATAGCTACACCTAATTAGTGGTATTTGACAACAATCATGGTCCTCCCATAATATAATCACCCACTAATAACCAATATATGTTTGGAAAACATGATCTACCAAAAAAGGATTCAATGGAGGTCATCTTCATGGAATCCTAAAATATATTTATATATGTAAACTCTTTTATGGAGAGACCCACTTACCATACACCATTGAAATCAATAATTCATTCCATGAGAATATCCTTATATATATGGATTGTAATCTCACAATTCCCATTAGTCTATTAGAGATAAGACACAATCATAATCACTTGAGGCCACATATATTTTTGTAGATGTTTTTAGAAACTCAATGAAAAACATCTATCCTAATATGATATTATTTGCATGGATACCCCTTGCAGTCACACAATATCCCTTATAAAGAGCTTGATAAAAACATCCACTGACTCTATCTCTCAAATATAAATGAAATTCATGACATTCTTCAGCTATTCCACTACCCCCAAAACCTTATCAAGACCCATTAAGGTTCTAGGTACTCATATGATAATGTCCATGGTAACCTTATGTAACGTTCGAATTGGCACCAGAAAGGGTTTAAATATCCCACATAGTTATTGGTGATACAAATTTATCCTCCTTCAAATAAGGAAATGATAAAAAGTAAAATATATTTCCCATGTTATCCACTAAAACAAGAACCTAATATCGTGGCACATCTGGGTTATTTCTCATCACCCTGCTCAATGTGAGGCAAGGGATTCCCTCATCGACACCCCTCTCAAGGATGTAAGTACCACCAAACTATGAGGTATATATAGTAACAAATCCTCATATTTTGACCATCCTAGAACTTATTCATCCCCCATTATAAGTTTATACATCAAGATGTAGTTTGAATTTTGAACCCATATAACCATTACATGAACTAAACGTTGATAGTTAATGCTGTAGGGGGTTTTGTTGCCTCTCAACCCAAATTAATGTCATTCCTCCATTCAGTGAGAAATTTCATCTAATTACACCCATCACTAGACATCCAAAAACACTACTATTATGTATTTCAAATAATATTATCTTTCATAATATTCCACTTATTTGGGGTATTTTCTACTTTAAAGTCAACTGTATAAAGGTATTTGACCTAATGCCTCCATTTTCGGATTATATCCTTCTAGAAAAATTTGTATTGTAAGGTATTTTGGACTATGAAGATGAAAAAACCATCCCATAAGAAATAATGAAACCATCACGTTAATTATTGAATCATAGTAATTAGCTAGAAACTATAGGAACATTTGTTATAATCAATATTCTATTTCTTCCAATACCCATAAGTGACTACTAGTTCACCCTATATAAATAATACTCCTATATAAATTCACACTAATTGAATGTATTAAATTGAAGATATATTCCAATAGGTATTTTTTCAATTAATATTTTCAGACAAAAAGGGTCTACAAAAAGCTTGAAACCTGGGAAATCTCAAATTAAGACATGGAATTATGAACCTCTTTCATATGTATATGTATTTTAACCCCTTTAATGAAATATATCCTTCTACTCAAACATGGATCAGATTACATATCCCATATTGGGTCTTCAATAATCTAAATATTCTCAATGATGTCTTCTCAAAAATTATAATTATTTTTATCTTTAGTCAATACACCCTAATTGGGGAAATTGTAATGTATACTATAATTATAATTGATGTCAAATGAGAGTCAAATCCACTAAACTTCACTAGCCATATTTTCAATGACCATAAGATCGAGGTGCATGTTGATTGTGAATTCATACATCCTTTATGTGAGGTATGAAAAATAATGTAAATTACATTACCAATTGTACAGTGATCAAGAGGAAAATTATAATAGGATATATATCCAAATAATTATAATATTTTAACAAAAACCAGAAGAATAAATCCCATGTATTGTATAAGGAATACCCTATAATGAAAAAATATTCCAATATATGTGTCAAGGATCAATCCAAATCTATTACATCTATATGCACCTAGAATTCAATTATTGAATATGATAAAAATAAAATAATATTTATAGTGTGAATTATAGATATGGATTCCTTGTTTTGGTCAATCATGGTGAGATAATAGGAATACCGTTTATAGAGGACCTAGAATCTAAAATGGCTATGCATTTTTCTAATGTTATAATGTATTTGGATATCTATTTATATTCTAAGGAGGTTAAATATTCAATAATTTAGTTTAAAAAGTGGATGATAGGAATGATTCCACATATATGATAATGAATCTAGATTATATTTTGTTCATTTAAATGGAATAAAGAATCTGGTTGCCTCACTACTTTATGTGGAAATACAGTCAGTGTTTACCCCATATGAAAATTAGAATGCAACATAAATTGGAAAATAAAATATGACCATGGAAACTCTTGGTGATTAATATAGACAATATTTTTATACATCTATAAAAAATTATATCATATTCCCTAAAAAATATGGATTTCTATGGGTAAAGGGTGTTGAAGTTATTTTCATATGAGATTCTTTGGTTACTCTTTCAAAGATTAAAACAATGTCTGTAAATCCTGATGAAACAAATTGATAAAAAGTTGTAAAATAACACCTCTAATAGTTTTAGAAATGAGTAAGGGATACTTAAATCTAGTAGGCTGGTAAATATTAGTTGAAAAAAATAGATGGGGTTCCACCCTTTCATGCGAAAAAATGAAATCCTTGATTTGGAATTGTCTGGGTCTGGCCAACAATAATACTATAAGGTCACATCCATAAAACATAACTTAATATTGAATTAAATGAATAATTCACATTGAGGGTCTTTTCAGGTTTAAATTTTTAGAGAATTAGTACATAACTATTACATCTCACAAGATAAAAAAGTAGACACTTTAACTCAGTTTCCATCATCAAACAAAAAATCTTAAAAGAAACATTTCTAGTTTCGTGTTTTAGATAGCTTGTCTTTACTTGATCTCATCCTTGACCCTATTCATCTTTACGACATATGGAAAAAATTTCAAAAAAACATGGGATGAGCATAAAAATCTCAGTAAAAGATATAAAATAAGATGGAAAGAAAACATTAGTCCATGTATACATGAGAATCAATGAAATCATACTTTACTCATAAAACATAAGCACTTTAACATACTTCATTAAATCATAAGATATAGGAATAACTCCTATAAATCATAAGATGTAATTGTAACATGAGTAATTCATAACATTCTTATGTAGGGAGTAACCCACATGGTTACGTTTGGAATACCCATCACAGAATATTCCCAAAATATCTTCAGAGAAACCTTAGCATTTAACTCCTTCGCATTACCCAATGCATTAGAGATCTATATTAGGCTCACCCGCCCTTAGTTTATCACAAAACCACCCAATTTCATAAACATTTCCCAAGAAACAGATTATAATCATAACACATAAAACATGCATAAAAGAAACATAAAAATTTCACATTTCAATCACAATATATCACATCATGATATTATCATAAATATAAACATCAAATAAAATCATTAAAACTCTACGAGAGAAAAATCCCTTTATACTTTGAAAATATTAAAACAATAAATTTAAAAGAGATTTTAAAATCAAAGTGTCCCATACCACTTTGAAAATTTTGAATGGGTTTTAAAACATTCATGTCTATGTAAATAAATCTATAAAACCATTTTTCAAAAACATGGACATGGATGATAAATGTTTAAAAGAATAAATATTTTAAACCAATTAAATCAATTTTTTAATAAAAGAGCCCTTTTACATTTTGATCATTTAAATTATAATCCACATAAATGTAGACCATTTTCAAAACAGTTAAATTACATTCTTATAGACATAATATGGATATGGAACGTCAAAGGGGTGGTATATACACTTTATAAAAGAATAAAAGAGTATATCATTATGAAATGTCTCAATGAGAAGAAATTGAGATGTAATCCCAATCAAGAATCATGCCATTAGATCAAGGATAAATAAATGATATAATTATCTATGAAATATATAAATACACTAAATATAATTGGATACTCAGTGTAAAACAATCAAATTTCATCCAGACATATTCATAGCACGACATGATCAAGATGTAGAGGTTTTACCCAAAGAATTCGAATTGGGTTAAGAAGTTCCCTTGAAAAAATTTGATAGCCTAACTGCGTCACATCAAATTTTTGAAAAAGAGTTGATGAGAGAGATAAAGGTTATCTCATCACTTGGACATAAAATTTAAAGCAATAAGGATATATATGAACATATCCCAACATAAGAAGATGTAATTTAAAAGAGAAAATAGAAATAATTCTTTTAAAAATAGGAGGGTGAAAGGTTCCCTTACCGACATGGGTAACTTTCGAAACGTACAACCCATGAATGGAAGTCTATAAAAAATTGATGTAAATACTCATAAAAGATATTATAATACACAAAGAGTATAATAATGGGTAGTATATGTAACACTCAAAGGAAATGGTGGCAAATTTAGCATAAATCTCACAGGAATAAAAGTGAGATGAAAAATCTCTTACAAAAACTCGGCAGCCTAACAACGCCACATAAAACATCCAAAAATGGATTTATGAGATAAAATATGGCCGCTCATAAAATGAACATAACAAATAATTTAATATTAATATTTAAGAACATCCCTAAACATAAGAAATCAGAACTTAAAAAAGGTGACATAATAGAGAGTACTTAAAAAGAAAGAGAGTGGTTGGATCCCTTACCTCCAGTCCGACTTGTGTTGTTCATTTCTTTATTTTCATGAATAATAAAATTTTGAAAATTTATTGTTTCTTAAGGAAATAATTTAAAGTTTATTATTCAATTAATATGATATATTATCATGTTTTAAGAATTTGTTAATTATGTGAGTTCATATCAAACGTTTTGTCGATGTTCGGTACATGAGTCAAAAATGATCTTGTTTGAAAGGAATTGTCAATGTAGTTGTAAGTACATCATATCCATAATAATATTAATTATTTAAATATCATATATATATCCAGTATATATTAGTTTTATACTTATTTAATAATAGTTTTAGATAAAAATAAATGAAATTCACCATTCATGGAGACGGTAGTCTGTACGTACGCATGAACGCTACTATAATTACTTTGGCACATTAATAGAATTAAAACTAGATTATATATATATATATATATATATTATAATTGAATTATAATATATATGTTATATGGGTCACATAAGTTCATTAATTTCATTCATTATACATTCCATGTATTTCATGAACGAATCACATCTCTTGATGGGGTGGTAGTCCACATTTCCTCAAATGAAATTATCGCATTTGCAAAACATGCAGAGCATAAAGGTATGTTTTAAATATAAAATACAGAAGCATGGAGAGGAAATAAATATAATATATATCATATATAAAAATATTTCCATCATAATGGCCACCATGATAGGTGGTAAGAGAAGTCAGAATAATCATCGTTTTGTAAGGCAGTAATTCGTTATCGACGGGAAAAGTATGTTCTTTAACCATTAGACGGAGGTGTGTGTAACTGTAGCTCAAATACTTCCCATAAAAAACATAGTATGTTTAAGATATTTTTGTTTTTACAAAACTAAGGAATAAAAAGAGTTTAGTTGTTTGGAGAAGCAAAATAAAACAAAAGAACATTATGGAAGACTTTAACTTTAAATCAGGTAACTCCCCATGGTTTGAACCAAAAGGGTTTCATGAAGAGCTTGCAGCCTAAGGGAAGCATTCTAGGATTAAGAGAGGGATATGGATAGATAAAATTTTTAGATTTTGGCCGATCCAATGGCTTGAGAGGTGTAGGTAAAGAGGTAGAGGTGGGGGCCTTTTATAAGAGGGGGGAGGGGCACTCTTGGAAAGTCAAGAAATTTTACTTTATATTAAAATGACTTTCGGATTTTAAAAGTCCCAAATTGATATATTTTGAGGATAATTTGATAAGGGTTCGAAATATACTCATCCAATGGGACTTATATAGGTGTATGTCTTAGATTTTACATTATCTTTTCATTTTATTTAAATTGTTCATTAATGAGATAATCGCTGCATCATCATGGTGTCATAAATAAATTAATTTATTTAATGTCTAAAAATTATAAAACAAATACTATGATGTAGGTAATATATTTAGATTTCTAATTAATATTTATAGTCGAAGAGATAATTTATGTAGACAAAATTAAAAGTTTTTACTTAGGTGTTACATACATTTGTGATATTCTCCATTCTTTAAAAAAAATGATAAAGTGTCACTATCACCCAAATTTGATTCCATGGGGTCCCATGGTTTGGCACAAGGAATCCCATGGTCTAACATGACACAATAAGTAGCATTAGGACACATGTTAGGGTAATTTTTTATTATTATGATATTATTTTATTACCCGTAACTACCCGATTACTAATTAATCATGATAATTAAAGATAATTACCGTCGTTACTATTCATAATGTCCAAAAGCAAGAGGATTATTTAAATAATTTGTAACTTATGATTACAACTATGGAATCCATTTTACCAAATTAAAAAATCATAAATTTAAATAATTAATTTAAAAATAATTCCTGTTGTCAAAACAAATAGCGGGTTTTTTAGAAATAATTTCCCTCAAAAGTTCGACAATTGTTTATGTCCAATTTCAAAGTGAAATTAATCACAATGACCACTATTGTATTAAATGGTAAAAATTTATTCTATTTACACATTAGAACCAATTAAAAATATAATCTTTCCATATAATTAAATTATATTTAAAATCATTTTTGAAGTAAAATGCAGTATTTTTCACTATTGATTAAAAAATGAACATTGTCAGAAAAATACCAAAACCTTATCCAAAGTAAATTTCAATATACAAATTATAAATAATAAGACTATTTTGACAAATAGATCTTATAAAATTTTCAAAATTTGGATTTAGAAAATGATCTCCATCAAAAGGCGCTACAATAATGTTTTAAAAATATTAGAGTATTTATTCTTAAAATTTGATTCATTTCCATTTTAAGCCTTTAACATTTATTGGATAAATGTAAAAATATTTAACAAACACATGTAATCATTTTTTTGTTAGTTATGTTCATTCCTGCGATTACAACGGCTAGGAATTAACTATTTAAAATAATATTATTATATTATTAGTGTGCAACGTAAGATTTCAAAGAAACTGGTTGTTGCATATTGGGTATGCCATCGAGCATAGCATTCCCTTTAAAGTTATATTAAAATTTTATTCACAAATATTGATAAACATGAGAATTTAATATTATTTATTTACCCGGTATGTTACATCCTTCCCCGTTTTGGGAATTGCGTCCTCGCAATTTTCATATTGGGCTTGGAAACTTCATTGAATGTCCCACATCGGAACAAGAGTTAGTAAAACTATCACTTTAAAATAAAGAAAGAGAAGTAAAAATGTCACACGAGTAAAGCCATACTAGGATTCCATGAAAACATGGATATAGAGGAGAAAAAGGGTCATGTTCTAATGGAGAGTGTTAGAAAACATGTTTAGGAGAAAGTTAACCACAAAAAAATCACAAAATTGTGATTGGTTAAACAGTATTTGATTCCCCAGTCAGGAAAATTAACAGACAATATTTTTGATTTAAATTACATTTCCTTGAGTAATTTATTTATGTGCTTAACTAAGACTTTAGGAAGCATTGTTAATTTTCATGTTGACTTTCAACTTTTGCTATATTTCTTACACAAACTCATATTTTCTCCAAAAGATGAGTATTTAAGAAAACTTGATCACATTAACAACACTATAATAAACTTATATAGAATCACCTAATCTAAAAAAAGAGAACTATATAATTACCATGTCTTTTAGACCAAAACAAAAACCAAAACAAAAAAAGGTTAGTACAAGATCAGATAATCCCCAAAAAGGATAATCCTTTATAAAAAGAAATACTACTCTTAATCTCCAAATATGTGAAACATTACCCAAAGTTCAACAAAGACCATTCAATAAAAATATATCCAAAAAAAATCTTCAAAGTAATCAAAACTAAAATTGTAACCCAAATCTGTAAAGGATTTGATCACATAGTCTTCCAAGTTAAATCTTATCATTTATCTCCAAATAACATAAGTTTCTATTAAAGTCTCATATTGAATACTAATTGACCTAATCCCATATTCTCCATGATAGGTCAATCATTTTCATAAATAAACCAAAACATCATATGTACACAATAAAAACATAGATTCATCTAAAATAATATTCCACTATTTCTCCTCAATTGAAAACCCAAAGTATTCTATTTTCTATAGGCATATATTGTTTCCACGAAAGAGAGAAAATCATCCAAAATAAACATTTATTACTCAGTCACCACATCATTTTCCTACATTAAGGATATCCATTTAATAAAATATAAGTTCCCAAAATCAACTTATTCATGATCCTTAAAATCATTTAACTAAAAATAATAAGTCATACTAACCAGGGACATCACATAGGCTAGTGGTAGGACATGCACCCTTGTTGCCCTTCAGTAGTGGTTTTGATTAATGTGGCCTTTCCGGACGTGACGGGTTGTCACCCATCTTACGGGTTGTCCTTTTTATAAATCTCAAAAATAACCCTAACATGTTTTAACCTCAAGGGTTTCCTTGTACATCTCATTTTCATACAAATTTATTATGATCTCAACATCATAATTAATGAAGTCTTATTTCACCATCATAAGATAAAATAAAACGATCTCCAAAAAAGAAGAACATCAAACCTTGATCATGGTGTCCATTTAGTTTGATTTCCATCTTGCTCACGTAGGTAAAAGGTCAATTCATCCCAAAAATGACTTAGATATCCTTAAAAATCATTTTCATCCTCCATCCAAATACACCTTGTACAACATGGGTCATATGGGTGTTCACAGAAAAGAAAATTTGGAAAATCATCATGTATGACATATAATTTCAAAACATCTGATAAGACATGATTTCTATAAAATAGCCTCACCGAATTTGAGTAGAAACTTTCAATTAATGGTTCTTTTAAAATACCATATGTATGTGATGAGAGACTATATTTTAAAATCAAATATAAATAGGTTTCACAAGGGTCTCCTTCTTCAGCACATTATTTAAAATCATAATATGCTTCAAAATCTTTTGATAAGGTAAAATATTTGAAAATTCCTTGACAATATCTACCTTTCTTGAAAATATGAGAATATTGTGAAAATAGGATTTGTGTAAATATAACCCATGATCCATGATGATAACAAGGTATAGTGGAGGTGTTTTATATCTCAAACATCGGCTTGCAAGTGAGTTTTATTCTAGAAAAATATTCACAATCATCCAAACATGACATTGCAACAATTATTGCAAGCAAGTCATCAGGAAGAGATAATAATGTCGTTTGAGATCCTTCTCCTTCCATTTCCTTGATCAGAAAAAGATATAAAACAAGGATTTAACTATGATAATAAATATAGGGACAAATCATGTGTTTAACGAAAACTCTTAATCCTTTAATTTTTCTAAACCGACCTTTGATACCAACTATAAGGACCCAGACTTAAAACATTACTTAATATTGAATTAAATGAATAATTCACATTGAGGATATTTTCAGGTTTAGAGTTTTAGAGAATTAGGACATAACTATTACATCTCACAAGATAAAAAATTAGACACTTCTAATCAGTTTCCATAATCAAACAAAAAATCTTAAAAGAAACATGTCTAGTTCCATGTTTTAGATAGATTGTCTTTCCTTGATCCCATCATTGACCTTATTCATCATTAAGTCTTGTGGAAAACATTTCCAAAAAAACATTGGATGAGCATAAAAATCTTAGTTAGGGATATAAAAAATTATAGAAAGAAAAAATTAGTCCATTTATACATGAGAATCAATGAAATCATACATTACTCATAAAACATAAGCACTTTAACATACCTCATTAAGTCATAAGATTTTGGAATAACTCATAGAAATCATAAGATGTAAAGTTCACTTGAGGAATTCATAACATTCTTACGTAAGGAGTAACCCTCATGGTTACGTTTGGAATACCCATCACAAAATATTCCCTAAATCTTTTCGGAGAAACCTTAGCGTTTAACTCCTTCGTGTTACCCAATGAATTGTAGAGCAATATCGGGCTCACCCGCCCTTAGTTTATCATGGAACCACCTGATTTAATAAACATTTCCCAAGAACCATAACATAATCATAACACATAAAACATTCATAAAAGAAACATAAAATTTCCACATTTCAATCACAAGAGATCACATCATGATATTATAATAAATAAAAACATCTAATAAAATCATTAAAACTATATGAGAGAAAAATATCTTTATACTTTGAAAATATTAAAAGAAGACATTTAATTGAGATTTTAGAATAAAAGTGTCCCATACCACTTCTAAACTTTTGAATGGGTTTTAAAACATTCATTTCTATATAAATAAATCCTTAAAACCATTTTTAAAACATGGACATGGATGATAAATGTTTAAAAGAATAAATATTTTAAACCAATTAAAATAATGTTTTAATAAAATAGTACTTTTCCATTTTGAACATTTAAATCATAAGCCACATGAATGTGGACCATTTTCAATACATTTAATTGACTTTCTTATAGACATAATATGGATATTGAAAGTCAAAGGGGCTGTATATAGACTTTATAAAAGAATACAAGTTCACATCATTATGAAATGTCTCAATGAGAAGAAAATGACATGTAATCCCAATCAAGGATCATGCCATTAGATCAAGAATAAAGAAATGACATAATTATGTGTGAAAAATATAAATAAACTAAATATAAGTGGATACTCTGTATAAAACAAATAGATTTCATCCACACATATTCATAGCATGACATGATCATGATGTAGAGGTTTAACCCAAAGAATTGTAATTGGGATAAGAAGTTCCCTTGTAAATATTCGATAGCCTAACGGGATCACATCAAATTTTAGAAAAAGAGTTGATGAGAGATATAAATGGTATCTCATCACATTGACGTAAAATTTAAATTAATAAGGATATATAAGAACAAATCCCAACCTAGGAAGATGTAATTGAAAAGAAAAGATAAAATTAAGTCTTTTAAAAATATGAGGGTGAAAGGTTCCCATACTGACTTGGTTAACTTTAGAAACGTACACCCAATGATAGAAGGAATATAATAAACTGATGTAAATACCCATAAAAGATATTATATTGGAAAAATATTATAACAATGGGAATTACATACACCACTCAAAGGAAATGGTGGTAAATGTAGCATAAATCTCACGAGAATAAAAGTGAGATGAAAAATCTTTTACGAAAACTCAGCAGCCTAAAGGTGCCACTTAAAACTTCCAAAAATGGATTTATTAGATAAAATAGGGTCTATAAAAATATGAACATAAAAAATAATGTAAGAGGAATATATAAGAACATACCCCAACATAAGAAATAGTAGCTTAAAAAAGGTGACATAAAAGAGAGTACTTAAAAAGAAAGAGAGTGGTTGGATCCCTTACCTCAAGTCCGACATGTCTTGTTCATATCTTTATATTACTGAATAATAAAATTTGGTAAATTTATAGTTGCTTAAGGAAATAATTTAAAGTTTATTATTCAATTAATATCATATATTGTCATGTTATAATAATTAGTTAATTATGTGAGTTCATATCATACGTTTTGTCGATGTTCAATACATGAGTCAAAAATGATTTTGCTTGAAAAGAATTGTCAATGTAATTGTAATTATATCATATAAAAAACAGTATTAATGATGTAAATATCATATATATCCAGTATATATTCGTTTTATACTTATTCCATAATATTTGGAGTTAAAAATAAATGAAATGCACCGTTCATGGAGATGGTAGGCCGTACGTACGCATGAACACTACTTTCATTGCTTTGGAACATTAGATATATATATATATATATATATATATTATATTTCTAGTATAATATATATGTTATCTGGGTCAAATAAGTTCATTAATTCTATTTTTTATACATTCCATGTATTGCATAAACGAGTCACATCACTTGAGGGGGCGGTAGTCCACACTTCCCCAAATAAAATTATCGCATTTGCACAACATGCAAAGCATAAAGGTTTGTTTTAAGTATAAAATACACAGGAATATAGAGGAAATAAATATAATATATATAATATATAAAAATATTACCATCATAATGGCCACCATTAGAGGTTGTAGGAGAAGATAGAACAATCATCGTTTTGTGAGGCAGTAATTCTCCATCCACGGGAACAGTATGTTATTTAACCATTAGATTGAGGTGTGTGTAAGTGTACCTAGAATAATTCTCATAAAATCATAATATTATGTTTAAGATATTTTTTTAGTTACAATATCAAGGAATAAAAAGAGATTAGGGGGTTGGAGAAGCAAAATAAAACAAAAGAACATTAGTGAAAACTTTACCTTTAAATCGGGTAACTCCCCTTGGTTTGAACCAAAAGGGTTTCTTGAAGAGTTTCCAGCCTAAGGGAAGGATTCTAAGATGATTAGAGGGATGTGGAGAGATTAAATGATCAGATTTTGGCTGAGATAATGGCTTGAGGGGTGTGGGTAAGGAGGTAGAGGTGGGGGACTTTTATAAAAGTGAGGAGGGGCACTCTTGGAAAGAGAAGAAATGATACTTTATATTAAAATGATTTTCGGATTTTAGAGGTCCCACATTGATATATTATGAGGATAATGTGATAAGGATTCGAAATATACTAATACAATAGGTATTAGAAAAGTTTATGACTTATATTTTACATTATATTTTAATTTTATTTAAATCGTTCATTAATGAGATAATTGTTGCATCATCATGGTGTCATAAATTAATTAATAAATTTAATGTCTCAAAAATATAAAAAAAACTATGATGTAGGAAATATATTAATATTTCCAATCAATATTTATAGTCCAAGAGATCATTTATGTAGACAAAATAAATTTTTTTTACTGAGGTGTTACATATTTTTGTGATATTCTCCTTTCATTAAAAAATAAAAGGATAAAGTGTCACTTTCACCCAAAAGAGATTATATGGGGCCCCAAATTTTGGCACAAGGCATCCCTTGATCGTTCATGACACAAAAAGTAGCATTAGGACACATTTTGAGGTCATTTTTTATTATGATGATATTATTTTATTACCCTTAACTACCAGATTACTAATTTATCACGATAATTAAAGATAATTTCAGTCATTACTATTCATAATGTCCAAAAACAAAAGATTCTTAATTAAATAATTTTGACCTTATTATTAAAAATATGGAATACATTTTACCAAATTCCAAACCCAGAAATTTCAATAATTAATTTAAAATTAATTCCCGTTTTCAAAACAAATAGCGGGTTTTTTAGAAACAATTTCTATCAAAAGTTCGACAATTGTTTATGTCCAATTTCAAAGTGAAATTAATCCCAATGACTAAAATTTCATTAAATGGTAAAAATATATTCTATTTACACTTTAAAATAAATCAAAAATATAATCTATCCATATAATTAAATTATATTTAAAAGCAGCTTTGAAGTAAAATGAAATATTTTTCACTATTCATTAAAATAATGAACATTTTCAGAAAAATACAAAAAATTTATCCAAAGTATATTTCAATATCCTAATTCTAAAGAATAAGTTTATTTTGACAAATAGAGATTATTAAATTGTAAAAATTTGGATTTAAAAAAGGTTCACCATCAAAAGGCGGTAAAACAATCTTTTAAAAATATTAGAGTATTTATTCTTAAAATTGGATTAATTTGCATTTTACGCCTTTCACATTTATTGGATAAATGTAAAAATATTTAACAAACATATGTAATCATTTTTTTGTTAGTTCTGTTCATTCCTTCCATTACAACGACTAGGAATTAACTATTTAAATTAATATTATTATATTATTAGTGTGCCACGGATGATTTCAAAGAAACCCGTTGTTGTGTATTGGGTACGCCATCATGCATATAATTCACTTTAATGTAATATTATCATTTTTTTCACAAATATTGACAAACATGAGAATGTAATATTATTTATTTACCTGGGATGTTACAAATACTATCCATTACCTTATCATTATCATTTAAAATCATAAACATTATTTTATTTGATTTTAAAAACCTAATATAAACCTTTTAAAAAGTTATATTTCATTAAAAAATGGGTATTTCACATGTTGGATATGATTCATTCGATTAGTGACATCAGAATACATTGTGTTTTGTCTCATTTTATAAATGAAATTTCCACCAAGTTTAGTTCAATTGAATATATGGTTACATGAATCAATAAATGAGAATGAAATATAATTTTTTTTTTCAATCCATATAATAAGTACCAATACCGAAAATCATTACATTTGGAAATCTTTTGCATTTCTCAATCAATCACTGATCTGTAGATTTTAATTCAATTCTATATTTTTTAGGTGGTTGTGAATATAAATATTTTCTTCATTAAGATGGTTTAGGACCTGCATTAAAAATAGTAATATCATTTAAATTTACTTGGTTGGAGAAATATTCACATAATATAGGAATGTTCTAAACAATATAGTGTCTAGTAAGATTGACAAGTATTTTTCCAATAAGGTTTCATTGAATACTTGGAGCTCTATTTAATGTGGTATATTAGAAAGACTAAACTATAATCATCATTCTATAATTATGAGTCTTATTTATAGTGATATAAATCCTCCCTTTCTATTCAGATTCATCAATCCTAGGGTCTAAATCAGAATTATCAAAATATAGGCAGTGAAACATGGAACTCAATTAATTATAGGGACTATTTAATAGCCTATATTTTCAAGCCTATAAACCTAAAGAAGTGTTTGAAATACTGGATAATGTTCTTTATTGGTGAATTAGACATGAATTGTCACAAACCAACTGAGGTCAACCCTAAACCGACCACCCGATTCGACCTGCAAAAGGCCCGAATGGAATTCCCAATGCCCACCTGAATATAACTAGTCTCGGGAATCAAAATAAACTAATTGGGAATGATTAAAAATATAAAACATTGATAAATAAATATAAAATGAAAAAATATAAATAAAATAAAATAAAACGAACAAACTATAAGGGTATAAAAAGAATAACCTATTCAATGATACATACCTCAAGTGACCTATTAGGTCACCACAGAAGATAAACTACACTGACACCAAGAGTGATCCAAACAATAGGAAACTAAAATTGAAAAATAATGTATGAATGTGCACCGATATTCTTAATAGGAACCCCAAGGAACAACAATGGCCGAGGACCATACCTTTAAGAAGAAACCCAATCATGCTAGTTTGAAAAAGGGGCATAATAAAATAATCTTTTTCATTATATTCCTATTCAATTCATAAATTCCCATTTTTAAGGAATCTTTTTCTATTTTACTACATATAGAAAATATTTTCCACTCATGCTTTAACATTACAAAATCAAAGGAAAGTAGTTTAAATTAAAAAAATTGATTTTACAGTGAGGAAACAAGGTTGAATTAAATAAAATGGAAATCTTTTCACAAACACCATATCATGATTGAGCACCATGGTCAATACCTATTAGTAACTAGAAAAAATAGGACCCTAGGAACCTCAATCATCCGTGAAATGTGGTAAGTAATCCCCAAAATAATGTTGCGGTACAGAAACAATGACCACCTATGTTCTTGGCCAATATCCACTATTAGGGGACATCCTTGTAACTATAGTGGTGTCCAGTCATGATTGGTGTTTAGTTAGAGTTGTAGTTTCAATCCTTCTAGATGAAACTAGGATAATCCAATTCTGAATCATCTAATTTACCTATACGAGTCCACGAATATAGATAACTCTAGGTTCCAATGTTCACTATTTAAGGTTTTTATAAATTTCCATCAAACTAACATAAATTAATACATCATTCTATTTATTTAAATATAAACTCAACCTCTCACCACCGATCTCCCTTTCTTGAGTAAATCCCCCTTTTGTGTCAAACGACAAATCACAAGTCTCTTTATGAGGAATGTATAACAATTTCTACATTCAACAACATCATTTTATAAATCTTGAAGAATACCTAAATATGGGTTTTCAATTTACACAAATCATTCCTAATGTGCCAAACTACCATAATTATCTACAAGGAATACTTTTCCTTTTAGAAGACATAATAAAATAACACTTTTAATTTCCAAATTCATTTATGTACTCAATTTCAAAACAAATGCTCTACACATTAAAAAACCATCCTGAAGTTGTGCATATAATGAGTCAATTCTTCCAAGAAATTTAAACAACTATTTTACCTGAAGTTAACACTAAAAACCATTTTTGGAAATCATAATGGATATTTTTTGAAAAAGGAAAACATGTCATTAAACGTTTATAACTAAACTATCCTAAAATAAAAATACCTATAGAAATATTCATTACCAATTCAAAATGACCTAGGAAATATCATTTCATGAAAATTCACATATAACCAAATGGAAATTATAAATACATTTTATTTTCCGAAGGAAAAGAATAATCAATTTTTTTCATCCACAACCATATTTCATACCATGTATATATTGCATAAAAATAAAACATGTATTTAAAACATTAAATAAATAATGGGATTGAAGGTAAATGAAAAGTAATATGGGACCTACCTTAGACTTTCTACTATTTGTCTATGGCCACTCCAACAGACTCATCGCACTTCCATGTGCATTCATTTCTACATATATATCTATATACATCTAGATTCATTGAACATATTCCCTATTCCATGTGGTAATATTTAAAATGAGGGCATATATATATTCCTTACCTTATGCATGAACATGTATGATTTCTCAACACCCACATCCCAAAACCATAACAGTGAGGTCCCACACACACAATAATAATTTTCCTACAACTCAAAAACAGTGACAAAGTCCCACATAATGAAAATAAAATTTTGAAAACTCACAAATAATAAAACCCCTAAATTAGAAATAATCCATAATGAATAAATTAAATAATCCTAACTAAAATACCATGGTGATCCCACTTCCCTAGACATTAGTGGCTAGAACCGGCCTTGACAGAACCTGATGAACCCTAACTAACATGAATCGATCAAAAGAATAACACCAAACATAGTAGGGTTCAGCCAAATTTCAATAGGGCGACAGGTAAGGGAAAATATGAAATCAAGGGAGAGATTGTATTACCTTGACAAGATACCAATAATTCAAGAGAAATGGATTGAAAACAATGATGAAGAGGGAGATCATCTATGAGGGTGGTGTGTGTAATGGAGGAGGCGGTGAGGGAGATACTTCATATGAGTAGGAAGGGGAGGGGGGAGGCTGACCACTTGAGTAGCTACTGGAGGGGAGGAGTTCAGTCATGCGAGGAGCTGCTGGAGGGGATTACTATGGGTTCACCATGAGCTGGGAGGAAGGGGTGCGATGTAGGGAGAGGGGGGAGACGCTACATAATGTTTAATGAGAGGAAGGGGAGACCTAGAGATTCCATAAAAAACCTAATCATAATAATACTAATAATAATAAATTTATTAATATTATCTTTATTCATAGTAATAATAATATTAATAAAATATTAATAATAATAAAAATAAAAATAATAAAAATATTATTATTATAATTATTATTAAATCATTTTCAACTTATTTTATTTTATTTTGATTTTAATTTAATATATTCTTAATCATTAAGAAACCAAAATACACAAATATAAATAAAATAACCACAAGAACAAGATGCTGGGTTGGGGTGTGACATGGATATTTCTACTCATGAAGCTAAATAATAGATCATTAAAGAGTGGAAGACTAGTAGATAATGTTCTAGAAATATAGAAAATGAGACTGATGTGTCAATCAATCTTAATGATCTCTTAAATCTCAAAAAAAGGATTCAAAAAGATACATTCAAAACAAGGTGGATAAATTATGGTGATTGAAACAAAAAAATCATTTGTATTCAAAGATTAAAAGAGGTTAATTGACCTTTATCACTAATCAATGATGGGTATGTGGCCTTTATCTTTAAAAAAATCCATTTTTGATCATGTGATACCCTTCTTTATGAATAGTTTTAATGGGACCTCATGTAATTTTTATTTTATGGATGTTTTCATAAATAAAGCGGTGAATACTAATGTTCATTTTATGATGACCTCAGACCCATTGGATTTTGAGATAAATGACTCAGTATTTGGGATGAATGTTGGATGTTATTTTGATGTAGATGGTCTTATGGTTTTATTTTTTTAATCCTTATGGGATATAATTCAACTTGACGTTTGTAAGATAATAAACCAGTTTTCAAACATGAATCTCTATAAAATGTTGTAAATTCCCAATTTCTAGTTCTCATTCCAAATATATAAAATGCCTATGATTTAGTCTCTTTTAGGATGATGGATTTGGTGAATACCATCCATAAAATTATAGGAAAAACTATAGAAAATATTTTGGTGAAATTTTGAAAAAATACTATAACTTGGAATCAATTTGTATTTTTCAAAAGGGAGGACCATAAAATATTACCTTATAATGGATTTTGAGTGTGTGAACAAGTTATAAAAATCTATCTTGGGTTTCAACATTTCATTATGGATTTACGTCTAAAAAAACATGTAATTCCCTGATCTTCCATGGTACGCTTCTCTTTGATAATACAGTAGCGTGTGTTGTACGCAACTTTGAGTTCTAACATACACCACGGCCAATAAACGTAGCTGTTATGAAGAGTAATACCTACTTTTTAAAATTTTATAAATTTCATCTGTCAAAATGGACTTCATTTTTCGATTTGGAGTATTGAATTTAGCCTAAGGTGAAATTTTGGTACTTTTCGGATAACATTAATATTTTGATGAATAGTGAAAATTACTAAATTTTAATTAAAAACAACTTTTTTAATCAATATAATTATTAGTGATAAATTATGAATTTGAGTGGTTTTAAAGTTTATTTAGAATATATTTTTAACATTTAATACAATGTTGGTCATTGAAAAAAAATTTACAATTAAACCGGACATAAACTAGTGTCAATCTTTTGATAGTTATTATCTCTTAAAAACACGCTTTTTGTTTTAACAACGGGAATTAATTAATTTCTTCCACTTCTCTGTTTTGAATTTGGAAAAATGGATTCCATATTTGGAATAATAATGTTAAAATTTTGTAAATAGGTAACTTTTATTTTTAGATATTTTGAATAATTACTTCGGTAAATATTTTACTTACCTTGGTTAAAGGGTAAATCTGATAAATAAGGGTTAAATAAATAATATTATAATAATAATAAATTAACCTAAAACGTGTTCTATCTTTATTGGTTGATACATGTCTGGCCATGGGCATCTTTGGGTCGATTGTTGGACCCCATGGAGCCACTTGTAAGTGATAATGACACTTTATATTAATTAAGTTAAAATAAATACAAAAATGACATAAGCATACATCTTTTAGAAAAACAATTTTTACATAGGGTTATATATGTAGGATTTTTTACTATTAATATTAATTAGAAATATAAAATGATTTCATATATAATGATATTTTATTTATAATTTTTATACATTAAATAATTTAATTTATTTATGACACATCAATGATTCAGTAATTACCATAATAGTGAAAAATTAAAATAATTGCTATTATAAATACTCAAAAAAAATAATATGAGACTTTTAATTAATTAAACTAATTTTCTAGGATAATATGACATATTGGGATTTATTTAATTAAATTTGGTCGAAGTAATCACTCTGTTATGATTTTTACAAAATTCAATTATTGAATAGTGTCTAAATTGACATAAAAGAGTTTTTTTAAAAAATATTATATTATTAATTGATATTAAATTCCTAAAAATCAATGGATCAGCCAATAGACTTATATCATGAAATTTGTATCATTAGTGGACCACTTGGGGGGACTCTTGGATGTATATTGTAAGTTTATTAACTATATAATATAAAAATTCAAAGTGAAATGGTAAGTGTCAAACTAATTAACTAAGTGTTATAAATAAAAGATAAGGTTAATATAATGACCCAATCTTGTCTAAATTATATTTTTTGAGTAGTTTTTGACCCATCCCCACTGTAACCTTTAAATAATCCACTTTGGAGCCATTATAAACCGAATATGAATTTATTATAAAATAATATTTCTAGCTTTTCCAAATGAGCCCCTCACCCCTCTTATAAAAGGACACTCATACACCTCATTAATTCACACCGTCAAAGCCTTTTTGTTCAGCCAAACCCGGACCAAATACTCTCTCAACTTACCTCACTACATCTTAGAGGCATTCCTTTAGTCAGAAAGCCATCATATAGAGCCCTTTTGATCAAATCAAAATGAAGAACCCGAAGAAGAGGTAATGATTTCACCACCCTTTTTCATGTTCCTTTCTTCTTCCACTTCTTCTTGCTTTGTTATTACCATTATAAAATAATGAATCCAGTATCTATTATATACTATAATATTATTATAAATATGGTACAACCATATTCAGTATTCTATCCATCTTTTGAATGACATGTCACCATACGTGCGTACGTATGGCTTACCGTCTCCACGTCGTGGTGTAATTGTTATTCAATATATTATTATTTGGATGGGTATAATAATGATTTTTAATTCATGTAAATAATAAATATAACATGATAATGATTCTGTATATATGATATACCATCCAATTATATATTATTTTAATATAAAAAGAATGATATTTTCGCTCGTGCGTACGTATGGATTACCGTCTCCACGACGCGATGAGATTCATTTCCAAGTTCACCATTCATCGACGATTATAAAAATATATATTACTAATAAGTATGTAATATATGACATAATAATGGTACTGGATATATATATATATATAAGTATTTTTGTACTTATATATATCTTATTCACTTACTTCCGTTCAATACTATATGAAAACAGAAACATCGTTTATGCGTACGTACGGACTACCGTCTCCATAAACGGTGTTTTCCATTTCATATATATGTCTATTATACATATTTATATTCTATATTTATATAATATATTTATCATGTTTTATATTCTGGATGTATTTAAATCATGATCTAAGTGATACAACCAAGATTGACAAGTTAAAACACGTACAATAAAGAAAGTTATTATTACCCGAAATGTTAACTTAACATGGAAATTAATATTAATGGGTAATATAAAGTCATAAATGAATCATGTACGATATCCTAAATATTAATATGGTTCTGGTATAATTTAATAACATACTATGATCTTCGTACAGGAGGTTAAATGTACCCTCGACTAAAGGAAAGTGCAAGGTAAGGGGTTTTCATCTCACTCCTTTTTCCCGTGAGATTCATGCCATATTGCCACCATTACCTTTTGTGTGGTGTATGTACTGACCAAAATTATATTCCTTGTGTAGTATACTTTAATTTATGTGTATTTACATATTCATTTTATGATACCTCTTTCATGGGTTTTATGTTTCGTAAGTTACGAAATTGGTAAGCGTTTATTTCGCAATCTCTTCATTATCCGAGGTTGTATATACGTAATAATCTACTGGGATCTCTTATCATCCACATCCATGTTTCTTTAAAATGTATTTGAAAACATTTTTACTATTTACAAGAATATGTGTTATAGACATTTATACCCTTGTTTGACTTTTTATAAGAGGTTTATAAAGGAATCTTTCCGTCGTTTTCCAAACAACGTCCTTCTTAAACATTTTGAAAAAATTAAGGTAAGAATGTGTCTTTTTTAACTTATACTGTGGGTAAGGATATTCTCCGCCGTTATTATACCTTTGAAGCTTCCTTTACAAGCTTATAAATATATTTTAAAAATAATGGGTTTCTCTATAATTATGCGACTTTTTAATGATTTCAAAAAAGAGTCATTTCTCTCAAATAGTATTGATTCTATCAATGTCAACATCCATTGATAAATTTTAAACTTGTTTCAAGTTGATTTATTATGATATAAATCATCCATATTTTATTTAAGGTTTTGTGATATTTTTGACTATGGATGAGTTATTTTTATGCCATTAATGGTTTATGATTAATGTTTTGACATTTTGTATATTAGTTTTAATACGAATTTTTATGTTATATTTCATCCTCTTCATAAGATGAATTTGTTGGAATAGTATGTTCTGGGTTGGGGACCAGTAAAAGTAAGCCCTCCGGGTTGGTGTCCGGTTATTAGAGGCACTCCGGGTTGGTGTCCGGTTATTAGAGGAAATCCGGGTTGGTGTCCGGTTATTAGAGGCACTCCGAGTTGGTGTCCGGTTATTAGAGGCACTTCGAGTTGGTGTTCGGTTATTAGAGGGACACCAGGATGGAGTCTGGTTACAGAGGCTCTCCGGGTTGAGTTTCGGTTATAGTTATCCCTTAGGTCTTGGCATGAGGCCTCGACACAGAAATTAATGTTCGGCATCATGCATTCCATCATTATGAAAATGGTTAGTGATATTGCATGTGATTATTCGATTAGTAGAATATCCATATGAATAAGTAAATGGAATTATTTCATTTTATTTCTGCCATATTATGCTGAATTTAAAGTTTAAATGGCTTTTGTTTTTGTTTTATACATTTCCTTAAATGTTTATGCTTATTTCTGAATGTTTCCATTGTATTGCTTACCCTTACTGAGAATTTGAGCTCACCCCTTTCTATGTTTTATTTTTCTCAATATTCCATGAAGTGTAATGTGATTGATATGTTGGGATTATCCAAGGGAATAATGGTATTCATAATGTTTATTTATGTTGTTTTGTATGTCTTAAAGTGCAAATGTAACATTCATGTATGTGATCTATTTTTTCAATATTGCTAAACTGATCGGTCCTTCAGGAATTGATTCCTTTTAATCATTCCAATGTATAAAAATAATGCACCGACCCTGGGTAAATGGGGTCGAGGCGTTACAGTTGGTGTCATTGGAAGTTTAGAAATAACCTTGGAAACTAGATTTAGATAAACTCTGATTATAGAAAATAGCCCTAATATGGACTTTGAGGATTATTATAGAAGAACTTCCTAGAATTTTGGTAATGTAGAGATTTTGCGAGTTTTTCGAGCAATACATATCTGTCTGGATACGAGCAGGTAGAGGCGGCTCTGGTACAGATGTACCTAGGGGTAAAACCCGAAAACACCGTTTTGAGCTAGACTCGAACGGGAACTGGTGCACGACAACGGGCCTTGCTGCACTCTTGGTTAGGACACTCCCGAGGGATATGCTTAGGATAATTCACATTTTATTTACAAACCATTATGAAGGGATTATGATTATATACTTACTCAAAGAAAATATTTTTATGATTATGGATTATATCCATAAACTATAAAATTTGTGTTAGGTATTTTACAAGTATGGTAATTATTCATTTCAATTCATAAATTGAACTAGTTTATGCTATTGTATAGAAATGGAACCCATTAGACGGAATGTGAACTACCATATTACGTATGATCCTAAGAGTAAGAAGGATCATATCTTTTGTGGTCCTAAGCTAGAATTTGGAAGTGAAATAGTTTCCCCTGTATTATCATCATATGAAGAAATAGTATCAAGTGTTGATAAGATGAGTAAAGAATTCTCAGAGTCCTATGGATTTTAAGGGAAAGAAGAGAAGAAATGGATGGAGGAGAGAAATATGGATAAAGGGAAGGGGGAAAAGAAGAATTTTCCCATATCTGATAACTGTGGGAAGAAAAACCCTGGAACTTGCTTGAAAGGAATGGGAGTTTGTTATAAGTGTGGAGGAAAAGGGCACAAAGTACGTGACTGCAATGGTAAGAAAATGGTTTCAAATTTACAATGCTTCATTTGCAACGTGTTTGGACACTACACGAACCAATATCCCAGTCATCAGACTATGCCACAAATGATTCTATTGGATAATAATCAAGTTATGATACTACCACAGATGAAGAGGAATGACTAGTGTTCTTATGTTGTTATTTTAGAATTATTTCATTTAAGTGTTGTATCAATGATGTTCTGGAAATAAATAAGGATTGTACTGGAGTACTATTTAATTAAGGATTTGAGATTTAATGGTACTAAGAAAAGTGACTCTACTACGAGTTAACTTTTTTGGGAAATTACATAGTTGAAGGAAAGATAAACCTTAATATGGTATGAATATTGAGGTAGTGATTTTGGAATAAGAGATGGTTGATTTTGGTAATACTTGATGTTGTGGTGTTGTAAAAGAATATATATGGAAGGCGTTCACATGTTATTACCTAGAAAAAAGGAACATCATTATGTTTAACATCCTTGTAAATTTTGGACTGTGAGCTTGGATAATAGTGTCTTGGATAAGTCTAATGGTTGGAATGGATTACGTTTGAAAGGTTATTTTTTTGGATTTTTATAAAAGGACAACACGCAGACCGTGTGACGACCCGTCGTGTCGGAAAAAGCTATAGGAATCGAACCCACAACCATAGAGCAGTTGGGATTTATCGCCTACCATTGTGCTATATGAAGTTCCTGGATGGTATAATGTAGTTTCCTTACATAAAGGGTCTAATATGTGAATTATAAATTCATTATATTTGTAACCCTATACGATTAGGATAAATAGAGTATTTTTTATTTGTATTATGTTTTGGGGTGAATGATGAGTTTGTGGTAGAAATTTATTAATGGATAACACTCTAATTATAAATTAATTATATCTCCTTATGATCTTAGCCAATCTCATAAATAAATTCCATAAGATTAAGAAAAGGAACATAGAACAAAAATGTTGTCCTAGATGGTACCTTAGATCATCACTAATTTATGGCTTTGGGATTGTTGGACTTTTCATAGCCATGTTCTCTACCACTCTACATCAGATAATTGATGGTTATATTTCTCTTCCATATCCATATTTTCCTACATGGAACCCTAGTATGTGTTATTTTCAGTAATCTTCATAATTTCCACTCTTTATTTTAAATAGAGGCCTCATTAATTCATTTTTCGATGTGGGATTTCAAGGAAGATATTTTGAAATGTCAAAAATGTGTTATCCTAATACCTTATGTTTTGTTGAACCGATGGTATTTTAAATCATCATAGATTGATGAATTTAAAGACCTCAATTTTAAACTTTTTTGTGATTGATGACATCAATTTTAAACTTCATTGTGATTGATGACCTCAATCACTACCTATAAATATTTACTTCATTCCTCCAATTATATGTCTATAATTTCCACGGATTTCCTCCTAATCGAGATCATAATTTTGTGGTGACCCTTTCATTTCTCTTTTCATCTTGTTAAGACTAAATTTTATTAACCAACTTTCTGATGTTGGTTTTTCCACAAAGATATTTTCTATTTTCAAACATTATTTTCAAAAAACAATATCAAATTGCGAGGATGCAATTTATTGAAGGAGGGAATAATGTAACACTCCGAGCTTACATGGTACGCTTCTCTTTGAATAATACAGTCGCGTGTGTTGTATGTAACTTCGAGTTCTAACACAAACCATGACCAATCAAAGTAGCTGTTATGAATAGTAATACATACTTTTTAAAATATAAGAAATTTTATCTCTCAAAATGGACTTCATTTTTGGATTCGGAGTATTGAATTTATCTTAAGGTGAAATTTTGGTGCTTTTCAGATAACTTTAATATTTTGATGAATAGTGAAAATTACAAAATTTTAATTATAAACGACTTTTTAAATAAAAATAATTATTAGTGATAAATTATAAATTTGAGTGGTTTTAAAGTATATTTAGAATATATTTTTACCATTTAATACAATTTTGGTCATTGAACAAAATTTTACAATTAAACCGGACATAAACAAATGTCAATCTTTTGATAGTTATTATCACTTAAAAACACAATTTTTATTTTAACAACGGGAATTAATTAATTTCTGCCATTTCTGTGTTTTGAATTTGAAAAATGGATTCCATATTTGGAATCATAATCTTCGAATTATGTAAATAGGTAACTGTTTTTAGACATTTTGAATAATTACTTCGGTAAATATTTTATTTACCATGGTTAAAGGATAAATTTGGTGAATAAGGGTTAAAAAATAATATTATAATAATAATAATAAAATACCCTAAAATGTGTTCTAACCATATTGGTTAATACATTTCAGACCATTTGGGTCGATATTTGGACCCCATGGTGCCACTTGTAAGTGATAATGGCACTTTATATTAATTAAGTTAAAATAAATACAAAAATGACATAAGCATACATCTTTTAGAAAAATAATTTTTACATAGGGTTATATATGTTGGATTTTTGACTATGAATATTAATTAGAAATCTAAAAATATTTCCTATATAATGGAATTTTATTTATAATTTTTCAACATTAAATAATTTAATTTATTTATGACACAATGATGATGCAATAATTACCATAGTAGTGAAAAATTAAAATAATTAATATTATAAATACCCAAATAAATATAATTTGAGACTTTTAATGAATTAAAATAATTTACTAGGATAACATGACATATTAGGAATGATTTAATTAAATATTTTCGAAGTAATCATTCTGTTATGATTTTTACAAAAGCCAATTATTGAATAGTGTAAAAATTGACATAAAAGAGTTTTTAAAACAAATATTAAATTATTAATTGTTATTAAATTCATAAAAATATAAGGATCGTACAAGAGACTTATATCCTGATATTTGTATCATTAATGGACCACTTGGGGGTCTCTTGGATGTATATTGTATGTTTATTAACTATATAATATAAAAATACAAAGTGACATGGTAATTGTCAAACTAATTAACTATGTATTAAAACTAAACGATAAGGTTAGTATAATGACCCAAACCTGTCTAAATTCTATTGGATGGGTAGTTTTAGACCCATTCCCACCTTAAAGTCTAAATAATCTACTTTGGATCCATTATAAACCGAATATTAATTTATTATAAAATAATATTTCTAGCTTTTCCAAAGATGCCCCTCACCCCTCTTATAAAAGGACACTCACCCTTCTCATTAATTCAAACCTTAAAAGCCTTTTGGTTCAGCCAAACACTGCCCAAATATTCTATCAACTTCCCTCACTTTATCATTGAGGCATTCCTTTAGTCAGAAAGCCATCCTATGGAGCCCTTTTGATCAAATCAAAATGAAGAACCCGAAGAAGAGGTAATGATTTCACCACACTTTTTCAAGTTCTTTTCTTCTTTCACTTCTTCTTTCTTTATTATTACCATTATAAAATAATGAATCCAGTATCTCCTATATAATGTAATATTATTATAAATATGGTACAACCATATTCAGTATTCTATCCATCCTTTGAATGAAATGTCACAATACATGCGTACGTACGGCTCACCATCTCCACGTCGTAGTGTAATTGTTATTCAATATATTATTATTTGGATGGGTATAATAATTATTTTTTATTCATGTAAATAATAAATATAACATGATAAAGATTCTGTATATATGATATACCATCCAATTATATATTATTTTAATATGAAAAGAATGATATTTTTGCTCATGCGTATGTACGGATTACCGTCTCCACGATACGATGAGATTCATTTCCAAGATCGCCATTCATCGACGATTATAAAAATATATATTACTAATAAGTATGTAATATATGACATAAGAATTATAATGTATATATATATATATAAGTATTTATGTACTTACATATATCTTATTCACTTACTTCCGTTCAATACTATATGAAAACAGAAACAGCGTATATGAGTACGTACGGACTACCGTCTCCAAAAAACGGTGTTTTCCATTTCATATATATGTCTATTATACATATTTATATTATAAATATATATGATATCTTTATCATGTTTTATATTCTGGAAGTATTTAAATCATGATCTAAGTGACACAACCAAGAGTGACATGTTAAAACACGTACAATAAAGAAAGTGATTATTACCTGAAATGTTAAATTAACATTGAAATTATTATTAAATGGGTAATATAAAGTTATAAATGAATCAAGTATGATATAATAAATATTAATATGGTTCTTTTATAATTTAATAACATACTATGATCTTCGTACATGAGGTTAAATGTACCCTCAACTAAAGGAAAGTGAAAGGTAAGCGGTTTTCATCTCACTCCTTTTTCCCATGAGATTCCTGCCATTTTGCCACCATTACCTTTTGTGTGGTGTATATACTGCCCATAATTATATTATATGTGTAATACACATTAATTTATGTGTATTTACATATTCATTTTATGATACCTCTTTCATGGGTTGTATGTTTCGTATGTTACCAAATTGGTAAGGGTTTATTTCACAATCTCTTCATTATCCGAGGTTGTATATACGTAATAATCTACTGGGATCTCTTATCATCCATATCCATGTTTCATAAAAATTTATTTCAAAACGTTTTTACTATTTACAATAATATGGGTTAAAGAAATTTATAACCTTTTTTGACTTTTTATAAGAGGGTTATAAAGAAATCATTCCGTCGTTTTCCAGAAAATGTCCTTTTTATACTTTTTGACAAAATTAAGGTAAGAATGTCTCTTTTTTAACTTATATGGTGGGTGCAGTTATTCTCCACTATTAATACACCTTTTAAGCTTCCTTCACAAGATTATAAAGATATTTTCAAAATAAAGGTTTTCTCTATAATTATGCGACTTTTAAATGATTTCAAAAAAAGAGATATTTCTCTCAACCAGTATTGATTTCATCTATGTGAACATCCTTTAATAAATTTTAAATTTTTTTCAAGTTGATTTATTATGATACAAATCATACATATTGTATTTAATGTTTTTTGATATTTTTGACTATGGATGAGTTATTTTTATGCCATTAATGGTTTATGATTATAGTTTTGACATTTTGTATGTTAGTTTTAATACGAATGTTTATGTTATATTTTATCTTCTTCTAAAGATGAATGTGTTGGACGAGTATGTTCCAGGTTGGGGACCAGTAAAAGTAAGCTCTTCGGGTTGGTGTTCGGTTATTAGAGGCACTCTGAGTTGGTGTCCGGTTATTAGAGGCACTCCGGGTTGGTGTCCGGTTATTAGAGGCACTCTGGGTTGGTGTCTGGTTATTAGAGGCACTTCGGGTTGGTGTCCGGTTATTAGAGGCACTCCGGGAGGGAGTCCGGTTATATAGGCTCTCTGAGTTGGGTTCTGGTTACAGTTATCCCTTCGGTCTTTGCACGAGGCCTCGACATAGAAATTAAAGTTCGACATCAAGCATTCCATCATTATAAAAGTGGTTAGTGATACTACATGTGATTATTCGATTAGTAGAATATCCATGTGAATAAGTAAATGGAATTATTTCATTTTATTTCTGTGATATTATACTGAATTTCAAGTTTAAAAGGATTTTGTATTAGTTTTATACATTTCCTTAAATGTTTATGCTTATTTTTGAAAGTTTCCACAGTATTTCTTACCCTTACTGAGAATTTGAGCTCACCCCTTTATATGTTTTATTTTTCTCAGGATTCTAAGAAGTGTAATGTGATTGATATGAAGGGATTAGCCAAGGGAATAATAGCGTTCATAAAGATTGTTTATGTTGTTTTGAATCTCTTAATGTGAAAATGTAACATTCATGTATGTGATCTATTTTTACAAGATTGCTAAACTGATCGGTCCTTCGGGACTTGATTCCTTGTAATCATACCAATGTATTAAAATAATGCACCAACTCTGGGTAACTGGCATCTGGGCATTACAAACATTTGACACTATGCATTGGGGCATCATTTCTATGGTCCTAATCAATTTTTGAATTGTTAATGTATTTATTATTTTGTTTAAAATTAATCATATGTATGCACACATATATATTATTTTAATGTATCTCATATGATATACATCACAAGTTTGAGAGGGGTTAGAAAATGAGACCACATTTCAATAATTATCTTTTCCATCATAGAGGATTACATTAGCTGGATTTTTATAAAAATGATTGATATTGATAACTTGAAATCCATTTGGGATTCCAATGATTTATTACCGTCTTAAACCAATTCTATGTTGATGAAATTATCATATTTACAAAATGGGATAAAAGGAATATAAAAAATATTTAAAATGTTCTCTTAAATATAAAAGATGTATAGGCAAGGAGATTAGATATAGTAAATATTTCATTTTCTATGGGAATAACATTTTATACAATAGAAAAGTGAAAATGAATAATCTCACAAGAATCAAATAGGGCGAATTACCATTCAGTAACCTTTGGATATAATTTTTTAGTTAAGGCCATAATCCCTCCACTTCAATCTTATCTTGGGTTAGGTTCGAAGGCTCTTGGATTCTTGGAAACTTAAATCTATATTAATTATGGGAAAAGTGTTCCTTGTGAATAATTCTATTATTTCCATGTTTTTATACTATTTTTGGTTTTATAAACGGCCCACCACTATTTTTAATTGTATAAATAAATCAATATTAAAAATAATTGTTTTTTTCTCATCTATGAATTAAGAACCATCATTCGGATTTGGAGGCAATGTTGTAATACTCATTATCATGGAATCTTTGGAGTAAATATTTATTCTAATTTAAATCAATACAAACAATATCATTTCATAATGATATTTATCATTGAAAAAAAACTATATTGGATTTCTAAAACATATATTTTTTAGCTTGCTGGAATCAAGAAACACGATCTATGTTGAATCATTAGTTGGGGAAACTTTTAAAATTGTATTCCCCAACACTGATTTAAAATAACATTTATTTGTTAATTAAAACTACCCATTGAACTTTTGGCATGAGATTCAGATAGTTAGGTCACTGTTGGTCCTCCTTAACACTTCTTATCAAGGGGATAGTCTCAATATTTTCATCAAAAACCATATGAATGATTTAGATAGCCTGTCATGTGAGATTAATCATGTTGTGAAGAACAATAATTTGATAAAAGAGGAGGATATTATGATTTTGGGACCTGAAACAAATTATATGATGAATTCAAGTGTTTTTATATGAATTCTAACTATGTTTAGGTGTGTAATTAATAGGACATCTTCAATAAAAATGGGTGAGACCATCCATATTTACGTTGGTCTGGAAGATTTCCTTTTCAAAGTTTCTCATTGATAATTTTCAATAATCACAGTTAATTTCCTTATGGTATAGATTCCATTAATACCAACAACATAAATAATATTCCATATATATCTTCTTAATCTATAATAAGACATCATCTTTATGGAAAATGGAATTTGATATTTTTTGTGTCTATCTTTCTTATTCGGATTATTTACAGAATCTGATTAAGGTTGTTGAAGCCTTTATATATATTAGAAAATTATAATTATTCTCATTATGTATATTCTCAAATTTATCACATCATTAGGTTCTATGAGAATAATAACATTCATGGATATCCATTAGTCAACATGAAATCTTCTATGACTGACGTTATGGTTGTTTTTTTGGAATCCAACTCGATCCAAAATGATCATCATAATAACACTATCCATCAATTTTATATTATCAAATGTTATGAAATTACAATTGATCATCTTCCACTTAATATAAAATTTAATATCATATGTAAATCACCTTTTATTTAATGGATCAAATTCAATATTAATGGTTCTTCAAGGGGTATTCCCAGCCTTGTGGGAGTTGGTGTAGTTTTTATAGACTAGAATGGTCACATTATGGGATTCCCTAATGTTCAATGTGGAATGGAATCATTTTTTGAGGCCTAAATGAATAGAATTATAAATTTGGAAGACATGGAATGAAAAAGATGTTAGAAAAACTTATTTATTGAATGAATATTTACATCTATTGTTAAATTAGTAAGATCTAGTAAATTTAATTTATCCTGAAAGATGGTCACTTAATGTATTAAATTCGTAGACTCCCTATCGAGAATGAATTATTTCATCACCCATTTTTTTTGTGAGTAAAATTATCTTGTCGATTGACTTAAAAATAAAGTGGTAATGTGTGATAAACTCCCCTTCTCTAAAGTTCTACCTGAAGTTTTGATTCCTCATCTCAATTAGAATTTTGTAAAATTCATTCCTTTAGATATTTTTAGTTATTTTTTCTTCTTAATATATGTAATTTACTAGTAACCCCTACCTCTATTTTAGATACTATAGAGTAGCCTCACACTGACTAGTCTATTAAAAATTAAACCACTTCTTGGTTATCACTATCATGGGAACTTTCAAGAATGATACTTCTAGAATAAATTAATGATAAAAGGTATCTAGGATTTGAAAACATTAAAATGAAAATAAATTATTGGTTCATTCCAAAAAAAATTTTACTTTTTAACATTCTGTGTGTCATCTATAATCAAATCCCCTGATATAACCTTCCTGGGAAAGAGCACCTATTAATTCCCAAGGTGGTACAACATGTACATATCAAAAAAATAATGCGCTCAATGTCTACTCAACATAATGTCTAGGTGATTGAAATTAAACTCTTGGGTCCATGAGTATACAATAATATCATCAGAAAACACTGTGATGAAGGATTCATGGTGGGGATTATAAATTTAGGTCATTAGTTACATGAGCACTATCAATGCATTTGTAAGACCGAATGGAATAAAAAGATACAACAAAAATTAAGACCTACTGCTCAACATCTTCTTTGGAATAACCTCTACTATGATCTGAAATAGACGGAAATCAAATCCTAGATCAATATTACAGAACAATCTATATCCCCTAAAATAGTCAAATGGGTCATCTATCCAAGGAAATTCATACCTATTATTTTCTATGACTACATTAAACTTTGGATAATCCAAACCCAAACTAAGGGTATAATCATTTTTAGTGAAAAAATTGTAGATCCCAAAATAAATGTACTCTGGTGAAAAAAACTCATTGCCTCAAGGTATTAGAGCTACACCATTAGCTCCTTTGACTCATCATATACCATATTATATGATATTATAAATATTGGTTTTGTAACAACAAATAATTCAATCTTAAACATGACCTCCCACTCAAGATGTACCCCTGTGAAATCATAAAAAAAATCATAAAATGGTCCCGCACCAGGGAAAATTAATGGAATTTTTCACCAAATCTACTACAAGATCCATACCCACTGCTTATGATATAATATTCTTGATTTGAATAAGGTCAACCCGACTCTACCTTTATTCAAATCCCATTCACCCATTATAACATACTCATTCCTTGATAGAGATGTGATACAAACTCATATCTAGTAGAAACCAAAGTGATCATTGAAATGTATTAGCTATTCCATCCCAATGATGATGAGGAAATTAATCTTATCTGGAATGAAGAAATCAAAAAAATTATCGTATCACCCAACAAAAATAGTACATGAATATAATCTATTAGTATAATCTAACCACTTCCCATGAAGTTAATTATAATCCCACATTCCAAGTAATAACTCCATATCCCACCCCAAAATAGACTCCACACAAGAAGTTGTGAATGAATGAGATGATATTATATTGTACAACAGAACAAAATGAATATAAGAAATAAAAAAAATACTTCTCATGGTTGAAATATCATCTTCACTATTAGATGGAACCTAGTCCCAAGAAAAAACCATTCATGCCTTTTATTTTTGGCACTTAACCCATAAACCATGACATTCATGTGGAACTAACCCCTATGTTATCTATGGATAATCCTTATTTTGATATCCTTATCCAACTCCATGTGTCAAATTACCATAGAAATCCTTATTAAAATTTAATTATCCTCTAGATAGTGGACGAGAAGCCTGTGTATACCCTAAACCTCTACCTGAATGTAGATGAGACATCATCAACTAGAATAGTTATAGGTGGATCGTCCTACCACATAAATGGAACTCCTTCGATGGAAATAACATGAACTATGAATCTATGTTTTCTAATACTGATAGCATATAAAGTGGAATCCTCGTATGGAAGGAAGTAATGAACATTTTCTCTTCCAAGACTACATTTCACTCCCCTAGAACATACCATAATACCTCTTCTTAGTACCAAAGGGGGAGGTTACAAAACCAAACTTGAATATATACTAGCCTATACATTAATGAAGACAAGATAGCCAGATTTTCTATCCTCTATTGGGCCCATCTAAACAATAACATTCATCTAAACCACATCACATTGGATTTCAATGTAAACATCATTACCAACCACATCACATATTATCATGGCCCAATATAAAACCTACATGCCTTATAGTCCATAGTCTATACTGTAAATATGGGAAAATATATTATCATAACATATTAGGTGACATAGTAGATCAAAAACATCACCCCAACATTCAACATGATAAAATCCTAAAATTTTTATATCATTACAAAAATATAAAAAAATACTTAATGAGGAGGCCCATCAAATACTTCTTTTTAAATGCCCAATTCCTCCAAGACTAGGCCATAACACCTCATCCATCTTAAAGAGGGTTCCTAAAGAAAATAGGCATCCAGTTTTACCAACCACCAATCATGTATTTTTATTAGCTTAAAGACATTCTTTATGACCATGATCCATTCAATGACATCGTATGTACTACCAATGCCATAGAAATCTAGAAGGTGTTTTATTATGAACATTCGAGATAATTATACAATAGTAGGTCCATCATGATTCACACCTATTCCACCAACTATTACTATACAAAACACTGTTGGATAAAGCCTATTTAAATCATAAACAACTCAGATATGCTTTGGATCATGCCAAACCCGTACCCTCTTATATGTAAATATGTATAATAAAATCTCTCCCAATCATAGTGGAATCCTTAGTATGTTCCATATGTTGAACTATGGGACATCATTGAGGTGGTATTTTTCAAAAATGAAAAAACATACAAATAAAAATACCATTTAATAAATTAAATTTTACTAACATTTAATAATTAAATAGGAATACATTCCCATGAAGACCCTAGAATACACAACATAAGGTTATACTTTTGAATCACTAATAGACCATGAACTAATTCCTAACCAAGGAATATGCCAAATATCCTTAACCCGTACGTTAGTCATTATCATATAAAATAAAATTATAAATATACAATAGAAAAACTAAATAAATATCACCATTAATGTATTTAGGAAAATACAGAATACTATATTTTTAAATTTAATTAATTTAAAAAAAAATTCAATCACAATAGTAAATGTTCCTGAAATGCGAACCTACATGCCAAGTAATCATGAAAGAACTCTTGCGAACGTTCCACCCAAGGGAAGTGGAAAATTCCATAAAATATCAAATCATAAATTCGAATAATATTCCTCATGAAACCATAATAACATAACTAAAAAAAATTTATTCCAATACCCAAGAAAATAAAAGACCAATTATATAGTTGTTGTCCCGACACAATTATATCTTCCTTCATGACTTCCAAAAATGATATTTACAATCTATCAATTGACAATAATTAATTTAATGAAAAGGGTCATGATACCATTTTTCAATACCTCATCCTATATCAATATGTTTGAGTTCGAGTGGAACATATCCATATACATATCTCCATGAATACTAGAGGATACCAACAAGTATTAAGGGCCTAAGTTATATAGTTGATAGACTATTCCCATGATATTAGTCATCATCAACAAGCCAACGGTATGAATAGAAATAATAAAATTAATAAATACAGGAGAAGCATTGTTTTATCCAATATTATGAATAATATCACACCATGTAAATATAAGAGATACATATAATTCATGAATTATGTCAAAAATATTCCAATAGGTAGTGTATCAATACATATGATATATAAAATAAAAAAATAAAAAGCTATAACTATAAAAGATCACGTTATGAATTAGAGTTTCCTAAAACACCTACAAACTCCACCTCCTCAATAGCATAACATTACTCCCTTTACCAAGGTGATATCTTTGGTAATAAAGTATACAAAAAGACCCGACTGTTCATGCTTGGTGTGTTTAATATATCTATTAGAACTCCACCAAAGAAACCTTACAATAAATGCATTGATATCTAAGAGTGTATTTAGTAAAACTAATAAACAAATAGGAATGCATACATCCTTATTGGGTCCTCGCGTACTAACAAAGTGGCCAAGAATTATGACCTCTCTTGCGTCATCTCCATGATAGAAGTAAGATTCATTACATTATATAGATACATATTAGAACATTAATTATAACTTCTAACTTAAATAAAAGTCTAGCATTGTTTCCCATACCACACCCTAATACTTAGGGGTGGTCACACATCATGATCCTTGTTCCAACTCATCTCACTTATCCTAAACACAATATCAGTGATCTAATTCCAACACATCACAATCCACCATTTTGTTACTCAATAAATTTTCAAAAAATGTCAACATATTTCAGGCATCACCATAATCAACTGTTATCATAACCTCCTAATGGGACACCATCCTCTCAATAAATAAGTGGTTGTAACCTAATAAAATGATATTATCCTCTCACTCAATATGGAGTTTCACACTCATTTGTCCATATGTAAAACAAAAATAGTTGTAAAAACATTAAGAAGTTATGAAATCCTCTATATTCAACCACTAGTCATAATTGGATATCGTAGACATAAGGAAGAATCAGGGATAGTCTATTGTCTACCAAAAGATAAGACCCTCTAAGTCACACGTAATATGCATGATCTATCTCCCATAACCTTTATAATTTAATTTATTTATCATTCATACCCATAAACCAATTCACCAGGATACCCAAGTCTCAACTAAGAAAAAATAACCCACACAATCCCAACCAACCAAAGTAGACATTCCTGCCTCAACCCTTCGAATAAGCAGAGTTTCTATCATACCCAATCCATTAAATCTATTTATTTCCCATAGGTGTCAGTTAAATAAATTCCATCTTACCTACAGACAATTATACAAATGAAAAAAATTTAACCATGAAAACACACTATCATAAAGAATATCCCATAAAATCACATATAAATACCATAAAATGGTAAAAAAATTAATACAAACTACGTAAATGGTCTCAAAAATAGAGAAATTCCCAAAAAACCTAATTATAAACCATAGAATCCCTAAATTCAACCATAAACTCTTAGGATTAGTTATTTAAAACTAAGAAGGAAATAATTTTGAGGGAACCCATCATTTAGGGATAAGAAAAGGTCACACTTACTAGGAGAGAACACATAAGATTTGAGGATAATGGAGATCCCTAAATAGAGGGTTTGTCAAGAAGTGTTCGAGTATTGAAGTGGGAATGGATTAATGGGGTAAAAAAATTTCATTCCATAAATATACCTAAAAACCCATTAGGCCATGGGGAACCCTATTAACCCTAATCAGGTACCCAGGGCCCCTTTATGGAACAAGTTTCACCCCCAATATCTACCTGGTGGAGGTTCATCCCCTATAGAGATTCTTTACACACTATTTCAAACTTATGGGACCCCGATACTGTAATTTCAACTAGTAACAACCCAGGTACCCCTCTTCGAATATCTCTTGATACCTACTACCTCTCCCCAAACCCATAACAAATCAAACAAGAATATATCATATAAAGCAAAAAATGAGCATCAAAGTCATGCCTAAAATTTTTGAATCAATATTAAATGTTTCCTATATCTTAAATTTTTTATATATGTATTGTTCATGCTTTATTTTTGGTAAAATTTGGTAATAGACCAAATAAACATTGGAATTGGTAAAATCACTACAAGTATCATTTTTTTTATCTATCTGTATTTTTCATATTCTTTTGGAATAGAGAATTACATCTAAAAACATAAATTGTATTTCATTGGGACATTAGATCAAAATTGTCTTGTTATAGATTCCAAAAATATCTACCTAAGAGGATTTAAACAATTAGTTACAAAATGAAGATGATCATTATGAATAGCTTGGATAACTCCTAGATCTTTCGATAAATATCATTCCATATTTTTGAGTCTATAAGTGATGAAATTTTTCACTAAAACAAGTTCAGTACATTATAGCCTAAGATAAGTTACTCCAAGGCATTGTAAATCTCATTATTCCATGGTGTAGTGTGCATGGGATTATCAAATTGTGTGATAATTATTTGTTTAATTCAATCAACCATAAAATATTCAATCATACTAGGTTATTAGTCATATGATGATGAATATGATTAGTTTTTGAAATATTTCATGATAATTAATGTGTTTAATGAAATAATAAAATATTATTCAAAACAATTGATGAGGGGGTAAAATCATGAGTTCTTACGGGTCTATATAAATTGATTTAAGCTTCCTGTAAGGAGGATTCTTTCCGTTGTGTTAATACTCAAATTAAAACCCCTCAAACCATTACATGTATTGATCACATGTTGCTCTATATTCTTTAAATACTAGGTTCTAGCAGATCATTAATATTGGGAGATCCTACACAAGAGTTGGGTGATTCCCATGATCTATGTATATCCTTGAGGGGAGTTACCCATCGGTTTCTCCGTGATGATATCAATCAATTTATTTTTTAAAAATTGGAAACACTTGATTAAAATTTAAAAGGTATAAATTTTATTCTATATTTTATTTTTCATTTAAAACATATCGATGAATACTATAATTTTTTTGGTTTTGGTTTCAATATCAACTATATTTAGGTTGATTTTCATCCCTTAATACCCCTATAGCAGTATCAATAAAAAATTAAATTATTGATTATATGTTTGAATGAAAAAATAAATATATAAAATATGAATCTCAAAGAACCACAATAATGCCTAGGAAAACCATTAATTTTGGCACTTCAAAATAAATGTTCATGACATAAACATTAATCAAAATGGGTGTCATGGTACATGTTTTTATAGACCATTACAAAGTACTGAAAAAAATGAAAAAATATTATAAGCATTAACTGAAAATTATAAAAAATATAGTGTCATAGGATGTTGATCTATATCATAGTTATCTATGCACACTATGATAAAAGTTTCCACAAAGAGGATTATTCACAGCATAGATCAATCAATTTGAGACTTATGAAATAATAATAGAAATGGAATGATTCTCATAATCAATGAGTGAAACTACATGAACCTCAAAACAACTAGGTAAACATGTAAGAGCCCCCAAAACGGTTCTGGATCATAGTGATTCTAGATTACAGAAATGTAAATCATTATATAGTGGTGTAATCCATTAATTCAATTTAATTTTATTGATTTTTTTATTCTAAAAAAATAATTAGTGAGGTGAGAAATGGGGTTTAATCTAAACAAAAATCATATTGGTAGATGTGATATGTTTTTAAAAGTGTATTTACATTTTAAATAATATATAAGGTATTTATAAATTATAAGATAGGATAATATATATTTATTTTAATATATAATTTTTAATAGTTCATTAATATAATTATAAAATTTTTATATTAACACATTTTTCTAAAAATATTTTTAGAAACATTTTAAATAATGTTTTTTATGACTTGTAAAATGGTTTAAATAAAATTAAATATGAGATATTTAAATTTTTTAAATTATTTATATAATATTTGAAATGGTTATTATTTTATAAAAAAGAATTTCATAAAAAATCTCTCATAATTTTGAAGATGATGGAATTCATATTGAATCAATGTCAATGATAATTTTTAATGTTTAAATTTGATAAAAGATACAATTTTATGTTCATACATAATAAATTTTAGGGTGTTTATACTTTCATTATTTTTGAATTATTTATTCATGTTTATCTAATATCTATTTATATGATATTTTTATGAATGTATTTTATTACATTAATTATAATTCATGAATATTAGTGTTATACTCTAAATTATAGTGTCGTATTTAATTTAAATTATAAAAATAATTCAAAATTATAATAAATTATTTTATTTAGTTATATACTAGGTTTGATAATTTTAATGGTCTAGATCTTCGCAAACAGTTCCATTTTAATATTTGGGTGTTTGAGGTGTTTGGAGGAGTTTTGTGGGAAATAGTGTTGTTCTAGAAACAATTTTTGAATGAATTGCCAGTTTCATCATTGTCATAGGGGTCGCAGCTTTAGTTAGATGGGTATAGTAGAGGGTGAATCTATATGTGATTTTGTGTCGAAACAGGACATAATGTCATGGTATGGATTATCAGGGTGGAATTACTTGGGTTATGCAATGTGTGTGTCATGGAGAAGTATTATGTGTCAATGTATAAAGATTCGAAGGCTGGTTTTTGGGTTTTACTATCTGAGGTGGTGTTTCAACTTAATGGAATGGGTTATGGAATAGTAGAATGGGTTGATAAATGAACCACCATTATCTAAATTTGATCAAATGTTTTGAATGAATTTATTTTGGGTGAGAATATAGGGGATTCAAGGAATGAAATCCAAAAATTTGTTAGAGATTGAAATGTTTTAGTGGGATTTTAAATCATCTGGTGTTTATATAATGTTTTCATAGATGGCCACAACATGGATATGACATGTCACACTGTCACCAAGTTTATTTATAGCTAAGAATATGTATATAAGTCATTTATATTTCTATAAAATCCATTTGATTCATCTAAAAACTCTAGTGATAATGGGTGCATTCATGTAGAATCATTATCCACATTTGACGACTATTAATCCTTAGCATCATGAGATTGATAATATGTCATCCTGAGGTGAGTTCATCCCATTTTATCAATTGGGATTCTTTTGAATCATAACCTATACAATGTTATTTCTATGGGACTAGTTCTTTTGAGTAAATTTATGGTGTTTATCTGGTGGCTATGGTTTTTATCTAGGTTGTTGAACTCCCTTTAGTGTGATTCAAGTCTTGGTATAATTAAATTTTTCCTTATATTTAAATATAAATTTTAATTTTTTTTGTTTAGTTATGGTGTTTTAGAACTCTATTAATTTTTTTGTAACTGTGTGAGGTTTAATTCCACATAACAATTTGACATATTTATTACAGTATCATATAAATGCATTGTGGTATAATTTTAGATCTTGATTATTTGATATAATGGTGTTGGATTATTGTTTAATTTTCGATTCTTGGGATATATGAGGTCAATAGTCCCCATTTATATGTTTTATACCCACAGTTGAAGTTATTAAATTTTAGTTTTTTTATTTTGCAATTAGTATTTAAAGTGTAATAATTTAAATTATATGTCTGCAGTGAATAAATGATTATAAACCCATAAAATGAGATAAAGCTACTGCTATTTAGTTTTCATATAAAATTAAAGTAACATAGGTCCTTGGAATAGGTGTTTCGACAAATGCTTTAGACCCTTAATAATAAATTTATTTAGGTGATATTCGTTATTATGAAAAGTTCTATAAGGGAGAGAAGCACTATCTAAAATAGTCAATACCAATGTTGAAAATCTAAGTGAAGCTGACAACTGAATGTTGAGAAAGAAAGAAGGAAGAAGAGCTCTTGGGAGTACTCTATTTTGAGTATTTTATATGCTGCAAGTATTTGGAGAAAAATATAGTGGTTATATAATTACATTAATAATTTATTGAATTATGTGGTTTTATTATGAATTCATCTAAGATGATTGAGATAGTTGAGAGAAAATTTGAATAAATTTGTAATTAATTTAAAGAATCATATTATTCTATTGCATCAGAATGAGAATTTAAAAAGTAATTATCTCACACATCTACTACATAGGATAATTCATCTATGTAGAATAATATATTATTCACGTAAGTGATCTTTTCTATGTGTAAGTCAATTGATCCATATATAAGAGATTCATAGAGTTATACTGTTGAAAATTAATGTAATGTAGATGGATGTGAATTGTGACATGTGTATGTAGGTTCATCTATATGGATAATAATTGAGTCTCGTGTAAGATAATTAATCTATATCAATAAAAATTGATAAAATAAATTAGTATATGTATAAACAAACAATGTCATTTGTATGATAATTAACCTAAAAAATGGAGTTCCTCAGGTACATAAATTCATAAACATGGAATAAAAGTTGCAGGAACATTAAAAAATTCATCTATGAAACTAATGTTTGAGTAAATGGAAAATGAAAATTATCTATATATTTGATATATTAGATCACATAAGAAATTAGACTTTGATAAATTTTTAGATTCTTCTGGGTGAAAAATAAAATGCAATAACTCTCTGATTCCAGATAATATAAAATGATATAATTCTTCAAGAAATCTTAAAAGACAAAAGTATCAAATATTACATTTGATATAAGAATTAAGGGTTTGAATAAATAGTATTCATTCCAATGGAATATAATATCAATGAATGAAATAAGGTCAAAAATATTAAAATGTGAAAAAATGAATTTATCATATTTTCATTAATATTGAAGAAAAATCTACATAAAAAATTGACTTGTATACCAGTGTTTAATTCAACAATTATATGATTTTTATAAAAATAATATTGAAAGGAGGATTTTGTTTCACTATTCATGTTATGTGTGCCAGATAAATTTTATATATTTTTTAATAATTATGTGTGAAGTATTTTTCCTAGTTTTTTAGATTATTTGTACAAAAAATGTGTTTTCATGCCATAATAAGGTTAAATAATTTGTGAATTGAGTTGAGATTATATAATAATAAAATAAATATTTATTAAATCATGGTAGGGGCATTTTTAAAGGGATATTTTATAATATCCCATGATTTAAAAATTTAGTATGATGAAAATCAAGGGAACACACAAATAGGTATTTTAAAATTATAATTTTTTGTTTGTGACTGACATTTTCCCTTGCTGAACCATTTATGAGAATTGAAAATAGAAGGTGAAATTAATGCATCTTCTCAGGAACCTGGGGTAATAATTTGTTTTGGGAGAATAAAATAAAAAGGAGTGGTTTTTTATTCTATGTTAGCGAACTGATTTTCTATAAGAATTATAGTTCATAAAGGATAATAATTAGATGTATTTATATGTTATAGTTGTTTTCGACGATTTTTCTATGGCATGTATTCGTCTGTTAGAGGATGCACAACTATTTACCCACATTCCCACTTTCCAAAGGTGGGTTTCATACATTCTTTACTCAAGAATGTTTGATCCTTGATCAAAACAAGTTTATGGGATGTCAGATTCCCCTTTCATAGACACCTCATCAGAACTTGTTTCTTAATCCGGGTCTCCCTCATAGACCAAAGACATTGTCAGTGAAAGTCTTCCCTGTGTCATGTCTTCAGGGATGCCAGTTAATTATGCTACTTCTATCAAGACATTCTATGGGGTCCAGTCAGGGAAGCAACCTTTGGTCAAGGGAGTAGTCACGTTGATTGTCGCTGATGTGTCTAGACATTGGAACACTGATGTCTCTAAGTTTCTTCCCCTTATGATAGGGCTTATCGAGGGTGCAGAGGCCCGAGGCATCCTACATCATATGAGGGGTTTTTTATTCCCTAGGCATGTCTCTGAGGTTTTCCTCAGCTTTCCATGTTTAACATAGGGTATTACACGCATTTAACATCTTGATGACATGGATCAGACTGATTAGAACACAGACGGGAGTGGATCAGATCGGTGAAACCGCAAGAGGGATCACTGATGCTGGGGCTAATGTGAGGTAAGTTACCATGGTACTTCTTGGATTAGTGAGGAGGTGGAAGATATGATCTCACTGGGAGGTGGATTTTAATGATACAATCCGGATGGATGATGAAGGGTTCAATGATCCTGATGGAGAATGAGATGGAACAATCATGAAGGTGATGATGATGATGGAATTGAGCCTCAAATAGACTTCATACTTGTCCATGTTGCAGGGATTCAAAGTATGTGCAGTTTGGGGGGCGAGGGGACACCTGCAGAGCTGTCCCATGAGAATGGATACATGGATGGGAACAGGAGGAAGTTGAACCTCTATATTGGGAAAAGACCTTCATGAAACACACAGGCTCAAGGGAAAGTGCAGAATAAGACGTTAGTGATGGGCTTTAACCTCAGGGAGGCTTCCGGCATACTTTTTCATAGAGACAAAGATCAAATTACATATAAATACCCGGAATTTCTTTGTAATTTTTTTAAAATAAATGGGAATTTTACGAGTCCATAAAAATTTACGGAGCTTGATTCCAAGGCCCAGAGTGCCTGGAATGAATTTCAGATCTTTTTTCGGGAACGTTCAGTAAATGTACGAGCGGGTATTTATATCTTTTGAACTGGTTCTCAAAATTGAAATCAGAGGGCACCGTTGAACTCACAAGGCTAGTTTTTTCTTAAGGAGACTTTCACCTCGATGGCAATTGGTTGAGGGTGAAAGTTAGTTTTTGGGTTTTTCATGTAAGAATACGATAGAAATAAAATTGTGAATTATTTTATTAGAAACACCCATGTGGGTTTTGTGAGTTGGTTTACACCAGAATTAAACCTTTATGTTGATGTTGGTAGTGGGGACCACCAACACCTAACCTCCGATGAGAGGTTATGGTGGTGGGGACCACCTGACCCTAACCTCCCATGAGAGGTTATGGTGATGGGGACCACATGGGATTAAACCCCACCTTTTAATTGGGTGAAAAACATCAACTCCCTCATTAATGTGGAGGAGCCTCTATAGCTTCCTCAACATTAATTGTTCCAACGCACATATCTTTAATTGTTCCAACTTAGTTAATTGGCTTGCCCCCTTTTTAAATTAAGTAATAGTGTCATTAGAATTTAGAAAGGTTCATAATAAATTAACCATTACAAATTTCATGATCGTTACCTACCTTCCCCCCTCTCTTATATATATAGAGCTGGGGAGGAGGATTTTGGATGGTATCACAAAGATACGAATCCCTGCTAATGTGACGCGACATGTAACACCCCGAAATGTTATGAAAAATATTCTTTTTAATTTCATTAATGTCTTTTGTTATACTCTACACCAAAAAGAGCTTGCACAACACGCATCCCTGACTTGGCTTGCATTACATTCAATCGCGACCTTCCATGATAGCGTGTGTTGTACGCAATACTGAGTATCACTAAAAAATGATATGTTCTATAAACTAGCTGTTATGAATAGTAATACCCAATTTTTGAAATTTTATCTTTCAAAATGGACTTCATTTTTGGATTCAGAATATCTAAATTAGCATAGGGTGAATTTTTGGTATTTTTCTTAAAACGTTCAATTTTTGATGAATAGTGAAAACACTAGGTTACTATTCAAAAACAGACTTTTTATTTAAATTTATTTTAGGTCAAAATTGATACATAATAACTATATAATTTCAATTTATGTCATTGGAGTCATTTTATAATAATTTTAGTTATATATAAACATTATTGAACTTTTCACTGTCTTTTACCTACCTCCTATGAGAATTTCCAAATTCACATAAAACTTAATTTTACCGCTTCTGTGAGTGGAATTTCGAAAATCCGAGAGACACAGTTAATATCAAGGACTAAAATGTGGTTCAATGAGATGAAAATAATTTTTGTTGAATAGTAACTTTTTACTTTTTTTCCCACGGTTAAAAGTAAATAGGGCAATTAAGCGTAAAAATGATATTATTATTACCCTAACACATGTCCTAATTCTATTGGATAATTATAATTCGACCAAAAACAACCTTATGAATAAAATATGACCATTTAGGACCACTTGGATTAGATTAGGACATTTAATATTAATTTATTTAAAGAAGGGTTAAAATAGTTAAAATCAAAGTTTAATAACTAAATAATTTTTAATGTAGGGTTATACATAAGATAAATTAGACTATAAATATTTATTAGAAAGATAAAATATTTCAAACATAATGGTATTTTATTTATAATTTTTGGACATCAAATAATTTAATTTATTTATGACACAAAGATGATGATGTAATTATTTAATTAATGAAATATTGACATAATTGATGTTATAAATACACAAATAAATGTAATTTGAGACTTTTTATGGATTTCACTAATTTTATAGGTTAATATGACTTGTTAGTTTCGATTTAATTAACTTTTATCGAACTAATAATTCTGATATGATTTTCACAAAAATCAATTACCAAATAGTGTAAACATTTACATAAAATAGTTTTTAAAACAAATATTATATTATTAATTGTTATTTTATTCTTAAAAATCTATGGTTCCTCCAAATGACTTGTATAAGGTTATATATATTAATAATAAACAACTTGGGGTTAGTTTGTCTTGTTATAGTATGTTTATTAACCTTATAGTGTAAGAAAACAAGAAGACACGATAAAAGTTAAATTATCTAACTTAAAGTTAAATCTAAATGATAAGGTTAAAATACAAACTTAATCTTGTCTAAATTTTATTGGATGAGATTATTTCCACCCATACACACCTTATCATTGAAGAAATCTATTTGGAGCTATTAATAACCGAATATGACTTTATAATAAAATAATATATTTCATTTTTCCAAAGGTGCCCCTCTCATCCTTTATAAAAGGGAACCTCCTTCCTCTCTTCCTCACACCACTTTGAGACTTAAATCTCGACAAAACCCAGAAAAATTATCTTATAAAATTCCATAGAAACTTCATATAGGTTCTGGTGTTCTTCAAAGACCAATTTTAGTGCCCTAATAGGAGGTCTTAAAGTGGAGCTTCAAAGAAGAGGTAATGTCTGTGACCGATTCTTTCAACTTTATTTCTTCTTCCACTTCTTCATCTTTAGTTGTTTCATTATGAAGTGATAACATCAGTATCACTCATATAATTATATTTTATTATAAGTATGAATCAACCGTATTTCACCATCTATCCATCCTACGGAAAATGAAATCACTGCGCGTGCGTACGTACAGAATACCGTCTCCACGCCGTGGTGTAATCTATTTTCCACCACCACCATACTTGGATGGGTATAATGGTGTAAATAATCACTATATATGATTATTATAAAGTGATATTTATTCTGAAATAGTATACATACACTCCAACACAGTTCCATGATCATGGGAATGATATCATCGCTCGTGCGTGCGTACGGACTACCGTCTCCACGAACGCGATGAGATTCATTTACCATGATTAATCATTGAAGAATGATTATAATGTATATATAATGAATAATAATGAAATATATGACATAATAATGCTACTTTATTTAAATATATATATATTTATGTCATCTATTTAATTTCATTCAATTCAACAAGGAAATGAAAACATCGTTCATGCGTATGTACGACCTACCCTCTCCATGAACGGTGTATTTAATTCCTTTTATCGATCTATAATATATATGTATATGATGAATATATATTATATATAAATCATGTTTTAAATTCTGTAATTATTTAAATCAGGATATAAGTAATAATATCAAGAATGACAAGTCGAAACACATATGATAAATGAAATGATTTTACCCAAAACACTGCTTTTAACTTGAATTTACCAAAGAACGGATAATATAAAGTAATAAGTGAAACATATATGATATCATAACAATTAATATGATTATGTAATAAGTCAATGACATTATTTAAATCATTATACAGGAGGTTCGGATCCATACGAATCATATCGGACCTAAGGTAAGGGAAAATTATTCCAATCTCATTCTTATCCGAGATTGTTTATTCGTATATATTTGATGGGGTTATTGTTCTCATCCATGTCCATGTTTCCTACAAATGGTTTCATGTATGTTTAATGTCCTTTTTACCCATTTTTTACTTTTACTACATGGTATGTATGGAATCTTTCTTTTACGAGGTACTTTTTGACTTTTCCTGTAAAAGTTCGAGAAGAATGTTTTTTAACTTATACGACATGAACGTATTTTTATGGTTTTATAAAGCCTTATTTTCATGAAGCATTTTCGAAAAGATTACATGAATATTTTCAACAAAATCCTTTTCTTTTAAAATTACATGACATTTTTTGAAAAGAGAATTATTTTGAAGTAGAAAGGATATTTTCCTCAAGACATCATTTCATGTTTTTTTATAAAAACCATTTTTCATCTAAGATGACATTATTTCATATGAGTATGTTTCAAGTATCATGTCTCTATGATTTAAATTGTTTCACTTTTATTATTATGAAATTATATCCATTTATTTTATATGGATTATGTGATGATAGAATGATGTTTATGAAACCCATTTTATTTATTGGGTAATGTATGTTTATTTTGTAGCACAAGTAAGAATTATTTCATTATGAGATGGGTGGGACCAATATATCCCTCCAATGAATTGGGTAATGATTTATATCTCATGATATAGACATGGATGGAATGGTAAGTTAATCTGGTCCAGTGTTACAGGACAGGAACGAGGAGTGAACTCGATTTAGAAAGGGACTTTTTCCACTAAGTTGGTCTTGGCAGCAATGCCTTTGCTACTATGGAAATCATATCATGTGCTTAGTGGTTTCCATAATTATATGTTTTATTACCATGCTATTTTATCATGATTTATGTTCCTTTATGATCTATTCCTTACGTACTTCCATGTTTTATGTCATTCTTCATGATTTTGATGTTTAAAAATTATGTTCATGTTTTTAAGTTCAAATGTATATGATTTTTTTATTTTATCCATGCTTACCCTTACATACCATTTGAGCTCACCCTTTTTATGTTTTATTTTCACCAGGATATAAAGAAAGGTTTTAGGTAAGAAAAAAAATTGAAGATCTATATGGGAGATGTTGAGGATCTTTCAACAATATTAGAAGATTATGTTCCATGTTTCCAAAGGCCCTAAACTATTACAGTCCTTTGGTGTCTGTTTTTGTTATGTAATAAGTATTCCACAAAAGTAATGTAATTTCCATGTACGTCAAGATTCGGGTCTCTACAGTTGGTATCAAAGGCAAAGGAGGTAGTAATGTATCTGATCCTTGGGAACTCTCACATGTGAGCATTGGACAAAGCATGGCGCTCTGCCCAAGGGCTTTATGAGGAAATGGCTGCCACTGGGGATGGTGGTGTGTCCCGCCTAGGGGGTGTAGCCGCCCATGGAGTGCCCTGGTAGGTATCAATTATAGTCCACTGGATGTAATTCTAGACCGCTACAGTTGGTATCAGAGGAAAGGTTTAGTCAACCTTTGGAAACTACGATGCGAGAACTTTAGTGAGATCCCTAGAGATATTTCTAAGGTATGACTTGGGATGTCCCTAAGGATAAGTATACGTATAGGATATATTCCTAGAACTATAGTAACGATCATAGAATTTAACCTAATATATTAGATATTGAGTGTACTCCCCCTTTACTCTATTGTTTTCCCTAGCATGATTTTTGCCTCTCACACTATTCTTTTTGGGTTTTAGAAAATGGCTGGAAATAGGAAGATTCACGATAATGGAGGATATGATGGACACTAGAATGATATTATTCATGAGCAACCAAATGAAATGGCATTTGGAATTCCAAACATCATTATTATACAGAATGAGCAATCTCATAATATGATCAATAAATTCAAATTTGGTAAGTTTCCTGACTCGGTTAATAAGAGAAAGATGGAGTTTCATGATGATCATAGAGGAAAGAAAGTTAAACTTCCCCTATGTAAATAATGTGGGAAGATGAATCAAGGAGAATGTTTCAAAGGAATTGGAATATTCATTGGGTGTGGAAAAGAAGGACATAAAGCAAGTAAGTACAAAGGAAAAGGTTCAGTTAACACCATGGATGAGGATAATGGTATTTCTACGACATCAACAATGGTTAAATGTTTTAAAATGGGGAATGTACAGGCATTATGCAAACCAATTCCCTAAGGGAAAGTCTCATGAAGAGAATCAATATGGTCGTATGGGTAATATTTGTGTTGATGATGATGAAGAGACTACGAATGATTTGTGAGATGAAAGAATTGTTGAAGCTCGGTCAATGGTTTAAGATGGTAGTGGAATGATTATATGATTATCAAGTGTAATGATGTATAAGTAATCTCATGGTGCTATGGAATAAAGAGAATCCAAGGAATTTTACACTGTTGTCTTTCCTTATGTTTCGAAAGTGTGTGATGAATGGTATCAGTATTTTTGGAAACTAGATGATATGCGCATAATGAAGGGATAGAGAGGAAAATTAAATTTTTGATAGTATTCATGAGCTCATGACTAATATAAGGAGGTGGTTATATCATGATTTGAGTATATAGAATTTTTGGATTTTGGTATGTGGAAAGAGTTAACTTTTTACGGCATTCATGTTTTCAGTAAGGTTTAATGGGTATTCATTTTTTCAAGATAATACATGATTAAGGTATTCAAATGATTGGAATGTGACCAACAAGATAATGGGGCATAAATGATGGTTGGTTGATGACATTTCAGGTAATCGTTTTCTTTATACTATGAGCATGGACTGAAGTATTTTAGATAAAGATTGGAATTGATTATGTTGGACATAAGATAAAATTGTTTAAAGATATAAGTTTTTTCATTATTATTGATGGGATGTTATAGTAATTTAGTTTTTGAAAAAGGACAACCTGCAGGACGGGCGACATCCCATCGCATTGGACACGGCTATGGGAATCGAACCCACAACAGAAGTGTGACTAGCCTTTATCGTCTACCATTGGCCCACAAGAAGTCCTTGTCTAGTAGAAACTAGTTTTATTATATTAATCAGTATTATATATGAAGTATAAGTCCATTTTAGGAACCATATATGATTAATATCACTATAGATCAACTTATGTATATTTAATAACTTTTGCTAACATTTTTTTGAGACAGATGGAATGACCCATCATTCTATCACATGATCTACTAACACATCACGAATAACAAATTCAACTTCATTTCTTTAAGAGATGATGTGGAAATTGTTCAAGGCACAAACAATAGTGAGATTGTACCAAAATAAAGTAAGTACTTATTTTCATTCAAATTCTTCAACTTTAGTGAAATGATCTTGAAAACCAAAAATGTTGTCCTAGTTCCCCAATATCCGATTAATCAGATGGTACCATAGATCATCAAAATTTTTTGGCTTTGTGATTGTTGGATTTTTCATAGCCATGTTCACTACAACTCTCCATCAGAACATGACAGTTAGATTTCTATTCCATATCCATACTTTCACCTATGTTCTTATATGTAGAAACCCAGTGATTAGTTCATTTGGGTAACCGTTACGTTTCATACTTTAGTTCTTAAATCCAAATTTTGGTATTCCTTTTTACGATGTGGGTTTCTATTAAAGATAATTTCTAGTAGTAAACCATTTATAACCCCGACGAATTTCGAGGGCGAAATTCATTTTAAGGGGGGAAGAATGTAACACCCCGAGATTTTATGAAAAATATTTTTTTTAATTTCATTAATGTCTTTTGTTTTATGCTACACCAAAATGAGCTTGCACAACACGCATCCCTGACTTGGCATGCAATACACGCAACCGTGACCTTCCACGATAGTGTGTGTTGTATGTAAAACAGAGTTTCGCTAAACAATGATATGTAATATAAACTAGCCTTTATGAATAGAAATACCCTTTTTTTTGAAATTTTATATTTCAAAATGGACTTCATTTTTGGATTTGGAATATCAAAATTAGCCTAGGGTGAATTTTTGGTATTTTTCTGAAAACTTTCAATTTTTGATTAATAGTGAAAACACTGGGTTACTATTCAAAAACCGACTTTTTATTTAAATAAATATTTATTTTATTAAAATTTATTTTAAGTCAAAATTGATACATAATACCTATATAAGTTCAATTTAGGTCATTAAAGTCATTTTATAATAATTTTAGATATATAAAAAGTTTATTGAACTTTTTACCGTCTTTTACCTACCTCCTAGGAGAATTTCCAAATTCACATAAAACATAATTTTACCGCTTCTGTGAGTGGAATTTAGAAAATCCGAGAGACACAGTTAATATCAAGGACTAAAATGTGGTTCAATGGGATAAAAATATTTTTTGGTGAATTGTAACTTTTTACTTTTTTTTACCACGGTTAAAAGTAAATAGTGTAATTAAGGGTAAAAATGATGTTATTATTACCATAACACATGTCCTAATTCTATTGGATAAGTTTAATTCGACCAAAATACAACCTTAGGAAAAAAATATGACCATTTAGGCCCACTTGGATTAGATTAGGACATTTAATATTGACTTATTTAAAGAAGGGTTAAAATAGTTAAAATCAATGTTTATTAACTACATAATTTTTAATATAGGGTAATACAACAGATAAATTCGACTATAAATATTCATTAGAAATTTAAAAAGATTTTTTACAAAATTGTATTTTATTTATAATTTTTAGACATTTTATAATTTAATTTATTTATGACACAAAGATGATGCAATAATTATTTTATTAATGAAATATTGACATAATTGATGTTATAAATACTCAAATAAATGTAATTTGAGGCTTTTTATTTATTTAACTAATTTTATATTATAATATGACATGTTAGTTTTGATATAATTAACTTTTATTGAACTAATCATTCTGTTATTATTTTCACAAAAATCAATTACCAAATAGTGTAAAAATTTACATAAAATAGTTTTTAAAACAAATATTATATTATTAATTGTTATATTATTCCTAAAAATATAATGTTTTGCCAAATGACTTAGATAAGTTTATATATATTAATAATAAACTACTTGGGGTTCTTTTGGCTTGTTATAGTAAGATAATTAACCTTATAGTGTAAGAAAACAAGAAGACACGGTAAAAGTTAAATTATCTAACTTAAAGTTAAATCTAAATGATAAGGTTAAAATACAAAACTAAACTTGTCTAAATTCTATTGGATGATATGATTTCGACCCAAACCCACCTTATCTTCAAAATAAATCAATTTTGAGCTATTATAAACCGAATATTACTTTGTAATAAAATAATATTTTTAGTTTTTCCAAAGGTGCCCCTCTCCTCCCTTATAAAAAGGCACCTCCTCCCACTCTTTATCACACCACATTGAGCCTTCAAGATCAGAAAAAACCTACCGAATTCTTTTCTCCACTTCCATATAAACATCCTAGAGGTTCTGGTCTTCTTCAAAGATCAATTTTAGTGCCCTAAGAGGATGTCTCAAAGAGGCACTTCAAAGAAGAGGTAATGTCCGTTACCGATTATTTCAACTTTATTTCTTCTTCCACTTCTTCTTATTTAGTTTTTTCAAAATGAAATAATAACATCAGTATCACACATAGACTGATAATTTATTATAGGTATGAAACAACCCTATTTCACCATCTATCCATCCAACGGAAAACGAAAACATCGTGCGTGCGTACGTACGGAATACCATCTCCACGCCGTGGTGTAATCTATTTTCCACCACCACCTTACTTGGAAGGGTATAATGGTGTAAATAATGACTATATATGTTTATTTTAAAGTGATATTTATTTTGAAATAGTATACATACACTCCAATACAATTCGATGATCATGGGAATGATATCATCACTCGTGCGTACGTACGGACTACCGTCTCCACGAATACGATGAGATTCATTTTCCATGATTAACCATTAAAGAATGATTATAAAGTATATATGATGAATAATAATGAAATATATGAAATATTAATGATACTTTATTTATGTATATATATATATATATATTTCATCTATTTAATTTCATTCAATTTAACAAGGAAACAAAAATAGGGTTCATGCGTACGTACACCCTACCGTCTCCATGAACGGTGTATTTCATTACTTTTATAGATCTATAATATATATGTATATTATGAATATATGTTATATATAAATCATGTTTTACATTCTAGAATTATTTAAATCATTATATAAGTAATAATATCAAGAAAAACATGTCGAAAAACAGACGATAAATGAAATGATTTTACCCAAAACACTGCTTTTACATTTAATTTACAAAATAATGGGTAATATAAAGTCATAAGTGAAACATATATGATATGATAACAATTAATATGATTATGTAATAAGTCAATGAAATTATTTAAATCATTATACAGGAGGTTCGGATCCATACGAATCATATCGGACCTAATGTAAGGGATAATTATTACAATCTCATTCTTATCTGAAATTGTTTATTCGTATGTATTTGATGGGGTTATTGTTCTCATCCATGTCCATGTTTCCTAAAAATGGTTTCATGTATTTTTAATGTCCTTTTTACCCATTTTTGACTTTTACTACATGGTATGTATGGAATCTTTCTTTTACGAGGTACTTTTTGAATTTTCCTGTAAAAGTACGAGAAGAATGTTTTTTTTAACTTATACGGCACGAACGGATTTTTATAGTTTTATAAAGCCTTATTTTCATGAAGCATCCTCCAAAATATTTCATGACTATTTTCAAAAAAATACTTTTCTTTTAAAATTGCATGACATTTTGTGAAAAGAGAATGATTTTGAAGAAGAAAGGATATTTTCTTCAAGAATTCATTTCAAGTGTTTTATCAAAACCATTTTTCATCTAAGATGACATTATTTCATATGTGTATGTTTCAAGTATCATGTCTCTATGATTTACATGGTTTCACTTTTCTTATTATGAAATGATATCTATTTCTTTTATATGGATTATGTGATGATGGGATGATGTTTATGAAACCCATTTTATTTTTTGGGTTATGTATGTTTATTTTGTGGCACAAGATAGAATGATTTCATTATGAGATTGGTGGGACCTATATCTCCCTCTAATTCATTGGGTAAAGATTTATATCCCATGATATAGACATGGCTGGAATGGTAAGTTAATCTGGTTTAGTGTTACAGGACTGGAACGAGGAGTGAACTTGATTAAGAAAGGGACATTGTCCACTAAGATGGTCTTGGAAACAATTCCGTGGCTACTATGGAAATCATATCATGTGCTTAATGGTATCCACAATTACATGTTTTATTCCAATTCTATTTTATCATTATTGATGTTCCTTTATGATCTATGCCTTAAGTAATTCCATGTTATATGTCATTGCTCAAGATTTTGTTGTTTAAACATTATGTTCATGTTTTTAAGTTCAAATTTATATGATTTGTTTTATTTTATCCTTGCTTAACATTACTAAGCATTTGAGCCCAGCCTTTTTATGTTTTCTTTTCCCCAGGATATAAGGAAAGGTTTTAGGTAAGAAAAAAAGGGAAGATCTTTATTGGAGATGTTGAGGATCTTTCACCAAGATTAGAAGATTATTTTCCATGTTTCCAAAGGCACTAAACTATTACGGTCCTTTGGTGTCTGTTTTTGTTATGTAATAAGTTTTCTGAAAAAGTAATGTAATTTCCATGTATGTCAAGCTTCAGGTCTCTACAGTTGGAATCAGAGGAAAAGGAGGTAGGAATGTATCTGATCCTTGGGAACTCTCACATGTGAGCGTTGGACGAAGCATGGCTCTCCACCCAAGGGCTTCATGAGGAAATGGATGCCACCTGGGATGGTGGTGTGTCCCACCCATGGGGTGTAGCTGCCCATGGAGTGCCCTGATAGGTATCAATTATAGTCCACTGGAAGTAATTCCAGACCGCTACATGACACCCGACACTTGGAGGATTACGATCTCCGACGAAGAATGCCTCTTCCACAAAGAATGCTGAAAAGGAACATCTTCGACTATGACGAATTGATGCACAAGACCGAGATTGGAGGTGTGTGGTGGACAAGACGAATGTCGAAAACTTCCACTTCTTCCTCATGGCAACACAAAAAATGAACAAGGTAGGGATGGTAATTAAATCAGTGAATCTTCTCGATAAATGTCCTAGTTCTTGATTCATGATTAAAGTTAAGACACTCACTACCACTCCGAACACGGAGGGTGTGGGCCTAACAAACTCGGCCCGACCCTTCCACCATTCTTGATTTTTTAGTTCACCAGAATGAAGGAAGACGATGAATGAGACAAAATGATCGACACCGCCACCCGCAGCCACCGTGACATGTGGCGCCCCTTGCGGAGCCCCGGCCGAACTGCCCCCGTGCCCTTGCTCGCGCCCCCTACCAGTCGGGCCACCTCGGCCATGCCACCAACCAGTCGCGCCCACCACCAGCCAAACTGGCTACACCACCGCATGCCTTTTGAGCAGCCCTGGCTCGCACCCCCTCGCAGTGCCCCGGACGAACCAGCCCATGCCCCTTGCGGTGCCCCATCCGAATGGGCCCACAACCCCATGGTGCCCCTGATGAAACATCCCATGCCACTCACAACACCCGACCGCATCGACTGGCGCCCCCGTGGTGCCCCAGACGAACTAGCCCGCACCCCCATGGTGCCCCGGTCGAACCGGCCCCGCTCCCTCGTGACACCCCCACGACGAAGACTCTCCATGGCACTTTTGGGCTCTACAGCCCCTTGTAGCTGTTGTGGCTTACCAGACCCCAAACTGACTGGGCCGCATCACGGGTCGGGCAGGGTCAGTCCGACCGGGTTGGTCCGGACCCAGGCCCAGTATGACCCATTTACTCTCCTTTGGCCATATATATTGCACCGGTCGACCGTTTGACGAACCATCAGCGGTGCTAGAAATCTTGGAGCGAGGTAGTCCCTTTGAGTATACCCTACTGTAGTTTTGGGTATAGTTGTGGTACGATCAGATTGGATCTATCACAAATCCAACCGGGGCCCAGAACTAAAAAGCTAATAACTCACAAATCAGGTGTTTGATTGACGCGCCGTCTATTGCGTTGAAACCCCCTTGACGAGGCGGAACTTTGAGATACATATTCGCATGACATTGTGGCAGTTTCTGTATAGATCAGTAGCTTGTGGAGTGGATATTTTGGAGACGAGGAAGAACAGCGCAGAGACCCAATAGCTTATTGAAACTTGATGACTACTAACCGTTTTTACTAAGAGTTACTCTACTAGCCTAGTGGGGAGCGCCTTGGTGTCGTAGAAGACCCAAAGTAGGAGGGTGCCTTGGTGTTGTAGTAGACCCATGGTACTCAACAGGAGGAGTACCTCATCAAGCTATAAGGGTGAGCACGCTAGGTGACATGGTAGGACCATTGTGGGGAGCATGCTTGGTGAAGTAGTAGATCCACGGTACTCGACAGGAGGAGTACCTCAGGAGTCAATGGTTAGTGGGAAGTGCTCTTGGTGACACGGCACACACATGGTGGGGAGCGCGCTTGGTGATGTGGAAGATCCAAGGTAATCGACATGAGGAGTACCTCAGGAGTCCAAGGTTAGTGGGAAGCGCACTTGTTGTCATGGCAGACCCACTGTACTCGATAGAGGATGAGTTCTCCAGCAACTGAGTTTTCGACAATGTGACTGGGGATGTTACTTGATACTATCCCTAGAATAAAATCCTAGTTGAGCTGAGTCATTTTGTCTATGATTTCCTCATGATTGAGATGGATCACTTGATAACATATGTATATGTATGGGAATATACCTATATAAGTTTATCTATTGATTTCATACTTTATGTTTTATCCTTGATGGATTTTGTGAGAACTTGATGGTCTCTGGGTCTCTACTGAGTATTGTTATACTCACCCCAACATGGGCTATGCGTGCACCACGTTGTGTTGGTTGCAGATGACAGACAGTGCTGAGTGAGGCTGATAGTAGCATAACTGGATGGTACGAGGAGGTGGACCATTTGGCGAGTCGGTACATAGAGGAGACGGCCAGACGTGGAGTACTGAGGAGGCTATCTTTACCTACCCATCATGAAGGAACCCTGGAGGACAATACAATAGTTGTTTCCCCTTATCTTTCAGATGTATTGTATCACTATTGTACTTGTACATTCCAATTGGTCATGTATTATGGACCCTTTTACTTTCAGCACTCTATTGTTATATAGTTTACATGTTGTTTCGCCAAGCTGTGTGCTTTCTTAATAGTGTGTCTATAGGTTATAAAGGCAATGCCTTCCTAGTTTTAGGGAATTACACCTTTGGTGCTAGTCACCAGCCTCTGGCCTATGGAAGGATGGCTTGGGGTAGTCATGGAACGAGACCCGGGGGACGGGTTGTGAAAGTGCATGAAGTTTCGAATGGTGCATGGAATCGGGGTATGCACAGAAGATAGAGACCCAACAGAATTCTATATCCTATGCATGGTTAGCACCCCTGGGATGTTCTGATGTTCGAGGAGAGGACTACAGATGTGGGTCCCAATATGGGGGGAAACAAAAGATTACCATTGTTTAGGGATGAACCTTAGAGAGGCTTCCTACATATCATATATTAGAGACAAGGATAAAATCTCATGTAGCTCATCGTACAATGGATTACCATCATGTGGGGCTGACAACGGCTTACCGCTAGAAGGGGTATGTTGTCTTACCTCTAATTGGTGAACACAACAGCATACCATCAACTTTTGAACACAACGACTAACCATCGATTGGGTAACACAACAACTTACGGTAGATTTGTGTTGGGCCTTAGGGAGGCTTCCTATGTAACTTTTCTTTGTGAAAAGGATAAATTACCATGTAGTTCGAATGGGTACAATTTAATGTCTTATGGAATGAAATGGGTTGTGTAGTTTAACATCATGGAGGACGAGGGAGTACCGATGTGAAGTGGTTAGGACTGATGGGTGTTGGGATTGAACCACAAGGAGGCTTCCTACATTCCTTTCCTTGGCAAGGATCAAAGTCCATATAGTTTGGGATGGAGGATACAGTTTAATGAAATGCTGGAGAAAGGTGAAATGACATGAAGGGGGTTGAGGCAAGTAGGTGATGGTCTTGAACCTCATGGATTCTTCCTACATACCTTTACTAGGAGACAGAGATTATTGTCCACATAGTTTAGAATGGAGGATTGGGGGCTTAATCTCTAGGGCAGCCCTTGGATGATGTCATGGTTGATTCTTACTGTAAGCCCATGTGGTTCATGATCGGTGTGAGAAACAGGAGGGAGAAAAGACATCGTGATCATGCCCTCAAAGGTGTGTCTGTGGGAAATGGAGTAGGGCATACACATTATTAGTATCCCATAGATCAAAAAGGGAATTACACATGGTTTTCAGCCCAAGGAGATAGAGATGAGGACTTACACCAAGATGGAGGACCGATGGCGAATACTCTCAGAGGGAGAGGGATGGGATAATGAAGGTCTATGTGCCCCTCATGCCTCAATTCATTGGGATGGATGAATATATGAGAAGCAGGGATGTTTCCTCCAATAATAATGGCTTGGTTCTTTCACCAAGATGGGTGACCATCCTGGTAGATAGGCACCACTCTAGCAGAGAGGATCTCATTCCAGGTGAGGATGATCTCACTCCCATTGAGATGGCCGGGCATAGAGAATATACGAGATAGGGAAACCTTCATTTGATGCATGGGGTGAAGCCATAGTTTAACGTCGTGTGCTGATGACGATGGATTTTCGCAGTTTAACGTTATGTATCTCGGATGAGGCGGGTTCACTCAGCAGCCCTAGAACATACATAACCGGCATGCATTATCCTTTGGTGATGGGAAGGAACTGATAATTCTATGGTGGGGGGGTGTTGTTGAGTGAACCACTAAGGGGCCCACATTATCCTGGCTATTAAAAGAAGAAATATCCATTAGCGTGCCTATGTGAAGAAGAATAAGGCTATATAACACAATTTATAGAACCACCCAATGGACCTAAAAACACTTTGTATGAACCTAAATGGTCATACGAGAGAAGGGTTTGCGAAGCAAGTTGGTTCATAGGAAGGGACTCCATAATGCTCTGGTGCTCCATATAATGGAGGGGCTTCATGATGGGCTATGATTCATGATGTGTAGTGGACGAGCCTAGGTGTAGGGCATATGTGAATATGGAAGGTTCTTTGTGAAGTGGATATAATTTCACGGAGTAAGATGTCGCGAAGCCAGGGTACCTTGCAATTAATAGCACTGTGAAACAATGTTCTTCATGAAGCACAGTGACACTACCATAGCATGTGGATCACATGTGCATGGAAGGTTCTTCCTAAAGAATAAGTGCGTTGCGAAGACCCGAGTCCCCTTGAGGATCTACCTCCTTCACGGTGGCACGTGGGATCCACGAAGGGAATAACTCAATAAAGAGAGGTTGTATTTCAGTTAAGGTGAGGGCACATTGCAATGATCAAGTACCTGGAAGAGCTCATTTTTCACTGAGCAAGAAGTGCATCGCAATTTGAGAGGTGATAAGAAGAAATGTAAAATGATACATCGTTCAGGCTCGAGGGGATCTCAATATTTATAGGTAGGAGGCGGCTCAATATATGGATTGGTTGACCTAAAGCCACGTGGTTCATTGTCATTACCATGGATCCCCTTATCATTTCACTCAGGGGTAGCTTCAAAAACATCTTTCGGATCATGAAGAATCCCATAATTTTACTCTGTAGTGGGTTTTCAAATATATTTAGGATCATGGAGCCTCCAGTCATTTTACTTCACAACAGGTTTGTAAATGTATTTTGGATCACAGAGCCTCTCGTCGTTTTATTTTGTGGATGCTTTGCAAATGTATTTTGGACGGCGGAGCCTCTCTTCATTTTACTCCGTAGGGACTTTGCAAATGTCTTTCAGATCATGGAGCCTCCCGCAATTTTACTCTGTGGCGGGTGAAAAGGGGGCCAGGCTTTGCGACGGTCACAGGTCTGCAGGGCTTTGCAAGAGCCTCCATGTTTAGGGGATCCGTGGAGGGGCTTTGTGAGGTAGCATCTTGGGTCTTGGATTCCTCTTTCCATTTTTTGTTATTTCAAACACATTTTGGAAACAACAAATTACCTCTCATACTTGGATTCAAGGATTAAATGAGGGTCTATGTTTGAGGTTCCATCACAAAAAAATTTAGGCCAATCGCACAATAAGCTCTCAAGGAAGGGTTGCGAGGCAAAAATAAAACGTGTGGGTTAGGCACTCTATGAATCTCATCGTGGTCGGATGCACTATGAAGCATAATGTGGTCAAGGACTACAAATAAGGGAGGATAACCTATCTTTTGTCAATTATACTATTCAAATTTTTAGTGATTGTGATCTTGATTCATGAAGCACTATGGGATCCATGATTTCTCTCTGCAAATTAGGCCTTCCTACTTCGCGGCACACAACGAATCATCTGAATCTGTGAGTGTGTGCTCTGTGGCTTGTGTATTCGAGGCCTATAGTGGGGATCTATGATTTTTCTCTCATATTATGTTTTGAAAAAGCTTCATTGTCATGCTCTGTGAACTAGAACAAAAAATTTAATAGTTTGAAGACTGAATGGATAAGTAGAAATATGCTAGGGGTCCTTGAAGATGCTGCCCAATGGGAAGAAATTTCAAATATCATCAGTATCAGTGAACAGACACGGATCCATTCGGACCATAAGTATCTAGTGGAGCCACTACCAAAGAGTCAAAAAAACTACCCACTGTGAAAATGGTTTCCCATGTATGGATTCGGTTTGCGGGAAGGTGTTTTCATTCCTGAAGCAAGTAGAGAAGAGTTGGCCTACTGGTTCAGGAGTAGATTGTTCCAGAGCCAGTGGTTCAGGGTGGCTGATGCCCATACTTGAGAGAATTTCACACCCTTTAATACTGATTTTTTTGTATAACCATGTGATTAATGTTGATGGGAAGGCCTTGAAACCAATGACTTTTCCCCCACTGTACAACACTATGGTAAAGGTGTCCCTCGGGAACATAGAGAAGGGGTGGACTGGTGAGTGGGATTTACGCTAGGGTTGAAACTTCATGGATTATAGGGCATGTTCCTATTGGGTAGGTGCCTCATACAAGAATTTTGGGATGGAGCTTAGGTGAGTTGGCCTGTGTGAGGCGGTTTGGTCCCCCAAATTTCACATCTACCAGCCAAAGTAGCTGATGATGGATTTGTAGAGTAAGTGGTCATTGAGGACCAATACCTTCTATCTTCACCATGGGGAGGTTGGTATCATCATTTGGGTCATGTATGAGATCTTGGGGGTCTCGATACTAGGGGAAATGTATGATGAGTTCCTCCCCATCGCAAACACATGGGAAGACCCGGAGCAGATGTCACTGCTAGTAATGGAATTAAGGGATTTGGTGCTAGTGGGGGATAAGAAGTCTATGAAAGACATCCATTTTAAGCGGTGGTTCATGCAGTTCCTGAATTTCTTTGAAGATGGAAAGTTTCATATGAGGCTTCTCACATACCCATAGTGTGTTCAGTGAGGCAAGGATCACTCGTATTGGAGTCTCATTGAAGATAGATAGTGGAAGACATGGGGATTCGGAGTCCTTACTGATCATAAATCGGTGGATAGGTTGTCTGCATTCATTTATATTCTTTTTTGTGGTGGGATTATATGAGTGATGGACATGGACATGGGCGTACGATCGAGCACGTTCATCAGGGTGACTGCATTGAAAATTGGGTGAAGTGTCAACCTATAGATCTTGATATTTTTCAAATTGTATAAGGTGTTGTGGCACATCAATGAGGGGAAGAAGAAACAGAGGATATAAAGGTAGTTCCACCTTTTTTATGGGTGGATAATGGCACATATAAGAAGAATATATTAATATGAGAACCACATTTCCCTTACAGGATCTGATTTCCACCTATCCATTTTGAACGCGGTGGGTAGCTTCCCGACCAAGTTGAGCCTACAATTAGTGTTAAACCAGATTTGGATGGAAGAGGAGTTTAACATCTACCCCTTACCACTATCGACAGGTGTGTTCACTGATTATGGTTGGAGAATGAAGGAGCATCAGGCCTACATCTTATCCTTTCAGTGTAGAGTAATTGTTTCACGGGTTGAGTGAAACTCTCTATGTGAGCTGTATATGCCTCACCATTTTGCGAGGCAATTTTGGAGCATACAGGGGCTGAACCCGTGGGTCTATCAGGGGTCCTCCATGCGGATAACCACTGTGTGATGAGGAATATGTGCCTCATGTTCATAGGGTAGGATGGGAAACTGTGGAATGAGCTGCCTTTTCCTACAATAGTCTACATACTGGTGAAGTAGTATACCAAGAGCTGGGAGGCGACCAACCTGGGGGAGATGATGAAGTAGTAGATGGTTCATGCAATTGACAGTGTACCTCCCCAACCATGTTGTCAGTTCCAGAAGGTTGGGAGGAAATATCTTGGTAGTAGGGCTATAGTGGTGGTGAGACCCACATTAGTCAAGAGGTAGGCGGTAGCAGCATACCCAGTTGTCCCATGGGAGTAGATTCATCTAGAGGGGAGGCCTCCAAGGGGATTTTGTAGCATATCCACCTACGCTTCGGGGAAGCGGCTAAGCCACATAGATATGCCTGAGGATTATATCTCCCCAGAGGCTTGGGACATCTGGGATGTCAATAGAAAATTACTAAACCCATCCATGATGTGCCACCACTAGAACCATCTCAAGATGGATTTTTTGGGGATCAGTCCTGTCTGGGACAACATTGCAGTATCCTTAACAGAGGGGGAGCAGTACACTACCGATATGGAGAACATTGTGCACTCCCTTTGTTCTCCATGCCCAATGATAGATCGAGTAACGATGCTTCTTGACCAAACATCACTTCTATTTTAGTCATTCTCTAAAATGAGAGAGTGATCCCCTCTACCAGAAGAGTCAAATGAGTCCTCCTTGGGGGAAGAGGCCAGTGGAGGGAGGCCTCTGGAAAAGGTTGAGAACAGCAACTCAGACCCATAGATGGAAGAGTTTACAGAGGCCCTTGACGTAATCCTTAAACCACCTGACCATAGTCTCCATCAGGGAAATTTAGGACTTCTAAACTAAAATCTAAACTGTGCAGAAGGGTATGTGTATACCCAGTCAAGGAAATATTTCATCCCATCCAAATTATAAAAACATGTTTATCCGTATTTTTCATACATAAATAGGTATTTTATAACAAAAATATAACACTTTACACCTTTAATAATTAGTTAATTAAATGTAATGTTGAGGTACCTAATATTAAATGTAAAAAATACATGAAATAATTTGATTATACATAACACTTTCCTTGTGTTTCAAAAGAGAATTTTTTAGTCATAACATGTAACCAATAGAAGGAACAATGATGCATAACATAATTAAAAAAATTCATGCATGCATGAAATATGTAATAAAATCATACATATATATAAAATTTTATGGATAGAATAGAAACATATTTAACAAAAAATTCATTCATATCATAAAACATGAAGAAGAAGAATAAAGAATGTATAGTAGATATTCCTTGTTTAAATTTTGGAATTTGAGGCCTCCAAGGAATATTTGTGGGAAAATATAATTTTATTTATCAAACAATAATATAAATTTGGAAATCACTTCCTAAAAAATAATTATAAAAAAAATTCTTTGTTATTTACACTCAACTATATACCACTACTATTTCATGCATTGGTAATGTTTGCAAGGTAGGAAATTTCTCATAGCAAAACTTATATTGAACTTGATTTCAATACCCAAAATAAGAAAATATATTTCCAATTGATTTTTTAAACTAAACTAACATAATGTTTATAAAATATTTAGTTATTGATAAAAATAGGAGAAATTGGAAACACAATCAATTGGTGTACCTTTTCTTTACCTTGGATCAACCCCAAAATTACTTTGATATAATTAGTCAAAAATAAAAATATATATTTCCCAAAACATAGATTATGGAAATGAGGATATAGACCATTAACATAAATAAACATGATTAATAGTGGGATTAAGGGAAGATAATTCCTATACCATATCGAATATGAACTCCCCTAATAGCCTGAAATCAATCTGAATCAATTATGAGTGAGGGGTCATGTCGAATTATTAAGGGTGGATGGATAGTTCATGGGATGACTTATAGTGTACAAAAAAAATAATATTCATGAAAAAAGGGTTCTTAAAGTTATAATATTTAGGATCAAAAGACTATTTGTCCCCTCATTTTAAAATACCATTCAACCATCTTCTATGTGACCAATATAATTCCATCAGGTAAATAGTGTCTTTACTATAAGCCTGAAAAATCACAAGACACCACTACGTACTTGGTAATCCATTGTTGGGTATTCAGTGCCTTTTCTAAACCTCCCCTATTTTTCTACTTCATTCAATTCCTTACCAATTTTCATTAACTCACCTTCAAATCCAAAGTAAATAAATTTAAAAATTAAAATATATAATTTAAATTAAAAAAATATTACCATAAGGATATGGTTTGTTGGTTAGAATGAGTGACAAAATAGGTAGGTGAATTGAGATCCGAAAAAAACCATCTATTTAAAAAAATTTAAAACTAATCTCTCAAATTATTAAAAGTGACTAGATAATCAAAATAGTAGAACAATATATGTTTTATATTTCAAATAATTTCCTAAACTATGCTTAAATATTAGTTAAAATAATATTCAAAATTAATTTAACTTTAGAAATAAATATAATTAATCAAACACTTTAAATAAATAGAAATTAACACTAACTATCAAAGTAATGTGTTTTTAATATTTAAATAAGAGATAAAGTTTTAACTTTTAAATAAATAAAATAAAACTTATAAATAACATAGTGGAATGTAAATAGAGGGTTGAATCTGCAGATGGGAATTAATCCCCACCACTTGTAAATCATCTACTACAAAAAAATTATTATAACAATAGTCTGATCTACAACACGGATCGGGTTTTAAAATCAACATCACACATGGTTTCCTTTTCTAAAATCTTATTTCACAGTTATATGTTTGATCAAAATAATAAAAAAGTCACACACGACCTCTTTTATATCTACCTTGGGTAAAAAATATTGAAATTTAGAAGAGTACATCTGACACACTCTAGTTCGGTATAGGATATAGTGTGTATAGATAAATAGAGTAACACATCACATCGCCCAAAATTATGTCATAAATAGAGAGAGAATATTTGTAGAGATAAGAAAGGATGATGTTGTTATATGCCAAATAAATTAGGCCTTCAAGGGTCCTTGAAATATTTATATAAAGGAGATTGAATATGATTCTCAATATGTGTAGGAAAATAGAGTTTTGTGGATTGTAGACGAGTCATGTTTTTAGTCTATCAATTTCGAGATTTGATTCAGCACGTGAAGGTTATAATTTCTATATATGAATATCTTCTGTATTATATATATTGGTTTAGTTTTTCAAAAATTGTTCCTCCCAAGACCATAAATAATTACTGTAGAGTATATAACTCTCGAGCTCTAATTATTGGTTGAATAATAATAAAAAATGACTTCCTATTTCCTCATAGTATGCACTAAATGAGGAAGGTATTACTTATTCATTAATGCATCCATGGTGTATTTTAAGAATAATGATTAATTCATCCACACACATCTTTGATGCATTAGAATACAAAAAGTATTAGTTTGAGGAATTAACATAAAATGAGATTCGGAATAGAAATGGTAGCATATTATATGCAGATCATCTTTAGAGGTACATTAGACTATTGGTAAATCTAATATAATGGTGGATCGAGTCTGGAGGTTCATCTTGTCTGATGGTATATCTAGTTTGATGGTAAATCTAGAATGGTGAATTATCTTTTCTGATGGTAGATCTTGTTTGGAAAAAGATCTAGTCAAGATGTATATCTTTTCTATCATTATATCTTGTATAGTAGTGAATGTTCTTGGGTTGGAGCACAATTATAATTGTTTATCAGTTTTTGGTAGATATAGTTCACTAGTATATTCTTCGAAACAAATGGTAGATTTTCTCAAATGTATAACCATCTACATTAGAGTTTGATGGTAGAGGTAGTCCCCTGTAGATCAGGTCGAACTAATCGTATATCATCAGATCCAAAGTTAGATCTCTAACCTAATGGTAGATGAATAATTTACCGTGTATAATTAAATAAAATACATATAAAATAATTTTCTATCAGAAAACACATACCTTTTTATGAACATAATAATCCTAAATTTTTTAGTTTCAAAATATAGAGTTTTCAATAATAACCCCTTTGGAAGATTATAAATCATGAAATTTTAAAACTGTGTTTAGAAAAACAAAAATAAGTAAACAAAAATATAAATTTTGATTTTATTAATATCAGAAATTAGTAATGTGATATTCATAATTATCCACTGATATACCCATACTAAAAACATAATTACAAGATCAAATTCCATCTAAAGGTACACACCTTTTGGTATTATAAAAATTTTACTGAAATAAAATGAAAATATATTAACGAAAATGAATAATAAATCTCTAAAATTTCCCATTAGAGATTAATTTATAAATATTACATTCAAAAAAATAATACTAGGTAAAAGGAAATCTGATCAAAGACTAATCCTATGCATAATCATTATAATCTTGGTGAGATGAATGAACAATAGGGTATTTGAGTTTTGAAAATATATGGGAAATGATATAGAGGTTTAGGGTGTAGAGGTAGAAGTAGTAAGCTCCATGATCACTACTGGATTGAGATGATGAAGAGACTCAACTAGTGACATTTCAATGGGATGAAACTGAAGATGAAATGGTTCTAATGAAGGGGAAGAAGTGAAATTAGTCAAATATAAAGATTTGGGTACCGCTATTATAGTCCCAGAGACATTCAAAAAATTGATTAATTAAATTTAAAATCAAATAATTACGATCCATCATTATAATGAAATATTTTGTCTCCTCCGTAAAATATTGAGCATAAGGTACAAATAATTTTTATGGTTTAATTTGTCCCAAAGGTCCTAGTTATATGATACGTCCTAAATTTTTTATTAAGAAACATAAAATGATAATTGATCTCATTCATACTATAAAGTCAGATAAGGTGGAATTTTATGTCCATAGTCATAGTCTCTCTATCACATAAATTTTAATTTAAACACACCATAATCAATTCATATATCTTCTCACCAAGTTACCAGATCATTCGAATCTCCTCTTAATTAGATGTAGCTAGATCAACCCAGATAGCATGTATATCTTCACTAGTAATATTTTTGAACATCTTAGCAACCAAAAAAGCTGTAAAAGGTGGAGTAGTGGAAGTAGAAGAACTAGCTACATGTAAGGTGTCCAATCAGTCTATAAATGATATCCGACCTATAGAAAAAATGTGTCGCATATCTTAAATGATGATCTTCAATACTTCCATATCACTATCCAATATTCTATTCTCCATCTCCATCTCTTGAATTTACAGAATCATTTTAGCCATAATGTTATAGGTAAGCAACTAAAAAATCCACCTTGTATTTGTTTCACTAATCTTGACCTCTAGAGAAAGTTTGGCTATATGAAATCTAGTAATTTATTAAATAATTATCCAATAAAACACTCTAGATATCTCTTAGAAACATAGTTAGAGGTATAATTAGTATAAGGTAGAGGATATGGAATCCTCTAACAACTCGGATATACATCATCATTATTTTTATATTCCCTTGATGAAGCACCTGAAAGAACGAATTCCAATTAACCAGCCACTTCAATTTCATCCATCAGAAATACCATAGGATCATTACCATGAATAGGGAAAGAAATTACACCATGATTAGGTGGATTATCATGGTCATAATCATCACTACTACCATTAACTTCAACACCAGGATTAGGGTAAGAGATGCCTAATAGCTATGAACTAGGATAAGGTTCCCCCTTGGATGGTGCACGAACCTCAGGAATGGATGAAATAAGCAGTTCATCCATATGAAATGACGTCCGACTTGAACAACCAAGGGATTCGTCCTCCTCAATCGGTTCTCTAGACACATCTCTATGATAGTATTCTGGTATTTAATGCTGATTAGAACCAGGTATAACATTATCTATAGACCTATCTAAAATATGAACAACTAGAGATATATGTTATTGTTCTCCCCCAATAGCATTATCATTATTATCATAATATCTAGATTCTTAAGTTCTAGCAAAATTCCCATAATAACATCTATCATAAAATATGAAACTTCAAATACTTCCCCTCATTTTTCATAATAACACCCAAATTTTCCTTCTCGTGATATTTCATTCTCTTCATATTATCTTTTACTTAATAGACTCTATCTACAAGATAAATAAATAGAGGGATTGGAATATCCATAAGATACAGTAGATATCTTGAATTATCTGGGTTACTCCCATATTCAAGTGAAATAGATACTTCTTATTCTATTTTTATTGATTATTTATCTTCAACAAACTCATCAGAGTAAAAAACAACGTCTTATGGATCTAGGCTAGGATAACAAATATATTTAGGATTGGAAGGATGAAAAAGAGGATTGATTTCCTTATATAACTTCTCATTTTCCTCCAACTATTTCTTTAAACACATATTCCAATTTACATTCATCCTTTTTCTAGTAAACTAGCTGAAAAACACAACAATTAAAACCGACTTCTTCTTCTTTATCCTTAATCCCATAGCCTCTATCATAGACAAAATCAGCATTTGATAGATCAGTGAATTTTATTTACATGATTTATTGCTCATATCCATAAATTGTACAATTATATTTCTTCACAAGATCATTTTATCCACTATTTTCATAAGTAATAAAATAAATGCATTCTAATACCTCATCATGAAAATTTCCCCTTTCCTAGGACAAATCATGTACTACAAGAATATAAACAACAATTTACTCTCCCCAAAATGTTCTATAGTAGTATTATTTTTTAAAAAATCAATTCATATAAACTCTAGAAAACTATTCCCATACACAATGAATCACCTAGTACTAGGAAAACACCATTGAAATTAATCTGATATACCACTTCTAGGTACATTGTTTCATCCGGACAACTACATCAAAGAAAATTTAACATTTTTTCAATGATCATAATTTTAGTCAAATTATTCTTCTTCTCAATGCTATAGTTTTAATACTAATAAAATTAGTCAACTAACCTTAGGATGAATGGTACAAAAATAAGGGAAAACCATTCTAATGATCATTGATCCTACGTCACCTTCAGTACTGAAGACTTCCTCAAAAACATCCATTTAGTATCTGTCTCGTTTTTGGCAAGGAAAACTAATGTAATAAGATTGCGGTTCTTCGATTCAACTAAAGAATTATTACTAGATTCTCCTCATGAAAACTGTATAGTATTATATCCTTCATGATATGAAATAGAGGGATTATTCAATCTTAAAATAGTACTAAAGTGAGGGGATACGGATGAGCGCAGTGAGGGTAGAAGGATGGGAGATGAAGGAAGGTGAAATGTTTGAAATATGGTGTGAGTGGGAGTGTTCCCAAAATAAGATTTATGGTTTGATTTTTCCATATAGAGATTTAGAATATTATCATATAATTAATATATACATGAATAATCTAACAAAAATGTAATCATATAAAATATGATAGGTTTAGAATAAAACTAACACTCAACTGGTAGATCACCATGTGGCGGATAACCCATTGGTGGATCACCAACAATGGATCTTTCAATGGTGTATCATCCAAATACTAGTCTTATTATGACGTATCACAAATGGTGGATCTTATTATGAAGGAAATTTGAAGATAACAGACTAGAAATCTATTATCAGTCCATGTACATTTTTGATAAAGCTTAGTCTATAAGAATCTAATGGATTATTAAATATATCTGTAATATAAATTTATGATACAATGAATTCAAGAGTTATATAACATTTTTTTGGAAATAATATCTCAAACTATTATGTCATATATCAATTTTTAAACATAAAATTGGATACATTATTTATAAAAATATTTATTTCAATTTTATTATAACAATTTAGATAGATGGGTTGAAATTTATATCCATTATCTAGAAAATAGTGTTTCATCTAATAAATCTAATCACATCATAATCCTCCAAATATATGCTAAGCCTTGGTAGCATGTAGTGGAACTGAATTTTTATTCTTGATACACCATGAAACTAGTGACTTTTCCAAAACGTGAAATGTTCTATATGTTCTTTTACAATCTAACATATAACTAAAAAAATCTATATATGAATAAAAAACTAAATAAAATAATTATAATCTCGTTATTAAAAGTCCTAAATTGGTTTTATACTTGAGGTATTTGAAAATTATTTTAAAAACCAATATATAAGGTTTTTTGTGATTTTCCTAAATGGGGAATAACATACATACTCTAAACATAATATCTGGTCTTTTAGAAATTACGTATAGTAAACATCCATTCACACCTCTGTGATTGGGTTGATCCACTTACATTCTAGTTTCATGAAGAACTATCTTATAGGTTTTACTCATGGACGTATCACTACTTTTTATGTTATCCGTGTCAAAAAAAATTAAAATATATTTTTTTACATATTTTTTTAAATAATTTCATCATTATTTTGATTGTTTTAGAAACCATGAATGAAATTTCACTCACCCATCTAACTCATTTCAAATTCAATTTTCATCATTTTTGAGATATTAGTAAAAAATTTATTTCTTCATATCCAAAAAATATATGATCAATATAAATTTTTACAACTAAAGCTTGTTTTGAAATTTTTTTATAAATAGTGTCTGATCATCTATTCCTTTTGATAAATCATTAGAAATTATAAAAATGAATATCCTATCATTATAGAATATATATTATTTTATTAAATCATATAAAAATTTTTCTTTAGAGACATGATTTTGAAAATATGTATTTTGAAATCCTAGGGTTTGTTTGACGAAAACATCCTCAATTATATAAAAATTTAGAAATGATTATTTATCACCCCTTTTATATAGTTTTAAATTAAAATGTGCTGCATAAGAAAGAAAAATTCTAATGGATTAATGTTAATCCACTGGTGAAAAGGTTTCCTCATAGTCATTACCTTCTTCATGATTATATCCTTATATAACCAGTATAGATTTATTTATAACTATTGTGTCAAACTCATCAACTTTATTTCTAAACATTAACATAGTAATAATGGTAACCATTTCTTTATGTATATCTACTACTTCCCAAACATTATTTCATTAACATTTATAGATTTTTCCTTGAATTTAAAACACCCCTAATTCAATATTGAATACATAGTTGATGTTTTTAGGTTCATGATATGAGATGAAATCTTGATGGTTATCATAATTTCTAATAGAATCTCAATTTTTTTCTATTGTATATAGCTCTGAATACAACATCTATGGTATGGATTCTATGAGTCCTAATATTTTTATTAAAATAAGTGATAGATATCTCATTATCATTTATAGATTTAGGTCTAGGATGTTGCTAACAACTGGATTCTTTTTATTCTTGTCTCAAAAAACTAGTACAATGTATGGAATTTATATTTATATTTGAAATATCATCTACAAGGTTTTTTAATGTGTTTTTAGGATCACATGGATCTGTTTCAATCAACATGACCTCAAAAATTACTCCAAAATCCGTTTTCATTTATTAAACATTATTTATAATTTAATAGATGTATAATATCCAAGTATAATTATTTTATCCCTATTGGAAAGAAATTTTATAAAATTATCATTTGTATTGAGAATAAAGACCTTACAACCAAAACACTAAAGTAATTGTCCTTTGGTTTGCATTCATTATATAATTCATAATGGGTCATTTTTAAGAGTGGTATAGTTATAAATATATTTTCTATATAACATGCTATGTTCACATATTCTAACCAAATGTAAACAGTTAAATCATACTCATTTATCACAGTATGAGAAATTTCATGAAGTGTTTTATTCCACACACCTTTATGTTGTGGGGTCCTACATCGTAAAAGTTATCATTATAGCCCTTTTGTGATCAAAATTATTAAAAACCTTCATTTCAATTTCATGTCCAGGATAACTTCGTATGGTTTTAATTCAAAGTCCAATAATAGTTTCCACAGATTTAACATAATTTGAAAAATATGAAAAAAATCCCTTTTTTTAGCTAAAAAATGACCCATGTATACCATGAAAGTTCAAATACTAGAACATAAAAATAGTGATTCCCATCAATTCTATAAAATATATTGTCGAAAAAAATACATGTGAACCAACTATAGTGGTTGGGAAGTTGAATCTTTTTAATTTGATTTGAAATAGATTTTATATTGGTTCAATTTATGATATGGGTCACAAACTTCATCATTTGGGAAATATATTTTATGTAGTTCATTGAAAAACACTTTCCTACAGAGATTTTAATGTGAATTAATATTGAAATATCTTAGTCACCCTTGACAATGACTAGATTCTTGGATAAGGACACATCAATTGGAAATGTTTTGACAATGAAATAAATCAAAATTAACTGTGTAAAATATTTTTTTTCTTAATGCATAAAACAATAAGTGATTCTTATAATAAAAAATATTTTAGTCATTATTTTAAAAATTATCATGAAAACCATCATCACATAGATATGATATTCTATGATTATTTTAATTTAATCCATCTAAAAATTAATATTTGAAATTTAACTGTTATTAAAATTAAAAATTTATGTCCACAATAAATATCGATATCGTTCTAGAAGAATTTATAGTCCCTATTATATGTCTAGATAAACCACATCTTAGATAATATTGGTGCTTCCTGTAGCTTTTCAAAAAGGTTTCCAAAAAATAGATTTTATCCTAAAAATGAAATTTGTACACAAATATTCATGTGTTATGTAATGTTATTTACCAAATATTTAAAAATCAATATATTCATAATAGTTATCTTATAATAAAATTTTAAATGTTTGGAAATAAAAAATTATTAGGCCCAAAAGAATAAAATAAATTTAACAGATTTATCTGAACTGGAACTATGGGTAAATTGATTTTTAATCGTCCTTCTCCATCCTAGAAGATAGCCTATTCCAATACTATATTTATGTGTAGCATTATTTCCTGGTATCTATGTTCAATTATTTATTCCATTTGTAAAAATTTACAAATTCTTTTTAATTACTTATTATATAATGTGAACTCATTTTTTTCATTTATTAATGGATTATTTTATCCTTCATTATAGTAAGATTTGTTTTAAAATTAGAATAAAAAGGATGTTTCTTAATTATTTTTTATACTTATCTTTATGTTAATTAAAATTATCCTCAATCATATAATATTATTCAAACATTTATCCATTATACATGTTTTATTAATTTTTCTCATCACCAGAAGGATTAGATTTATGAATAGAAGATAGAAAATAAATAGATACCTGAGATGAATTTTTCATAAAACACAGGTTATATCTATCAGTTTTATCTTTTATTCTTGAATATGATTCACATGAACTATCTTCCAATGAAAAATAATTTTCTTCCATATCATTATCATACTTATTGTCCTTTTAATCATATTACTTCATAAATTTTAACATAGGAAAATAATCTGCCACATGACCTTTTATCATTCATTCATATAAGACTATTGCATTTGAAATATCATCCCTTTTCCAATCCTTTCCCCAATTACCTATATTTTAATACATTCTTATATATTTTTACTTCTGAGATAATTTATTCCTGTTGAAAAAATTCATGTATATTTTGGAAATGTGTTTCATTCCTTCGTCACTCTCCGTAGGTGAATGTTTATCAATTAATATATTAGCTACAATATTCTTCTTTTTTGAGGTAATAGTTTTGAAAGCTATGGATTTAATTTTTGGTTCATAACCATATTTGAAATTTATTTTTAGTTCATATTCATATTTCATGATCTTTCTTATTATCTCTTTAACATGTACTTATTACATCACCCGACTCTAAGATTAATACTTAATTTATTCTCCATCTTTCTGGAAAACATCTCAATAGGTGAATCACATGGTCATTGTCAAGAATTGGTTTCCCTAATGAATTATTCATCTTCATAATCTAATTAAACATGAGATACATATCAGAAATATGATCATCAAGTTTCATCTTAAATGTGTCATATTTAATATAATAGGTACTTAAAATCATTTCTTTAACATTTGTTGTTCATTAATGAGAAACAATTAAAGTATCAAAATATTCAAGTTCAGTTATAAAATCGAAAATTATATTTAATTTATCATTACCTAAACCATAATATTAAGAATTTATTTCTTTATAGTTATTATTACATTGTTATGTAGTAGGATCACTTAATGTAGCTCTGAATGTTTTGGGTAAATTGTAATTATCCTCAATCAAAGTTTAGATATCAAAATCCATGATTTAAATATGAATTTTCATTTTAATCATCCAATAATTTTAGTTAGTTTTATTAAAATAAGGATTCTTATTATTAGAAGATCCCCCTTGTCTGGTATAATCCCAACAAGAATTAAATTTTTAACTAATATAAAACGTATATCTTTAAGAGATAACTAAATAATAGACGAAACTATATTTGAAAACCCACAGATACAAAAAGTTTTTTTAGGTTGAGTAACTAAATTGGGTCGAATTGATTTCCCAATAAAAATTACTTCAAAAAAAATAATACTAAATCCCCTAGTTTAATAAAATATCCTACTTAATCAAAATTGTAAAATTATATATGTTTGATCATTAAAATAATTTCTATTATGGTGTACTTAAAACAATCATTGAAATACCATTAAAATTTGAAATAAATTTTGTTTATCAAACAATTTATATAAAAAAATTAATACAAACTATAAAATAACGTTTTTTATACGTATTTAAATAATATAGACCATTTTAACATTGAAAAAAACCAAAATAATAAATCACATAGAAGATCATAAACAAGGGATTAGGTCTCAGACCGATACTTAATACCTTCCAATTATAAATTACATGTTTCCAAGAACGTTTATTACAAAAATAAACTAATCTAAAACCGGGATTAGGTTTTTCAAATAGTATAACACATGGTTGTCCTGGATCATTACCTCTTGCATATTTATACTTGCGAGAGAAACACTAAACAAGTCACATGTGACCTCTTCTACATTTTCCATGGGTATAAAAAAAATAAATTTAGAATATTATTTCATCAAAACATTTGTTAGGAACTAGGGATACTATTTATAGGTAAATAGAGTAACACAACAGACTTCTCAAAAGTAGATATTTTAATTCAGAGAGGATATGAGTAGAGTTAAGAAAAGATGATGCTTCTTGATCTGAATAGATTAAGATATTCAATGGTCTTTGAATATATATTGGAAATGATCTCGAATATATTTCATGGAATTTGTAGGATTTTTTTTTGATTTCGGATGTATCCTTATGTATCAATTATTTCAATGTTTAGTGTAGATATAGCATGTGAAGTTTGTAATATCTATGCATTTATGTCTATTTCATTGTTGATATTGGTTTATTTTCCATACACAGTTCCACCCACATGAATGATGGAGTAATTTATAATTTATAACTATTTAGATTTAATTATATATTGAACAATAATAATTAATAAATTTCATGATCCTTGTATTGTAAATTTTAGGAAAAAGGTCTGAATTAGTCTTTATTGCATATGTGGATTAGTTTAAGAATTATGATAAATAAATCCATGTGCATCTTGAATGGATTAAATTATCTAAAATACTAGTCAGTGGTGTTAATTTATGATGATAGTTAAAACAACAATGCTCTCATACTATAAGTAAATCATATTTATAGGTAGGATTGACTAATGATAGATATAGTCTGGGGGTGGGCCATGTCTGGTGGTAGATCTAGTTTAATGGTGGATTTATTCTAGTGGTATATCATCTCTTATGGTAGATGTAGTCTGATTTCAAATCTAAACTGGTAGTAGATCATGTCTGGTTGAACATTCCTGATAGTAGATGAAGTATAGTGGAAAATATTGTTTAGTGATAGATCTTGTCTAACGGTAGATCCTGTATGGTGGTTGATGGGCTATAATGGTAGCATAATTATGAAAATAGATCTAGTAGAGGTATATGTAGTGAACTGTTTGATTATATTGAACTAATGGAATATTTTATCAATAGAATACCCATTTTTAGTAGAGTCTAATGGTAGATGTAGTCCCTCGATACATCTAATTGAATTAACATTACGTCATCACGTCCAATGGTAAAAATCTTGAACTGATTGTAGATCAATACATTATTCTATGGAGTTTTAATTCCCGATTTTTATTCCCAGGTTTAAACATTCAAATTTCCACGTTTCCATTGAATTTGAAATAGAAAAATAAACATACCTCTCAAAATCATTTCACTTCAATGAATGTTATAAATAAGATAATCCTCATTTAATTTATCAAATCATTATTACATATCATAGAATTGAATTATATGAGTAAGTTCTGGTAAATCATACTCAATTTGAAAACATGAATTACATTTTTCATAGTAATGAACATTGTTGGGAGGGAAAGATGATAAGTAATTTATCAATAACAATACAAGATATTAAAATTCCTAAAAAACTACATTGATAGATTAACATTATTTCCCATGATACAGTTACCCAATTTCAATAAAACCATAAGTAAATCATGATAATCATACCTAAACTCTAGAAGCATATCTCCTAAAATCATGTATGACTATTCATGGGTGTTTTAGTAATAAGCCCTTTTCAAATCAATGTTATCTAATTCATCAACTACGGAAATATATTGTGTCTAATCAATTATGACTCACCAATTTCATTCAAACTAGGGGAAGACTATATATCTTAAACTGAAGTGAATCAAAGGAGTCATCTATATAGATTTTTTTCATTATAAGATCATTATATAAAAGCAAGATGATCTTCCCATTTTACAAAAAAACCTAAATTGCATGATTGAAGTATATATTCATGAAGTTTACTGCCCTTATTATATCAGTTATTAGTTTGATGGTGACAATATGTAATCCATTTAACTTAAATACACATAGCTCCCAAAAAACCCATTCTTTAACTATCATTAAAACTTCATGTCCTAATCAGAAATGATACTGTATGGAACACTGTGAGGATTTATAATATCCTAAATATATAACATTCCTTACAAGTCAATGTAATATAATTACTTAATAACTAAAAAGTTTTTCATATTAATCAGGTGGTCCATAATAAACAAAATAGAATCTCAACCTCTATAATATTAAAAAAATATTTCCACAATTACTTTTTTTATTTCAACACATTTTCATACAAGCAGCGGTTTCCTATATAGTTTTCTAGTAGGTTATTTGAGTTACACATTTACACATTGATGGGTGTAAAATCTTGAAAAAATAACTTATAATATATTTTTTTCATTGTAGGACACAAAAATTACTCGATATTATCGTGATACATTTTCATAACTTCAAGATTCATAAACCAACTTATTTAATATATAGTAGAGATAGAACCTTGAAATAAATAATTAAGGATCTATCTATAATAGATGATGTAATATTGATGTGGAATAGATGCATCCCATATGGGACGTTGGTAACATTTAGATGAATCTAAACCATAGCGACCATCAACACTATTCTTCTTTAACATACTACACCATTTCATGTCTGAATGTCTTGATAAGAGTGTTAGAAACAACCTATCCCTTTCCCAATTTATAGAGAATATCAAAAATAAATTTTTGAAGGTGTACCACATACTTTAATTTCCTCATGTTGGAATATCATTGTGAAAATATATATTTAATTATTTTATGATTGGCGAATACCAAAAAACATTCCCCAAACAAATAATTCCTCTAATTATACAAATCATGAAAAGTGGATTCCTATTAAAAATCCTGAGAAGGATTGTTCTATTCATGTATTCATATTTTTTGAGAACTATGAGCCACTACATGTTGATCTTTTATAAGAACACAAATATGAAAAAATAAATAATTACCACTATAAATCACCAATCCTTCATCTAGATGAGAAAAAATAAAAATTGGTGTTATATCCAGCATTCTCAATATCATTTGACATATATCACGACAAAATTCATACTATATAAACATATCTTATTTCTACGTTCAATTTATCACTTGAGTGGGTATCTTAAATAATTCCAATTTAATGTTAAAAAATATCATGGATGAAATAAAAACACCTGATTTTTCATATATTTGAGGGAACTTTCCCAGAAATTACCACTGCCAACATCGTTGGATCTACTAAACTATTATCCATTGAATTTATGTGTCCATGAATCTTCAATTCATGAATATAGAATATGTATTAATACATTCAGTAATTTAAGTAGTGTTCCCATAATTTCTCTAAGAGGATTTGAAGATATTGATCAATCTCATCAAAATATTTTGAAGACCCAACATTATTATCCCAAAATAATGGTTTAAAGGATTCCTAAATTGGATAAAATATCCTATTAATTAATTTTCTAATCATTGTAAAATAATTGGAAGAAAGAAATACCATAACTATGTATTCAAAATGACTATATCGGATTTGGAAATCTATATTTTGTATTCCCTTTGGTGAAAATATATATGATGATACCATGTGCTTATATCGATCTTCAAAAACCAATTTTCTATTTTTATATAATATTATAAATCATCAATTCCAGGAAATAGATAATAGTTCATAATATATACTAGTTCTAACATTCAATAGTTTATACACAATTTCAAACTTCTATCATCTTTCATTATATGAAAATAGAATCCCGTGAGATGGGCATAGATTAATAAATCCTTTTTCCTTTCGATATTCCTACCAATTATAATGGCCCAACAATTTTCCTTTTGATTAATAAAATAACTCTTGTTTAACACTGACTATTTTAATATTTTTTATAATATATGACCATAAACAAGAATCTATATTTTATTACATATCATTAATTAATATAAACTATAATTTATATAAATAATATAAAGAGATAAACAGAAAAAAATGCATACACTATTGTACACTTTATAGGATTGAATTATAGAATGAATATTTTTCTTTATATAAAAATATAAAATAGAAATATATGAGTACGGAATATGAAACACATTATCAAGGGAAGAATATAACCATTATAAGAGATGTAGTGAATATTGAGTTTTGAGAATGATGGATTATATATAGGATATAAATGGAAAAAAGACCCTTGGGATATGAAAGTGACCAGACCATTGGTCTATTTGATTATTGTTTAATATTAATGTTGTTAAATATAATCATTGGTAAATATAATCTATGGAATTATTACCACTACTAAAAATTTTGATGCTGCAATTATTGTATATAAAGGATAATGGTATGAAAAAATTTATAAAGAAAGGAGAAATGATGGACTGAACAAGCAGGATCATTCCTTTAAAATACCATTTATCAGAACATGGGAGGGAAGTATAATTTCAATGCATTGCACATGACCAAGGCCAAGAAGAGATTCAACAATTGAGGCTTGTGTTAAATCAACTATAAAATAAATAGTAGTTAGTGGAGATCATCACTAAATCAATATTTGATAAAATTATCATATTTTGAAAATTAAATTGATAAAATAAACATTATATTTTCCAATAATAACATAAAAATTATCATAGGGATATATTTTTTTAGATTTATAAAATATAATATTTTTCATTGAATAGTAAAAATTTAGTTCTGTGTTTTTTGTATTTTTTATCTGTTAAAAACTATGTAATAATATTGTAATAATTAAAATAGCTGAATATCTAACAAAATAATAATTTATTTTATTAATATAATTTATTTAATTGAATTAAAATGATTTTCTAAACCTATAAATTACATTACAACATGTAAAAATGTACATTTATATTTATGAAACAATATATTTTGGAATTATTAATTTCTATTACCCAAGGTAATATAAAAAATTGTATTTAGGCTTTATGAGGAATAAAAGTAAAAAAAATCATGAAATGTCCAAAAAATGACCTAAACCCATGGGTAGTCTAATGATTAACCATTTTTCAAAACCTAGAATTTTAAGGCCTATATTTAGAAATAAATAAACAATTATCCTAATTTCCCACTAAACACCCAACTATCCAACCCATTTCATTTACTCCCATTAAATTAAGCATGAATTTTACCCAGATTTTCCTCTCATAATCGTTTCTATGGATTTCCTATTATTCTAAATAACTCATCTCAATATTTAAGTAGCAGTCTCTCAAGGTAAGGAATTTTATTCCCCACCCGTTTTATACAGGTAATTCCTTTGTACTTAGTATTTGAATTTCGAAGCTATTATTTTATCATGATTTTATGATCATTTTATTACTGTCCAAATGTTATTCTATCAATGAGATACTTATAATATCTCTCATTAAGGATGTCTTATAACCCAATGTGTATTCCAGTTATGTTGCTAAATCCATTCTTTAATATTCCATGCCTCTAATTTTATATTTAAAATACCCAACACAACTTTTTCATGGGTATTCATATAGATTCAATTATACTTCGTTTAATTGGTATTTCTATGAATGAAACCCATAATCCTTTCTTTTAGGTTAAAAATGATGTAGTTTTCATGTGATTCAACACTTTTGTACTCAAATATTTTATATGAAACCCATTCTATATTCTATATGGATTATTACTGAAATGAATTATAACTATATATGATATATGTGGAACAAACGAATTAATACATTTTATTTTAATTACATGACAACACTCTAATCTATTGGGTAAAGAATTAATCTCTAGAGATGACTTGTTTTATGGTACCTCGGTTAATAACCTCAGTAATATGTCTTATAAAGCCTTTTTATTGATCCTTAGTGTTATTATTTTAAATAAATCTTATTTTTATTTTAACCAATTTTCCTTTTTATATATCGCATACTTATGGTTATTATCTAATGTTAAATATGATGTTTTATCCATCATAATTTTTCATATTTGATTTATTTCTTTAAGCCTTACTTGGATTCATAATCACCCTTTTATATTGATGTATATCCCATGGAAATCAATTGTAGTGATGTGAACTGGGATGGAATAATATAGGACTCTTTCAGTGGGTTAAAAAAATTATAAATTCATGTTTTCTTTATCTACATAATGTACTATTTACCTAGTTTTCAAGACACTAAACCTCATACATACCATGTTTGTATTTAATGTAATATTTTTATAAATAATTATTTTAAAAATCATGCATTAAAAGTTAGATTGCCAAACCAAATACATAGTTCAATCGTATTTGTTAGTATTATATTATATTGTGGAATACTTATGATTTATATGCTAAATAGTAGATTTATAAATATATTAATCATCTTTCTATGATGTAAATCCTACAAAATATTCAAGGAAAATGTCTCAAAAAAGATCCACTCAAAGAGGTAATCCATTCTACTAATGATCCTCAACTACACCCTATATATTTATAAAATTATTTGTAGTAATGGATCCCATATTTCCATGATCTAGTTTGAATCTACCATTATAAAATTACCATTCTTTGATTAGGTTATACTAAATTGTAGATTTGGATCTGATATATTCCCCCATTTGAAAATAGTTACTATTGGATCAGAAATGGGTATACTAGTGTATTCAAATAATAATAGTATTAGTTTAATATTATGAACAACCAAATCATAGAGAATTACATGGGTAGCCAAAATAAAACACAAAGTCTTAGTCTATTTTGTTCTAATTACCTGATGAGTTTGAAGGATCATCAATTAACAAGATTCTTTTATTTTTAATTCCAAAATACGTTCTAATTTTTTGTTAAAAAACATTTATAATACAATATATTCAATAAATAACAAGTTAAATTAGTGGTAGACTACTCTATTAAATATATCATGTTTAAAACCTAGATTTCAACCTAATGAATAAAAACCCCATTGAAAAAAGGATATGCTAACCAACGGATATGACCATCGCAAAGGCATCTTTGAATGGATCTCCAAAAAAGTGGTCAACTTCCTTAAGTCAGTTATGAACTACACTCGGATTAGGGTAACATCTTGACATTATCTCTTACCTTCCTCACTATATATATATATATAATATACATTAGTGGCATTTAATGTAAGGATACGACCCCAGTTGCCTAGATCTGGTGCTTTATTTGATTTCTTTGGCATAAAAATAAGGAATACGTATCTTGAAGGACCGAGTAGTTTACTATTATTGGAAACAAGTTACATACAGAAGTTTAACATTATACCATGAAGGGAAATACAACATAGAAACTCCTTAGAGAACACTCATAAATCCTAGGATATTTCAGAATGTCATTCATAAAACACATATGTCCTGAAAAAATGATTCATACAAAGGGGGTGATCTCAAACGCTCAGTATGAGTAAGAAATACAATGGAAGATATTATAAACATAATAAATGGTGCATAATTGAAAACACATGCCTTTAATAATAAACTTCAACACATTATGGTAGGAAAATGAGCTGAGTAAAAAATTCCATAATGAAACATAATCATTGGTATTATACTAATTGAATAAACACATCAAATTTTATTAGCTAAACTCATAATGATGTAATTCATAATTTCGGACTTTCTAAAATATTTTGTCAAGGCCTCGACCAAGACGTCTAATTATTGAGGCCTCTGCCGAAATCCATATCACATTGGAAAATGACTCGGCCAATTCCTTGTCTATTGGTCTCATGAGACCTACCGATGCATAGAGGGGCTGTATTGGTCCCCACCCATCACATAATAAGTCCAATACAATCCTCATATGAGCGGGGATAAACATAAAAAACATATATATTTATATTGAAACTATCATAGGAAATGTAACTAACTATCCCCAAACACTAACCATTTGGAATAATATGGTGGATGGTTTCAGGATAGATCATCCACAATAAATTTAGTCATAAACTATTAAATTAAATATGGTATATGACATCATAAATGATTGACCCCAAAAATACATAAGAATCAACAAGAGTTCTGAATCAAATGAGAATAATCTTCTTAAATCATTAAGCAATTCTCGTGATAAATACTCTTCTATTTTGACAAGAATAGTTCTTTAGGAAAATTCATTGTATAAAAACAGATGTAAAGTAAGATGGTATTTTATGATAAAAATAGTTTTTTATAAGGATAATGGTTTCTAAAAATAGATTACATCTTTCCCTTGAAAATAGATATGAATTTGAGAAATTCCCTTGTATCGGGCTCGTATTTTTGGAAACAGTTTTGAGAGCTCCTTTCAAAACAAGTAACTATCCAGATAATAGGGTAGGATTCTGGTTGGTGTACTAATATAGAAATATCACACATAACTAATGAGTAGTACGTAACAATACATAATAATTTCATCAAAGAAATTAGACAATAAAAGTAACCTGAATGAATATGGAAGTTGGGCTGTAAAACCCTTACCACTTTATAATCAAACGATTAGAATGCCAAAAAAATTAATAATAAATAAATTATAGATTTAATACCATGAAGATAAATATATAAATGATATGTGAAATAAATGGTCAGTATAAATACACCATACAAAACTATTAGTAGTGAATATGGAAAATCTCATGAAAATGGAAGTGAGATGAAGAAACCCTTACCTTAACTCTGAACATGTTCCGCTCTTGTACATAAGCTCCTAGAATGTCAAATTATACTTATTAATAACTTCTTTCATAACCTATTAGAAATTTATTTAGTTTATCATAATTATGTTTAGTTCATTTATATCCTTATTGATAAGTTGTTGTATTGAATTTCGTTGTTCTGGGGTGTTCGTTTTCTTTATTTTCATAATCATTCCACTTGTTTTTAAGTAATGAATTTCATGTGGAAAGGTTATGAATCTCTAATATTGGAATTACAGATTATTAAGGAACATATATAATTAATAATGGTTAATTATTTCATTTGGTTATGTGGAATTAAGATGAATCATTAGATGACAACCATTTTGATTATTTGGCGGTATTTGGATTATTATGAACTAGTTTTGTCATATAACTTATTTATATGTACATATTTTGGTTTTGGAATATAGATTATGTTATAATAAATATATTATAGTCTATTTCAACTATGAATATGGTTTCATGTCCAGTAATTAAGATGAAATTGAATAATAAAACTTTTTCATCCATGAAGGTTATAAATCGGAACCTCATTGACGTCGATTTCCTTTATATTAATAAAATGGAGAGAGTAAGAATATTAATGATGGTTCTTCCATTAACAAGATATAAATCTAGTATATAGATGTTACTGGTGTTATCAAGATCATTTTGACAGAGGAGGTGAGGATAGGATAACAACTGTAGATAAATTCAAATAAAACCAAATGAGAAAGAAGGGTGCATTACCTCTTGAAATAACCTCCTTGAGAAACTCTTTAATGGAAGGGGTTTTGTTATTTTAGAAATTCTAAAAGCTTCTTGGTCATGGGTAGTGACTAGGTAAGGGTAATGGGGTAGAGAATTTAGGAGAATCAAGGCTTAGGGAAGTGAAGAGAAGAGGTTGTTGTGGGGGGTTTTATAGTGGAGGAGAGGGATAAATTATGAATATTTAATTTCATTATTTTATTTATTCCATCAAGAAAACCAATAGTATTATTTCATGTGATCCATAATTGTAATAGAATCATGTGAGTTCGAATTAAGTGGCCTTAAATCAATTATTATGTCAGAAATAATGTATTTAGCTGATAAATTTAATATATGGTACTTTGTCGTATTTCACTATTCATAAAAAATTCATGAATTTCAGAAAAGTCCCAAAAATTAACCCCTACAATTTCTCTACATGTATAATTCAAATGTGAAATCCATTTTTCAAAAATAAATTTCTAGATATTATTAATTTAATTTTTAAATAAAGTCATAGTTAATTTTAAAAATAACAATATTAGAGGTATAATTAGTTTTATGTGACATTGAAAAATTAATTACAATCCCATTATCTTATTACCTTAAAAAAATAAACAAATCATTATTTACAATTGAAGTGTAATATTACTATTCATATTACTATTCATAAGGGTATGTTAGTATTCACCAAAAATCATGTTTTTTCTATCAGACTCAAAATGACTTACTGAACACAACCCAAGATGACAATTTCTTGAAATTCATAACATAGAAGAGGAAAAGTTGTGTTTAATAGGTAGATTATTAAATTGCATTCTATATTAATTATCAAAACCTTGGGGTGTTACATTCTCCCCTCATTACAAAATTTTCATCCTCGAAATTCACAAAATATTATCTAAAAAAGATTCGAGTATGTCTTTAACATAAGCTCCCCATGCTCCCATGTTGCTTCCTCCATCTTAGGGTTCCTCCAAAGAACTTTCACCAGACGAGTCATCCGATTTCTCAAAATTTTTTCTCTAGAATCAAAAATATTGATAGGCACTTCACAGTAAGATAGATCGGGATCATGTTCCACTTCTTCATAAGTTAGTACATGTGATAGGTCTAGAATGTACTTTATTAACATCGACACATGGAACACCTTGTGAACCATTGAGAGTCTTGGCGGCATTGCGAAACGGTAAGCTATGGCTCCAATTCGGTCCAGAATTTCAAAAGGTCCGATGTACATGTGACTTAATTTTTCCTTCTTAACGAATCATATAATAACCTCCCATAGAGATAACTTCAAGAAAACATGATCACCTTCTTGAAATTCCAAATCCTTCCTTCGGTTATCTTCATAGTTCTTTTGCCTACTTTGAGCTATTTTGATATGGTTTTGGATAATCATCACCTTTTCTGTTTTTTCTTCAACAATTTCAGGGCCCACGAGATTTCTTTCACCATCATCATCCCAACAAGTTGGTGTACAACATCTATTCCCACATAATGCTTCATAGGGTTCCATCTGAATACATTAATGGAATCTATTTTTGTACGAAATTTCTACGAGAGGTAAACACTTATCCCACATCCCTTGAAAATCAAGTGAACAAGACCTCAACATGTCTTCCATTGTTTGAATACTCTGTTCTGATTGTCCTTCAGTTTAAGGGTGGTAGGTAGTGCTCAAATGAAGATCAGTATCTAGGGCCTTCTGAAGACTCTTCCATAATCGTGATGTAAAATGGGGATCATGATCAGAAATAATTGATGAGGAGACACCATGAATTCTTACAACATCATTAATATATATTCTTTCTAAACTTTCAAGTGGTAAATCTTCCCTTATAGCAATAAAATGTGTAGATTTTGTAAGACGGTCATCAATGACCCAAATCACATCATTGTTTCTTGGAGTATTTTATAGCCCCACGTCAAAGTCCATCGTAATATCATCCCATTTCCATATAGGTATAGAAAGATGTTTCATGACACAACCAGGATTTATTCTTCCTCCCTTAACCTGTTGACAAACTAAACATCGTGACACGTAATCAGCAATCTCCCTCCTTATGTTTTCCCTCCAAAAATATTCCTTTAGATATCTAAACATCTTTTTTCTACCAGGGTGTATAGAGAAATTAGATATATGAGCATCATAAATAGTTCCTCTTTAGCTCGGGAATAGAAGGAACACAATGCCTTTTACCGATTTTCAAAGTTCCAACTTCATATGAAAATTTAGTCAACCTCCCATCATTTATAGATTCAATTTTCTTTTGAAACTCCTCATCAACGGCTTGATAACATTTTATCTTTTCCAGTAAATAATGTTTGGCAAACATTTGAAAAAGTAGTGACGTGTTACCTTCGGTGATTATTCCCATATCCATCTTTACCAGATCCATGAATAGAGAATCCCTTTCAACTCTCATCTTGTTCAAAATTTCGTGCCCTTTTCAACTAAAAGTGTATGCCACCATATTTGCCTTCCCTAGGTGGTTGTGTATTGTGAAATCGTAGTCTTTGAGTTGCTCAATCCATCTCCTTTGTCTCATGTTGTGTTCTTTCTGTGAGAATATATATTTCAAATTCTTATGATCAGTATATATCTCACATTCTTCGCCATATAGTTAATTTCTCCAAATGTTCAGAGAAAATATTACTACTGCTAACTCCAGATAATGAGTTGGATAGTTTTGTTCACGAACTTTTAGCTTCCTAGATGCATAGGCAATCACACGATCATTCTTCATAAGGACACAACAATTTCCTTTCTTTGATGCATCACTATAAATAACAAACCCATCATTCCCCGATGGTAGGGTTAGGATCAGAGAATTCACTAGCCTCCTTTTCAATTATTCAAAACACTCATCATATTTGTTTTTTCATACGAACTTAACCCCATTTTGTGTGAGCTTGGTCATTTGGTTGGTTAAACGAGAAATGTTCTGAATGAAATACCGAAAATAACCTATTAAACCAACTAAACTACATACCTCAGTTACGTTCATTGGAGTAGACCATTCTTGAAAAACGTTTTCCTTTACAAGATCTACATATATTCCATCCCTACAATCATTGTGGCCTAGAAATAAAATTGATTTGAGCCAGAATTCACAATTTCTGAAGTTCCCATATAATTCATTTCTTTTCAGAGTCTTCAGAATAGTGCGCAAGTGATTTTCATTTTCTTAATAGCTTCTAGAGTACACCAAGATATCATCAATAATCACCACCAAAAATTCATCAAGATATTCCTTGTAGACTATATTAATTAGATCCCTAAAAATAGATGGTTCATTATTTATTCCAAAAGGCAATATGATAAACTGGTAATGCCCATACCTGATTTGGAATGCTATTTTTGAATTGTCTTCCTTCCTCAAAAGTAACTGATGATATCCAGATCGAAGATCAATCTTTGAAAAATATTGGGCTCCATGGAGTTGATCGAATAAATCATCAATTCATGGTAGAGCATACCAATTCTTTATTGTAATCCCATTGATTTCACTATAATCAATGCACAAACTCATGGATCCATCTTTCTTCTTAACAAAGAGGACATGGGATCCCCCTAGTGAAACACTAGGTCGAATAAATCTCTATCACTCAGTTCTTCTAGTAGCTTATTTAGTACCACTAACTCCACAATGGACATTCAATAAGGGGTATTTGATATGGGTCTTGAACCAGAAATTAAATCAATAGCAAACTCAGTTTTCCACTCTAGAGGATTTCCAGGTAAATCCTCTGAAAAGACATTAATATACTCTTGCACAATAGGCACGTCTTCTATTTTAACATTATTTTCATCACCCATAGTTATTTTATTCTTTTCATCCCTGATAATTGAATTTAGTTGAGATACTGTGGGTGGATCTAGATAAGAATCATGTGGTGACATTTCTGCTCTAAATATAATGTACTCTTTTTTATCATCGAATATTGTAACCTCCTTCTTTTACAATAACGCTTCGCATCATGGTTGGAAATAAAATCCATACCAAGGTTATATCAAACTAAATCATGGGTATAACAATGAGATCCGCAGATAAATAGCATTTATATGCCCTAATGGGAACTGATTCACAAAACATTGTTGCAATGATACTTCCTTTAAAAGTTTTGACAGACAACTCCCTTGTTAAATCAAATTTGAAATATTTAATTTTTTTAGAAAACAGGAATGAAATGAATCAATGTGATGATTCAGAATCAAATAATGCATTGGATAAGATTGATGAAACAATCAAAGTACCTACCAACACGTCACGTGGAACTTCAACCTTTTTAGTTGTGATCACATATGCTTGTCCTTGCTCTATTGGCCTCTTTTGAGGCATATTTCCTTGACGTTTTGGAAAATCATTAGCATAGTGCCTAATCTCCTTAAAATTAAAGCATAAAAAATAATTGGATTCCTTATTTACTTTGAAGTCACCAAAAAATAGTCCACATTTTTAGGATACTCATTTTTCTTTTAAGCATGCACCTTGGTGTTTCCTTATATAATTGTCTCATGGTGGAAATTCAACACTTCCCTTATTCTATGATTCCCTATTTCCTTTCCCAGGGTTTTCAAAAGCCCAATTATTTTCTTGCATTCCATTAATGTCATAAGACATATAGAATTCTTTTTCTGTCTTGATAGAACATGAAACTATATCCTCATGTGATGAAAAATATTGGTAGACCAGTGCCCTCCAGAGGAATTTCTTTAGTCCATATAATAATTGTTCTATTTTTCTCTTTGGATTTCGTATGTAGTCCAAAACATGTCTTTCCAGCCTTGTAAAGTTGGATTCATACTTGGAAACATTTTTATCATCCTTTTTCCTCAGATTCAAGAATTTATTCTCTATATCTGCTCATTTTTTATGAGGGAAATATTTTTCTAAGAAGATTTCTTTAAAATCCCTCCATTTCATCTCTTCTATTTCTTCCTCCCTTGTGTTTTGGATTAATGAACACCACTGATCCGCATCTCCCAATAGATGATATGCTTCCATGACAACCTTCTCTATTTCATTACATCCCAAAGAGAGAAATATCTTCTCAAGGGAACATATCCACTGCTCTTCTACAAAAGGGGTTGTAGTCCCATTGAATGATGGATGCTATTGTCTCAAAAAGCGATCTAGAATAGCTCCTCCATGTGGTGGATCCGGATGATCCATATGGGTAATTTTAATATTCATAACCTGAGTAAGTTTTCCCATTATAGTTAAGAGTTTCTCAGAACCAGTCACAGCACCAGAGCCAACATCATTATCTTGCATCGGAGGAAAATCCCTATAGGGGACATGTGTGTTCGTGTAGTTTTCATTCCTTCTAGTTGGCGCCATCACTAGATAATGTAATACACTATATTAGGTTATGAATCATAATGTGTAATCTTAACATAACAAAATACTTAGAAAAATTTTAGATCCTACGAATGGTTAATCCCATATTCCCAAAATATGGTTTCCTTGGGGATTATTTTACATTTCAATCCTTTATACTGGCCTGTCAAAAAAATGTGAATTATCTTAAGCATATCCCTTGGGAGTGTTGTAACTAAGAGTGCAGCAATGCCTGTTGTCGTGCACCAGTTCCCATTTGAGTCTAGATCAAAGCGGCATTTTTGGGTTTTACCCCTAGATACATATGTTCCAGAGCCGCCTCTACCTGCTCATATCCAGATAGGGATTTATTTCTTGAAATATCCACAAAATCTATTACGTACTAAAATACAAGGATGTTATAGTATGTATATCCTCAAATAATAACTTAGGGACTCTTCCACAATTCTACGTTTTCTTGTTTACAAGTATTCTACTAAACTTCATTTGATACCAACTATATAGACCTGACTGTAGAGACCAGAAGCTTAATGTACAAGGATATTACATTACTTTTGTGGAATACTTATTACATAACAAAAACACACACACAAGGACCGTAATTGTTTAGTGTCTTGGGAAACTCAGAACGTAATCTTCTAATCATGGTGAAAGATCTTCAACATCTACCATAAAGATCTTCACTTTTTTTCATACCTAAAACCTTTCATTATATCCTGGGGAAAATAAAACACAAAATGGTGAGCTCAAATGCTCAGTAAGGGTAAACAAAAGAAAAATCATTCACATCATATTTATAAGAACATAACATTTTGGAAATCTTAACCTGCAAAAGAGATCATAATATCATAACATGGGATAAATCATAGTAGTGAAATGAACTCCCAATAATCATAACATAAAACATGAAACTTTATGTCATACACACATAATCATATATAATCATATCTTATTAGTCAAGACTCATTGTCAAGAATATCTTAGTGGACAAAGTCTATTTCTGAACCGAGTCACCCTCGTTTCAGTCCTGTTTCACTGAACCGGTATAACCTACCATTCCAGCCATGTCTATCTCATGAGATATAAAATCTTTACCCAATGCATTAGAGGTAGATATAGGTCCCACCCATCTCATAATGATACCATTCTTATGTGTGCCACAAAATCTTAAGTCATACATCATTGCATAACCCATGTAATAAAAATGGGAATCTTAAACATCATGACATCATAAAACAATTCATATACGATAAAGGAATTCATAAAAATAATTCCATCACAACATAATCAAATAAATGTAATAATGGGGATAAAAACAGAACCCTTTATTATCTTAGATGGAAAATAATTTTGATAAAACACTTGGACTTCATTCATGAGGAAAATATCCTTTCTACTTCAAAAAACACTTTTCCTTTCATAACATGTCATACAATTTTATACTAAAAGAAGTTGATTAAAAATAAACTTGAAAAATAGTAAAGGAATATATTTGGAAATAATGTTTTAAAAATCCATTCATTCCATATAAGTTAAAAAAACATTCTTCGTACTTTTGTCGGAAAAGTCAAAAAGTACCTCGTATGAAAAACGACAAAAGATTTCTTTCATATCCTTTACTAAAAACTCAAAAAAGGGTAAAATTGGATTTAAACAATTGTAGTTGGTTGGAAATAATATTTCATGTTGATGAAACATGTATTTGGATGATAAAATACACCCCAGTAAATGCCAAAGTATAAACAATCTCGGATAAAAATGAGATTGTGATATTTCCCTTACCTTATGTCTGATTTGCTTCATAAGGGTCCGAACCTCCTGTATAATGATTTAAATAATGTCATTGACTTATTACAGAATCATATTAATTGTTATGATATCATATATGGTTTACTTATGACTTTATATTACATGTTCTTTTGTAAATTCCATGTTAAAGTGCGTTTTGGGTAAAATTGTTTCATTTGTCATCCGTGTTTTGACTTGTAATTATTCATATGATTACATAGATCATGATTACTTAATTACAGAATATAAAACATGATTTATATATAATATATATTCAGAATATACATATATATAATAAATCAGAAAATGGAAAGAAATACACCGTTCATGGAGACGGTAGTCCGTACGTACGCATGAACGCCGTTTTCCTATCCTTATTGTCTTGAATGGAAGTAAGTAGATGAAATACATATATATAAATAAATCAAGTAGATTTAACATGTCATATATTTCATTATTATTCATTATATATACTTTATAATCATTCTGAAATGGTTAACATGGATAATGAATCTCATCGCGTCATGGAGACGGTAGTCCGTACGTACGCACGAGCGATGATATCGTTCCCATGGTCATGGAATTGTGTTGAAGTGTATGTATACTATTTTAGTATCAATATCACTTTATAATAATCTTATATATCTAGTCATTACACTATTATACCCATCCAATTAAGGTGGGGGCAGAAAATAGATTACACGACGGCGTGGAGAGGGTATTCTGTACGTACGCACGCGCGGTGATTTCCTTTTTCCGTAGGACGGATAGAAGGTTAATAGGGTTGTTTCATATTTATAATAACATATCAGTATATAAGAAATACTTATGTTATTACTTTGTCAATAAACAACTAAATAAGAAGAAGTTGAAGAAGAAATAAATTGAAAAAGATCGGTAATGGATATTACCTCTTTTTGATGCGCCTTCACTTAACCTCCACATAAAGAACTAAGGATGGTCTTTGAAGAAGAACAGAACCTCTATGATGATACTAGGGATGTAGAGAAGATATTTGTTAAGGGGATGGCAGAGCTTGAATGCTCAAATTGGTGTGGGGAGGAGAGGGAGGAGGTGCCCTTTTATAAGGGAGGAGAGGGGCACCTTAGGAAACTCTCAAAATATTATTTTATATTAAGGTCAAATTCGGTTTATAATGGTTACAAAGGGTCTTATTTCGAATCTAAAGTGGGTATGGGTCTAAATCCTCTCATCCAATATGATATAGACAAGTTTAGGTTATTATTTTAACCTTATGAATTAGATTTAACTCTATGTTAAATAATTTAACTTTTACCGTGTCTTTTTGTTTTCTTACACTATATGGTTAATAAACTTACCATAACAAGACAAAATAACCCCAAGTTGTTTATTATTAATATATCTATTTTTATATAAGTCATTTGGGCGAACATTAGATTTTTAGGAATTAAATAACAATTAATAATATAATATTTGTTTTAAAGACTAATTTATGTCAATTTTGACACTATTTGGTACATGATTTTTATAAAATTCATAACAGAGTGATATGTTTGAATCAAGTTAATTATATAAACCTTATCATGTCATATTAACCTATAAAATTAATTTAAGTCATAAAAAGTCTCAAATTATATTTATTGGGGCATTTATAACATCAATTATGTCAATATTTCATAAATAAGACAATTATTGCATCATCTTTGTGTCATGATAATTGAAAATTATTTAATGCCTAAAAATTCTAAATAAATTCCTATGATGTAGATAATTGTATTAGATTTCTGGAGACTATTCATGTTCGATGTTTTATGAAGTTTATCACTAAATGAAAATTATTATACTTATAAGATTTAAGAAAGTGACATGTTGTCACATTCTTTGGTTTTAATAATAATTAAATTATTTTCATGGACAAAAGTCCATAAAATTAATCTAATCCGACCCTTAGGTTATATGGGTCTAATTGTATCAATTAAATAGGATTTTTCCATGATTTTGGGTAATTTTATAATATTATAATTACCCTTAATTACCCGATTTACCTTTAACTATAGTAAATAAAATTTACCTTAGTTACTATTCAAAATGACCAAAAATAAAAATTAGCTTATTAATATAATTTGGACCCACTGATTCCAAATATGGAATCCATTTTTCCAAATTCGATACACAAAATATGCAGAAATTAAATTAAAATTAATCCCATTGTTGAAAGAAAACGGGTTTTTCATTAAAACATTACAAAAGATTGAATTGATTTAACCTACGAATTCAAGGTAAAATCAATGCTAATGACATACTTTATATTAAATGGTAAAAATATATTCTATTTATAATTTAAAACCATTCAATATTATAATTTAACCACATAAGATATTACGATGTAAAAATTTGTTTTTTAATTAAAATATAGCGTGTTTTTACTATTCATTAAAATATGAAAGTTATCATAAAAATATCAAAACTTTATCTAATGTCAATTTTTATATCCTGATTCAGAATAAGAATTCTATTTTGTCAAATTTTACTTATAAACATGTCAAAAACTATATTTAAAGTTGGTGTGCCATCAAAAGGCGGCAAAACTTCAATTTTTGAAAAATAATTATTTTACCCGAAAATTTTATTTTGTTCTTATAAAATGTTTTATAGAAGTGTAAGATGAATAATAATGTTATAAAATTAAAAATTTAGTTAACAGTATTCATAATGTCTAGTTCATAACAATATTATAATAATATATTGTTGTTTAATGAAACCCGGTATTGCGTACAACACACGCTATCGAGGAAGGTCACGATTGCGTGTAATGCAAGCCAAGTCAGATTTGCGTGCTTTGAAATAATACTTCTTTGTTTCATAATCCAACCATATTTCATTTATACATTGAATATATATATATATATATATATATATATACTCAGTGTTGCGTAGAATAACTATTATCAAAATTGTGTGTAACACGATCCAAGAATAGTGTTGCGTATACTGCAAGCTAATACGGTATTGCGTATAGTGCAAAGTAATCTTGGTGTAGCATTCTACACAAGACATTAATGAAATTAAAAGAATATTTTTCATAAAATATCGGGGTGTTACATTCTACCCCCCTTAAAATGAATTTCGCCCTAGAAATTCATTGGGGTTATAAATAGTTTACTATTCAAAAGTTTCGTTAATAGAAACCCACATCGTAAAAAGGAATACCAAAACCAATCTATAAAAAAAAGTATGAAACGTAACGGTTACCCAAATAAACTAATCATTGGGTTTCCACATAGGTGAAAATATGGATATGGAGGAGAAATCTAACCATCATGTTCTGATGGAGAGTGGTAGAGAACATGGCTATGAAAAAGCCGGAAATCACAACCCGTAAATTAGTGACGATCTAAGGTACCATATTATTCATCAGATATAAGAGCACTAGGACAACAATTTTGGTTTTCACGATCATTTCCCTAAAGTTGATGAAAATGAAATTAGAATAAATACTTTCATGATTTTGGAATAGTCTCACCATTTGTCATTCTTTAGACAATTTCCACTTCATCGCTTGAAGAAGTGAAGTTGAATTTGTCATTCGTGATGTGTTAGCAGATCATGTGATAGAATGATGGGTCATTCCATCTGTCTCAAACAAAAGGTTATAAAAGTTATCAAAAAAAATACACAAGTCCATCTATAGTGAGATTAATCTTATATAGTTCCTAAAATGGACATATACTGCTTAATATAATAAAACTAGTTTCTACTAAACAGGGACTTCCTATAGGCCAGTGGTAGGTGAAAAAGGCTAGTCGCAATTCGGTTGTGGGTTTGATTCCTACGTCCTTGTCCGATGCGATGGGCTGTCGCTCGTCCTGCAGGTTGTCCTTTTTCTAAAACTATATTACTATAACATCCCATCAAAAATATCGAAAAAAACTTCTATCCTTAAACAATACTAACTTATGTCAAACATAATCCATTCTAATCTTTACGCTTATCCATAATACTTCAGTCCACACTCATAATATAGAAAAAACGATTACCAGAGACTTAATACCATAATTGATCCCCATATATCATAAGATAAGTCTTGTTGGTCACATTCTAAACATTCAAAGGCCTTAATCATGTATTCTCTTGAATACCCATTGAACCTTAGTGAAAACACGAATGCAGTTAAAAGTTAACACTTTCCACATATCAAAATACTCAAAATTATATATACTCAAACCATGATATAACCTTCTCCTTATATCAGTCATGAGCTCATGAATACTATCAAACATTTAATTTTCTCCTTATACCGTCATTATGCGCATATCATCTACATTCCAAAAATATCTGAATAACCATTCATGGATACCGGTAACATTAATCATACACTTTCAAAACTGAAGGAAACAAAACCGTGTAACAATCCTTAGATGTCTCTTTATTCCATAGTACCATGAGATTACTTATACAACATTACACATGATAAACATGTAATCATTCCACTACATTCTTAAACCATTGACCGAGCTTAAAAAATTCTTTCATCTCACATATCATTTGTAGTCTCTTCATCATCATCTGCATAAATACTACCCATACAACAATACTGATTCTCTTCATTAGACTTTCCCTTAGGTCATTGGTTTGAATAATGCCCGTCCATTCCACATTTAAAACATTTAACCATTGTTGATGTCGTAGAAATACCATTATCCTCATCTCTGGTGTTAATTGAACCTTTTCCTTTGCACTTACTGGATTTGTGTCCTTCTTTTCCACTCCCAAAGCATCTTCCAGTTCCTTTGAAACATTCTCCTTGATGCCTCTTCCCACATGATTTACATCTGGGAAATTGAACTTTCTTTCCTCTATGATCATCATGAAACTCCATCATTCTCTAATTAGCCCAGTCAGGAACCATAACAAATTTTACATTATTGCTCATATTATGAGATTGCTGATTCGGCATAATAATGATGTTTAGACTTCCAAATCCCATTTCATTTGGTTACTCATGAAGAATATCATTCTATTGTCCATCATATCCTCCATTATCATGAATCATCTTGTTTCCAGCCATTTTCAAAACCCAAAAAGAATAGTGTGAGAGGAAAAAATCATGATAGAGAAAACAACATAATAAAGGGTGAGTACCTTCAATATCTAACATCTTAGGTTTAATTCTATGATCGTTAGCGTAATTCTAGTACTATAACCTATACGTATACTTAACCTTAGGGACATCCCTAGACATACCTTAGAAATATCTCTTGGGATCTCACTAACATTTTCGCATCCTAGTTTCCAAAGGTTTATTAAACCTTTCCTCTGATACCAACTGTAGAGAGCTGAAGCTTAACGTACAAGGACTTTACATTAATTTTGTGGAATACTTTTTACATAACAAAAACACTCACACAATGACCGTAATAGTTTAGTGTCTTTGGAAACTCGGACTGAAATCTTCTAATCATGGTGAAAGATCTGCAACAACTCCCATAAAGATCTTCCCTTTTTTTCTTACCTAAAACCTTTCTTTATATCCTGGGGAAATGAAAACATAAAATGGTGAGCTCAAATGCTTAGTAAGGGTTAAAAAAAGAAAAATCAATCACATCATATTCAAAAGAACATTACATTTGGAAATCTTAACCTGCAAAAGAGATCATAATATCATAACATGGGATAAATCATAGTAGTGAAATGAAATCCCAATAATCATAACATAAAACATGAAACTTTGTGGCATACACACATAATCATAGAGAATCATATCTTATTATTCAAGACTCATTTACAAGACTACCTTAGTGGACAAAGACCATTTCTGAACCGAGTCACCCTCGTTTCAGTCCTGTTTCACTGAACTGGTATAACATACCGTTCCAACCATGTCTATCTTATGAGATATAAAATCTTTACCCAATGCATTGGAGGGAGATATAGGTCTCACCCATCTCATAATGATACCATTCTTATGTGTGCCACAAAATCTTAAATCATACATCATTTCATAACCCATGTAATAAAAATGGGAATCTTAAACATCATGACATCATAAAACAATTCATATAATATAAAGGAATTCATAAAAATAATTCCATCACAACATAATCAAATCAATGTAATAATAGGGATAAAAATAGAACCCTTTATTATCTTAGATGGAAAATAATTTTGATAAAACACTTGAACTTCATTCTTGAGGAAAATATCCTTTCTACTTCAAAAAACACTTTTCCTTTCGTAACATGTCATACAATTTTAAACTAAAAGAAGTTGATTAAAAATAAACTTGAAAACTTATAAAGGAATATTTTTGGAAATAATTTTTAAAAAATCCATTCATTCCATATAAGTTAAAAAAAATTCTTCTCGTACATTTTTCGGAAAAGTTAAAAATGGTAATAATGTTTTAAAACATGGAATATAATCTTCTAATCATGGTAAAAGATCTTCAAAATCTTCCTAAAGATATTCCTTTTTTATACCTAAAACCTTTATTTATATCCTGGGGAAACAAAAATAGAAAAGGGTGAGCTCAAATGCTCAGTAAGGGTAAACAAAAGAAATATCAATCACATCATTTTCATAAGAACATAACATTTTGGAAATCTTAACCTGCAAAAGAAAACATAATTTCATAACATGTGATAAATCATAGTAGTGAAATGAAATCCCAATAATCATAACATAAAACATGAAACACTGTGGCATACACACATAATCATAGAGAATCATATCTTATTAGTCAAGACACATTGCCAAGACTATCTTAGTGGAAAAAGTCCATTTCTGAACCGAGTCACCCTCGTTTCAGTCTTGTTTCACTGAACCGGTATAACCTACCGTTCTATCCATGTCTATCTCATGAGATATAAAATCTTTACCCAAGTCATTGGAAGGAGATATAGGTCCCACCCATCTCATAATGATACCATTCTTATGTGTGCCACAAAATCTTAAATCATACATCATTGCATAACCCATGTAATAAAAATGGGAATCTTAAGCATCATGACTTCAAAAAACAATTCATATATGATAAATAAATTCATAAAAATAATTCCATCACAACATAATCAAATCATTTTAATAATAGGGATAAAAACAGAACCCATTATTATCTTATATGGAAAATAATTTTGATAAAACACTTGAACTTCATTCATGAAGAAAATATCCTTTCTACTTCAAAAAACACTTTTAGTTTCTAAACATGTCATACAATTTTAAACTAAAAGAAGTTGATTAAAAATAAACTTGAAAAATATTAAAGGAATATATTTGGAAATAATGTTTTAAAAATCCATTCATTCCATATAAGTTAAAAAAACATTCTTTGTACTTTTGTCGGAAAAGTCAAAAAGTACCTCGTATGAAAAATGACAAAAGATTCCTTTCATATCCTTTACTAAAAACTCACCAAAGGGTAAAATTGTATTTAAACAATTGTAGGTGGATGGAAATAATATTTCATATTGATGAAACATGTATTTGGATGATAAAATACACCCCAGTAAATGCCAAAGTATAAACAATCTCGGATAAAAATGAGATTGTGATATTTCCCTTACCTTAGGTCTGATTTGCTTCATAAGGGTCCGAACCTCCTGTATAATGATTTACATAATGTCATTGACTTATTACAGAATCATATTAATTGTTATGATATCATATATGGTTCACTTATGACTTTATATTACCCATTCTTTTGTAAATTCCATGTTTAAGAGCTTTTTGGGTAAAATTGTTTCATTTGTCGTCCGTGTTTTGACTTGTAATTATTCATATGATTACGTAGATTATGATTACTTAATTCCAGAATATAAAACATGATTTATATATAATATATATTCAGAATATACATATATAAAATAAATCAGTAAATGGAATGAAATACACCGTTCATGGAGACGGTAGTCCGTACATACGCATGAACGTTGTTTTCCTTTCCTTATTGTTTTGAATGGAAGTAAGTAGATGACATTGATATATATACATAAACCCAGTAGATTTACCATGTCATATATTTCATTATTATTCATTATATATACTTTATAATCATTCTGGAAGGGTTAACATGGATAATGAATCTCATCGCGTCGTGGAGACGGTAGTCCGTACGTACGCACGAGCGATGATATTGTTCCCATGGTCATGGAATTGTGTTGAAGTGTATGTATACTATTTCAGTATCAATATAAATTTATAAAAATCAAATATAGTTACTCATTACACCATTATACCCATCCAATTAAGGTGGTGGCGGAAAATAGATTACACCACGGCGTGGAGATGGTATTCCGTGCGTTCGCACGCGCGGTGATTTCCTTTTTCCGTAGGACATATAGAAGGTTAATTGGAGTTTTTTCCTATTTATAATAACATATCAGTATATAACAAATACTGATGTTATTTATTTATCATGAAACAACTAAATAAGAAGAATTTGAAGAAGAAAGAAATTGAAAAAGATCGGTAATGGATATTACCTCTTTTTGACGCGCCTTCACATAACCTCCACTTAAATATCTAAGGATGGTCTTTGAAGAATACCAGAACCTCTAGGATGATACTAGGGAATTGGAGAAGAAATTTTGGCAGGGGTTGGCCGAGATCGAATGCTCAAATTGGTGTGAGGAGGAGAGGGAGGAGGTTCCCTTTTATAAGGGAGGAGAGGGGCACCTTAGGAAACTCTCAAAATATTATTTTATATTAAGGTAAAATTCTGTTTATAATAGTTCCAAAGGGTTTTATTTCGAATATAAAGTTGGGATGGATCGAAATTCTCTCATCCAATTGGATTTAGACAAGTTTAGGTTATTATTTTAACCTTATCTATTATATTTAACTCTAAGTTAAATAATTTAACTTTTACCATGTCTTATTATTTTCTTACACTATATGGTCAATTAACTTACCATAACAAGACAAAAGAACCCCAAGATGTTTATTATTAATATATCTATCTTTATCTAAGTCATTTGGCCGAACATTAAATTTTTAGGAATTAAATAATAATTAATAATATAATATTTGTTTTGAAAACTAATTTATGACAATTTTGACACTATTTGGTATATGATTTTTATGAAATTCATAACAGAATGATAAGTTAAAATAAAGTTACTTATATCAACAATAACATGTCATAGTAACCTATAAAATTAATTTAAGTCATAAAAAAGTCTCAAATTAATTTTATTGGTGCATTTATAACATCAATTATGTCAATATTTCATTAATAAGACAATTACTGCATCATCTTTGTGTCATAATAAATGATAATTATTTAATCCCTAAAAATTCTAAATAAATTCCTATGATGTAGATAATTGTATTATATTTATGGAGACTATTCATGTTAGATGTGTCATGAAGTTTATCACTAAGTTAAAATTATTATACTTATAAGATTTTAGAAAGTGACATGTTGTCACATTCTTTGGTTATAATAATAATTAAATTATTTTCCTAGACAAAAGTCCATAAAATGAATCTAATCCGACCCTTAGGTTATATGGGTCTACTTTAATCCATCCAATAGGATTTTTACAAGTGTTATGGTAATTTTATAATCTTATATTTACCCGTAATTACCCGATTTACCTTTAACTATAGTAAATAAAATTTACCGTAGTTACTATTCACAATGCCCAAAAATAAAAAGTAGCTTATTAACATAATTTGAACCCACTGATTCCAAATATAGAATCCATTTTTCCAAATTCAATACACAAAAGATGCAGAAATTAAATTAAAATTAATCACGTTGTCGAAAGAAAACGAGTTTTTTTTAAAACATTACAAAAGATTGAATTGATTTAACTTACGAATTCAAGGTAAAATCAATGCTAATGAAATTCATTATATTAAATGGTAAAAATATATTCTATTTATACTTTAAAACCATTCAATATTATAATTTAACCACATAAGATATTACAATGAAAAAGGGGTTTTTAATTAAAATATAGCGTGTTTTTACTATTCATTAAAATATGAAAGTTATCGGAAAAATATTAAAATTTTATCTAATGTAAATTTTTAAATCATGATTAAAAAGAGGAATTTTATTTTATCAAATTGAACTTATAAACATATCAAAAACTAGATTTAAAGTTGGTGCGCCATCAAAAGGCGGGAAAAATGCATTTTTTGAAAAATACTTATTTTACCCAAAAAATTTATTTTGTTCTTATAAAATGTTCTATAAATGTGTAAGATGAATAATAATGTTATAAAATTCAAAATTTAGTTAACACTATTCATAATGGATAGTTCATAACAATATTATAATAATATATCGTTGTTTAGTAAAACCCGGTATTGCGTACAACACACGCTATCGAGGAAGGTCACGATTGCGTGTAAGTAAAGCCAAGGAAGGGTTGCGTGCTGTGAAATAATACTTCGTTGTTTCATAATCCATCCATATTTCATTTATACATTGAATATATATATATATACTCAATATTGCATAGAATAACTATTATCAAAATTGTGTGTAACACGATCCAAGAATAGTGTGGCGTATACTGCAAGCTAATACGGTATTGCGTATAGCGCAAGGTAATCTTGGTGTAGCATACAACACAAGACATTAATGAAATTAAAAGAATATTTTTCATAAAATCTCGGGGTGTTACACCGACCATGGTTTCCGGAAGTCAGTGCTTTATTTGATTTCATTAGCATTAATAGAAGTAATATGAATCCTGAAGGACCGAGTAGTTTAGTGTTATTTTAAACAAGTTACATACATAAGTTTAAAATTATAACACAAAGGTAATTACAACATGAAAACTCCTTAGACATCACTCATGACTCCTAGGTTATTTCAGCATGTCATTAATAATAAACTTTTTCATATCCTGAAAAAATGATACATAAGAAAGGGGTGATCTCAAACTCTCAGTAATAATAAGCAATACAGTGGAAGATATTATAAACATAAGGCATGGTTCATAATTGAAAACACATGGCTTTAATTATAAACATGAACACATTATGGCAGGAAAATGAGCTAAGTAAATAATTTCATAATAAAACATAATCATGGGTATTATACTAATAGATTAACCACATGAAATATCAATAGCAAAACTCAAAATGATGGAATTCATAATTCTAGACATTGTGAAACATTGTATTAAGGCCTCAGCCAAGACGTCTAATGATTAAGGCCTTGGCCAAAATCCATGTCACATTGGGAAAGGCCTCGGCCAATTCCTCTAATAGTAGTCTCATGAGACATACTAATGCCTAGAGAGGCTATAGATGGCCCCAACCATCACATAATAAGTCCAATTCATTCCTCATATGAGGGGGGATAAATATAAACAACATATATATTTATATTGAAACTATCATATGAAATATAACTAACTTTCCGCAAACACTATCCATTCAGAATTATATGGTTAATGTTTTTAGGTTAGATCATTCAAAATAAAGTTACTCATAATAAAATAAATAAAATATGGTATATGAAATCATAAATTTTTGACCCCAATAATACATAACAATCAACAAGAGTGTTGAATGAAATGATAATAATCTTCTAAAATCATTAAGCAATTCTTGTGATAAATACTCTTTAATTTTGAAAAGAATAGTTATTTCCGAAAAATAATTCTACAAAACCATATGTAATCTAAGATAGGATTTTATGATAAAACTAGTGTTTTTAGAATGATAATTGTTTCCAAAAATAGATTATAGCTTCCCCTTGAAATTAGATATGAATTTGGGAAATTCCGTTGTATCCGGCTCGTATTTTTGGAAACAGTTTTGAGAGATCCTTTTAAAACATGAAACTATCCATAAAATAGGGAAGGATTCAGGTTGGTGTACATATATAGAATACTCACATAGAATTTATTATGAGTACATAAAAATACATAATAATTTCATCGAGGAAATTAGACAATAAAAGTATCCCGAATGAAAATGGATGTTCAGGTGGAAAACCCTTAACACCTTGTAATCAAACGATTCGTATGCCCCAAAAATTAATAATAAATAAAATTAAGGATTTAATACCATGAATATAATGAAATTAGTGATATATGAAATCAATGTTCAGTATACATACACTATACAAATGTATTAGTAGTGAATATGGAAATTCTCAAGAAAATTGAAGTGAGATGAAGAAACCCTTACCTTATCTCTGAACGTGTTCCGCTCTTGTACTTAATATCCAGGAATATGAAATTATAATTATTAAGAACTTATTTCAGAAAATATTTGACATGTATTTAATTTATCATAATTCTGTTTGTTCAATTATATCCTAATTGATAAGTTGTTGTATTGAATTTCGTTGTTCCGGGGTGTTCATTTTCATTATTTTCATAATCAGTTCACTTGTTTTTAAGTAATTAAGATCATGTGGAATGGTTGTAAATATCAAGGATTGGAATTATATATTATTAATGAACATAAATAATTTATAATTGTTTTTTCTTTCATTTGGTTATATGTAATGTGGATGAATCATTAGATGACAACCACTTGGATTATTTGGTAGTATTTGGGTTATTATGAACTAGTTTTGTTATATAACTTATTTATATGTACATATTCTGGTTCCTGATTATTGATTAGAATATAATACATATATTATTGTCTGGTTCATCCATGAATATTTTTTCAAGACTAGTAATGAAGAAGAAATTGAAGAACGAAACATCATCATCCACAAAGGTTATGAATTTGAACCTCATGGATGTCGATTTCGTTTAAAAAAATAAATGGGATGGAGTAAGAATATTTATGATGGTTCATACATTCACATGATATAAATACAGTATATATATATTACTATATTTATCATCGTCATTTGTAAATGGTAGGAGAGGATAGGATAAAAAAGTAGATAAATTGAAATAAAACCAAATGAGAAATAATGGTGCTTTACCTCTTGAAATAACCTCCTTGAGAAACTCCTTAAGAGAAGGGTTTTTGGTCTTTTGGAAATAATAAGATCTTCCTGGTCGTGGGGAGTGACTAGGGAAGGGTAATTGGGAAGAATGTTGTGGATATTAAAGGCCTAGATACGTTAAGGGAAGAGGTAGTGGTGGGGGTGTTTATAGTGGAGGAGAGGGGTAAATTTTGAATATTTAATTTCATTGTTTTATTATTTCCATCAAGACAACCAATAGTATTGTTTATTGTTACCCCTAATAGTAATAAGATCATTTGAGTTCTAATAAAGTGGCCTTACATCACGTATGATGTCACAAATAGTGTATTTAACTGATAAATTGAATATACGGTATTTTACCATATTTCACTATGCATTAAAAATTCAAGAATTTCAGAATAGTCCCAAATATTCACCCATATCATTTTTCGACATGTTGAATTCAAAAGTGAACTCCATTTTTCAAAAAAAAATCTAAATTTTATTAATTTATTTTTTAAATAAATTCATAGTTTATTCGAAAAATAACAATCTTAGAGGTATAATTAGTATTATGTGACATTGAAAAATTTATTAAGATCACATTATCTTATTACCTTAAAATAAAACATTATCATTATTTACTATTCAAGGGTAAAATTACTATTCAAAATGGTATGTTAATATTCACCAAAAGTCACGTTTATTCTATAATACTCCAAATAAATTACTGAACACAACTCAAGATGACCATTTCTTGAAACTCAAAACATAGAAGAGGCAAAGTTGTGTTTAATGGATAGATTATAAAATTTCATTTTATATTTATTTTCAAAACCTTGGGGAGATACATTTAATTATATTAATGATAATATTTGACTATGTATGACTGGGGAATCTACCTGGATGATAATTAATATGATATCTTCTTGAGATAGGGGAAGAATTAATTTCTCTTGGTTAATATCCTTGTAAGGTTCCACCTCTACACATCTCCTCTCACCATCACTTATAACCACTATAAAAATTATTAAATATTGATTAGATGGGTAATAATTCACTAGCTCCAAAAGATTATTTAGATCCTGAATTATTTTCAATAAATTTATTTACTATATAGAGTAAGCATAAAAAATGAAAAAAAAAATGAATTTGAAATGGCTTTTCTAAATTCATTTTTGAATACCCCTCTAGATATTCCCTGACTCAACTCAAGTAAGGAGTAAAATTTTGTAAATCAGTGAATTTTTAGGTGTATTTCATCACATACATTGATCCCTATATAATATATACATACTATTTATAATTTAACATGTTTAAATTTTCAAGGAAAAACATCTTAATGAAAAATCAGAAGATTCTCTCGATAATTAAATTATACCTTTTATCCTTGGTCATGATATCCAACCATCTATAAGATTCCCCTGTGAGAATGGAAGTGTAAAACCATAACCCATGATAATTCAAGGTTTCAATAGTCTCTAATATGGAATAGTCTATTTCAACACACTATTTTACTTTATATGGTTAAATGTCACCTCTGATGTTCAAAAAATGATAAAATTTAAAATCCCTCAAAACATCAACTCAAGAAGTCTCCCCCTATAGTGCTTTCTGGGTACTATCCTGGAGCATCTATGAAATCCCTTTCAAAACATGTGTGATAAAAATTGGTCTTTCTAAGAATGAATTTTCATTCACTTATTCTTGTATAGTATAAGGGATTAAAATAGGTGACATATTTATTATTTAAATATAAAATTACAAAAGCATATTATATTAAAAATAACTAGTTCTCATGTTTTAAGCACAGAAATACTAAAGTCTAAATACCAATCCATATATCACATATTTCTCTAACCCAAATAATTTAATGATTTAAACATATTTTATATAATTTTTAAATAATAATAAATTTATTCGAATTAAATATATAGTTAAAATAGCAATATAGAAATTTTCAATACCGTGATAATTATGTGTTGATTTATAGTAACATTTTTTTTAGTAAATAATTAATAATTAAATAAATAAAATTTTATTATTAAAATTTAACATTATAAGAATATTTAATCGTTTCTTATAAATAATCATCCAATAACAAAAAATATAAGATATATCAAGTTTTCCACCATATTCCTACCTATTGAAATCTGACCATAATGCATGTATCTTGAATAGTTATGAATAAATAAAGAATAAAAATACATACTAGGACCCCCCTAGTAACTCATGATTCTTCCATAATTATATTTTTTAGACCTATATATGGGTTACATATTGAGTCCCCCGTAGTCATAAATTTTAAAAACCCAAATCCTAATGGAATTTAGTGCAATATGATACCATTTTGTAATGAACATGTCTTGGATATCTGAAATGTACCTAGATGGGTATTGAAAATTATCGGGCACACTTATTGATTTCTAAAGGCTTGCATTAATGAAAATATGTAATAGAAAACTAGTGGGAGCTATTTTTCCCTTTATAAAACTAAAAAATATATTATAAGTTCATGTCAATAATTTTTGTATTGAATTTTCCTATATAAAAAAACCTTTTACCGAATTATATATTTATAAATGAAAGAAACTATCTAAAAATGAATATATATATATATATATATATATAAATGATCATATATGGGATTTTTCGAGCATAAATAACAACATAATATATATATATATATATAACACAAGTGATCTAAAATGATATTATAGAAATTAAATATGTATCTTTTGCATGAGATTTACTATAGGGAAGATCCGTAGTTATCCCAAGTCATCCCTATTTAGATCTTATATCAAAGGATCTCAAAATATAAAACCTAGATCTACACTAAATGTGATAAAAACTCCCATGATCTAGTGCCTTTCCCTTTCCTAAATCGGATACAAAAGGACCTACATGGATCTCAATATTACATGTGTAGGGTGTGAGTCTATCATACCCACTAAATAGTCATCACATGAACCCTAAATATTAATCATTAATCTTTTTTCATCATGTATAAATATAGAAAATGTGATAAAGTGAAAAAATAAAACAATATGATTCTTGTGTAATACTTATAATGAATTATAAAAATCAAGAATAACGCATATAATGGGTGGATCTAAACATTTTTTGACAGACTTTTAAAATAGCTCAAAATCAATTGAAAATTAATATAATAGAGTAATAGTGAAATAACCATCCTAGGGAAATGGGAGGATGTGAACTATGTTAAGGAAATAATGAAACTTGTTCTATGAGAAGTGAGGAAGTGTATATTAGGTCTATAAAATCTTATAGTCCATCCAAATTTTACTAACCTATCTATTAATTTCTAGCTTGATAACTCAAGTAGTTTATAATAATAATAGAATTCTATACATATTATATAAAAAGAAAATAAACCAGAAAATACATGTATCAAATACTAAATGTGAAACTTCATAATGAAATTCAATGATATATAACACTTTATAATTGGTATAAATAAAAAAATTATTAGACAAAATATATTTTCAATACAAAGAATAAGGTAATATTGCATAATTCAAAAATATTACCTCGCATGACATACTTAAAAAACTAAAAAAATATGTAAAACAAGTTATGGGTAGAAACAATTAATATTTAATAAAATAATCATATATATTAAACTATATAAAGATGAAATATGATTAAATTATGGGATAACCTATTCAAAGTATGGAATATAATATATCTAAATAATACTCGATTCAAAAACATAAATCTATTACTCTATGATGAATTCTTGTTTTGAAAAAAAATTAATTTAAATATTTATTTATCAAAAAACGTTACTTTTAAATCATTTTCACTTTGCCCCATATTTTTTCCATTACAAGAATTATAAAACTATTAAAGATAGGAGGCACTAATTACTAAAACATATGTTGAACCCATTTTCACAACCCATACAAAAAGAAAACATTTCTACTAAAGTGGTTAGACCTACCTATAATAATGGCTTCTAATGATTTAGTAACTACCAATAAAATATATGAAATATATATAGATTAAAAAATATTTTTCCCTTCACTTTTCACTGGATAAACATAAAAAATATCAATAAAATGAATATAAGTAAAAAAAAGGATTTGAAAAAACCCAGAATAAGGAAATTAAATATTGACACTCTAACTTTGATGAAATTAGATAAATAAATTTGATAAAAACATACCTATGTGTTTTTGAATAATAATACTTTTAAGGTATTGAAATAAATCTTTATCATATATGGAGATGGGATTCATGTGGAATGAAAATTGATAGAAGTGGAGCTCATTGGAGGACCTATATTGGGAAAATGAGGATAAATTTTTGAATATTGGGTATAATGGTTTTAAATATTTATGATGAAATTATCTCCTTCACCATTAAAAACATATCAAATAATCTATCAAGAAATTGTTACAGAGATATAAGGTACTTGGTGGCTCTAATAATTATACCAAGAGCCACTATATACCATAAAGTACCTATTACCCCTCTATTGGGTAACCAATCCATCTACTAAACTTTTTCCTCATTTATCTGGATTTTAATTAAAATCAAGTACTTACAACACCACTTCATGAAAAAAATTACATAAATTTATCAATAAAAAAACATAATTTAAAGATAATGTATTACCTTAATAATGGAGTTTAATATAATTTAGGGAATTTTTTCCCTCTATAAAAATCATGAAAAGGTTTTTCAAGGTTCCCAGTTCTTGTAAGGGAAATCATGGTTTTAAATTTACTATTTAGAATTTTAGTAATATTCAAAAATATTTTCTATAATTGAAAGGAATTTAGGTAATAGTTTTATTTATGTATAGAAAAATGTAATCTATCCAATGATTAGGTTTCTTAAATTATAAAAACTAAAAAATAAATGATAATTACTAGAATTAGTTCAACTAGGATACAATTCATATTATACATCATCATGCTTTTATAAAAATTTACTGATTTACCATTTACATCAAAACAAGAATTAGTTACCCCAATCCAATCAATTATAATTTAATTGAATTTAGGTGGTAAATTTTTTCATAGATCAATTAATTTTGTTATCGGAGGATCATTAACTCTAGTGTAAACATATCCATCAATAGTACCTTTTTAGTGACATAATTCACTATATTTCTCATGTTTTGTCCTAATCTTAAAATTTATACATTACTAACAACTAATAAAATGTTCTCACATTATATCCATTACAATGTATTAAAATTTTGATCTTTTTCTGAAGGAAACAAAAATTAATAACCATAGAACATATTTTTTCTTTGAAGCGGTTTACCTTCTATATATTTTTAATGTAAAATAGATTTCAGGAATTAATCCACCATCTATCCACATCTTTCATTGAATCGGTAAAAAACTATTTTTATAAAAAAGAAGTTAATTAATAGTAAAATTATTTCCCAAATGAAATATTAAAAATAAATTTAATGTAACAATACTATTTTTATTTAAAATTGGAAGTCACTTTATAATATCCCACTATTTTAAATGAACACTATGTTCAATAGCTTATACAACACGTAACACCAAGCATAATAAAACCATGAAATATTAATATTTTAATTCTATAGTAATAATATAGACATTAATTTTTTATGTATGAACATGAGTGACCATGTAATTAAATATATTTAAGGTTCATACCAAATACAAATGTATTAAATAATTCTTAGAAAATTTTAACTCAATTTCTTTAGTAATTTCACTTTCTAAATCAATAATATGGTTTCACCAAAAATCAATTTTTTTACTTTCTCTAAGAAAATTTTATAATTAATTTATAAAAATATATATATTTTTTAAAAAAATGATATCATTTTTTAATTAACAATTTCAATATTACTATAGTAATAATTTTTGAGAATTTTCTGAAAAGATTGACTTTTCAATGAATAGTGAAAAAATACATATGGATATTAAAAATTATATTCTCTTCTCAAGTACATAAAAAGTACAATAATATTTTTTTATTAGTTAAAAATTTAATTTCTTCGTTTTAATTAAATATAATCAAATATATTTTATTGGAATTAATATTATATGTTAAATCGGTATGAAAATGGTTATACACTATAAAAAGAATTTTTCTAGAAAATCACTTTCTTTCATGTTTTGTAGGTTTAATTATAAATTATATATTATCACTTATGTGAACTGAATTAGATAAAATAGATTAAAATTATTAAAATTATGTATTATTTTCAAAATAATTTTTTGTTAATATTAATAAAAAACATAGTAAAATTTGATACCATGGAAAAGGTAAAATCATGTAATTAAAGTTAAATATTACTAGATAAGGCCTAAAATTATCCATAAAAATATCTTCATATTATTGGATAATTATATTTCAACCTTGAACACCCAATATTATAGATGTATTTAATTTACTTCAAATTTATTTTTATTATAATATTTCTATTATTTTAAGTGAATATAAAGGTGAACATTTCACTCTCTTACATTTAATATTTGGAAATTTTTATGATGGGGATAAAAACCAAATATGTTAATTATAACTATTTTTTTTCAATATTAATTAATCATGTGAAGTTATTTTTAATTCTTATTGAGGAAATAAATACCTTAAAATTTAATTCACCACTGACAAGGTGCTATTGAAAGCAATAGAAAATTAAAGTAAATTGTTTTAAAAACAATAAACGTAATATTTGTTTGTGAGATTTTGTGTCCCAATTCTTTTTGAAAAAATTAAAAAAATTATGTTTTTTTAATTATATTCATATTAAATTCGTTCATGTTGTTTTCAAAGTCAAATTAAAAGAATTTGTTCGAGAATGAAATTAATACTATTTTACAAAATAAATATTTTATTAAATGATTTAATATTCATAAAAATATTATCATAAAAGAATTTAATGATATATTTTTAAGTATATAAAACATTATCCATTTAGGAGAAATATTATATTTTATGAAAAAATTATTTTTCCCTTTACAATAAAATATCAAGACATTGTAGTAGTTAACAAAAGGGTTAATAAAGAGAAAAACAAAGATTTCGGGCTTAAAACATCACTTAATCATATCACAATTTTATTTTATAAGAGTATTTAGACATGTTATAAACTTATTTTATAATTATGTACATTTTGTTATATTTTTTCAAGAAAATTATTTTATATTAATTTAATACATTATGATATTCCATGACTGCACCTCCGATTAATTATAAAAGAAAAGCTCAACATTACAATTCCCTTCACCTGGTGAGTACCCTAGTTTAGAAAATAACTTCCGTATTATATTTTAAACGTATGTAAAAATTTTATATAGTTTATTGTATCACCAAAATAACAATCTTGTAATCCTTAAGTTGTACTTCAGAAAGGTTATCTAAGGAAAAGGTAAAGTCATAACTAATAGATTTCACATTTATTTAATCTTCCACTTCCTTAAAGTATTCTTAATTATTGTTGAAATATTAATACAAATACCTTACATATACTTAGGTATTATTATTTTATGGGAATATTATATATCCATAACCTCTTCTATCAAATGGGAAATGAATCCTTTATTTGTGTCTACAGTGGACTACTACCTTATGAACCGATATAATATTGTTCCCTCACCACCTCTCACAAATCGTCATAATGATTTATCTTAAGTTATATATATAATTAATGAAATATTTATCATTATTTAAATATAATATATTATCTTCTTTCGTACCTTTCTATCCATTAAAAAATTATTTTTTAATTCACGTAAATTTATGGACTACTGCATCCATGAAATGATATGATTCATTTTTCATCACCACATCACATTGATGATATATGTAGGTCTCTCCAAAAATTTAATATGATATTCAGGATATAATAATTATTATATAAACATTAAAAAATACCTTCATTGTTTATATCGTATTCATTGTAAATGGAAACGTACTCATGCGTACATATGACCTATAATCTTCATGATTGTAATGTTGTTCATTTTTCATAACTATCATTCATGGCTGGTTTTAAAAGTAAAATTTATGTATAAAAATGATTATTTACCATTTTTTTATTATAGATACTATTTAATAATAAATAAATTGACCATATTTATCTTACCAAATTAATTTTGGACATATAAGTCGAATATCATCAAAGCATCTGACGTGAGAATAATTGATTAAGTAATTGTATATTACATGGTAATAAATAAAATATAAGGAATAATAATCATTAAAAAAAGTTCTTAATAATTTGAATACAAAAATTAAGTTTATTATTCATTAATATAAAGAATATACATGATGATTCAAACTAAAGGTAAGGGACACTTTAACCTAAAACTTCGTTTTAAATGTTTAAATGATTTTTTCCAAAATAATTTTTATTCTATGTACATATTCTTAAATTTTTTTTCCAGATATATTTATATATAATTAAATTAATTATAAAGGATATATTACTAATATTTTAAATTATTTCCAAAAAAATCAAAAGGAATTGTTTTACACAATATTTTTTGGATATTATTTATAAAAGGAAAAATGATTATTATATTTTAATGTATATAATGTCAATAAATTTTATCTCCACAGTAACTATTATTTTACATTTTTATAAATTTAAAATATTCCATATTTTCGTAATATAAAACCCGTCCTTCTCATTTTTATGGGAATTTTTTATATGAAAATAGGTTTTTAAGAGGAAATGATATTTTGATATCTAAAAATGTTTTTTATATTGGTTCAAACATATTTTTAAAGGGATTTATGATAAAAAGGTGAAAAAAATAAATTATTCCGGATATGCTACTTGAGAATTATATATGATAAATTTTGATGCTAAAATATCATACACAATGTGTTACCCTGATATAGTATTCACTATGGGTGATAAAAATACATATTATACGACAAGTGGGCCCAATTAAACTTATATTATGGGTGATCCTAAATCATCTTATACAAAGTGTGATTATTATATAAATCTATATTTCATTTTTTGATTTTACATATCTTAAAATGAATTAATTGGAGACTTATCCATTGAGTTTTCTCCTATTTATTTTACTAGCCTCCATTTATTTTTTACAATGGTAATAAATATAAGGCTCTAAATTTACTAAAATAATATCTAGTTGATTTCTATGGGGTTTAAAAGGTTTTATTTGATGGAAGTTTTTCAGGTTGATATTATTTATTTAATACAATAATGTAATATTTTGATAAAGGTAAAATGTTTATGGGTTTTTTGAATTTAAGTAGTCTAATATATTTCATTCTTTTTTGTATCATTTTGAGATATTTGTGCAAGTGCCATATTTTTAAATTTTTTTCATACGGTATGGAGGTGAGTAAAAAAAATAATTCATAATGAAAGTTACTATGATTTGTTATGAAAATATAGCATGTTTATTTTTAAATTTTTTATATTGTAGGAATAATGGATACTTAGTAGAAGTGTTAACATTAAAATATAAGGGTTTGTTATGTAAGAGTTATATCATCATTCCCTCAACTCTAAACCTAAAATAATATTGGGTATGAAAGAAAGTGAATTCCAATACAAATAAAATATATTAAATAATGTTTAAGGTTTGGTCATTATAGATGGTATCAAATTGGGGTTTAGAAAACTGTGGATATATGAATTGTTTCTTATGAGGTTAACCTAAGAGTTATTGAAACCATCATCATCTTATAATTTTAAAATTTATCATAAGATGATAGATATAGAAATTATTATTTTGCATTTAGTTGACATAATTTTAATGGGATTATATAAATTTTGGGAGACATATTATTATGTTGTAGTATATGTAACACATTGGTTTAAAAAGGTATATTGTTTAAAAAGAATGATATTTCATTCTTTGGGATGTATGATGAAAGGTATGAGATAACATTAGATGTTAAAATATTCATTCATTTTGAGGTATTTTTTTAACTGGGATATATGTTTATTTATATATGTAAATTATTATAATATTTTTGAGATTATATTATTAGGGATTATATCTATTGGGGTATAAAAGAATATGAGTGGATAGTGATGATTTTTGATAAATGTAAAATCAATCTCAGATATAATTGTGATCAAATATTTTTGATATTTGGTTTGAAACATGTTTATTAATATTTTATTTATTTTAAGTTTATTTATTAATTGAATGATCTATTTTTAACATTGGGTGTTATTTTTGAGGGTTTGGAGATTAATGTTGTTTTTCATCATAGTAAGGTTTATTCATTTTAGGAATTATATTACCTTGTGAAAAATGTTTTGGTTTTGGTTAATTTTTAAAAATATGTGTAATGAATTTTATTATTTTTGAGATTGTTTGATCCATTATAATTTGATTTTAGTGCCTTGGGCATGAATAAATCCATACTTAATTATCACTATTTGGTGAAATTTTTTAGATTTTGATGGTAATTTTTAAAGGGTGAAATTGTACTTATAAAGTATTTCTCCTTTCTTATGTTCTTAGTCAATATGGTTAAAAAATCCCCTAAATCTAAAAATTGGAATGTTGAAATAAATTTTTTTTCTTCTTACCATTATTTATGATGAATTCATGGTATTTTTGTGGAATTATTAATTTAGGGTATTGTGGTCATTGACGTTCTCATGACCACACTCTATGTGACATTTAATTATTTCTACATTAGTTTTTACCTTCACATCAATATTTTCACATAAAAATATTGTTCTCCAATTTGGTAACCTAGTTAGGTTTTATTACAAAAGACCTTATTATTTCCCTTTTCCCCTTTTCAAAAGGATATTTTATTAACCCTTTTTAAAATGTAGGCTTTCTAAAATATTATTTTTAAATTTAAAAATATTAATTATCATGCACAAGATAAAATTTTAGTGATGATATATATTAAAAGGTGATAGTTTAAATTATGTAATTTCATATAACACTATTTTTTATAGAATATACAAAAAGTAGCTTTAACCTTAAAAGATATATTAAATATTAAATATTAAATATTTTTGTTATAACCATGAAGTTAATTTGGTTGTTATGAATAGGATTAAAATTATTATGAAATATATATAATGTTACTAATAAATATATATGTATTTTCTATTTCTTAGTATATACCCACTCAATGATTAGTAAATATATTTTATACTTCAAAAATATTATTTTATCAAAAATGGTTTTTACTGCTTTTTGTGAGTGACTATTATAATTAATATATTAAAATTTTATATACTGATTTTAATAAAAAGGATATAATTTTTAATTTAATATTTTAAAATTATCTTATAATTATTTTTTTATAATTTTATGAGAAGTTTTACTTCATAATGAATAGTGAAAAGTACAGTTTTTATTGAAAACATTCTTTTATTTTCAAATACTTAAAAATTCACATATTATTTTAAGAATCATAACAAAATATAATTATTTGGATTTTTTTTAATAATATTCCAATAATATTTATTTCATTCAACATTATACTCAAATTTGGGAAAAACGTGTTTATACAGAAAAGGACATTATTTTGGAAAATATTTTTTTATCATATTTTGTGGGTTTCATGTTAAATTAAATTTAGTAAATTATATGAACTGAATTTGTTTAAATTGATTATAATTTTTATTCATTAGAAATAATATTAAATAATATGTTAAACATAATTGTTTTAATATTAATAGTAACCATAATATATTTTATTATGATAAAAAATGTAAAAAAAATTAAATAAGATAAAAAATAATTTGGTAAGGCTTAACACTCTCACTAACCCTTGATTTTATTTCATTGGATATGTGTTTTTTCTACATCGAAATTATAATATTTTAATATGTGGAAATGTCTTTCCACATTATTTTTACTATAACATTATCTATAATTGAATTTAAAAATAAAGTCAAAAATTTCACTCTCTTTTCTTAATATCTAAAATATATTTTGATAGATAAAAATAATATATGTTCATTTATACATTTCTATTTTAAATATTAATTAATTATTTTCATCATTTAAATTTTTTTTAAATTTTTTGGGATGTATTAATTTCCTTAAATTCTTATACCATGTCGGCACACTACATGTAAAAGTAGTAGAAAATTAAATTAAATGACTTTAAAGACTATTATAGTAATATTTTTTTGGGGGATTTAATGTCACATTAATTTTTCAAATAAATATGACATCTTATGTATATATGAATGGATTATATTTTAATTCCATTTCATTCTTTTTGTTTTCAAATTCAAATTAAATGAATATTTCAAAAAATGACACTAGTGATATTTTATAATGAAAAATATTTTATGAAATTATTTATAATTCCTAGAAATCATATATTTAGATAAATGAATGGAATATGGTTAATAATATCAACCATTCTCTAATTATGGGAAACTTTTAATTTTATGGAAACATTCTTGACCCATTTGTTTTAAAAAATCTTGACATAGCAGTAATTGAAATTAAGGTTAATGAGGGGTGAAAAACAAAAGCATAAGGGAGAAAACATAACCTAAAATTGTAAAAATTTTATTTTATGAGAGTATTTAAACACATAATCATCTTATATTTTTATTATATCCATTTTTTCTTAATTTTCATGAATTTTTTTTAATATTAATTTAATACACTAAGATATTCCAATAGTACCTCTCCCTCACTAATAAAAGGGATACTCTCTTCTTCTCTTCCTCACACCTTTTGAGGACTCAACATTAGCCAATATATTCCAATTTCTCTCCCCAAATTAACTACCCACTTAATATATTAAATGTTATCTACAAAATACCATGTCAAGAAGTCATATGGTGTAAGACAAATATGTTATCTGAGGAGAAGGTATAAGTCTTAATGGACCTATTTAAGGATTATTTCTTTTTACACATCCTTAAATCACCATCAAACATTATGAAATAATAATAAAAATATATTCCATATTCTATGATATTATTATGTTAATTTCATAATCTATATCTATATTCTCTTCAATCAAATGGAAAAGGACACTATCATTCTCTGTACGGAGGATTACTACCTCATGAACCGATATAATTAGTTTCCCATCACTGCCACCTATTGATGGTTAAAAATATGGATTTATTGTATGTAAAAGATATTAATGAAAAATTTATCATTTTTTAAAGATAATATATCTTCTAATTTCTTATCATTCTATCTATTGAAAAATAATAATGTAAGTTGGGTGTTTGTGTGGACTTCCACATCGATAAAGCGATGTGATTCGTTTTTCATGCCACATAGTGTGGATGAAATATTAGATTTTAAATATATAATATTATATTTATAAAATAATCATAATTTTTTAATTATAAAATAATATCTACCTAATTTCCATCATGATCATTGAAAAAAAATGATACTCATGCATAAATACGACTTACCACATCCATAATTGTAATGTATTATATCTTTCATCAATATATATCGTGGTTGGTTTTAAAAGTATAATTCATGAATTAAAATTATAATTATTTAATTATTATTATTATATATCTTATGTAATAATGAACTATTTTACCATATTCATCTTACCAAAGTCATTTTGGACAAATGAGCCAATTATCATCAAAATATCTGATGTGAACTTAATTGATTAAGTATTAGTATACTACATGGAAATAAATACAATTAAAGGAATAATAAGCTTCAAAAATGATATAAATAAATTAAATAAGGAACAAAATTTTAATATTAATGAAGATAAATATTATGTGTGAAGGGTCAGACTCGAGGTAAGGGACACATTAAATTAAAATCTTATTTTATATATTTTAAATATTTACTTTATAATTATTTTTCTTCCATATAAATTAAATTACAATTATTTTATGGATATATTTTTTTAGATATAAATTTCTTATAAAGTAACTTTTATGTATCTTTGAATTTAATTTAATGGTTTTTAAAAGTAATCTTTTTACAAAGAAGATTTTTTACTTTGTTTGCAAAAGGAAAAAATTAATATTCTATTTCATCGTATACAGTGTCAATGAATTTTCTAAGTACTAGAATCATTATTTGATTATTTTTATTCATATAAAAATTTACATGTTTTAATTAAATAAAATAAAATATTCACATTTTCTAGTTATATTATTTTTGAAATGGGGTATTAAAAGTAAAGGATGTTTCGATATTTGAAAATGTTTTTTATATAAGTTCAAAATAGTTTTTAAGGGTTATGACATGTCATGTTTCAAGATTAGAATGTTTAAATAATTTTATAGTACTTGAAAAATATATATGATTATGGGTGAGTTTGATACATTATTTATGATAAGGGATCTCGATATAGGTTTTACGATGTGTGAGTTAGAAATAGCTTATATGACGAGAAAGATCGATATAGCTTATAAGAAGAGTGGTCCTAATACATATTATATTATGGGTGATCCCAATATTACTCTCTAATTAATTGAGTAATGTTACTTGTCATCAGTGTCATGGAGGAAGAAGTTCTTGGGGGAGTTTTCTCTTATGGATTTAATAGGGCTCCATTTATTTTTGACATCAGTTATGAATATAATACTCTAAGATTCATAAATGGTTTATATTTCATTTATATTTACTTTAAATGGTTTTATTTGAGTAAAATGTTTTTCTTTTTCAGTATGATATGATTTTTCTCATACACTCAAAGAATATTTTGATAAATGTAATAATTTTAATCATTTATTTATATTCATTGGACTAAATAATTTCATTCTTTTACTTCTGTTACTTATGATTTTTCTTCTCATCCAATTTTTTTTGAAAAAAATAATAGTGTTTTAAGAATAAATCAAAATTCAATTTAATAGTAATAAAATTTATTCAAGAAAATAAAACATGTTTCTTATTAAACGGTTTATATTTTAGGACAACAATATACTGAAAAGAAGTATGAACTTTGTCATATATATTTTTTATGTAATAGCTACAACCAAATTATATAAATTAAAAAAATAAAATATTGTTGGGTGTGTAGGAATGTGAGTAAAAGACTAAATACACTAAATTATGTAATCTCTATGACAAGGTTATTGTATAATCGCTAAAAAATATTTTTTAGTAATGATTTTTAATTCTATATACTTAAGGAAATAATAAAATATAAAAAAATAATTAACTCACGTTAATATATAAAAATATATTCCTTATAAAACCAATAACATCATCAGTATTTTGAAATTTAAATAAACATGTATTACATAATGCTATATAAAAATATTTTGATTAAAAAAAGATAATTTATAATATACATATTCTTTTTAGAGAACAAATGAAAATAGATATCATGCTTTAAAAAATGTTAATTATATACCAAATGTTTTTCAAAATATAATTAAAACATTTAAATTTATAATAATGTTATTATTATTATAAATTAAACCAACGATCTCACCTAAAACTAGTTCAAAAAACATAATTATTTATAATAATCAAACATATGTGAAATGATGAGAATTAATGTAAATAGACTAATTTAATTGCAATCATACTATATAGGTATAAAATATAATAACTTCAATCAAATAATACTTCTTACAAGAAATAAAAAACCTATACATGAATATATCTATAATTAAAATATCACATGCATTATTGAAATATTCCTAAAAATGGGGTTGCTAGAAAATAATGATTATAGAAAAAATAATTTTCTATATCCTTTAAAACATTATTTAATTGATCATTCAAGGATAATAAAGGATAATTTATACATTTTAATTATATATATCATCGATTATATTCAAGAAAACAATAGTAAATATTCTCTAATCATGATTATTTAACTTCAATAATTCTAGAGGAGTCCTTTTGTATAGAAATCCAATGAAAATATACTATTTTTGTAACAACACATAATCACGCCCAAAAAGCATTAATATATAGAATATCAACTGAAATTAATTCCATGAAATGAATGATTAAAACATATTCAGTTGTGTTTTATGAATTATAAATTTGAGTAGCAAGTGTGTTCTTATGTGTGTGTGCATTTGTTCAAGTTTAATATCAATCAATTAATAATAAATATTTTATTAAATAAAAATGCATGGATAGTATTTTGAACCTCTTATAGGTGTAAAAAATAAAGGGTTTTATAGTAAACCAAAAATGATTGTAGAGAGTGATGGGTTATAGAGGAAAACATTTATAAAATTGCAGTGGAAAACAATTTACCAAAACATGATTTTCCTAAGATCAATCCATTTATTTAAACCAGATAAATTAAACGAATAATGTGTGTGAAAATTGGGCCCCTGTGACAGCACAACCACCCCACCTTAACATGGTCGTCGGGTCCTGGCAACCCACCAATTGCCCCCGCAGACACGTGGGGCCCACCCCAGGGTCCACCCATGTGCCTGAACGGGTCATCAGACTAATGACAGTCCCCACAGGCCAAAACATGTCCTTTCTAGTGTTCTTTGTCCTCACTCACACACATCCTGGAAAACCTCCCAGAAGGTCAGCCATCCTGATCACTACTCCAGGCCAAGCACGCTTAACTATGGAGAAATCAGACATGCTCCCGAAAAGGAAGGTGCACCTTGTTGACATGAGTCATATCATTTAGTCATTTAACCCTTTATCATTTGGGGATTTTACAATCACCCCCCCCCCCTTAGAGCACAACGCCCTCGTTGTGGGCCCTACAACTCTACCCAGGCAGTGCACCACACTTAAGGCCGAGTTCCTCCTCTGATACCAAGTGTAACAATTGGGCCCTAATGACAGCACAACCACCCCGCCTTAACATGGACGTCGGGTCCTGGCCCACCAGGTACCACTAGTTGCCCCCGCAGAAATGTGGGGCCCACCCCAGAGTCCACCCACGTGCCTAAATGGGTCATCTGACTAATGACAGTCCCCACAGGCCAACACATGTCCTTTCTAGTGTGCTTTGTCCTCACTCACACACATCATGTCACCCATCCTGATCACTACTCCAGGCCAAGCACGCTTAACCGTGGAGTTCTAATCAGACAGGCTCCCGAAAAGGAAGGTGCACCTTGTTGACACGAGTAATATCATTTTGCCATTTAACCCTTTATCATTCAGGGGTGTTACAATGCGTCCCATATAATTTGTGATCTAGCCTCTCCAACACATTCTAAAGGATATTTATAAGTATCTTAGAGAAGTAGTCTGTTAAATCCATCATCATAGAGTATCTATGGATTGAATGAATCTCTACATTCGTAGAAAGTAACTATTATCACTCATGGTCTATATAACATTTTAGTTAATAAAATGTCATAGTAAGAGAAAAATAATTTTATATTTGTACAGTATCCCAATACTGTATTATATAATTCATATTTTTCACATCACAAACAGTGATCCTCTTTATATATCCAGATATGCACCCTTTTTATAATTAAAACATTTATAAAATGTTAAGTTTTCATGGAGATATTTCACAAAAATTCATATCATTACAACAATTTACTTCATTATCCCATTACGTTTATTGATTATTTAATATTTAAATATTTTATTTGTATATTTTAACACCTCAAATAATTGACACATTATTATAAAATAGAACATGATTTTTGATAGTATGATAAATAATAAATTGATATACATTATTGAATTATAAATAAATTACCTAGCACTAAACATTAGAATAGTGACCATCATGATGTCATGTATTACTATAAGGATCACTATCATGGTTGTAAACACTAATATGGGGGTTTAATTAGTGTTTATAAACTTTTTATAATACAATCTATATAAATATTATTTAGCACAGTCATATCAGAACTCACAATAATGTAAGGAATTAAGGGAACACAAAACATTTCTTAACAAGGATTGATTCCTAAAAGACACACTATATATCTGATGTATCATGGTTTTTATCCCCCCCCCCACACAACTATTATCTAGTAATTGAGAATTCACTATAGAAAAGGTTATGATCATGAACATATTACAGAGGCTTTTTTCAATCAGATATAATTCTAAACCAATAAAACCGAATGATTATTTTTTAAGAATGGCCACTAATGTATGATCAATAATAAACATGGTATAAAAATTTGTTGATATTATTATTAATCCTATTTTATATTTGTAAATATTATTTTTATATTCTCAAATTTTTTCTCATAATTCTCTAATAAATTTTGTAGAAATATTAAAAACCCATTTTTCTCATTTCTACTCAACATTTCTAACAACATAGTAACATGAATGACATTCTTTATTTGAATATAGAAATACAATTTGATAAATTAGCATTATCTATTCATTAAATACTATTTAAATACTAATCAATATATCAATTCAAACATCCATGGCCTTCTAAATAACTTGAACATCTCAATGGAATAATGTAGTGGCTTGATCATTGGGTCAGGCATTCCCACAACCATATTCATAATCCCTCACTATGACCTGTAACTCTCCTTTTGGAGTAAATGTAATTAAATTACTAGAACCATAATTTACATGTATTTATCTTCATGTTGTGTCCTCATAATGATAATATTTGTAGCTACCTATGACACAAAAAACATATTTAGAATATGTGGAACTCAATGTAATATATATTTACTAATTTGATTACTAGCTACCATATCTATCATCAAAAAATTTATCAAACTCATGTTGATTTATTATCATAGACTTCACCTACCCAATCAATATCTATTTTTGTACCTTAATACATAAATATATACAATTAAATTTTTTTATCATAAATCTCTTCCCAAAATATTATATTCTTTATGATTTTATTGGTGCCTCGAACAAAGAGTAACTATATAGACATTATCTGGTCTTTATTAATTCAAGAATAAAAGACACTTAACTAATTAATATTCTTAGATACCATTCAATTATAATTTTCCCTTCATCATCTTCTCTCAGTGCTATTCCTACCTAGATTGTTGTAAACATCCATCTAAACCACTTCATGAAAAATAATTTCAATATCTACTGATCCTAATTGCTTGTTAGATGAAAATGTGACCTTTTGTTTGGGTTATCAGTAAACAAAACAATAATTTTTTTACCATGATTTGAAATCTAAAAAATATTTTTCATATGCTGAAAAAAATTCAAATGATTTTTCTATATTTTGGGGAAAAACAATGTCATCAATATGCACAATCATAAAGATTAATTTTGTGTTAGTATTCTTCACATATATATTTCCATCCACTTACCTTTTTATAAATTCTATGCTACTAAAATACACAAATAGCATTATGTAGAAATCTCTTGGAGCTTATTTCATTATATGAATATCTTTCGTCATCTTACACACCTTTCTTGCATATGAGTCAATTATAAATCCCTTAATTTGTTCCATGTTAACTTATAGAACCATCTCACCATTTATAAAAGATAATTTCAAATCCATTTAAAAGAATTGATATATTATTTAAGGATTGATACAAATAAAAATTCTATTATATCTATACAACAAACTTGATAAAATGGTTTTTCAAATCCAATGCCTTATATTTTTGAAAACCCTTTGCATAAAAGCATTTATTTGTTCCTATTAACATCTCCGTTATTATCTATCTTATATCTAAAAATCCATATTACCCCCAATGAATGTATATTTTTTAGGTATTGTCAGAAGAACCAATTTTTCATTTTTTTAATTTTATCTAACTCATCATTAATATCATAGATATTTTCCTTGTGCTAAAAATATTTATTAACTCTCTTAGGTTAAATAATTGAAAGAAGAATACTTTGAATTATTTATATGATTGTTTTCTTAATCTCCACCCCTTGATTGCAATATCTGAAAATGTTTTTAATATTTACATGTTTCTTGAATCAAGAATTTAAATGTTTGGACTCTTAAACCTCAACATTATCTTTTGAGTAAGTAAATTCTACATATTCAGTTTCAATCATTAACTTCTCTGATATTTCTTCAATATGTTTAAAACTAACCACTTCATATCTCTAATTTTAATGTTTTATATATCTTCTTTATTTTCAAAAACTATTATATCATAACTGTCTATTTTCCACTCATATATATTGTTGTATAATATATGATATATTTTATTTATTGTATAACTAAGGAATATTCATTTTTAAGATTTCTCATAAAACTATCCCCCACTTTTTTCTGTAATTTTAATGAAACATGGAATTCTAAACACTCTAATGTGTTTAAAATTTTGTTTCTTTTTGAAAAATATTATTTAAGGATTGATTTTTGAGTTTTACCTCTATTGAAATATATTCTAAACGATTCTATCATTAGTAATTTCTAGTTTTTAGAAAAATATTTAGGTTTTAGGTTCTAGTATTGTTTTTATGTCCATATACACAAAAATTATGTTCTTTTATTCGTCCACTCCATTCTATTGATGAGTAATGAATCATATAAAACACCCCTATTGTCTAGAATATAATTATATTCATGGAATTATTTGTTGTTATGCACAATAGAAGTAAAAAAACTCAATCTCTTCAATGATAGACCTATATGATTCTATAAAAGTATTCTAAAAGATTTGAATATACCCAAGGTGTTCTATTTTTAATACATGAACATAATCTATGTCATTCTTTTGGATTTAAAATGAATGTGATTAATTGAATTTATCTACTTGTTTGTATATTTTTTATAGGTCCACAAATAGAACAACGTATCTTTTTTAATGTTATTTTCGTTTAAATATACCCCCCTATGAATTTTATTAACATTTGCCTTTCTAACAAGTTATAAAATAGTAAAGTTCCTTTTTAAAAAACAAGAATATTTCCCATATTAAATTATTTAATAATATTATAAATTTTCTATTATCCAAGGTATCCAAATATTCTATTATGTATATTATTTTCTTCTTGGAAGATTATACAACAATCTATTTTGGATCTTCCTACTTGAAATAGGTTTTTTTTTTGTATTCTCAACCCTTTTTAAAAATACTTAATATTTAAATCTCTTGTCTAACGAATCATTTTTGATGAAATTAACTTAATTTTAACATCACAACTAAGTGATATATTTAATATAATATGATTTAATACATCAAAAAACAATTCATTTTCAAGGATAATTTGGGTTTTTCCAATATTGAATGTTCTAAACCATTTGATCTTTAATGAGCTGCCATATATCAGCATGACTAATTCTTCTCCATATCATTCAATATTTTTGAGATTATTCAAAACACAAACCATGTTAGAAGAATAGCTACTATCCATTATCCATGGTTTCTCATATTAACCTGATTTAAATGAAACTTAAACAAAATTTTCCTTCTTCATGATCCGTGTCTTCTTATGAATATTTAAATATTTATTATATATTTTTCAATGAGATTGAATAAATGTCAAATAGTCAATAATGGCGTGTCTTTAATAATCATAGTTCCAATATTCCTCTTGGAAAATCATAAAAAAAAATTAACTTCAACATTCTACTAATTATTTTGAATCTTTTGGAAAGGTATAATTTTCCATTGTTGTCTCTCCATTTATTCATGCCTCAACCCATAATTATTAAATAAAAAATATACTAAGAAGTTTAATATTTGCAGCTATATAAACCACAACACTACCAATAAAATTTAAAATTCTTTTCTAATAAAATTATACTACTGAATAAGTTATTTATTAGATTTATTTTCAATCCAAAATTCAATTCATCACACTAGATACATTGTTTGGATTATTTCGTGAGATTTTGAGACTATTGTAAGATGATTTCCCAAATGTTTTTAGTTTTATATCCTAGTAGATATTGTATTTTCTTCAGACATTTTACTTAATCTAGATAAGTATTTAACACTAGATTATTTTTTATGTGTGGATTCTTACATTATATGTTCTTGTTATGTGATCATTAGATTGTTATAGAATCTACATTTTTTAAATAAATTTTAGATTTTTCTTTGGGCTTCTTTATTTTATCAATATGTGTTTTAATATATCAATTATTTCTCTCCAAGAATAATAATAGAATTTATATCTTTAATGATCTTCCATTTATTTTCGTTCTCAATAATCAACAACAAAATTTAATTAATAAAACCCCCTTTATGAATTTTTTTTGTTTTTGTATATGTTTATTTAATATGAAAATTTACATCACTAAGTATTCCAAGACCGATTGGCCCGAAGGCCTTCTTTTTTATTTTATTATGGATAATCACCCTTTTTCTAGTCTTGAAATAATTTCTAGTTTATTTTAATAACCAATCTAATTTTAATTTTTTTTGTCTTTTCACATTCTTTTTTAATAGACTCTCTATTTATTTATGATTTATATTCTAATGAGTAAACACTTTATTCTTGTTGTTCTGTGAGAACACTTTGGGAAGAATCTCTCAGAGATTACACACCATTACCACTAACACACATTCTATAATTGAAATAAATTTTCTTATAAATAATTTGAAGGAAATTTTATCATTTACCATTACTAGTTTTTTCTTTATAAAATAATCTTTATTATTTAACTTCCTAGTTGATTTTTCATATTCACATTCAGTTATTATTTTCAAGGGACATTTGGTTGATAAAAAACCAAACATACATTAGTAAAATAATTTAAATGTAATAATATTTTAATAATTACATATTATTTTTATAAAATTCCCTGAAATTTTTGAGAAGTTATAATCATAGTTTATTATACCTACTTATTCATATGAAAAACTATCATTATATATTATCATCAACCCTTTTACTGCTCTGGATTTAATTTCTTATTCCATATTTCCCTTAATTTTTAGTTTCATTAATCTTCTCATATAATAATTTAAGGGAGTATTGTGGAGTTCATAAATAGAGAAATGTTAAATATAATCTTAAACTATCATTTTTATAGCAAAAAACTTTTCATTTTAAATTATCATGATTTTATTCACAATAGTAAAATATTTAGATGTTTTCCAAAACCCTCTAATGTTTCTAACTATTGTGAAACACCTAGTAAATACATCATAAATTATATCATCTTCATACATTATAATTTTTTCAATATATTATCAATATATCATTAATTTATATTCCTTAAACTAACTATTTCTGTATAGATACTATGAATCTTCTTCTAAATAGATTTTTTTTGTTTTTATCCCAGTGAGTTTTTATAAGTTTCTTTTCTAAAAAGTCGGAAAATAAAGAATTTAATTCCTTTTAATCATATTAAATATTATATTTATCAGTAAGAGACCATGATGAAGTCCCAACTAGGACATTAAACCCATATTAGAATGAATCATGTAAATCAATCCCCATAGACAGTACGTAAGGTACTACTATCTCTTTTGAAATATGAAATAATCTTCCACTAAATATTGGAATCAATTTTCTATTGATAAAGTAATTAGGATCTATGAAAACCATCAGATTGAAAATAATAATAATTCAAGGATATGACATAAATTAGTTTAATCACTCATAATAAAGTAAACACTAATAGGGAGAATCATTATTAATGAACTTTATCAAAACCAATATGTCTCTTGATTATTCAATGCAAACAATTGAATACAAAAAATGTTTTAGTAAATAATTTAAACATAACACATTTATAAAGAGTATTTCTTCATAAATAGATGGATATATCACTAGTGTGTTGTTTATTTATGTTATGCACACAAAACTATTTTCTTTTTATCAAGAATTCTCTATGAAAAATGGAGTGGCCTTGAACTAGCTTCAAAGGCCGACTTTAACCAGAAACAATTCCACACCAATACAATCAAAATTTTCATTTTTAAGAATATTAATTAATGTACGCTCAAGAATCTACATATGCTAAGTAGACTATGGTCTTGTCTCTCTTCCTTGTTCCCACATAGCATCCTTCTTTTGATGTTTATGGAAGGATGCTTAGAATTCTCCACTACCATATGAAACAATATTAAACACCCATTTTCCAATTTTCTACTCACTCTTTTTAAATATTCAATCATGTGAATAAATTTATATATTTGATTTTGGAAATAATATATGAAAATTATTAGGGAAATATCCACTTTAAATATCATTTAGATCGAGATTAATGTCACTATTAAAACTTCTAATAAAATCATGATTTTATTCACTATAATATATATAAAAATATCCAAACTCCTGACCCTAAAATCAAGAATCTTCTAAATAACATAAATTTAATCATGGAATTATTTAGTGGATTATTCTTAGATTTATCCTTCCTCATTACCACACTATTTATCACACACTACGACATGAAACACTCCTCACATCAGAACTTCCTATCAATTAGTATAATTATATTTGGATGATATTTACCTTAATATTTCTTTGTAACATGGTTTTATTCTTCATAGATGAACAAACAATTCATCTTCTTGGATTATATATGAATCTAAAATTCTATCATGCATTAATCAAAAGCATATCATATTTGTAACTCTTTATAAAAGTAAATAATTATTTTGCCTATATTTTATGTAGAATATTTATTCTATAAATTTTATATATTTCATTCAATAAACATTTTAATAATTTTAGAGCCTTATGTTTCACAGGTAATCCTTTGAAAAATATTCTATGAATTTATTCCTTTTCAAATTTTATAGATTTAAATACATTTTTTGTAAGACTTGAAATTTCATACACATTCATGCCTTCTCTAATTATGGCTAACTATAAAGTGTTACTCTCAGTTATATAAAGTCATAAACTAGCTCATAAATAATAATGAAATATAAATGAACTGATAAAAAATTTAAATTCTTACATGAAATTATAGGAGTCTTATGGGGAATAAAATTCTTATAATATGACATAAATGACTTATGAATCATCTAATATCAAATCAAAAGATTATAAAGACTTATGAAACCCAAAAAAGTCTACTAAAATATTCAATAAATGTATATTTTTATATTTTATACTAAAAGTCTTACAAAAGCTTTTAATGTCATATAAAAACTCAAAATATCTAACAAAATTGGCATATGTAATAATAAATATTCCAAACATAGACATTTTTCTAGTTTAGAAAAAAATTTAAATATTTATATAAAAATATAGTTCATATTAATTTTACCTTATGCCGACAAAAACAATTTTGACCAATATGAAACACCTAAAACACTATATATATGTGTATTGGAAAAAAATAAAACTTCATTCTCATGTGGGTTATAAAATTACATAAATAGTACATATAATGTTTCTTACACCACCATGTCATGGTTTAATATTTAGTGTATATTTCTCATATATAGAAGATCTGGGGGAGGGATTGGGGGTTATGGTAGGGGAAGCATTGAAATAGGGGTGACTGAAGTCCTCTTGGCCCCATAAATTTGAATATAAGGCGTTATCATGGTGGAGGCATCTAAAATCTAGGGAGAGGGGGTGTCCAATAGTATTGATGTTCATAGAGAGTAAAGTATGGGTGATGGGGTATAGGGAAATATTAATTTTTTTCTTATAAAGAAATGAACATTATCAAAATTTATAAAAAATACCTATAAAATGGCTCCCTACGATATAAACTCTTGATTCATGGGTTTCTTCATGTACACTTTCCAACTTTTTTAAACTATAAATGCACCATAATGGCGTACCCTTTATTTATAGGTTGAAGAGGAAACTCACAAACACTATTTTGTTATTGTAACTGCTGATTTATCTATAATATACTATAAAAATAAATTTTAAAAAATAGTGGAGATTTTTTATATGTAGGTGATATTTATTTATATAAATGAAATATATGGAAAAAAATAAAAAACTAATAACGTTAGTATAAATGATGTTATTAAACATATATTTTTTTAGTGAACCCAAAATAGTTATCTTCAAATTAATGTATTCTCAATAACACACTTAATTTAGATACCAAAACTATTCACCCTATGACATCCTATTAATGTTATGAATATCCTAAACTGGGAATTTTTTATATAGTACAATCTCCCTTGAACTATGAATTTTAAATTGAATCACCACACATAATCACCATAATAATTATCCACCATATAAATTCACATGTTGATGATGGAGAGGTGAAATTATGAATATGAAGAAGAAAACATCCATCATTATACCATGGTGACCACTCATTTCTATTTGATGAAACATTACAAGTTCTCAAAATAGAATAATGAGAAGACATTAAAGACAAATAATACTCATTGAAAAAATGATTTACCTCTCTTTTAAGAAAATTAATGAATAGTTCTCCATTACAATAGAATTTGGAAGAATAATGTGGGAGAAATAGGAATAGAATTATATAACGGATAGAGAGAAAACTAATTTATTAGAAATGTAGAATTATTACAGGAGTAAAAGAATAGTAAACCATAATGTGTAGCAATTAGGAATAAATCCCAAAGATAATACTTTAATATAGAAGGAGAAAATTTTAAATAGTAATTAATGGGATCTAATAATAATTTAAATTCATGTATACATTATTACAGACATGAAAAATTCTTATTGGTGACTATTCCAAGTGTTAGTGATCTTATACTATTCATTAAAATCCTACCATTATCTCTGCATAATGTCTCATATTAGATCATCCCTGAATTAATTCACATGATCAAATAATTATATAGAAAAAAATAAATGGTCAAAAAATATCATGTGATTTATATCTTGAAACATGCATGGAGGCTTGGTATATTATATGAGATGACTAAAATAATCAAAATCACTTTTCTCTCACCTAAAGAACATGGCTTTTATAACTCATTTTAATCATTGATCACTCTTACATATTGACTATGTTATATTTTCTCTATGTATAAGGTCATTACAATTCCTAAAATATATTTTTAGGTGTTAGGGATATCATTATAATCTCAAAGGCATTAACATTTACACATTGGATAAGTAATCCATTGTATTGGTTGATATGGAATTTATGTGTATTTTTTTCAATATTACACATTAATATGAATTTTCAATAACCATAATTATATATTCAAATAAACATTATGTATATATATAATTATTTTTATGTATTCATGCGTAATATAATTTTACATTGTAAAACTCTTCAGCCTGCAACTTCTAGAAATTATTAATACCACTTCAAGACTCTAAAAATTAATCTTCATTAATAATTTAGATGACTATTACTATTAAATCATGGAATATTATACATCCTATATCTTTTTCAAATTAATTCTACTTTATCTATATTATTTAAGTTAAACCCCTTTCTTCCATATCCTTTAAATATATTCTGTAATTTGTTCAGACATTGCTTCTATAAATATCCTTACTCAACATTCATCTAATAGTGAAATCATCCTTACATAATATTCATGTTATAAGCCATAATGCATTGATTCAAAATTAATCTTGAATAAGATTATAAAATGATTATTTATTCTATTGTGAGTATCCCACCTGGAATTTCCATGTCGAAATTTTCTCTTATATTCAACATGAATCTAGGCTTCTACATAAATTCTCAATCAATAGAAAATATCATCAAAATATTATGTTGATGTATATCCTAGAAAATTGAAAACATAATAATAAGTAAATCCCTAATGATACCAACTTAGTCAATTTTCACAATAAATTACATTATATTTCTAAAAACTAAATATGTGACAATTAATAATAAAATATGAAAGGGGTGGAAATAAATATAGTAAATTATAAAGAAAAAATAATGAACATATATGTTTCATCAATCCACCATTCATACAAATTTTACTATGTGTGAATTTTCTAATTCCTATATCAAATCCACACAAAAAAAAGATATAATTTCTAATATCCACTACAAAATATATTTTATCATATATTATCTATAAAAAATTGTTTCCATTAATCATATTCTAGTACATTTAAATTTATTCAACCTCATAAATCCAACTATGACCCAATCACATCATACCTCACAATTAATTTTATGTCACTATAGGCTTATTATAAATTAAATCATGAGTTATACTCATACATGGAAAATTCATGTATTGCCAAAAATTTATAACAAAATTTCAATTCTCCACACCATGAGACATCGCATGTTTATAATAATTAGGAAATTTTCAAGCTGACAAGTGGTTAAGGATTAGTGATTAAGGTAATTAAAAAATTTTGTTTGAAAAGTGGAGTTTTTATTTCAAATAAAATTGAATGAATATTTAATTTAAATAAAAACAATTATTACACAACCAAACCCTTATAGAAGATATACACTACACTAAATATTTTAATAGATGATGAGCCAAACAATAAAAAACTAATTGCTTCATCCTTATTATCCAAATCATTTTTTTCCTTCTAATTTTTTTTCAAGGAAGTTGAGATGATGAAATAATATCATGAATGTATTACAATTTATTCCCTTTCCTTTTTTAGGGTCGTGTGTCATACCATTAAGAATAATGACTAATTCAATATCATGTCCTGAATCTTTTAATTTTATTAGATAATATGATGATATATATGTAGTAAATGTGGATAATAAATCATTCTCATTCCTTTTTCCAAGGAAACAAATAGTTACCCACCACTAACACAACTATAAATAAGCTTCATCCCAAAGAACACACATGAAATAACATCCATACACACCCAAACACGAAATATCCCTGTAAAAATATTAAGAGAAAACACTAGTAATGATAAATCATATTATAAATTTTCTTAAGCCTATAATGAAATTTGTTGATTATAAGGGATAACAATTGGTATATGTAATATTTTAGCCTGTATTTATAAATGTGATCTTGAAAAATAAGTGCCTCAATCATACTAAAAACATTTGATAAACTCTAAATATTTGAAAGAGAAATAATATCAAGTTTTATTTCTAAAAAATAATATTGTTTCTCTAAATAAATTATTGGTATAATGAATAATATATAATTTTTTTTAGAATATCTCATGGTATTGGAAAAATAATTTGTCTTAGTGTTTCATGGTAATGGATTTGAAAATTCCGTCAAACTCTTAATGTTTTTAAATTGTAAATGTCAAAAAACAATTCCCTATAGATAATCATTTAAAAATAATTTTCTTTTCAAATAATATAAAAACATTCTAAATTAATTCATGATTGATGTATGATGGTGAATATTAATAGAAGATAAAAATACTAAAAATATTGACAAAATAAAAGAAAAAACATCTAATACATGTTAACACCCACCTCACACGTAAATTCAAATATCTTGTTTAATAGAAGTAAAAAAAGAACATACATTTACAAAGTAGGTTTGATAAAATAATTTATAGGAGTGTCACCATATATTTTTAATAGTGACGAACATCTTGGAGTTTTTCTACAAACAGATTCGCAACAAAAAACAATATGAAAAAATAGTACCTAAACTATATAAAAAATCAAAAAGAGAATTATGATCTTTGGATCCCCCTGATAAGGTGTTGTATTTTAGATTACCAATATCTAGTAGGTTTTACTTTTTAAACCCCAATTATAGTGTGGGTTGAGTTTATTTGATAAATACCAACATATGGATTTTATGTGAATTCCCATAAGAAGACATTGGTCTTAGAAAAAACCCATGTGGATTTAAAAACAATTGAAACCCAAAAAATGATAGAATATAGTAAAATGTGGGAAAAATTCTAATAGGACTCACTTCAATTTTTGATTTCTCCCTCTGTATGGTATCCCTATACTTTTTAGGGAGTATTTGATTCCCAATAGGCCCGAAAACCTCTTATTCTTATAAGTTAGACAATAAATTGAATTCAAACACAATTTTATCCACAATTGTGATTGTATCGTGCTTCTCCTCACTATATAAGGAAATAATAGTCTCTGATATATCTAAAAATTCAAAATAGGGAAATTGAAAATGTGTTCCAAGTAGTGAAAATCAACCAAAATTTATTCAAAATAAATTTATTCTCCCTTAGGTGGTTTTTCGATGAACTTTATATTAAATGAATGTATTGTAACATACCAACCTGGCTCATCCCTCAATTGTTGGCCTGATAGGTCACTATATTACCTCATGCAATCACCTCGTATGCCAGAGGCTACCTACTAGCAGCGAGGGTCTAAGGATATGAAGTGGGGAGACTATACCCTCTTATCAGAGCTACACAATAGTATATCATAGTAAAAAATCAATATGTAGAGAAAGTAGTAATAATTAATTTATAATACTCCAGAATACAAATAGTAATAATTTTATAAAAGTGACCAACACCAATTATACATAAGATGCATGCATGACATGCTAATGTTACAAAAATAGAAATCAGTGAAAAAAAATTATTATTTACATTCAAATAGAGAAACAAAAAAAATGACTCAAATCCCTAAGGTCAGTCTCCTCATGAATCCTGACCTTATGATCAATCATCTTCTCCTATATCCCATGTAAATGAAAATATCACAATCATACAACCATATATAATCTACTCAAGTACCCTAGTATAATGGCGGCCTGATTAGGGTGTGAGTTATAAATCTCAGTAGGTCAGGACCACAGATGTCTACCCCCAAATCCATAATATTATAATTATTTCAAACTGTTTGAAATCATGCATAAATAGTGTAAGAAGATCAATGTAACTATATACCCAATTACCAACATCATTTCTCAGCTGGTGTCTGATCCTACATTATAAATTTGTATTACATACTCAACAATCATTACAAAATCATTTTCATTTATCAGTTAATTAAACTCATTGCATTATGAAAGTATTGAGATTCGGCCTCTGCCTAACATCCCCCATATAAGCCAACCACCATAGATTTCTCTCAAGACCATCTATGTAATCAATGTAAATAATGAATCGAAGCTTGTGCTTTGGATTGGATACCACATCATAAGATATTCAATTTAAAATTTCATGTACTATTTCTGAGCCCTTCGACTAAAAAATGTGTTTCTCCCCTGGTCCGTCCACTAATAGTGATTCACCCAATTCATCAATAAGACTGAACCCCTTCTCATATTAATCTGAAAAGTCATTATGTCACAAATGTTTTCATTAACTAGTTAATTCATTTCATGTAAGACCAATGGGACCCAAAGTCATATGTCAATTAATGGGTGTAGAACATCATGTCTAGCATCCTCGTGAGTATTTGGAGCACAAATCCTTGTCTCACAACCCATTGGTAATTATAGAATTAGTCTATATCCCATAAAAGAACATTTTCATACAATCTATGTGTAGAACGCCATATCTACCACCCGGTGAGTATTTGTAGTATCATTCCATGTCTCACAACCCATTTATCAATCATATATAAATATTTATCATTGATGTAGAACACCTTCTCTAACACCATAAACAAATCCATTAATTAATTCATTACATTATTAATTCAATCCGTTAATTATTTTAACAACTAATTTACAACATAAATATCCAATCAAATAATTCAACAATTAATTAACCATTAGAAATATTAGTAGTTAATAACTAATTAATAGTTAGTAATTCATAGAAATCCAACTAAAAAATTAACTCAACATTTAATCATCCCAATTCATTAAAAACTCTGAACCCGTCCACACAAATAGTGATTTGTCCAAGACATTAAGAATTAACATGCATGTCATAAACATCCCAAGTCAAACATGTTTAACAACGCTCACATATTTAGAAACCATATCAAAAATCATATCATATTTTTATACAACTGTATCCTAAATTTTTTTTCGTAGAGTATAAATTTGCATCTAAGGGTATTATTGGCCAACAGTCATAACAATTAATCAATTCATAATCTTAAATTTAATGTGTGTAAATTAATTAATTCAAAAATTAATTTATTAAATAATACCTAGTTAACAAGTTCATTAATTAATTATTCATCAAATATTTATCATGTAATAATAAATCCATCCATTAATTATTACCAGTTTCCAATTTATATTCTAAACATGTCAAACTATTCTATATAGTCAATATTTAGAAAAATGCCACAATGTTTCCCACAGGTGACCACATAATTAATTCCTCAATTAATGAGCCTATTACTAATCTTGTCCCATTAAAGTCATTTTAAAATTTAATCATATCACATTAACTTATTAAGAAATACATGCTTAAAACCAATGCATGATCAAGTCCTCATTTATCTCAAATGGGAAACATAATTTAATTGAATTATAAGTTTCATGCATCAACATATCAAATGTCATCGCATCAAGAAGACAAATGAAAAACCAAACCACAATAAGAATGATATGACATTACCACTAACATGTAGTTTATCTTTAATTAGAATTTCTGGAAAACATAGTAGTTCCCTAATCAAAGAAACTCATATTCCCAATTTACTTAATGACTCTATAATTATTAAATAAAGTGATAGAGATTTGGGAACCCACCTCGGGGTGACATCATTTTATTTAAGCAGTACTTTAATGTACACGGTGGAAATCAGTTACAAATAGAATGTAGTTTCACACCCACCACCTTTATATATATATATATATATATATTTGTGTTAACGCGTGCGTAACGTGCAATATAAATTAAAAAATCACCAAAACAAATTTGAAAGACCAAACCCAATGACGCAAGGTCTACGCACCTATAGCTAGATACCAGGGACTGAGATGAAATATTAGGCTATTATTTAGGTGGTGAAAAACCAAACAACAGTATAATTATTTTCCTCTAAACAACATAAATGAAATGAATAAGACCAAACCACATCTCCTTCGGTGGTGGTTTCCTGAACGCAGACTAAGGAATCCTGAGAACCATGTCTCACAACCATAGAACCGAAGAACCCCAAAAATTTGGTTTCCAACAAAACCCTAAATTCATACAATCTAAAATGTGTAACGAAACAAAATCTATCTAAAAAATTGATGACAGAAAACATAATAAGAGATCCTGCCTTGAATATTTGACTTAATCCAATGAAGAATTCAAATAAAATTCTCGCTGAAAGAGGACACAGGAAATGGGTGGTGCGCACTTTAGGGAGGCTTCCCATGGGGTGTTGTGCTGCTGCAAGCGGGGTCCAGCCATGGAAGATCCAGCAATGTAGAGGAGTTTGCGCCATGGGTAGATTTTTGAGTGGAGAACTGAATGGAGGGAGCCTGTGGAGAAGGCATGAGTTGCACGTCACTTGATAAAAAGAAGAACCATGTGGGGGGGGGGGTCACACCTCCCCTGTACAGTCCATGCCCTTATTCAAAAAAAATCATAATATACTAAAAAATAAAACTACTACTAATAATAATATTAATTACAAAAACCATAATTTTATAATTTACATTTCCAATTATATCATTAATACTAAAACACCCGATTTAATTAAAATAATTATTTGATAAACCCCATAATTAAATTTTTTTAAAAGAAACAATTAAAAGATTATTTTGATTAAGTCCAAACTCCCCATTTAAATCAACATTAATTATTTAATTCCTTATTAACTTACATTTATTTAAAACCATAACCCCTAATTTAATTTCCATAATAAAAATTATTATCACAGTCATAAAACAAAAAAAAATATCATTATAATTATTCTTCAATCCTTTGATAAACCCAACACCTCTATTTAATAACAAAAAATAATTAAATTTAGAACCCCTCATTTAATTAATACTTTATTTGAGAATCTCAAAATACATATTAAATTCTTTTAACATTTATTTAATTAAATAAACCCAATAATAATAAAAATAACACCATTATTTTATTTATTTAAATTTTCATTTAATTAAAACCTAAAATTCCAATTTGTTACAATACCATTAATAGGATTTTAATTATAAAGACTCCAACCCATAACCTCCATTTAATAATAAATGGTCCAATATTAATTCTAATTCACATCATTTAATTAAAACTGTACTTTGATAAAGCCAAAAGACACATCAATTTTTTCAAAATTAATTTAATTAAATATTTATTATTCAATTAATTAAATAACCACAATAATTATAATATCATAATTATTATTATAATTAAAACATTTATTTAATTAATCACAATATATTATATAATCATATATAATTAAAATAAATATTTTATTAAACATGGTAAACTGCACGGGTTGGTCCACAAACATGCGATGCCCATGCAGATCCATTAACGTGGAATTTTCTGGATCTAGTTATCCTAAGACTCCTCGGAATGCCCTTTATAAAATATTAGGTAATTACACAAGTCCAAAAATGTCTCCCTAATGTGTTCCAACACTCAAAATAAAATTACAAAGATCGGAATAAAAACAGACCCTTCAATAAACAAAAAAAAATCGAAAACCCATGCATTTTACCCTGGTTCCAAAACACAGGGTCTTTACATGTCTCTAGGTTGGTTTTTTCATAAGAGGGTAGTGTAAACTCTATCCTACCAATAAAAATATTAAAATCAAAAAAACATTCCACTTAAAACATTAAATATATAAATAATTATTTATCCCCCCTCTTAAATTATGGGAGATCACTAAGTATTTAATTACCTACAAATTGAAACCAATAATAATGCGATATATTTTCATGTCGTACACTCATATTAACAAGACTTATTTAATTTACTCTTTTAACCCAGAAATGAGAAAATAGAGGTCCAATTAATCCATCAACAACAACTTATAGGCTTCCAAAATATAAAAGGTTATCAGGATAGTGTTTTTTTCTCAATCCCTTTTTTAATTTATTCAATTTAGTGGAAAGAATTTCAATTTTATTCCTCAAATATTAAAGAATTTTAAATTTCTAGTGAACATGTTTCCTTACAGATTTTTCCTTAAAAGAATTGTATAATTTTTGGTTAAATTTCAAATCATAAGAGTAATCACAGTGATAATCCATCATTGAATTAATTAAAAATTATTTAAAATGAAGTTAATAATGAAATATTAGTTAACGAATGGTTTGTGAAAAAAGTTCAATTTTTTATGTTTTTGAAATTTATGATTTGTTTATTGAAAATAAGTGTGTTAAAATGATTTTTTATCATATAGAAAATAGGAGATGGATAAAATGAAGTTTTGAAAAACCCTTTTCATTTTATTTAAACAAGAAATCCTTCATAGTAGTGAACTCTAGATCAATTTCTCTAGGTGGTCACTCATAAAAACTATTATCCTATTGTAATTATTAATTTAACTAATATATACTAAAAAATTGAAAACCTAAAAATAAGTGTTTGTTTTAAAATTTTCATACAAATATATATATATATATAGAATTAAAGAACATAGATAATAAAAAATTTATATTAGTAAGCAAGAATTTGTTGTCCTTAATAATTCATAGTGATTACATTCATTGTTATTTTAAAAACAATTTAATTTCATTAACCTATTAAATATTGAACAAAAATTCACATTATTACCTCTTGTTTGAATATTGATTATCCTACACTGACATAAATGTATGAAACACAATCTCTCTCAAACTATGACCCAAATTATGAAAATAAGAATTTAAAACCAAAATGATGTTATTAAGAAATATGTTATATTCCTTATATGTTTGTAATGAAGACCATTATAGTTCTTTTGAAATGATTTCATTCTAATTAAATTATTCAATATATAAATAAAATCATTTCACTATACACTCCTGTTTTCAAATGGTTATTATCCTACATTGATACCTCTGCAATCAAGATAGTCTCCCGCAAATTATGGATTTTCAACTGAATAAACACATATCATCACTAAAATGATACTCCATTTTATGTATTATTATAATGATGAAGGATAATATAAATAATAAACATTAATTATAGAAAAACTAATAGGGATAGAATTAGTACAATTAATTTTTATCAGCTTAACAACTTCTGAATTCTCATTACTGAATAATAAAAAGACATTAAAGATAAATAATAAAAATTTCATCATTTCTTACCTCCATAGAAAATCAGAACTCCTTTTTTATCTAATTATATGAAGTAATAATTTTTATAGTGTGATAGAAATAAAGACAATGATTAGATATATTGATATAGAAAACTACTATATTAAAAATGTAGATCTATTATAGAAGAAAAATAATTGTGAACCCCAATCGATAACAACTTGTACCAAATCAAAAAAAGAATACATTAAAGTATAGATATAAAATATTTAAATAGGAAATAGTATGATCCAATATGCATATACAACCATGGGAACTAGATTTCAAGTATAAATCACACATCCCGATATTTCTTCAAGGTGGAAGTGGGATTCTATTATTATTTAAAATCCATCCTTAATATTTGATTATTCTCCCCCTTAATAACTTCTTTATATTAATTCACCATGTCAGATGAATATATGGGAAAAATTTAAAGATTAATTCCATATGATTATTATCGTGGAGAATGCAGAGAGGCTTAGTATGTTGTAGGTGATGATACTAGTAGGAATCATCACTTTGATCTCAACTTATGTAGTTCTAGATGTGGTATATATATCCTTACATAGAAATGTTTTAATATTATTTAGTGACTCATTTAAATTTAATATGATTTATATGAAGCCTAATTAATCTCAAAAATCCACTTTTGATCATTTTAACATGGATGATTCTAGCATTGATGGAATGGAAAAGTGATTTATCCCTACACAATAGTGAATTGAATCTGATATGAGGGATTAATTATGATAAAGAATACTCCCTATAGAAATTAATCATTTTTTCCTTTTGAATTGTCTTGACCCTTATGTATCTTCTTTGAAGAAAATTATCTAAGAACAAGACCCTTTCATTTCACCAAATATAATTTTATATATTGTGAATATCACTCTAATGAAAATGAAATTTTCATTTATGAATTATATAAGGACTCTTGAATATTGGTCAAAATTACTCTTACATATCCTATTAAATAATCTTACACATCCTTAGAAATTTTTATATTATTAGTTTTATCTTAAAAGGACTCCCACATGTCCATACGAATGAATCTTAAAAATTTATACATATGAGTCATTTAATTTATAAAATACTTCAACATAAAACTTCAAGAAATTAATCATCGTGATTTCAAGAATTTGACAAAACATATAATTCAACTATCTCTTTTAATCTTACATATGGAAACAGAGACTCTAACATATCCCAGTTAATTATAGGAATAATAATTCCACTTCAATTAACTTTCTAATGTAAAAACTCATACATTGGATTACTTAAATAATCATGGAGTTATTATTTATTTACATCTAAAATTCACCTTCCTCAATATTTATCTTCCAATATGTTCATCCTTCTAAAATATTCAACTTTTGAACCACATTTCGCTACTAAAAAATGTCTCTTACATAATATTATATGACTCATATGCATTCTAGTGAGCATTCTAAATTTTCTAAATTCTAATTCCTTTTAAAATTCTAGATTAGGGTTATGTTTTATCATATACCTAAATTCTAGATCAATATGAAGTATCATCAAAATAACAGATGTAACTATCTATCCATGAAAATTAAAAATTAAATAATAATACTATCATGAAAAATGATTTTTTCCACTTTCACTATAAATCATAATTTATTCCTAAAACAGATTAGGTGATAATTACCCATAAAATATGAAAATGTTGGTAATAAAATCATTGAATTACAGAAAATAAATAATTAAAATATTTACTTCATCAACCCTAGTCAAACCTTATATGTTTATTATTCTCTACTAAATACCACTACTTGATTTCCCCTACTAAAAAATAACCCATTAAATGATGATCCTATAATTTATGCATCAAATAAACCTAAAATCCGTGTAATTTTAATTTCAATTTTTTTAATCCAAGACATATTATTTTCATATTTTATTTGTTTTTTGTGAATATTTTTTTCATCGTTTTTTCACATGATATACATATATATATATATATTAGTATATTAATAAATATATGTATTTATATTCATGTGTGTCCATCCATACACATATATATATATATATATTTAATCTTATATAAATATATGTATATATATTCAAATTTATACGTATGTATATATATATATATATTATATTTACTTTTCTTTGGTATGATATATTTCTTAATTATAATATATAAATATATATTTATATAAATATTTTTGACATTATTTACTTGCATAAATGTTTATGTATTTATATTTTTTATCAAAAACATTATATATAAAAATTATTTATATAATTATTTTAAATTTGTTATATATATAATTATATAGTGTGTTTTTCATATATGTATATATATGTATTCAATATTTATATATATATAGTATATATATACATATATTTATATATTTGGATGAGTATATATATACTTTTTAAATGTATACATACATATATATATATATAATGGTTTTATATGAGTTTGTGTGTGTTTGTGTCTGTTTGTTTGTTCATTGGTTTTCTCTTTATATATTATTTGGAAAATATATCATTATATTATATATATGTATATATGGTTCTATATTGTGTTTAAATTATATGTATCTATCAGGTTCAATATTTCCTTACTAATATATTTTATTACATTCATAATGATCATGTATATTTATTTTTTATATGTAATATAAATAAATATTATTATATGTGTATATATGTTTATAGTGTCTATGAATATATATATATATATATATTATTAATATTTTATTTTTTATACATTAGTTAATCTATAACTATATATATGATTATGTGTAATTATATATTGAAATTTATGTCAATTACATTAATAGGTTTTATTTTTAGTTTATTTAAGTAGGATGAATGTGGATCAATAAATGGATGGATAAAAATTGTGTTCCCAAATAGTGTGATGAAGGTGTCAATGATTTAGTTCAGTATGAAATTGATAATGTCACCAGACCTTCACAAAACTTGTGTTGATGTCTGTATTGTTATTATTCAAAGAAAACTAGTCCTATAAGATTGAAAGAAAACACGATCTCTTATGGAATTGATCATATTTGGAAATGTTTGACTAAATAAAGAGATTGAGTTAATATATCAAGCATGACTAATGAAAATTATTTTATGAATCATCAGATACTGGTAATACTATATATGATGCTAAAGATCATATTGAGTAAATGAAAATGGTAGATAAAGATGAACTTTCATATTAACCAAAGATGTTCACAAAATTGTATAATTTTATAAAGATACCCATTTTTGATGGTTGTTTTAAATATTAAACACTATCAATAGTACTAGAACTATGTAACCTAAAATAATGAAATGAGTTGAGTGATTACATTTTAACATAGACTCTTTCCCATATTAAGTATATACTTTCAGATAAGAATGATCTTCCTTGTTAAATATATGAAACAAAATAATATCAGGTTTTATAGATACGATACATGAATAAATATATAATTTCTATGAAGATAGTATATTATTTTATAAATAGTATGAATATCTATGAAATTTCCCATGTGTGATAAATCTCGATACACAAAATAATAATTCACGTATATCAAAAAATTGTGGTAATTTCTATTAATTTATATATTTTAACAAGTCTATGGAATATTTAATAATATAATTCAGTTTACAAAGCATGTGGAAAAAAAATTCAAGATAGTAAACTGATAAATATGATAGATTTTCCTCAACAGAAATATAAATTAAAATGCGGAATGATTCATGAAACATTTGTCTTCCATTATCTATTAATGGAATTAATCCCCATGGTGTATAGAGAAGCAATCATATATCTTTTTCCATTATGATTGTAATGTATAGATTACCACTGTGTTTATATAAGATGTGGAAGTACATCATATTTTCATTTCATTTTTCATGACCCAAAAAAACCAAGTAATGAAATTGATAATTATTTTCATCTAAAAATTAAATATTTTAAATTTATGTCTGATATAGATATTGTAATGTATAATTCTCAAAATATATAATAATTTTATTAATAAAATCCATGTTTCTATAGACCCATTTTAGGACCCCTAAATCATGTTTTTGGGGTCATAATGTTTTCAAAGGGGGGATTGGACATTCTAATATGGAATGATTTTTTGGGATTCTTCAGGGGGCCATAATAATTTCAATTTTCTTTTAGGTCATAGATAATTTTGAGTGTGGTAATTGTCAAGTTATGGGCTTGGGTAGTTTTCCACTTATAGGGGTTTTTTTGGATATGAGGTGTGAAATGGACATTTAATGGTGGTTTATTCCATAAAAGTTACATATGTCATAGAGGTCATTGATTTGATGGGAATAGTATACTATTTGAAAAACTAAACCAATGGGACGGATAAACATGTATTTTTTTTCATGTTGGGGTAATGGAAAGTATATGGAAATGGATATATTCTAGGGGACTTTTCATAGTGGTTTATTGGTCAAGTAAAGGAATGAATGTTTGATTACAAGGTAGATTTATCTAAAACATAGTAGTCATCAAAACCATGTCTTGTAGTAGTATGAAAAAAGATAATTAATGGTATTTTCACATTTAGAGGCAAAAAAGTGTGGATATCATTCAAACACACTTTATTATTCCAAGGTAAATCCTTCACCCAATCATGGTCAATTCATCATGATTTTTAATATTAATTCAATCGTCATCTTTCTTTTTATCAATTTTATTATTCTTTCAAAATCCCAAAAAATAATTAGGTCTTAGTTTTTATTTTCTTTTAATCATAGGGAATTTATTATGCCTCCAACTTCATATGATTGAATCATTCTTGATTTTAGTTGGTCTTTCCTTATATCTCTCCTTTATTTGTTTCCTTTCCCCTTTCTCATAATTAGTTATACCTTATTATATAAAAATGGAATGATTTTTGGTTTTTATGTTTGGGGTTTTTGGTTGATTTCATATTGAATATTTATGTTCTATAGGTCATTGGGGATTCCTCTTTACATTATAATGGTGTTTGGTTGTTCTTCTATTTTTAGACTTAGGTTGTAATTGTTGAATCTCCATTTAAGGTAGGGTTCTGAAATATATATTCTCGTTATTATTTATTTCATATTGAATTATAATTAAATTTTTTTAATTGAGTAACTTGTTTTAATTAACATGATTATGAAAATGAAATGTATTTTTTTAATTTAAATGGAAACTGTGAATCGCCTGTGATTTATATGATTTTTATGTTATTTTTCATTTATTATATCATTTTTTGAATTTAAAAACATATTATTTTTGTCCTTTTTTTATTATTGATATTATTTATAATATTCATAATTGGTCATGATATTTAAGGATGATAATAAATGTGAATATGAAAATATATAATTAATATTGATTTTAATTATGCAATAATTGATGAATAAGTATTAAATCATGAATAGATATAGTTAATTTGTGTTGATTACTAATAATTTTATTTTTATCCTTTATGTTATTATATTAGTTTTAGGATTATTGGTTGAATATAGTGTAATATAATGGGATTATAGTTATTTTTTTGTGTTTTTTTTGATGTGTTTGATTTCGGATAGAGTTTATGATTTTATCAAAGTGGTGCAATTGATGTTGTGGTACTTTTAATGGGATATTATATTTTTGGATGAAGTGATATGACATTTGGTGTGTGGATGTGTTTCAATATCATAATAATATGGAATGTTTGTAATTAATATATAAAATGAATATATAAAATGATTAAGAAAAATGCAATGGGTTTTTATAGATTATTTTTGTGCTATAAATAAAACATAAACTGCTGTATAATTTAATTATGTTATGTGAGAATATAATGTATATGATGATGTGAATATTTTTAAATTTTTTAGTTCTATGAATGATTGTTGAAATTGAATATAAATGTTGTTGATGAATGTGGTATACAAGTTTTTGTTCAGTTAATAAAGTGGTTGGTAATTAACTAATGTGATATTTATTATATGATCAGGAATATAAAGTTATAAGTTTATTGTGTAGTTGTGTGGTGGATATATGAATATTAATTATTGATTTTTATAGGATATAATTATATTTATGGTTTTTTAGTATCACGTAGTAGAGTCTATGTTTATCAATGAATATTATTATAAATTAATTATAGTTGTTTTAATTCTATTTACACCAAAACCTATATTGCATAACGCAGATAATGAATGGAGGTAGTGTAGATGGATGATCACTCCCCCTTCCCTAATCTCTCTTCTAAAAATAGAATAGATTATGATGTATTGAGGTTATAGATTAAATTTTTTTGGTTATGATGTGGGTTCACAAAGGGGACATAAAAGGGACGTGTAGAGAAGAAGGATGATCTTCTTTATGATATATTATTTTAAATGGTGTGTTATATATATTTTGTAAATCATTATAGTGTAAATTTATTTAAATTACGCTAATATTTTGTAATCTAGTTTTTCTTTTTATGGAAATAAAATGGTTGGGAGAATAATGACATAAGTCATGGAGGAATGAGGGATACTAGTCCAGTGGGAAATTATAAGTGAGGTACCTTCATATATATATTCTTAATATTATATTAGTATATTTATATGTGCTTTTAGGTGATTGTTAATTGACAAGGTTGGGATTGTAGATGACCTAGTATGCTGACAAGTAGTTTTCATTGTTTATTTACTACGATATTAGTATACAACTTTTAGATTTTCACGAGCTTTTTTTGTAGTATCCTGATAAATATAGTTATATACACACCCCTATACATTATATTATTTTCTCATATTTTTAGAAGGGATTTGGTGACCCATATGGGAATTAGTATATCCTGATGTAGTGTAGGTTGGTGCTCATGGTGTCTCTATCACAGTAATTCCTTATTTGGCTATTCATTTGGAGATTTTGTTTTATGTATGACATTACATGTAATATGGTTTGGTATCACTTTATATTATATGTATTTTTTGTGGATTAATTCTTCTATTCCTATGTTTCTTATTTTGATTACTCTTATATGTGGGATTTATTCCCTTGGAGATAATTTATATCCAATTTTTTATTGTAGGCATGATTTAGGAGTGAAACTTGTCTTCATTTAAATCATAGGGGGGTTCCATAATTGATAGGTGATGATAGTGTGGTATCAAATCAAGGATGATATTTATGATTTAGTATAAACTTTTGCACACTTGAAGATATCATTATATTGTAGGAAAATGACCTTGATCAATCATGGTACCTTATTGGGGAAAGGGAGACCAACTAGAATATAGAAGATTATGTCCCTCCATACTATGATTCAATGACCTAAAATTTCCTAAATTTGCTAAAGTGAGATTATTTTTCATGCGAGGTAAACACTTAGGTGTGGTATATGTATCAAGTTTGATTTCACTAGTGATTAAAATAAAAAAATATTGATAATTTATAAATGAATCTGATTAAATGTTATTAATTATTTCTATATAATGAGTCTTAGGAGTTATTTCTATTTTTTAAGATATGTATGGAGGAAAGAATTCCCATGTCGTTCAGACAGTAGGGGTACATCGGGATAGTGCAATTTATTATCAAAGGGATGGCCTTGAGGAAGAGGATTCTTGGTAGAAATTGTTGGGTCATTTTTAGCATAATGTATTATTGATGTATTAAATTATTATCTTGTATTAATTTATAGATATATGGATATAGATGAAATAGATTTATTTTATGTTTATATTTACTAGGAATAAGTAGTGGATTTTAATGAAAATCAGTTCTTTAGAGGAAGTACACATCATATGTGGATTAATGTTATCTAAGACCATTAGGAGATAGATATATCATGGTATAATATTTTTATACATTTTCATGCCAATTTATTTTATTTAACATTTAATGTGGAATGAGGTAAGATATATTTTCTCTTAAATAGGAGACCTCTAGTGTATGAGGTCTATAAATTCTATTGAAATATCTTCTTTGTTATGCTTATGTCCTTCTTATTGGTGAGTAGAGTTGGTCAAGTTTTTATGACTCATTAGATCTAGATATTTAATTTAAGGTCCCTAAATTTACATTTTTGATGTATCTCAATATACTATAAAATATTATGGTATGGGAGAAGTTTCTAACATTGATTTATTTATCTTAAAAGGGTGGTCATACGGTCTTATAAAATAAAAGTTCTCCGTATGGAGGCTTATATTTATCTTCGAAGTTGTATTTTTATTTAGTTTTGATTTATTCTCATCCCTATCCTTATCACTTCTCTAGTGATATTATTTTTCAGACCACTACCATGAGATTTGGGGGGGTTTTATTTTCATATAGAGATAGCAGGAAATGGTAGTTTCAGTTTTTAATATTCCTTGGTGTTCAACATGGATCATGTAGCCCACATCAAGTTTAGACTTTAAAAAAGTATCCTTAAACTCCATATCTAAAACCCCATTTTAAATTCCAACTTCTCTTCTATTAAACTCTTACTCAAATATTTAGCTTTTATGTATCTCTCAAGAGTTATTTTTTCTACTCCATCCTCTATTCTTCTCAAATGAAACCACTGGTGGATGCATTTCATCCCTCTATGGTATGTGATACTTATTCATGTCTTGGAATACTCTTTTTTTATTCACACATTTGAGACTTATGAATCATAGTGTTTTTTTCAATAATAGATACATATTATGATATATTATAAATCTAAGGATTCTACTTTGATTTTTATTACCTTCAGTTATTCATTACTGATTCCAAATCTGGGTGTATGAGTGTTTTTTTGTTGGCTGATAATATGATTGGTCTTTCTGTAATGATTTTTCATACGTATGATTCCTTGAATGATTTTTGATTTTAAATGAGTTTCCAATAGATTTTTAAACTCTAATTTATTTATTTTATAATGAAATGGATTTATGGAATAAGACCCATTTTTAAATTCTTCGAGGAACTTGATGTATTTTTATAGAATATGGGATGAATTAATAAATTATTTGATGATTTATTATTGAGAAAATTGAATTAAATGAATGACGATTTTTATAAGAATTTATTTAACGAGAACCATGATTTAGTTTTAAAATTGAAAAGGAATTTTGAAATCTTGAAAACTAGGAAATTGATTTTTGAATGATGAATTGATTTGAAATTAATGATATTACAATGATTATTTGATTAAATAAATTATATGTGTAACTGGGTAGCTAGTGGTCACATAGGATAAGAACACTAGGAATATGACTCCTTATCAATTGATAAATTATGAAAAAACTATAAACCCTAGTTTTTTTATTATTATCACATGATGGAGTCTATGTCTTATTGGTTTGATCTGAGGGATGTGTTCACACTTGAGTTTTTATAATTGATTGATAGGTGTGAAGATCCTTAACCAATACATTAATTGGCCCCAGGTCTTATGACATTGTTTTATGATATGTTTTTATTTGATTATTAAATATCATTGATTATATAAATTTTTTTATTCACGTATTTGATTTATGAAAATTTTCTTTTAATCAATTTTTTTGATATATGTGCAATATACATGTTTTGGGGAGAAAGTTTTCTCTAAAAATGTGAAATGAATTTACCTTCCTTGACTCTTTTTATAAATTCAAGTGTATATTGTAAATTTTTTATTTGAATTTCTTATGGAACATTTGGTGGAATCATAATGGTAAATTTACCTCACAGTGGACCTTTTCCTTTGTATATTTCTCAATTATGTTATGTTATATCCACGTAAAAGGAAATAGATACTTGGAGGTGGAATATGTGCTCGAACCTGGGACCTTGGCTGATTGATGTGACAGATGGAGTTGTGATCATCTCGTTGTATGAGGTTCTTAATGTTTAATATTTATAGGCATTATTTCATCTTAAGGATTATATTTTACTTTAGGATGTCAATGTAACTTCTTCTGGTACTTCTCTCCATGAGGAGTGTTTGGCATACCAACATTGTATTGCTTTTCCTTCATCTTTTTTTAACATGTCAAAATATCATTCCTTTTTCCTCTTGTTGATTTAAGGTTCTAGTTTCCAAACCATGGGGATCAGGAATGCCCTTCGAGCTATGTCAAATCCAAATCGGGTATTGGAGTACTAGGGTTTATTATTTCATCATGAAACCTCATTATTTAAAACACATTGTATTTATATATCATAAATGGTTTTGTGAAGTATTTTTTTCAATATTTTCAGTTTTTATATATTTATGGTTTAAACTTCATTGAGTATTATATTTTCTTAATGTTCTTCATTAGTAATGATTCAATTTATAATGTTATTATATTGATATGAAATTTGTAATATATGTTGTAGTACTCATAGAATCTAATTAAAAATAGTGTCTCTATTCTTATAAAAAATACTGGAAATTAATTTTATGAAAATATTTAATGGATTAATTGATTTAACTTATTTGTAGATATTGATATACTGTGATATATATATATATTTCAGGATTCATGTTAGAAATTTTTTAAAATATTTCCTTCACTTAATTTTTTTATTCTTATATACATTTATATAATTATATTTTATATTTTATTTTACAGGAATTCTAGTAAATATGGATAAATTTTGGAATACCTTGACCCAAAACATATTTCAGTATTTTTATGGGTTTGAACAAAAAATTTATATTTTTAAATTGAAAACCAATAAGTGGATGGAAGAATGAAATTAAAATTTCCCACATTTAAATTAATACGATGGTTGTTAAGAGATTATGTATTTGAGCACGTGATGTTGAAAAAAAATTTACCCTCCTTATGTGTGTTTGATTTGGAATATAGAATCATACGTTAAAGAAATATCGAGAAGTTATACATATAGTGAAAATAGGAAATTAAATTCTTAGATAGTGGATAATTAAATTCAAAACATTATAATTGATGCTTTTATCATTGTAATGTAACTACATAAACAATGTAAAACATCAGTTAATTCAGTTATTGATATTGCAGATATTAATTATGATTTTAGAACTATTAAAAAACCTATTCTTGATGATAACATATTAATGTATTATGATGAGGATAATAATACCAATGAAAAATCATCTAATAAAACAACATATGTTTCTAAATTAGTTGCTAAAGGAAATCAAGAATTATAAGAAGGATGTGTAAAATATTCAAAATTTTCTTCTATGTTGATGTTCTACCACATCAAGTGGTTGTTTGGAATTATAAATAAAATAATGATCTTATGAGGACAATTATTGATATCCATAGATTATAATATTTGACTAGTTAGAACTACCACACTAGTTTTGCTTGTCAAATTTATAAATGTGATTTTGAGTCACAATGGATACCTTAGAGAAGAAAGTATTGCTTCATGAGTAATCATTGTTTCCTTGACATATATTATATATTTTTCATTAACATGTCATGTTTAGGGACCCATGTCTTTACGTACATGGAAATTACATTACTTTTTCAGAATACTTAGTACATAACAAAAACACACAGACAAGGACCGTAATAGTTTAATGTCTTTGGAAACTCAAAGTATAATCTTCTAATCATGGTGAAAGATCATCAAATCTCCCATAAAGATCTTCTTTCTTTTACCTAAAACCTTTCTTTATATCCTGGGGAAAATAAAACATAAAAGGGTGAGCTCAGATGCTTAGTAAGGGTAAACAAAAGAAATATCAATCACATCATATTCATAAGAACATATCATTTTGGAAATCTTAACCTGCAAAAGAGATCATAATATCATAACATGGGATAAATTATAGTAGTGAAATGTAATCCCAATAATCATAACATAAAACATGAATCTTTGTGTCATACACACATAATCCAAGATAATCATTTCTTATTAGTCAAGACTCATTGCCAATACTATCTTAGTGGACAAAGTCCATTTCTGAACCGAGTTCACTCCTCGTTTCAGTCCTGTTTAACTGAACCAGTGTAACCTGCCGTTCCAGCCATATCTATCACATGAGATATAAAATCGTTACCCAATGCATTGGAGGGAGATATAGGTCCCACCCATCTAATGATTATACCATTCTTATGCGTTCCAAAAAATCATAAACAATACATCATAGCATAACCCATGTAATAAAAATGGGAATCTTAAACATCGGGACATCATAAAAAAATTCATATAAGACAAAGGAATTCATAAAAATAAGTCCATCACAACATAATCAAATCAATGTAATAATAGGTATAGAAACAGAACCGTTTATTATCTTAGATGGAAAATAATTTTGACAAAACACTTGAACTCCATTTTTTAGGAAAATATCCTTTCTACATCAAAAACACTTTTCCATTCTTAACATTTCATACATTTTTAAACTAAAGGAAGTTGATTAAAAATTTACTTGAAAACTTGTAAAGGAATATTCTTGGAAATAATGTTTGAAAAATCCATTCATGTCTTATAAGTTAATAAAACATTCTTCTCGTACTTTTGTCGAAAATGTCAAAAAGTACCTCGTATGAAAAACGTCAAAAGATTCATTTCATATCTTTTACTAAAACCTCACCGAAGGGTAAAATAGGATTTAAAAAAATTTATGTAGATGGAAATAAAATTACATATTGAAGAAACATGGATGTGGATGATAAAATACACCCCAGTAAATACCAAAGTATAAACAATCTCCTATAAAAATGAGATTGTGATATTTTCCAATAACATAGGTATGATTTTCTTCGTAAGTGTCCAAAACTCCTGTATAATGATTTAAATAATTTCATTGACTTATTCTAGAATCATATGCATTGTTATGATATCATATATGGTTCACTGATGGCTTTATATTACCCGTTCATTTGTAAATTCCATGTTAAAGAGCGTTTTGGGTAAAATCATTTTATTTGTCGTTGATGTTTTGACTTTTAATTATTCATATGATTACTTAGATCATGATTAATTAATTCCAGAATATATAACATGATTTATATATAATATATCTTCAGAATATACATATATAAAATAGATCAATAAATGGAAAGAAATACACCGTTCATGGAGACGGTAGATCGTACGTACGCATGAACGATGTTTTTGTTTCCTTATTGAGTTGAATCGAATTAAGTAGATGACATACATATATATACACATAAATACATTATCATTATTATGTCATATATTTCCTGATTACTTATTATATATACTTTATAATCATTCATGAATGGTTAACGTGGAGAATGAATCTCATCGCGTCGTGGAGACGGTAGTCCGTACGTACGCACGAGTGATGATATCGTTCTCATGATCGTGGAATTGTATTGGAGTGTATGTATACTATTTCAGAATCAATATCACTTTTCAATAATCATATATAGTTATTATCTACACCATTATACCCATCCAAGTAAGGTGGTGGTGGAAAATAGATTACACCACGGCGTGGAGATGGTATTCCGTACGTACGCACGCGTCGTGATTTCATTTTTCTTAGGATGGATAGATGGTGAAATAAGGTTGTTTCATACGTATAATAACATATCCGTATATTATTGATACTGATTTTATTACTTCAAAATGAAACAACCTAAGAAGAATAAGTGGAAGAAGAAATAAAGTTGAAATAATTGGTAACAGACATTACCTCTTCTTTGAAGCGCCTCTTTGGGATCTCCTTTTAGGGAACTAAAATTGGTCTTTTAGGAAGACCAAAACCTCTAGCATATTTCTAGGGAAGTGGAGAAGATAATTTGGTAGGGGTTGGCCGAGCTTGAAGGCTCAAAGTGGTGTGAGGAAGATAGGGAGGAGGTTCCCTTTTATAAGGAAGGAGAGGGGCACCTTTGGAATAACTAAAAATATTATTTTATTGTAAATCAAAATTCGGTTTTCAATAGCTCCAAATTGAATTATTTCGAAGCTAAGGTGGGGATGTGTCGAAATAATCTCATCCAACATAATTTAGAAAAGTTTAGGTTCCTATTTTAACCTTATCATTTATATTTATCTTTAAGTTAGATAATATTACTTTTACCATGTCTTTTTGTGTTCTTACACTATAAGGTTAATAAACTTACTATAACAAGCCAAACGAATCCCAAGTTGTTTATTATTAATATATATAACCGTATCTATGTCATTTGGAAGAACCATAGATTTTTAGGAATAAAATAACAATTAATAATATAATATTTGTTGTAAGAACTATTTTATGTCAATTTTGACACTATTTAGTAATGGATTTTTGTGAAAATCATTACAGAATTATTAGTTCGAAAAAAGATAATTAAATCAATACTAACATGTCATATGAACCTATAAAATTAGTGGAACTCATAAAAAGTCTCAAATTACATTTATTCGGGTATTTATAACATCAATTATGTCAAAATTTCATTAATAAGATAATTACTGTATCATCTTTGTGTCATAAATAAATTAAATTATTTAATGTCTAAAAATAACAAATAAAATACCATTATGTAGGAAATATTTTTAGATTTATAATTAATATTTATAGTCGAATTTATCTTATGTATAACCTTATATTAAAAATTAATTGCTTATTAAACATTGATTTTAACTATTTTAACCCTTCATTAAATAAATTAATAATAAATGTCCTAATCTAATACAAGTGGGCCTAAATGGTCATATTTTATTTCTAAGCTTGTTTTTGGTCGAACTAAACTTATTCAATAGAATTAGGACATGTGTTAGGGTAATAATAATATCATTTTTACTCTTAATTACCCTATTTACTTTTAACTGTGGTAAAAAAAGTAAAAAGTTACTATTCAAAAAAAATTATTTTCATCTCATTGAACCACATTTTACATAATGAAATCAATCGTGTCTCTCAGATTTTTGAAATTCCACTCACAGAACCAGTAAAATTAAATTTTATGAAAAATTCATTTTTTTAACTACCACTTAGTGGTTTCCATATTCATCAAAAAATGAAAGTTTCCACAAAAATACCAAAAATTAGGCCTAAGATATATTTGATATTATGAACTGAAAAATGATGTCTATTTTACAAAATTCAAAAAATATCAGTTGCATTTCTTAATTTAAAAATTAATTCCCGTCGTCAAAACAAATAGCATGTTCTTTAGAGATAATAACTATCAAAAGATTGACATTTGTTTATGTCTGGTTTAAATGTGAAATTACATCCAATGAACAACATTGTATTAAATTGTAAAAATATACTCTAAATATACTTTAAAACCACTCAAATTAATAATTTATCAAAATTAATTATTTTGATTAAAAAGGTCACTTTTAATTAAAATTTAGTAATTTTCACTATTCATCATAAAATGAAAGTTATCCGAAAAGTACCAAAATTTTACCCTAAGCTATTTTCGATATTCCGAATCCAAAAATGAAGTCCATTTTGAAAAATAAAATTTACAAAATTTCAAAAAGTGGTTATTACTATTCATAACGGCTTGTTTTAATAATATTTTAATATCATATCATTGTTTAGCGAGACTCGGTATTGCGTACAACACACGCTATCATGGAAGGTCGTGATTGCGTGTAATGCAAGGCAAGTCAAGGATGCATGTTGTGCAAGCTCTTTTTGGTGTAGCGTACAACACAAGACATTAATGAAATTAAAACGAATATTTTTCATAAAATCTCGGGGTGTTACATTCTACCCCCCTTAAAATGAATTTCTCCGTCGAAATTCGTCGGGGTTATAAATGGTTTACTACTCGAAAATTTCTTTAATAGAAACCCACGTCGTAAAATGGAATACCAAAACCAATCTTTAAAAAAAAGTATGAAATGTAACAGTTACCCAAATAAACTGATCACAGGGTTTCCACATAGGTGAAAATATGGATATGGAAGAGAAATCTAACCATCATGTTCTGATGGAGAGTGGTAGATAACATGGCTATGGAAAAGCCAGCAATCAAAAAGCCATAAATTTGTGAACATCTAAGGTACCATCGGATTCATCAGATATAAGAGCACTAGGACAACATTTTTGGTTTTAAAGATCATTTCCCTAAAGTTGATGAAATTCGAATTAGAAGAAATACATTCGTGATTTTTGTATAGTCTCACCATTGGTCATTCATTGGAAAATTTCCACTTCAACTCTTAAAGAAATGAAGTTTAATTTGTCATTCATGATGTGTTAGCAGATCATGTGATAGAATGATGGGTCATTCCATCTGTCTCAAACAAAAGGTTAGAAAAGTTATCAAAACATACATTAGTCCATCTATAGTGAGATTAATCATATATGGTTCCTAGAATGGACTTATACATCATATATCATACTGATTAATATAATAAAACTAGTTTATACTAAACAGGGACTTCCTGCAGGCCAGTGGTAGGAAATAAAGGCCAGTCACACTTCGGTTGTGGGTTCGATTCCCACAACCTTGTCCGATGCGATGGGTTGTCGCCCATCCTGCAGGTTATCCTTTTTCTAAAACTGCATTACTATAACATCACATAAATAATCTCAAAAAAAGTTTTATCCTTAAACAATACTAACTTATTTCAAACATAATCCATTCCAATCTTTAGGCTTATCTAAAATACTTTGGTCCAAGCTCATAGTATAAAGAAAATGACTAATTGAAATGACATCAACCAAGCGTGTGAATACCATCATTTATCCTGCATATATCTTATTGGTCATATTACAGTTATGTGAATACCTTAATCATGTATTCTCTTGAAAAATTAATAGCCATTAAACCTTAGTGAAAACATGAATGCAGTTAAAAGTTAACACTTTCCACATACCAAAATCCTCGAAATTCTATATACTCAAACCATGATATCACTTTGTCCTCATATCAATCATGAGCTCATGAATACGGTCGGGCATTTCATTTTCTCGTTTTCCCTTCATTATGCACATATCATCTTTTTTTCCAAAAATATATCAATCACATTCCATGGTTACCGATACCATTGAAAACCAGAATAGACCAATACATAAATATTCCGATATTCCATGATACTATATAAAACATTATTTTGGATTCCCATTACATAAACACTTGATCATTCCACAAAATTGTTGTCATATTCAACATCACCTATAGTGATCTCATGTGACTTCCCTTTGTCCTTTTCCTTAAGTGGTTGCTCATGTCGATCATCACTAACCCTTGGATTAGGGAATTTATTAGCATAATGCCCCATTTCCTTGCACATGAAGCATTGAAGTGTTGGTGGTGCGTTCTCTGCAGTCTTTTCTTTATTCACATCATTAGAAACCCTTTTTCCATTACTTCGACACTCAGCTGCCCGATTACCTTCTTTTCCACACTTAAAACATTTTCTAGTCACTTTAAGACAATATCCACCATGCTTCGTTCCACACATTGAGCATAAGGAAACATTCATCTTCTTTTCTCCATTATTCTGAGATTTCTCCTTAAACTCCATCTTTCGTTTCTTGTCAAAACTATGAGATGGAGAAGTTACACCAACTCCCATTTCTACATTGATAGCACAACGCAAAATTTCTTCATAGCTACTGAAGTCTCTTATAGCTAATGCCTTCGAAGATTTGGTTTTAAGCCACAGAAGAATCGATCAACTTTACACTCAGGTTGGATGATACATCCAGATGTATACCTGGCAAGCCTTATAAAATTTTCTTTGTATATACCAACAGATTCATCATCCTTTTTCTTTATTTCAAGAAACTTCTTCTCCATCTTTGTTCGAAGAATACGATGGAAGTACTTATTGAAAAATAAGTTCTTGAACTCGTCCCATTCCATGGACTCAATTTCATCTCTTGGTCTCGTATTCTTGATAATATTCCACCATTGATCAGCATCATCTTCCAAACGATATACTGTTAAGATGACTTTATCATGTTAGAACATTGAAGAACTGAAGATATCTTTTCAGTAGTACTGATCCATTGTTCAGCAACAAGTGGATCAGAAGACCCACTGAAAGAAGGTGGATGTTGCCTCATGAAGGACTCAATAGAATATTGTTCCCTTCTAAACTCATTTGGAAGTCCAGAATGATTCATAGCTTGTGAAAGTATATCAATAAGATTTTTCACTCCATCTCCCATAACGTTGGTTTGTTCAGGAGGAAAATCATTGCAGCATCCATTACATTGATCAATACGGTTCCTTCGGGTTCCATCCATCTTCTGAAACCCAAAAAGAATAGTGTGAGAGGAAAAAATCACACTATGGAAAACAATATAATAAAGGGGGATTACAATAAATATCTAACATCTTAGTTTTAATTCTAATATGGTTAGCGCAATTATATGTCTATAATGTATACTTAACCTTAGGGACATCCCTTGACATACCTTAGAAATATCTCTAGGGATCTCACTAAATTTCTCACATCCTAGTTTCCAAAGGTTGACTAAACCCTTCCTCTGATACCAACTGTAGGGACCCAAAGCTTGACGTACATGGACATTACATTACTTTTGCAGAATACTTAGTACATAACAAAATCACACACACAAGGACCGTAATACTTTAGTGTCTTTGGAAACTCGGAATATAATCTTCTAATCGTGGTGAAATATCATCAACATCTCCCATAAAGATCTTATTTTTTTTACCTAAAACCTTTTTTTATATCCTGGGAAAAAGAAAACATAAAAGGGTGAGCTCAAATGCTCAGTAAGGGTAAAAAAAGAAATATCAATCACATCATATTCATAAGAACATAACATTTTGGAAATCTTAACCTGCAAAAGAGATCATAATATCAAAACATGGGATAAATCAGAGTAGTTAAATTTAATCCCAATAATCATAACTTAAAACATGATACTATTTGGCATACACACATCATCATAGAGAAGAATTTCTTATTAGTCAATACTCATTTCCAAGACTATCTTAGTGGACAAAGTCCATTTCTGAACCGAGTTCACTCCTCGTTTCAGTCTTGTTTCACTAAACTAGTTTAACCTGCCGTTCCAGCCATGTCTATCTCATGAGATATAAAATCTTTACCCAGTGCATTGGAGGGAGATATAGGTCCCACCCATCTCATAATGACACCATTCTTATGAGTGCCACAAAATCAAAAACAATACATCATAGAATAACCCATGTAATAAAATTGGGAATCTTAAACATCGGGACATCATAAAAAAATTCATATAAGAGTATGGAATTAATAAAAATAATTCCATCACAACATAACCAAATCAATGTAATAAAAGGGATAGAAACAGAACCCTTTATTATCTAAGATGGAAAATAATTTTGATAAAACACTTGAACTCCATTCTTGAGGAAAATATCCTTTCTACTTCAAAAACACTTTTCCTTTCGTAACATGTCATACAATTCTAAAATAAAGGAAGTTGATTAAAAATAGACTTTAAAACTTTTAAAAGAATATTCATGGAAATAATGTTTTAAAAATCCATTCATGACGTATAATTTAAAAAAAACATTCTTCTCGTACTTTTGTCGGAAAAGTAAAAAAGTGCCTCGTATGAAAAACATCAAAAGATTCCTTTCATATATTTTACTAAAAACTCACCAAAGGGTAAAATAGGATTTATACAATTGTAGGTGGATGTAAATAATATTACATATTGAGGATACATGGATGTGGATGATAAAATACACCCCAGTAAATACCAAAGTATAAACAATCTCGAATAAAAATGAGATTGTGATATTATCCCTTAACATATGTCCGATTTTCTTCGTAAGTGTCTGAACCTCTAGTATAATTATTTAAATAATGTCATTGACTTATTCCAGAATCAAACTCATTGTTATGATATCATATATGGTTCACTTATGGCTTTATATTACCCGTTCATTTGTAAATTCCATGTTAAAGAGCATTTTGGGTAAAATCATTTTATTTGTCGTCCGTGTTATGACTTGTAATTCTTCATATGATTACCTAGATTATGATTAATTAATTCCAGAATATAAAACATGATTTATATATAATATATATTCATAATATACATATATATAATATATCAGTAAATGGAAAGAAATACACCGTTCATGGAGACGGTAGGCCGTACGTACACATGAACACTGTTTTCGTTTCCTTATTGAGTTGAATGGAATTAAGTAGATTACATAAATATATATACACATAAATCCAGTATCATTATTATTTCATATATTTCATGATTACTTATTATATATACTTTATAATCATTCATGAATGGTTAACGTGGAGAATGAATCTCATCGCGTCGTGGAGATGGTAGTCCGTACGTACGCACGAGTGATGATATCGTTCTCAAGATCATGGAATTGTATTGGAGTGTATTCATACTATTTTAGAATCAATATCACTTTATAATAATCATATATAGTGATTATGTACACCATTATACCCATCCAAGTAAGGTGGTGGTGGAAAATAGATTACCCCACGGCTTGGAGACGGTATTCCGTACGTACACACGCGCGGTGATTTCATTTTCCATAGGATGGATAGATGGTGATATAAGGTTGTTTCACACTTATAATAACATATCAGTATATGATTTATACTGATTTTATTACTTCATAATGAAACAACCTAAGAAGAATAAGTGGAAGAAGAAATAATGTTGAACAAATTGGTAATGGACATTACCTGTTCTTTGAAGCGCCTCTTTGAGATCTCCTTTTAGGGCACTAAAATTTGTCTTTGAGGAAGACCAGAACCTCTAGGATGTTTATAGGGAAGTGGTGAAAATAATTTTTCAGGGGTTGGCCGAGAATGAAGGCTCAATGTGGTGTGAGGAAGAGAGGGAGGAGGTGCCCTTTTATAAGGGAGAGAGGGGCACCTTTGGAATAACTAAACATATTATTTTATTATAAAGCCAAATTCAGTTTTAAATAGCACCAAATTGATTTATTTAAAAGCTAAGGTGGGTATGGGTCAAAATACTCTCATCAAAAAGAATTTAGACAAGTTTAGGTTCCTATTTTAACCTTATCATTTATATTTAACATTAAGTTAGATAATTTTATTTTTACCGTGTCTTTTTGTGTTCTTACACTATAAGGTTAATAAAAATACTATAACAATACAAACGAACCCAAAGTTTTTTATTATTAATATACATAATTTTATCTAAGTCATTTGGCCTATCCTTAGATTTTTAGGAATAAAATAACAATTAATAATATAATATTTGTTTTAAAAACGTTTTTATGTCAATTTTGACAGTATATAGTAATTGGTTTTTTTTGAAAATCATAACAGAATGATTAGTACTAAAAAAGTTAATTAAATCAATAATAACATGTCATATTAACCTATAAAATTAGTGTAATTCATCAAAGTCTTAAATTACATTTATTTGTGTATTTATAACATCAATTATGTCAATATTTCATTAATAAGATAATTACTGCATCATCTTTGTGTCAGAAATAAATTAAATTATATAATGTCTAAAAATTATAAATAAAATACAATTATGTAGGAGATCTTTTTAGATTTATAATTAATATTTATATTCGAATTTATCTTATGTATAACCTTATATTAAAAATTAATTACTTATTAAACTTTGATTTTAACTATTTTAACCCTTCTTTAAATAAATTTATAATAAATGTCCTAATCTAATTCAAGTGGGCCTAAATGGTCATACATTATTCCTAAGGTTGTTTTTGGTAGAACTACACTTATCCAATAGAATTAGGACATATGTTAGGGAAATAATAATATCATTTTTACCCTTAATTACCCTATTTACTTTTAACAGCGGTAAAAAAAGTAAAAAGTTACTATTCACCATAAATTATTTTCATCTCATTGAACCACATTGTATTTACTGACATCAACTATGTCTCTCAGATTTTTGAAATTCCACTCACAAAAGTGGTAAAATTATGTTTTATGAAAAAATCGTTTTTTTAACTACCACTTAGTAGTTTCACTATTCATCAAAAAATGAAAGTTTCCAGAAAAATACCAAAAATTAGGCCTAAGATATATTTGATATTATGAACTAAAAAATGATGTATATTTTACCAAATTCAAAACATATCAGTTTAATAACTTAATTTATAAATTAATTCCCGTCGTCAAAACAAATAGTGTGTTCTTAAGAGATAATAACTATCAAAAGATTGACATTTGTTTATGTCTGGTTTAAATGTGAAATTACATCCAATGACCAACATTGTATTAAATTGTAAAAATATATTCTAAATATACTTTAAAACCACTCAAATTAATAATTTATCACTATTAATTATTTCAATTAAAAAGATTGTTATTAATTAAAATTTAGTAATTTTCACTATTCATCAGAAAATGAAAGTTTTCCGAAAAGTACCAAAATTTCCCCATAAGCTAATTTAGATATTCCGAATCCAAAAATGAAGTCCATTTTGAAAAATAAGATTTACAAAATTTCAAAAAGTGGTTATTACTATTCATAACGGCTAGTTTTAATAATATTTTAATAGCATATCATTGTTTAGCGAAACTCGGTGTTGCGTACAACACACGCTATCGTGGAAGGTCACGATTTCATGTAATGCAAGGCCATTCAAGGATGTGTGTTGTGCAAGATCCTTTTGGTTTAGCGTACAACACAATACATTAATGAAATTAAAAAGAATATTTTTCATAAAATCTCAGGGTGTTAAATCATGTTTCCATGGAAAACATTATTTGAATCTTCCACTAAAATTATTATTGGGATGAAAAATCTTGGAACAATTATTAAATATTGGTTTGGAGTTTATAACGTTTTTAGCCAAATTATTGTTGAAAATGAGTTAGAACCAAGTTAGTTACAATTGGTTCACAACAATGGCAAAAAGAGTTTATTTCTGAATTTCCATATTGAGAATTTAAATTCTTATATTATCGTCAGGAAATTTTTCCCATTGAGAATAATGATTGGATTATGTGTTTTTTAAATTACATAATATATATTGAAAATTGAAGGACCATTTAAATGATCATAAGAAATTAAAATAAATCAATATCAAATATGATCTAATGATAAATGAGAATGGGAAGTATCCATCAGCTATTTTAAAAATAAAAAATCATCAAAATGATCTTTTCCATTGAATATAAACAAATGTGAATGTTTCTAATATATATACATGTAATATTTCAAGACGTTGTAATCTGAATTTCCATAAGATACATGTATTTAAAATTCCAAACTCACATATACTGAAGGATAAATTGTATCCATTGGAAATGAATAATTTGGTACCTAAATAATAACATTCATTATAATTGAGTTTTACCAATTATTTAAGGATTTTTTAAGAAGAAATTAAACCACAATTAATTAGATAAACTTAATGATTGAATTTTATAGATGATATGTAGTTTTTTAAAATTATTGTAGTAGTGATATTTCACTATAATGATTCATCATATGGTGAACTTGTCCAATGAATATTAAATTGGAGGGACCTTAAATTGTCGATGGATTTATACTATAGAGAGGAATTTTACTTTAATATTTATTTCATTAAAAAATTTATAATTTTCATAGAAAATATTTAAAAAAAATTATATATAAATTTCTTATTTTTATCATTTATAATCTTTTTCATTTGAAGTCTTATGGGATAAATAAATCTCATCCAAAAAGTTATATTCAAGATGGTTATCTGGTTGAATAGTTCCAAACACTATATTTAAGGAATATTTATTTTATAGAGACAATATTAAATCCAGTGGGTTGTGTTGATGATAGTTCAAATCAATTGTGGGATAATAATGAGCCATCAATGATTCCAAATTTAGTTCAATATTTTTTAATATTATAATAATTTTTTATGATAGATATATAGGTAAGGTAAGTATAGAGATATGTGCTAATAAATAATGGTATTATTGATCCCTATATTGAAGAATTAAGGGCACAAATGAAAATATGTCATAGAAGATAAACATAGAATGATATAGAGGTAATAAAAGTGGTCACTAATGAAATCTTTGAATAGTTTTCATGTCATGTAACTTCTTTATATAATATGTATTTTTAATATGATTAAAATTGTCTAAATTATGTAAAATATTATATCATCTTGTATAGTTAATGAATGATGATATTTGAGATGAACAATTTGAATATATTAATTTTTAATCTTGAGGTCCTCCAAATAATGATATGAGATTCAACCTTTAAAATATTGGTGGTTTTAGGTTTTTTATTATTATAAATGGGAATGGTTGGAAACAAAATAGTGGTATATTCACTATTGTCGATCATGGATACTATGAAAGGTTAGTTTATATTATCAAGTTAAATTATTATGGGAAATTTCCAGTTGTGTTATTTAAATGTAACTGGGTCAATATTAAATGGGGTATAAATAAATATTCATTTTAATTTACTAGTGTTAACTTCTTTTAATTTATTGACAATGGTGAGAGGTAAGAACATGATCCATATATTATGGATTTTTAAGAAAACAATTTATCTTATGTTGATAATATAATGGATAGCAGGTGAGTGTTTTTTTCACATGAAACCAAGAGACATGTATGATATGAGTGATGAAGGTAATGTAATTATTCATACTGAATCCCATCACTAACAACAAACTAAATTTTTTGTCCTAATATATATTTAAAATTTGATAAATTTTTATGAGAGTGAAGACTTAGAAGAGTGAAAAATTTAAGAATAAATTATTTTGAAAATGGAACGTCATAAAAACATGACCATCCACGAATAGATTTTACAATTTGTTTTTTAATATTAATAATTCCATGTAATGATTTATTTTATATTTAAAAATTAAAGTATTTTTTCTACATTAATAAATGAGAGGAATTTTTTAGCAGGTGTGTCACATCAGAAAAGGATTAGTGATAGTACCAACTCTATTCCAAAACATTATCATTATCTCTCTAGGAAAAAAGTTACACTTCATCACATACATTGTTTTCAACCAAAATAGAAATATAAATGTTTTCTCCATATAGATCTCAAAAAAGTATATATTATATTTATTAAACAACAAATTAAATTAAACAATTTAATCTGAAATTCCACTAAAAATTAGTGAAAAAGTGTACAAATTCATATCATTACATGAAACATCTATAGTTTATTATCATATGAACCAAAGTGAAGATAAAAATAATATATTCCAATCCTTTAGGGGTTGGGTGAGAAAAAATGTATCCCAATAGCATCACCCATAATAACATCAGAACATCCCATGGGTAGGAACCATGTTGAGACATACTCCATGAAGGGAATATCATTAGAGGCCCGCGAGGCCATGAAGTCTGCAACGTGGTTAACTTCATGCCATATATGTAGTTTCTCTGTCTAATTTTTAGAAGAGTGACTTTCATTTTCAACCAGAAAAATGATTTTACAGGGGGTGGAAGAAATATATTTGTGGTAGATCCATATAATTTTGTAGTTAGTCTTCCTAGAAGCCAGAGGGGTCTGATGAGTATAAGAAAAGATGAAGAAAACACAACATATCATTTTCTTCATTCTAGAAGAAGTTTCCCATCCAATAGAAAACACTAAATACATACAACATCGATCCCCTGAATTCATATAACACTCACCTACCTCCATAAATTACCCCTTACTATATAAACTATCTATATTAAACTTTTGGACTTGAGATGGGGGAGACCCGCACAACCATTGACCCAAATATGCAGGTCAGAGTGCCTTGGAAGGGAGACCCCTGACTGTGTATTTTCTGAGATATGGAGCATCGACCTAGTGTTTTAAAAGGCCTAAAAAATCATCCATAATAAATGTAGCCTTCACCACCAATTGTTTTCTAGTACAAGTAGAATCATTTTGGCGTGCATGATTATGAGATTGGAAAATGGACTAACTATTATTCTTGAAGTGGATAGTGTGGGCCTTATCATCACGTGTGTTCCTACTCAACACACCAAACTATCCTTAAAGGAATTTCCACATAGACTCTACATCCACTGAAGGGGCGTTGAATTCCCCTAGTTCTCTTTATATCCTCCTAGCCCATTCACCTTGGAAGAAACTGTTTAAAGTTGTCTCCTCCATAGGGGATGAATAACAAGAACATTTAGAAACTAGGTGGTCCCATTTTCCCTTCACGGTTATTCCCATGGGAATGAATCTGTTCCAAAATCTCCAAACTACGAAGTTATAATTTTTTTCCATGATTTACACCAGATTTTGATCCCCCAAGTGTCACATGATAGCTCTGCATGCTCCAAGAAAATTACACCATTTTTGTGAAATGGCCTGATGAGGAGCCTGTGAAGATGCAATGGTCCGGCCCATCCTCTAGTCTGATACTATTAAATTCCTTTTTAAGTGGTTTTGGTGATAGAATGGAAAAGGGAAGGATGGTCTCAAGACTTACTGAATGTTATTCTTGTCATGGGGAATCCATGGAAACCAAATATTTCTCCCACCTAGTTTTACTCCCAAAAATTGATGTCTTTAGTGCTAATGATCCATCAAGGGTTGATTTGGATGGTAGGAATACACCCCCATAACAAGTTACAAAAGGGGGATGGTTTCATTCATCCATATCTAAAATAATGACCATATATAACTTTAATGAACATGATCTTGGGTGATCATACCTCAATAAATTTCCATTCCATCATCCCCTAAAGAGATAACATAGCTTCCCCCATGTTCCTGCTCTGATGCCCCCATGATACAATGGATTATACTCTCTGGACCAGGAGGCCCACTGGCATCTAATCTATTGGTGGGTTTCCCAGATGAAAGAATTCATAAGGTGATCAATTTCATTGAGTATTTACTTGGGAACCTTGATCATCGAAGGAATATTCATGGGGATGGAAGAGATAACACAATTGACAAGGTCGATTTCCCCACCAATTGAGATTAACCAATTATTCCAGTAGGTGATTAAGTTGGTGAATTTAATTAAATGCCTTCAAAGTTCCTACACGAACCCTTCCTAGTGAAATGAGTTATCCCAAATACTCCATAGGAAATCTCTTTCCTCCAATGTCCAAAATAGATTTGATGTTGTTCATTCTATAGGTCACACATTTTTAATAAAATATGGCACTGATTTTTCCCTATTAATGATTTTCCCACTCTATTTAGTGTACTATTACATTATTTTGTTGAAGCCCCATATCAGGGATTTTCATCCATTGATGAAAACATTTCTTTCATTGGCATACATAATGTGGGACACCCCAAGGAAGTCACCTCCATAGTGGTAGGGGATGATCCAACCTCACAGCATATAAGAGGCACCACGTCTACTAAGGTCATATTAAATTATAATGAATATTGTGGGGGATAGGGGGTCCCCTTATCTGAGGCCCCTAACTGATTTCTTAAAACCATAATTCCTCTCTCTAAAAATAATTCCAAACCATGGTGAGTTATATCATACTAAAAAAAGGCAATGGTCCACTATGATAATCCCATGCATCGCATGAACTAAAGACTGAATATCCACTCCATGTGTTTATAAAACCAATATAAGTAATCTATTGTTATGAGGCCAGATCCCATAACATTCCTATTGATATAATGATGAATCTTTTTGAAGATCCATAGAGAAACCCAGATTGAGCTCCCTTGAATGAAAGCATGTTATTCCTCTGCAACCTAAGATGGGGTTTAATGAGAAATTATCATGTTGATGATGGAATCCAGTTACATATATTAAATGATTCACATATCGATTGGGTGAAAATGGTTGATGGAGGAGGGATAATTCATTTTGGGGAGATGGACCATCGTTGCAGCACAAGAATCCTGGAGAAGAATTCACTCAAAAAAGAAATACTAGATGTCTTTAACAAGTTCCCTCTTGATGATACTCGAGGATCTCACATTTTAAGAACGTGGGAAATCATTGTGCCCCGGTGAACTATCCTGGTTGAGTGAAAAACCAGGTCCCAAATCTCTTTCTCATTCTGACTCTCAATAATCACATAGTTGAAATGGCTAGTGAATGTCTGTGGGATTGAGTTGAAGAGTCTTTCCTGGACTTTGGGGAAACAATTCATCATTTTTGGGTTGGTTTCGCAAAGAAAATAACAGAAATGGGCGTTAACCATCCCACCAATCTCCACTAGTCACTTGTGTATGATCCATCAGCATGATGAATGTCTGGGACCCAAAACCATTATTTCTCTTTCATGAAGGCATATAAGAATGCCTTGTATGGTATCCTTTATTAATCCATGTTTCTCGAGACCTTTTACAAAGAATAATCTCATGCTCCAATATCCTATTATTATATTATTGTTTTTTGTCCTATTCAAATGAATAGGTCATTGTCCCATGCCTCTTCTAAATGATTTTCTATCTTTTCAATTTCTCATTGTATGGCCTCCAAATTTGCATAGTCTAGAGGGAAAGAGATGGACCGTGGCCAAAGGTTGTGATTCAATCATTGAATCTTATTGTCCAATTGATTCCACCTTTCCCCCTACACTAGTGAGTCCCAAAAGAGTTACACCATTGAAAAGAATTCAGGATGTCGAAGCTAGTGGTTGGATAAGATTAAGTTTTTTCACCTATCAGTTCCTATCTTCAAGTGAAGAAGGATAAAAGAATGATATAATAATTCTCACTAAAGGTGAGTGGCCTTTTTTGGGTAGGGTAAATTCTCTATTGGTGGTTGAACCATAGATCCATTCTACACCACAGCTTCTAATTACTTTTCTAATTCTTAGAACAGGTGTACCTGTCACCCATAAACCTTGGGTCCATGAGTCCCTCAAATCTGAAGAATTTTGAGAAGGCTAGCCTTTAACAAAGATGGGTTGGACCACCTCCTTTATTCTTTGAGGAATCCATGACCATGTTGAATTCCCCACCCACAAACCAAGCCGTGTCTCTGGGATTAAAGGTTTCCAGGACCATCAAAAATTTCTCTAGAAGAATTTAATTGAAACTAGAGTGAATAAAAGAATATAAACATTAAGAGATCATGATATACACCTTGAATTAAATTCATTTATTTGATGCCTCAATCTTCTACACTATCATAGTAGAGTTCCTAAAGATCCAGATATGTTGGTTAACCGATCCTCCATGCATATAATATCATAATCCAATCCTATTGGTGAACTCCCCAAGTTTAGAAGTGCTTTTTTAATTCATGAAAAACCACAATAGATAAGAAATAATTGGATATATCATTTACAAAATATTTTGTTTTAACCTGGGAACGGAAGCCCTAAGAATTTTAAATGACTGTGGAGATTATTGAAAAACAATCTGCCTTGAACTATCCCTAGGCACTAAAGATCTCTTGTTTTACACACATGAATAAGATAACACTTTGGAATGTGTTATCATGGGAAACCTATTTGGATCAGCACTTGGAGATACATAGGACTTCCCTCCAATCACTGTAGATAGAGAGTTGGAAAGACTTGCTTTGTGTAGCACCAGATGTGGGGAAGCATTTTCCAATGAATATGATAATGCACTGTAATGGATGGTAAGTTATGGTGGGGTGGAAGGGGAACACAAAATCTATGTGTAATTAGGCTAACGAGGAGAGTCTTCATGTAGAAGAACTTTCCATTTGTGATTCTGAGATACATGGCTGAATTTACAGGGATATTGGGTGATCCTGGAAAGTGAAGGAGTATAGGGTGTTAGGTATAAGGTCATTTCATGGGGTGGGGTAGCTGTGATCATCTTTGGAGGTGGTATAAGTAAAGAGAAGTGAAACGAGAGATCGTTGCTGAAGTAAAAAATGGGCTCTTTATAGGTCTCCTTGTCCCTACAGGTTGATGGTTGACCGCAATCAGATTATAGGGCCATGATAACACATATAACCTCAAAATTTAGCTGAAATCAAGAAATTTAATATGATTAATACATTCTATAGTCTAAACTGGTGTCCCCATCAATGAAACATCCTAAAAAATAGGGGTATTGTGAGTAAATGAGAGCCTATTTTTATTCTATGTATTAAGAAACCCATAGAGACATCTAGAATGGAGAAGGGGACGAAAGATCCAATGTGACACATAAATGATCTTCCACTATCTCTTAATGAAAAAAGGTTATAGAATCCACAGAAAGGAACACACAAAGGGATTAAATGATTCTATCAAGGAATAAAGGGTCATATAAGGGGATAGTATGCCCCGATAGCTTCACCCAAACTGCTGACAGGGAGGACTCTCAGACTTAGAGTACCTCTATAAACCACCGTGAAATTCAGAAGTTCAACGGGTTATTCGTACAAGGTATATGAGCCCAAACCCAGAGAAGACTACCCAAAAATATAAGACAATGGGTTCCAATTTCATATTTAGCTGTAAAATCTAATAATGTGTCTTTAGATTCCAAGACCAAACAAAGTACTGGAAGAAACCTAGTTGGGGGTTTGTCCAATTTGCAGCAAGGACTGAGGGTCCATCTGATAACTGATGAGGATTTATCAAAGGAAGATGCCTATAACAAGGGAACTTGATTCCCATTAATTGATCCGGTATAGAAGAATCCCATATGAATTTCCATATGTTGGAATATGGAAGGAGACTGATTTGGAGGGCCATTGAGTAGGATGTCTTATAGGGATAAGTATGATGGTGGGGGTAGAGCCACCAAACCGAGGATACTAGTTGTTGGATCACCAGATATCTCTGATGGAGGTTGGTCTAATGGCTCTTGTTTTACCATAGAGGGTGATATTGCAACAACATTCTTCTATCTATATCATGGAATGTGGGGTGCGTTCGAAAGTGTATAATTTGAATCCATCTTTCAGTCTCATCACATACCTTACAAACATTATTAATACCATTTAATCTTACACGAATATGATTTTATCTCCAAATACTACATCTTCTAATGATGTTGATAAATAAGACAGGACACCTACGAATGATTCATCTGGTAATCTGGCCGACATTCAATAACCACCAGTAGGTTGTTTCCGGGTTATTGAAATCAGTATGTAATTCTACTTGAAAACATTGATTTCTTAAATATTGATAAAAATTGTTTACATTATAATATATATTAATAAAAATAAAAATATAAAAAATACGAACATATATATTCACGATTTTTTTTTAAATTTCACTAATATAAATTTAGTTTTTTTATGAATATAGGGTACCCACTATAGATTCAACATACAATTTTGTGTATTTCATAGGGAATTTAGCATGTAGGGAATCATCTAATATGTTCATTATTTTTATTAGATAATTATATCATTATCTTAGAAAAATAATTTATTTAATTTTGAGATAATGCAATTATTATAATAATGTCTTCATATATGATTAAATTTAACAGTGTTACTTAATGGGTTAATAATTTAATAAATTATATATATTTATTTATAGATGAAATTTAATTTTGATGTGATTAATTCAATTTAATTTCCATATATATAAATAATATTCTGAAAAAAATGGAAATCTTTCAAGAGAATATTATAGCATGAATTCAATGACACATATATATCATTATCACAAATCTATCAGAAGGTCCCAAAATATATTCCTAAGGAACAATGGAAAAAATTAATTGACCATCATTATGAAGAATATCATAATGTTTTTTACCCAATTTTAGTATATTAATAAAAAAATTAATTACATTTAATTTTTTATAGATATATAATCTCTTCAGCCAATTTGTATACTAAATTATTCCAATCGAGAGAAGTAACAGATTCTCAAAACTTATGGATCAATGAGTATTATGAGGATGTGACACAGAATGGTTCTATTCAATTTTTACAATAGATATATAAAAATTTACAGGTAATTTAGTTTTTCAATATATCAGTTATGAAATTTTTTGAAATTGTAACAGAAGGATAGAATTGTGGTTTCATGTTCACAAAAAAATGGAATTTATGTCAGAAAACATGAAAAAAATATAAGTTTTGTCAGTTTTAATTATTATATGGTGTCACTAATTTAGAAAATAATTTTGTTAAATTTATAGTTTAAAATCAATGAATCATGGAACACCACCCTTGCCTTGTCAGTTTCAATATCCACCTAGGTCACCATGGCTTGAACTCATGGAAAAGATAATTCCGGCCATGTTAGGGGGATGGGTTATCGGTAATCTCAATCAAGGGTGTTTAGTATGATGCATAAATCTTCATTGATAATGTCAATAGGAGGCAGGTCTTATAGTTTTTGGTGATCCTAGTGCATTTAAAAAATTTACATTCAAGAATACCATTAAATATCATGAATCACTATATAATATATAAAATGATTGGGTATTGTCATTAGAGAGTGTGTCAGCTATTTTGTTTTAGAAGATGTCCAGAAGTGATTCTGAAAATAAATAATCAATGCACATCGGTTGTGAAGGACTGGTAAATGTCATAAATTTAAACTTATATTCTTCAATAGAGTAGTTGATGTCTTATTTAACAAATTTTTAAATCGATTCTTAATGCAAACTATAATGTGCACAATAATAGGTTTTAATTTTTTTTATAAATACCATATTGTTTATAATTTCATATTCAATTATGGACAAAAATGAAAATATAGAAATTTTATTTCATTATATAAATTCATGTATGTAAATATGTCTCATTATTTCCATGATATGATGTAATTTCACTATGGGATGGTAAACTTACCACATTTGAATTACAGAGTCTCTTATTGAGTGGATCTGAAATTATGTATGGTCCATGTTATGGTTGAGTTAGTTTTAGTGTTGAAATATTGAGTATGTGATAAAATAATTCAAGATACAACTATTAAAGCCCTTTGATGGATTAAATTGAGTTTTCAGTATCATGAATCATATTGTGGCTCTTCATATTTTATGGGAATGTACATGTCTACCAATTATTCATTTTTCTACCATTGCATAAGATAAATTTAGATCAACTCATATTTCATGTGAATAGTACTTCATTTATTATTCATTGAATATGATTATTACCGATGTGTGGTTAAATAAATTAAATGAAACCACTATAGATGAGATGTGGGGAAGGATGTTATAGGTAGTAGTATGACTGAGTAATGCAGGGTGAGAAGCATGCATATTGGAAGAGTAAAAATTACTCACATTAGTGTCAACATTTTTTGAAACATGACATTTTGTATTATATGATGTAATATAGTGTTGTATCATAAGTATTATAATGTAAATTGATCAATGGAAGTTTTTTTTGTTAACTATATTGTTTTAACAAATTTTTATGTATTTAATGTGTATTTGTTTTTGGTGGATCAGGCGGCCTTAAATTCTACTATTTATGAAACTGTGGAAGTAGTGGAAGAAAAAAAAACATTCTATAAAAAAAATACCACTAGTCATAAAATCATATGCCATATTTTTTTCACCAAGTTAAACCACCATTTGATATAAATTTTTTTAGAAAATAATGAAATTATCATGAAAAAAGGACAATTTTGTTAAATATTGAACGAAACACTATTTCACATTGGTTTTGAAAATCTACATCTAATCCCAAAAAAACCCTGTTATATGATGCTTTTCCTATAATAATGCAATAAGGCTGTGGATATGATGAGGATATGTGGTTAGCTATTTTGGGGTGATGTGTATATAAAAGGTATGGGGACACCAAAAGATAAGTTCTTAGGGAATGAGAGTGACTAGTTCACTAGGTTAGAGGAAGCGGGGTACCTTAAAATATATGTTCTTGATATTTTATTTCAAAACATGTGTATGTGTTTTGGTGAGTTATTCTTAGCGAGGTTCAGTTTATAGTTGACCTTGTTAGTTAACTATTAGGTTTCACAATTTATCCATAATGTTTTTAGTATTCATCTTTCACATTTTCAAGAGAGGTTTGGGGGGTACTACTCTCTATACTTTTTCATTCAAAAATATATTCTATATCTATTTTTAGATTAATTATTGGGAGTTTGAGATAATGTAAAACAATACTAGCTCATGAAAAGGAATTGATTGGTGCTTGTATTGTAATTTTCATCGTAGTTTCTTATTTGAATATTCATTTGGATATATTTTTATATATAATATTACATGCATAATCATATTGTTTTTAATTTATATAATATGGAAAATATTTTTGGTTTCTTACTTATATTCTAGATATTTGTGAGGTTAATGACACCCATATGTGTGTTTCATACACTCAATGTTATTTTTCAAAATATGTTATATTGTAGGGTTGATTTATTTCTCACACTTATCTTTACAACAATAAAAAAAAGCATTCATGTGGGGAATGATCATAGAAAAATAGTATAGAAAGATAAAAATATTCCCTAATTATGATAATTCTTTAGGGTACAAAATTTAAAGATGTTAATGGTGTCCTTTGTGTTTAGAGGATACACACTAACTTAGTTTGAAACAAAATATGAATACTTTATACCATTTACATTGAATGTGTTTACCTTTATTACAATGATGATGATCATGGTTTTAAAAAATTATAAAAAGATAGATGAATATTATTCATCTTCTCCATCAACATCATTATAAAAATTTGATAAGCTAAATAATTTTACCAATGTATTTGTAAAAACATTTTAAAAAAATATAATGGAGATTTGGAAAAATAGATTATTTTAAAAAAAACCCTTACTTGAAGACTTTGTATGTCATACATTATATATTTATAATTCATATCTAGAAACTTTTATGTGAGAAAATAATAGAAACATTATACCAAATTCACAATATATTTCAAAATATGGCTTCAAGGATAGGTTAGAGATGTTTTAAATCGTCATCAAGGAAGATTTGGAACTAGTGAATGGGGAGAAGTGAACTTATCTTCCATTAGTGTCTTACACTCGCTAGTATAAATATAGGCTTTGGAATCATTATTTTGATGTGAATTTCATATAAAAAAGTATTAAAAAATCCTGAAAAAGTTTAATATATTTTTTTAAAAAATTACATTAAAATGTATTTGATATTACTTTTAACATATGTTTTCATAAAAAATTACATTACAATATGTTAAAAAATTAACATTCGTTTTAATGAAAATGACGTTAAAACTAATTTTAAAAAATCTTTAACATTATATTTCAGTTAAACTTATGGAAAATTTCATTTAAAAAATATACCAAAAACCCAAATTCCTTATTTATCATACACATGAAACCCTCTCTCTCAAAAGACTCTTGAATGATGATGATGACTTTGGGGTTTTGTCGGTTCTTTTTTTAATACTTTTGGAAATCATTTTTTTTACAATCTAGTAGTATTATCTATGTTACCATGGACATTGATTGATTTTATCAAAACTGAGGAGGTATTTTTCATTATCAAGCGCCCTAATTTGTATGTTTTTTATTTTTGAAAATAAATTATTTATAAATTTTTTTATTATAATTTTTATAAGTTATTATATATGTTGATTTTAAAATATTCATTATAATATTTATTTCTTATAATAATTTTTGCAGTATATTTTTAAAAAAAATTGTATATTTTTTTTGTAATTTATTTGTATTTAAATTTCTTTATAATGAATAATTTTTTTTTATAATTTTTTTATTAAAATTGTTTGTAGGTTATTTTTATATAAGTGTTTTTATAATTATTTGTATAATTTTTGAGAATTCATGAGAATATTTTCATAATTTTTTATAAGTTTCTTTTTATATTTAACAGTTTGTTATGATAATTGTGTATTATAAATTATATTTTTTTTATAAATTATGTATAAGTGGTTTTCCGTTTTTTTATTTTGGAAGACAAATTATTTTTATCTTATCAAAGATAAATAATGTATAATTTTTCTTTTGAAGTCAAATTGTGTATAATCTATTTTGATCATTATTTATATTTTTCATGATAAAATGGTTATCAATAGTTGATTTTTTGTTATTATATGTGTTTACCTTTAAAATTTATTAGTTTTTTATATATTTTTAAATTTTTATAAGTTTTAATATATCCACCTTTAATATTTTGATATTTGGAATTTAGTGGATCGTAATTGGATAAAATTAATAAGTACCGCTAATGAATTTAAAAAATGTGTTGATGATTTAATGGAATATTATAAAATAAATATTCAAAAAATATTTTTTTATGCATGAAGTGTTTTTAGATAAAAAGGTATATTTTTTTTTGAAATCAAGGATTATCTCATTTTATATGGTTTTATCCATAATTATACACATAAGATCTACTATTGTGAAATAATATAAAATTCAACATCTAATGTTGATGAAAATATTTAGATTGAGAAAAAGAACCATATTAATGAATTCATTCATGTTGTATGCATTGAAACCATAAAAAATGATGAAATATTGTATTTATATTAGGATAAATCATTATACTCAGGATGCACTAAATATACATTTTTATTAGTTGTTCTAAGATTAGTAAAATTAAAAGAAATAATGTGTGGAGTGATAAAGTTTTCTCTATGTTTCTTGACCCTTTGAAAGAGCTACATCGAGATGTAAATGAGATTCTATATTTTAATTATGTGTAAAAAAAATATTATTCCCAATGGGTTTGGGGTATAAAATGATACATGATTTCTCCAATGATTTTATGTTGAATATTAAGGAATATGAATGTTTATAGAAAGGTACTAAATGTGTGATATCATCATATAAGTGTCCAGAGACCTCCCAATGGGTCCCATATCACAACTACCCTAAGACCACTCAAATATTCTACAGAATATCAATTTGAGCCAATAAAGAATATAACACACATGGGAAGCCTTAGCCTAATGTACCTACACACACAAACATCACATATCCCACCCAATAATGAAATGTAAAATAGCTAAAAACCAATAAAGAATACCACTAAATCCCACAACAAGAGTTTGAAAATAAGTACTGAATTCAAAAAGGTCAAAAATACAATCCCACCACCATGAGTCCAAAAACAAACCCAGAAAAGAAGTATGTATGGGGATTATTATCAATGTAATTTTGGTAACACACCTCTGTCTATCAGGCTCACTAGTCATCACTTATCCTAGGTCCCTGTAAGAATCTGTCAAGAGGTCGGTCATCTCCATAAGACACGATGCATTTGGTAAAAACCTATGAAAATGTGAGTATAACAATACCCAATAGGACACCTCAAATACAAAGATAATATAGAAAAAAGAATAAGAGTCGTATCTACATAGGTATATGTCTAAAAGCCACATAATGAGAATATCCGTAGAAACTCAATAAAGACACACAGTCTCAAAGTAATGTCACAATGATAATTCCAACAAAAGATTCCTATTCAATGGTTCCACATTGCACTCATCCAAGATAACAAGCTCCATGAGTCAGATAGTACTGATGGTGTCTGTTCGAGATATATTTCTCATCCAGTAACAACATAATATGTATATGTTGAATATTTAAATAGAATGATACAAAGATGAGGATCCCAACGAAATCCATGGGATATAAAAAAAACTATCTATAATAACATACTATATAGAGGATCGACGCTTCCTTAGTATTGGTTAGGAAGATACCAAGAACTCCCCCAAAGGAAAGACGGTGATAAAGGATCCCACTCTAGACCACATGAATGATTCCAACAAATCTACCCATGAATTCACACTGAAGACATAAAATTACAATGTGTAGTATATGATTCCATACTAACCCTTAGGGAAAGGATATGGGGAACATTCCATAATGAAAAATGTCCATGATGAAGAGGAAAAGGGACCTAACACAACTTTGAAATAGTACACAGTGTGCATTGGGTGTAAATAGAAAGTAATTTTGAGATTTGGTCATACAGCTATACCATGTATCATGCCCTTGTCTAAGTCATTGTACATGACATTTTTATTCTCATTTACACATAGACAATCCTTGTTTAAAGATAAATCTACCCATACCCACGATTTTCACTGTCTGTGAATCAATATATTGGTCAATTGATTCATGAAAATAAATTGAATATATAAATTTGGATAAATCCAATTATAAAAATATCCTACCACAATTTCGATTGATCTCTAATGAAATATGAAGCTGCATCATTTTCTTTGGTGAGATTCTAATGACCTGATGTTTTATCAATGGTAATTACCTTCTTATAACTATGTCATATAATCACATGAAATCACAAAACAAGGAACTACGGAATACTATGTGGCCATTAAACATAATTTTTTCCCTATTGTGCCTTGAATTTCGAAAACATTACATACACCGTTGTGTTCACGGTGTTTTTGGAGTTTGATTGAACAAACACTATTTTTGGTGAATAGTAACACACCTTTATGAATAGTGACATACCCTTATGAATAGTAATATGACCCTTATTAATATTAAATCTTCCAAAATAATATTAACCTCATCTATGAATATATAAATAATATTTCAGCATCTTACAAGTGATAATTTGACTACAGTAAAAGTATTAGTACTTTTGTGAGTCACAAATAATTAATTATAATTTATTATTTAATTTAAAAGAAAATTAATTTTCCTAAAATGTATTAATAAATTAATAATTTTATTTATTTTGGTTTAAAGATAAATTTTTAATACCTAATGAAATTTTTGGAAGCATTATAAAATCAGATAATGTTTTAAAATTTGTATGCTTCAAGTAAATTATGATTTTAATTAATAGTTAAATTAATTATATTTAATTTTTTTAAAAAAAAATGGATTTCATTTTTGGATTATTTACGTTAAAAAATGGTTAGTGTGAATTGTTTGTATTTTTTTAAAATAATTGAATTTTTTATGGATAGTAAAATTTGATAATTCACAATAAACGATAAAAACTATATTTCTACATCATTCTAGAGTCATGGATGGTGTAAATGGCCATTGGTTTGAACTAACATGCATATATTAAAATTGTACTAACAATAATTATTATTATTTCCTGACTAATGGAAAAATAATAATGTTATGATTAAAATATTTTGAAATAACTCCTTCCCTCCACTATAAAAACCACCCACACACCCCTCTTCTCTTTACTCTCCTAGATCCTTGTTCCTTCCGTAAATTCTACCCAAATACCTCCCAAAGTTCCACCTTGACGTTCAAAAACCCTTGGTCTCCTCAAAAGACTAAATCCTTTCCCCCTAATAGGCTGTCAAGGAATATTAAATCAAGAGGTAAGATCATATTTTCTTTTCATTCACTTTCTTTACGAGTTCCAATGTTTTCTTTTATATCATAACCTATACTGATCCAAATTATATTCAAACTCCAGTACCATATATTTACTTGATTTTTTTTAAAAATGTTATGAATTTTTATCACATCTCATTTACCGTTCTTTTATTTTAGTAGTAAAGGAACCATATGAGATATGTTAAACTACCACATTCTAGGGAGATGGTTTTTCTAATTCTATTACCATCTTCAATTTGGGTCATGAAACAATTTTTATTATTGAAAAAAAATATGAAAAATGTATTTTATCATATATATTTTTCTGGAATCCTCATTCACAGATGATGTAAAATAATAATACAAAACAAGTTAATTATGAAAAAAGTCACCAAATTAATCCAAGTGTTTATCATTAATGTTTTATTTTATGATATGCCTTCCCTCCAAATAACAAAATGAATTTTATTACAATTTAATATTCTGTATGTTCCCTAATTTCATATTACTTAAATTCTATATAAAAAATTTCATCATACATATGCATCTGATGATTAATATAAGTGAACTAATCTTTAAAACCAAGGATGAAAATGGACTCGAACAATAAAATTGAACCTCTTAACCCATCCAAAGGGTCATTAATAAACTTAAATATGTTATAATAAATGAATTCAATATAGAATAAGTTCTATAAATATTAATTAATGAACCTATTGTTATTATTCAGGTCATTAATATCATGTGTATAACACCATCAATCTAAAGGTAACTGATCATCTCTGTTTCATGTTTTTTCAAGAATGTCTTATTTGTTATAGCATTTTGTGTGTAATAACTAATTGTGGGGTATGATTTATAACATCACCAATACTTCCCTCATGATTTATAAGTGATGAGAAACCTTTTTCTCTATCATTAATTACTCTTATGTACACCAGATACCATACCAATAATTTTTAAGGGATTCTACCCAATCCTCCTTTATTGCTTTAGGTTACCTTATCTTCCTTTAACCAAAACGAATTAACTTTATCTTTTTCTGTGAATATTCTAAATTTTTTTACATGTACCAAATTAATTTATCAATACTCTTTAATCATTATCTATTGGGTATATATATTTTTTTAAATAATTCCATCCTCAATACATCGGGATATGGAATCCAATTATGAGGGAACTTCCCAAATTCTTACCTGGTTTCAAGTGCACTCTATCTTCTATTTTAAGCCACCATTTTCATTATAAAAGTAGTGTTTTTAATTAAAACCTTCGTGGTTCACCTTTTGTTTAATATAAATGATTTTTCCTTTTCTATTTTAAAGGTTTTATAATATTTTCCATAAAACCGCACAAAAATATTTTAATTCTAAAATTTCTTAGATACTTTTCATAGATGTTGTCACCCCCTCTTAAGCCACTTTTTTTTTAATGTTTGGGGTGAAAACCTCATTTTATTATTAATGTAAATCAAATACAACTTTTAACTATGTATAGGGATACCCATTACATGTCCTGAAAGCCCAATGGGCTTGTAGCCCATTACATAGCCTGTAGGACCAAAGGTTTTGCCCAAAGCCCATTCTAGAAATAGTAACCCGCCTGCTACAGTGCCGCACAGTACCACCTCTAATACAGTGCCCTGCCGCCGCTGTAGTTCCCGTCGATATATAGTACCCCTTCTGCTATAGTACCACTACAGTATTGCTGTAGTACCTTGTGCCCAATGGGTTTCGAACCCCCATTTTCATGTAGGATTACAGGGTGCATATCACTATGCCAAACCCCAACTACTTGAAAACACTTACCCTGATAAATTCCTATTTTCCCTTATTAATTTACATTTGTATTTTAGTTTCTTCATTTCATGAACACTTTTATGATAAAACCATTTTTATGCTCTGTGACATGATTGTGGTACCCTATTATTTACATTGGTAACCCATATGTTTATATAAGAATTAATATGTATGATTCATTATGTGGAAAAAATATTCATGAAAAGTAAATATGGGTGCACCCAAATAGCACTCCAATTCATTGGGTAATGTTTAGACTTTTGAGATGTTATGTGTGATGGTCTTAGTGGTAAGCCCTGGCCTGTGCTACCATGTGTAACTGTCTTGGAAATCAGCCTTGGCCTGTGCTACCATGTGGAATGGTCTTGGAGGTTATCCTTGAATCATGCTAAAGTCATGATTTATATTTATTCCATAATATAATGACTCTATTTGTATATGATTCCATGTTTATATGTTATGATTCCAAATGTTACATGCCTTTTTATATCATCATCTCATGCATTCAATCCTATGCAATAATGATTTGTTCTTATAGTTACTCCCTTATTGGGTGGTCTATCTCAACCCTTTATTCATGTGTTCTCCAAGATACCCTATGAAGATCATTGAGCACAATAGAAGTTAGGAGCTCAATTTGATGATTAAATAAATAAATCTTTTATTTAGTTACATGTTTTTAGTTTTATGTATGTAGTCTTCCAAGACACTAGACTATACAATCCATGGATTGTACTCTGATATATAATTATGCATAAAATCATTTAATGTTATATTTAAAAGGCTAGGGTTTCCAAAGTTATTATCAAAAGAATTGTCTAGTTTTTTTTTGGAAATTAGGAATAGAGAAATTTAATAAGAACCTTAAGGATGAGACTAAGTATAAGAAAACTCCCCTAAATTTTGTTAAGTATAGAGTAAGCAGTTTAGCTATAAATTACAAACCTGCCTGCACTACAAGAAAAATACCCTATACAAATGGTTTGGAACCGTTGGTATAGGCCTCAAAAATGTTGGTATAGTATATTCCAAAGGATTGGAGAACTTTTTCCAAGTATGTAGGGGGGATAAGTCTATACCAACTGTTTTCAAAACCATTGGTATAAGTAAAATGAAAATCAATACCAACGGTTCCATAAAACCGTTGGTATATGTAATTCAAAAAATAATTATTCGGTTGGTTTTGATCCCAGAACCTCCCGTTTGTGATTGAATGACCTAACCACTAACCTAACATACTTTTGTGAACATAATTTCATAAATATTTATATGTAATATCATAATAATTTTATATTTCTGTTTGTTGAATTTCTTATATAAGAATATTCCATTTAAAAAACATGTATCTATACCAACAGTTCTCAAAACCATTGGTATAGACCTATACCAATGGTTTTGAGAACCGTTGGTATAGGTTCATTAATTTTGGGACCTATACCAATAGTTTTGGCCAAACCGTTTGGATAGGTCCAAATTAGTGAACTATACCAATGTTTTTCCTAAAACCGTTGGTATAGATAGAAATTAGTAACCTATACCAATGGTTTTTCAAAAACCGTTGTTATAGATTATAATTCCAGTATTGTTGGATACAAACATGTAGAGGTGTCTCTGGAACTGATGTATCTAGTGGTAAAACCCAAAAACAATACTTTGATCAAGACTCAAAAGAGAAGTGGTGCAGTAAAACAGGACTTACTGCACTCTTGGTTTGACACTCCTAGGGGATTTTCTATGGTGAATTCGTGATTATGGTACAAACCATTACTAAGGGAATAAAAAAAGATACCATAAGAAAATAATTTAACAAATAGATCAAGGATAACCTAGACTAAAGCCTAGAGAATAAAAAGTTAGGATATACTTCTTCTTTACAATTTTATACTCTAATGTCAATGTTTCCTTTTTATACTAAATAACTAAGTATTTAAGACCACTAATTTTATGTATGTTTTCCTATTTAATGGTGGGAGTTTAATGAATGTCTGCAAATAACCAATGTGATTGTGAATGTGAATATTGCCATAATTATATGCCAAATATGATCGGAGCGAGTGATCAAAACATCATGATAGTACTTTCTCAGCTAGATCAAGTTATGAATAATAACATAAAAATCAGGTGGAACACCCTACTCCACCAAAGAAAGAGCAAGATTTCATTTAATCAATCATATTAAAAAGGTCACCCATGTTTAGTTGATCTTTTCATCCCTCCCTTATAGAAAAGTGGATTAACTCCATTGAAAATATATTCTTTGTCCTCTACTTCTAGTAAGAGGATAACGTTGTATTGGTGGTCTATAGTTTTTATGGGGAACCTGATCAGTGGTGGAAACGGACCTAGAATATGAATCCCCATGAAGAAATTGATTCAATGTATTGGGATGAATTCCATAGAATGTTTTTCCATAAATATTTTCCCCAAAACCTCAATCTTAAGATGGAAACAGAGCTCCTTAGACTCAAGTAGAAGGAAGACGAATCAATCAGATTGTATGATGAAATATTTAAAAAGATTTAAAGGTATTATTATAGCATTATAATGAATGCTAAAAGCAAGATGGATTGCTTATTTTAAATATTAAATCCAAATCTTCAAAAATCATTGGTGATTCAAGACATTGAAAGCTATAAGGATATTATTCATTGTGCCCCCAAGGTTGAAATGAAGATCAGATACAATCTGTAGTACCATGGGCATAGTGATTAGAAGAAGAAATTGGAATCTAATGTGACTGCTCCCACAAATAAATTACATGATATAAAGAACCTTTATCATCCAATGTGCAAACTTTTTTAGAAGAAGCATCATTGGAAATGTCTAAAGGGAACCAGGAATTGAATCAAAATATGGATGGTTCGGACATCTGAAAAAAATTACTAATGGGATATGAATAATCCCACTAATTTTGAATAATAATGTAGGGTTAATATTAACTCTCAGCCAGTGATGTAGTGTTGCAACTGCATGGAGAAAGGGAATTATGTGAACAATTTCCCTAAGAAGAGGATTGTAAGAGGAAATCAATAGTAACCTCCTGGGGAAAAAAGGGATAATTCTATCACTACTGATGAGTTCAATCTAGAAAATAATGTGGTGAAAGGTATTCTAGTTATTCATCTAATAATAGTGAAAAACTATTTTATTCTGGTTCTACCAATTCATTCATATATTTCCTATTTAGTTGAATTATTCAAACACAACCTCAAAATTTGGGGGATAAGTTATCTATGGGAATAGTGAATGTGGAAATTTTTGTGTCCAAGGTTTATAACACCTTCCTGGTAAATTTTTGTGGACTTAACCTCTTTGATAATCTTGGAATAATTATTTTAGTGGTGTTAAATGTTTTCTTGGTCATGGATTGGATATCATTATACAAATCAAACATCAATTGTCGTGAATGGTAGATTACTCTTCAAGTCCCGAATCATTCTCCAATTCTCTAAAAGAGTAAAGAGTAAGATTCTAATCCTTTAAAATAATTGTCTCAAGTGTAGATACTAATTCCTTATGATAAATCTTGTCCAGATCTGATGATTGAGATGATGGAGAGAACATCATTCGAATATATAACCATCATTAGTGATTATACTGATGTATTTCCCAAAGAGTTGTCTGGTCTTCCAGTTGACCGAGTGACTGAGTTCTGAATTAAAAATATTATTATATATCTGCCTTTATAAAAAAACACCTTATATAATGGTATCCATGTATCTACAATAGCTGAAGAAGTAGTTACAAGTGAATCTGGAGAGAGTTTTTATATGCCCGAGTGCTTCACCATGGGGTGCGCTAGTCCTCTTCGTCAACAAGAAGGATACATCAATGCAAATCTACATTAATTATTGTTAGCTCAATAAAATCATAATAAAGAACAATTATATCCTTCCATGCATAGATAACTTGTTCGATCAGCTTCATGAGTCCAATTTTTTCTCTAAGGTGGGCCTTTAGTCGGGATATCACCAATTAAAATTGAGGAAAGAATATATTCTCAAGAAAACCATTCGAACAAGGTATGGAAACTATCATTTCATTGTGATTCCCTTTAAACATAGTAATTATTGAGAACTTTTCATGGATTTAACGAACAGAGTCTTTAGATATTACCTCGACAAATTTGTGGTAGTCTTTATTAATGATATTCTTATATACTCTAAGACTAAAGAAGAATATGAAGGGCATTTTAATACAATGTTAAACACATTTCAATAAGAGAAGTTATATTCAATATACAGTAAATTTGATTTCTAGATAGAGGAAGTATCATTATTGTGGGATGTTATCATAAGAAAAGGGAAATATGTGGACCCTTCCAAGAAAAAGTCAATTACAGAGTGGCATATTTCAACATGTGTAACAGATATCTGAAGCTTTCCGGTTATAGATTGGTATTATCGATGATTTGTGAATAACTTTTCACAATTTTCAAACCCAATTACCTAGATGACAAGGAAGGGAGTAATGTTTTTTTGGACTCAAGAATGTGAAGACTCCGTTAAGGAGTTGTAAAATATTCTAATCACTAAAGTAGTACTCACACTCCCAAGAAGTAGAGAAATCACTGTGGTGTATAGTGATTCGTCCAAGAAGGGATTAGGATGTGTGATAATGAAAAATAATAATGTGATAGCCTACACCTCAAGGTATCTGAAAATCCATGACCAAAAATGTCCTACACATGATTTGGAGTTTGCGACTATGATCAATGCATTAAAGATCAGGCGGCATTATCTCTATATGTAGAAGCATGAGATATATAAAGATCACAAGAGTCTAAATTATATATTCATACAAAAATAGCATAATATGCACCAATGAAGATGCATAGAGATCATCATGGATTGTGACTGGTCAATGCACTACCATCCCGGTAAAGAATACATGGTGGCAGATGACCAATGTATAAAGGATCATGTATCTATATCAATGATGAGAATTGAAAAGGATTGATCTTACTATATTTGTAGAGAATGGACATTGGAATCCTTAAGGGAAGAACATTATCAATCTTTTATCAAATGATTTCTCAAAAATACCTAATGGATAAAATAATGGTTACTCAAAGAAAAGATGTATAAATTCATAAAATGGTGGAAGATATTAAAAATTGGAAATCCTCTTATTTCAAGATTTATAAGGAAGAAGATGATTTATTTGGGTACCAATTATGTGTATCATTCAGTCTAGAGATAAACAAGGAGCCTCTGAATGACACACATATCTCAACCTTATCAATCCACCCAGTGAGCACAAATATGTATCGAGATCTCTGAGAGAAATTTTGGTGGGACAATATGAAGAATAAAATTTTTGAGTATACATCAATGTTCTTGGTATGTCAATCATTGAAGGCTGAAAGAAAAAATTATATGGGTATGATGAAACCACTACCCATACCAATATGGATGTTTCATAATATCACCATGGACTTTGTCACTAGAATTCCAATGATATCCAGAGGAAACAATGTTATACATGTCATTGTGGATCGTCTTACAATGACAAGTCACTTTATCACAATATGAGAGGACTTCACATTGGATCAAATTTCACATATATATATCAAATATGTGGTAAGGATTAATGGAGTACCACTATCTACTATATCCGATCGAGATCCAAGATTCAATAGGAAGTTCTGGAAAAGTCTCCAGCATGATCTAAGCACTGAACTGGACATTTTTACGGCCTATCACCCTCAAGCTGATGGTCAATTTCAGTAAACTATTCAGACATTGGAATATATGTTGAGATCATGTTCTTTGTAGTTTAAATGATGATTTGACCAACATATTCCACTAGTCGAATTCCCCTACAACAACATTTTCCACTCAAGCATCCAAATGGAATCATACAAATCCCATTATGGGAAAAGTTGTAGAAATCCAATGTGTTGGGAGGAAGTTAGTGAGTGTAAGCTTCTAGGGCCCATAATGGTCGAAGAAAGATTGGAGAAGGTGAAAACCATTCAGCAGCACATTAAGTCTTCCCAAATCCGACAAAAGAGTTATGCATACAATCGTCAATGATACCTTGAGTTCAATGTTGGAGGAATGGTATTTCCTTATTTATCTCTATAGAAGAAGGTAATGTTATTTGGGAAGAAAGGAATGTTATGTCCCAAGTACATCAACCCCTTTGATATCCTTGATTGAGTTGATGATTTTTTTATTGACTGGAACTTCCACCTAGCTCTTCCAAAGTACACAATGTCTTTCACATATCCCTCTTATGAAAGTACACATCGAACCCTTCACATGTAATCTCTTCAGAGGTGGTATTGTAGGAGAATGATATTTATTATGAGGAGCATTCAGTGAAGATCTTTGATTGTAGAAAAAAACCTCAATGTAACAAGACTACACACCTAGTCAAAGTACTATTGTAGAACCATAAGTATGAAGAGGCAACATGGGAACTGGAGGAGGTAATGAAGGTAAAGTACCCACACCTGTTTATGTCTTAGAATGTAAAACGAAATGTTGAGGGTGAAATATCATAAGGGAGGAATAATGTAACGACCCGATGTTTTATCAATAGAAATTACCTTCTTATAATTATGTCATATAATCAAATAAAATCACAACATAATGAACTACTAAATATTATGCGACCATTAAACCTAATTTTTCAACTTATGTGTATTGAATTTAAAAAATTTGACAAACATGGTTGCGTTAAGTGTGTTTTTTGGGGATTGATAGAAAAAACATAATTTTTTTGGAATAGTATCCTAACCTTATGAGTAGTAACCTACCCTTATGAATAGTAATATAACCCTTATAAATAATAAATCTTGAAAAATAATAATAACATCATCCATGAATGTATAAATAAAATCTTTACATCATATAAGTGATAATTTGACCATAGTAAAAGTATTGGTATTTTTGTATGTCTTAAATATTAAAGTAAAAATAATTAATTCATTTAAAAGAAAATTTATTTTCCTAAAAGGTGTTTATAAATTAACAATATTATGTCTTCTAGTTTAAAGATAATTTTATAATACCTTATGTAATTTTTTAATGAATTATAAAATCAGTTGTAGTTTTAGATTTTTTATTTTTCAAGTAAATTATAATTTAAATTAAAAATTAAATTTTTTATATTTATAAAATTAAATTTTGAAAATAGAGTTTATTTTTTCATTCTACGTGTTAAAAAAACGTTATGGTGAATTTATGTTATTTTTCATAAATATTGAATTTTTTTATGAATAGTAAAATACGACAATTCACGATAAATGCTAAAACCTGAATTTCTAAATCACTCTTGAATAATGGATGATGTAAATGGCCGTTTTTTCGAACTCACATTCATATATTTCTGTTTTTGGTAATAATAATCATCACAATTGATGTCTTATGTAAAAATAATAAACAAATGATTAAAATATAAAGAAAAATTTCCTCCATTCCACTATAAAAACCACCCACACTCCCCTCTTCTCATCACTCCTCTCAAGACATTTGACTTTCTCAATTTTACCAACATCACTCCCCAAGATCCTCCACATGTATATAAGCCCTTGGTCTTCTCAAAATATAAAATCATCTCCCGTTAATAGGCCCAAAATGAATATTTAATCAGGAGGTAAAATCCTCCTCTCTTTTCTTTCACATTATTTTCATGTTTCATCATTTTTTTTTCTATCTTTACCTCTCCTCATCCAAATTATATATAAACTCTAGTACCACATATGTAATTTAATTCTTTTATGATATTGGGATATGTTTTATCAGCTGTCATTTATCCTTCTTTTATTTTTGTAATAAAGATACCATCTGAGATGCATTAATTTACCACATTCAAGGATGGTGGGATTTCAATTTCTCTTACCATCTTCACTTATGGTCTTGAAACCATTTTTATTGTAGAACCTAAATATTAAATATTTATTTTAAATTATGTGATCTTCTAGAATCCTATTTCCTACATGTAGTAATATAATAATACAACTAAGTTAATTATTATAAATTTTTTGAATTTAATCCAACCATTTATGATTAATGATTTATATAAGTATTCACCTTCACCCAAAATATCCAAATGAATTTTTTAACCATTTAATATTCTCTAAGTTCACTAATTTCATATAACTTCAATTCGTTGCAACCAATTTCATCATACATGTGTATCAAAACATCAATATAATTGAATTGATCATTAAAACGAAGGAAGAAAACAGACCCGAAGAATAAAATTGAACCTCAAGACCCATCAAAATGATTAATAATGAACTTAAAAAGGTTATAATAAATTTTCAAAATATAGAATATGATCTGGAATTATTAATTAACCAACTTAATTTTATTATTCAGGTTATTAATTTCAAGTGGAGAACACCATCAGACTTAAGGTAATGGATTCTCTCTATTTAACTTTTATTCAAGAATGTCCTCTATGTTATGACCTTTTATGTGTAATACCAAATGATGGGGTATGATTTATCACCTATCCCATACTACCATCATTATGTATATATGATTATAAACCCCTTTATCTCCCCTTAATCCCTCTTATGTACTACTAATGCTATGATGATAATCTGTAACAAATTCTACCTAAACGTCTTTTGTTCCTTTAGGTTGCCTTATCTTCCTTTTACAAAAATGATTTTATCTTTTTTTTGAAACCTATAAATTTTTTTAAATGTAAAAAATTCACTTATCAATACCCTTTCACATTATATTTTGGGTATATACATGTTGTTTAGGAGATTTCCTCCTCAATACTTCCGGATATGCAAAAAACTTTCAAGGGAACTTCCAGAATTTTCACCCTATTTCAACTGCATTCTATATTCTATTTTAATCCACCATTTTATTTATAAAATATAAATATTTTTTTATGAGAAAAAATCTTTTTAAAATTGTGGTTTTATATAAAGTATTGTTCCCTTTTATATTTTAAAGTCTCTATAGAATTTAACTTAAAACTGCACAAAAATATTTTAATGCTAAAATTTATTAAATACTTTCCTTAAATGTTGTCACTTATACTCGACATAACATACCATAATACATCCATATTTTCCCTTGTGAATTTTCATGTATATTTTAGTTCCTTTTTTTCATGGACTCTTTCATGATTTAACCATTTGTAATTCTTTATGACATGAATATAGTACCTAATTCATTCCATGGGAAACCCTTATGTTTATGTATGATTGATTATGTATCATTATTTATGTGGAAACATATTCATTAAATGTTAAGATGGGTTATCCAAGATAGCACTCAAATGCATTGGGTAAATTTCAATCTCACGAGACGTTATCAGTGACAGTTTTGGTGGTTATCCTTGACTTGTGCTACCATGTGAGATGGTCTTGGCAGTTAGCCTTGGCCTGTGCTTCCATTTGCAATAGTCTTAGAGGTTATCCTTGACTTGTGATAAAGTCATGATTTAGGTTTTGACCACATTATTATGAATCCACATTTATATTATTACAAGATTATATGTTATGATTCCATATGTTACATGACTTTTTATATCATTATTTTATGACTTATATGCAATGTGCTAATACTTTGTTCTTTGGGTTATTACATTACTAGGCTATTTGGGTGATCCCATTGTTCATGTGTTCCCTAGGGTACCTGATGTAGATGTTTGAGTAAAATTAAAATTAGGTTCTCTATTTTATAATTAAATTGAAAAGTGTTTTATTTTTTCCATGTTTTTAGTTTTATTTACCTAGTCTTCCAAGACCCTACACATTATGATCCTAGCCTATTACTTCGATGTATTAAAATTCTTATAATAAAGTAATGTTATATATAAAACTATAGGGTCTCTATAGAGATCCTCTAATTTTGTTACAAAACAGTTTTCAATCTTTGATCTGGTTGTCGTTTGTTAATGGATTCTCCTCCAAAGACCCTCTAATATATATCATCGATTTTCAGGGTTATAAGGCTGACCCAAAAAGAATTCTATAAGTGTATACATAAAGATGAACTAAAATCGGAAAAGTAATTAAATAATAAAATCTTAAATTTAATTTTTTTAATCATCCACCAATGATCGTGCCTCATCCCGAACGTCTAAGGCCTTCCAATGTTATATCACACCAAGCGTAAAATTCATGATGTGAACAGAGCATCATCTAAATATTTCCGATATAAGCCTCCATTTAGAAGGAATTATACACTTTCAGGAAATCATCATTCCCATACATTTAATATATTTAATATATATCAAAAATTAATTCCAGAAACATTTTTTCATGGAAACACATGTCGTCTCAATGCTTGGTATCAAAAATATTATTAAAAATATTCGAAGACATTAAATGAAAAAAAATGAATTTTACAATTATATGGGAAAAAATTCAAATCTTATTAAATCTCAAGTATTGGAACCAAACCTCGTGCTAAATCAATTTGGTACCATAAAATAATTCCTTCAAACAACTCTAGTAATTATACTCTAAATCATTATCAGGTAGAAGAATCAAACCTCCTACTAAATCTACATGGGATCAACTAATAATTCATCTTTTTAAAATTCGATTTGGAAATTAAATTGATGAATAAAATGGAATAAAAACGAGAAAATCTTAAATAGTAACATATATCATCCTGCTGATTCACCTCATTGGAAGATTTTTGATAAAAAATTCCCCAGATTTTGAATATATAGCTAGAAATCTAATAATGGGACTCTACATAGATAGATTGAATCTATATCATAGTGAAACATCCTTATTTTTTATCAAATCTAATGACTATTGTTTTTTATCTTAATTCCACTGTTTGGCCCTTGTAATGTTACCTAATATAGTAATGGAGGTCATGAGGGTGTTTGGGGATTGTTTGGAGCCAGAAGTCATATGTTTTGGAAAAAATGATTGGGCCACATAGTTAGGAGAAACCATGTGATGAATTCAACATGATTTCCATAAATAAGAAGTGTTGTGAGAGAATGTATGGTGGGGCTTCATAGTTTTATGAAATCATGTGGGCTAAGGGACACAATTTTGTCGGCGGTGCTGTTATTTTTTACAATTTCTTAATATGTCTTAGGAATGGCAATCCAAACCATTTACCTATCCCATGTGGGGTCCCCCTTATTAAAAAATGGGCAATCAATTATCACTCCAATTGGAAACCAATGCACCCAAATTGTGCGACCTAGTTCTTGTGGGTATTTTTATGGCTTTTCACCTTTTATGTATTTAATCACTGAACCCTAATTTATCCTCTCACACTTGATAGAAATCATACAATAGATCCCACCACCTCCCCATCCTTTGGATTTTTCTATCTCCCCAATCCAATCTCTAAATCATTCTCCATAGGATGTGTTGTAATTATAGTGGTAAGCTTCCCACTCCACTTTTTCCTTCATTGATCTTTTTCTCTGCTTCAATATTTGGGTGTGACAAAACATTCCCTATTTTTAGGGAATTCAAATATTCTTCTAATATCACTTGTTATAGAGTAATTAAAGGATCAAAAATGGATGATTGGTCTTTCACAAGCCTAATGTAGTTGTTTTAACATCATTCCCTAAGTTTCGTCACTTTCTATACTGTGTGTCATTCTGCCGCACACCAGATATTTCTGATAGCACCACTGAATTGTTAAATAAATTAAATTGAATGACTTTTCATGCCTGTTATGACTATAAGGACCTTTAATCAACAAATGGTTTATTTCCTTGACCCAGTCCACTAAAATGGGTGTATTTTCCCCTTATAATCTTAATTCCAATGACCCCAAATTGTATAATCACCTATTCAGGTGTGTTGCACATATAATAAATGCATTTAATAATTTAATTGATACAAGAAGAATGATATTACATGAGTTAGGCCCTTTTTTTGTATGAATTGATTATATTTTATTCTTTATGCTTATTTAATATGACTTACGCAATATTCCCATGGTTATGATTATTGCCTCATGCCTTATGACATAATTGTGGTGCTTGAATAAAATGGTTTTTCTAGAATAATAAACATGTGATAAATGTATTGGATTTTTTTAAAAGGATTTTATATTTATTTCAATGACTTATTGATAATATTTGATCATGGATACTATGTCATACCAACGTATGAGCCAAGATCGAACACAGGTCCCAACTTAAGGATGTTGTGGAAGGAATCACCATGCTCTATTCTGGAATAGATGGATATACTGGGAGATACACTTAGATTTCTTTTTCTGGGATCAAAATGGGTATTATTATACCCATGAGTAACACTAGTTCCCTAGGGGAGTCACTATGGATGGTCTTTTTGGGATGTTGGTTAATCCATTCCTCGAGAGATACTTAGTCCCCTATGTGAGATACCAGGTATGGGCTTAGAGGTTATGTATGTACCATGATGAGAGTGATATGAGATATGCCTTTTATGGGTCTCCTCGGATGGGCTATGAGGTATTGGGTATATTAGTATCTCAATAGAGATCGTTGGGATTTCCTTAAGGATCTGCTTTGATGGACTCAGGATGCCACACTAGATTTTATAGTTGCCTCACTGTGATTATTATGTGATTCCTTCTTACTAAATTATGAGAATTTTTTATCAACGTCATAGAGATTCATATGAAAATACAAATCAAATGTTTGGTGTTTTTCCACACTTGATTCCTTATTTATCGTGACCCATGTACAATTCTTATCACTTTTTAAAGGTTCCTTGGTTCCGAAATAGTTGGCTTAGGCGGAAGCAAGTAGTAGAGGTTAAGTAGCTGGTGGAACCCATGGAATCATGTATTATTTATAAAATTTCATATATTTACTATTATTGGGACATTGTTAATTTTATATTTCAGATTCTAGTTTGATATAGACATCATTGGTTATGGCCTACTGAGTGTATATCACACCCTACTTGGGCCACCTTTGGTACCCAGGAAGAGTTCATGATGGTTGGAATATATAATGTTAAGTGGAATGGTTCTAATGATTAAATGATGGTTCTAGGATAGAATATGGGAGTATGGAACAAAGCATATTATCATTATTCTAGTAGTGGAAACATTTTTTAGATTTCTTAATTTTTTTCAAAGATTTTTGTATATACATGTATCCCATATTTCCTCATTGAATAATTTTTGTATAGCTACACTATCATCATAATTTTATATCTATAATTGATTGAACTATTTCCTATTATTTATATTGAACGGGTTAGTATATTTCCACTATTTCCTATCTATTGTTATTGAATTAATTTTTTCTCATTTATTGTACACCAATGTACTCCACCATGAAGGAGTTTTCTACCCACGGATACACCTTAGGCCCTCACTGCCAGTATCCATACTCGGGAATACGACAAGGTGCACTTCAGGTCTGGTGTCCCGTAATCTCAGGGAACCACTATGTGGTGTCTGGGGTGGGACGTTACACAGAGCCTCAATACCCAACATAGTTCATCACCTATCTTTTGGTAGTTTAAAACATTTCTCAATAGATATGTATGAATAAAAAATGTTTTATGATGATCATGATGATATATAGAACAAAAAAACTAGGAATTGATATTGATTTTATCTTTTACCATTTGTTGGTGATTTTTAAAATTCTATGAGACATATGTGTTATTGTTTTTGATGAATTTGAGAAAGATTATTTTATTTTGTGTGTTAAAATAATGTTGGATATAAAAACATTCATGTAAATGGAATATTATATGGATACAGTGTTAAGGGACATAAAACATGTCCAATTAATGAATAAGAGACTTCATATTTTCAATTGAAAAATGGAATTAATACAGTGTAAATGGGAAAAAAAATATTTTTTAAAATTGATCATCATTATCATATATTGAAAAAATAATTTTACAGTGAAATTGAATATAACCTTCCACCATTTCCTATTTTGGTTGAGAAATATTATAATAGTGTGAGAAATATTGATTTTAGATTTATAAAGAAAGGATGATATAGTTATCAAATAAATATCTGGAATTTTATTTCTATTTTTTCAAAATACCTTATTGAATATTTTTAAACACAAAAAATTACATTGATGTCAATCATGTTGAGAATAAATTATGTGATAGTTTTTTAAATCTTTGTTAGACATAAAAGGAAATAAAAAAAATATATTTCATGCAATATTAGACTTCATATTCATGGGAATACATTTTTTTAACTACCAGTATGAAAAGAAAGAAACATACTTACAATTTTCTTATCACACAGTAAGAAAGAGTTAAAAGTTGAATTTTTAGTGACTTTATGGTATTAATGTACCCAGTGGATGTTTTTCAAATAAGAAGAATTTGGTGTCATTTAAGGATTGCAAATTAATATGTATAAAATATTATGATTGTCTTATATTTACTTGAAAAAAATTACCTTTCACACTATATGAAATATTTTCAATGCCAATCAAAAATACTATTAATAACTTATATAATTTGTTTCAAATCTATTTGATGTAAATTTGTCGATCAAAATTTGTTAGACATGTCGGACAATGCGTCTTCTCTTATAATTTTTCAAGTAGATATTTATTTTCTACCTATGTTTTTTGATATATTGTTTCACCTACTAATTCATATGGTTCATGATATTAAAATACATGGGAATATTTTTTATGTTGTATGTGTCCTTTGGAATGATATGTAAATATTTTAAAGGGATATGTTAAAAATACCTATCAACATAAGGACTTTATTATTAAATATTTTTTTCTAAACCATTGGTATAGTTCCAAATTAGTGAACTATACCAATGTTTTTCCCAAAACCATTGGTATAGATCAAAATTAGTGAGCTATATGAATAGATTTTGGAAAACTGTTGGAATAGTTCCATATAAGTGACCTATACTAACAGTTTTGGCCAAACCGATGGTATAGGTCCAAATTAGTGAACTATACCTACGGTTTTTGAAAACAGTTGGTATAGATCACAATTCTAGTAGTGATGGATACAAACAAGTAGAGGTGTCTCTGGAACAGATGTTTCTAGTGGTAAACCCCTAAAACACTGCTTTGATCTAGACTCAAACAAGAACTACAGCAGTAAAACAGGCCTTACTGCACTCTTGGTTTGACACTCCTAGGATATTTTATATGGTTAATTCTTGAGTATGGTACAAACCATTACTAAGGGAATAAAAAAAGATACATCAAGAAAATAATTTATCAAATTGATCAAGGATAACTTATACTGAATCCTAGAGAATAAAAAGTTAGGATATACTTCTACTTTATAGTTTTATACTCTTATGTTCAAAGTTTCCTTTTTATGCTCAATAGCTATGTATTCAAGAACACTAATTTATGTACGTTTTCTTATTTAATGGTAGGAAATTGAAGAATGTGTGCCAATAACCAATGTGATTGTGAATGTGAATATTTCCATAATTATATTTCAAATATGATGTGAGCGAGTGATCAAAACAACATGATAGTACTTACTCAGCTAGATAAAGTTAAGAATAATAACTTAAAAATCATGTTGGACACCCTACTCCTCCAAAGAAAGAGCAAGTATTAATTTAATCCATCATATGGAAAAGTTCTCCCATATTTAGTGTATCCTCTTATCCCCTCTTCATAGAAAAGTGGATTAACTCCATTGAAAAGATATTCTTTGTCCTCTAGTTCTAAAAGGAAGAGAAATTTGTATTGGTGGTCTATCATTTTTATGGGGAACCTAATCAGGGGTGGACACTGATCTAGAATATGAATCCCCATGAAGAAATTGATTCCTTGTATTGGGAATAATTCAATGGAATGTTTTTCCACAAATATTTTCCCCAAACCCTCAATCTCAAGATGGAAATAGAGATCCTCAGACTCAAGTTGAAGAAAGATGAGTCAATCGGGGTGTATGATTAAATATTTAAATGGATTTAAAGGTAATTATATAGATTTATAATTAACACTAAAAGCAAGATGGATTTCTTCTTTAGAATATTAAATCCAAATCTACAACAAACATCAGTGATTCAAGACATTGAATGTTATAAAGATATTATTCATTGTTCCCTAAAGGTTGAAATGGATATCAGATACTCCCTATGGTACCATGGGCCTAGTGAAAAGAAGTATAAAATGGAATATAATGTGGGTGGTCCCACAAATAAATTACATGACAGAAAGAATATTGATCATCCCATGTGTAAATTTTGTTGGAAGAAGCATCATTGGAACTGTCTAAAGAGAACCAGGAATTGATTCAAAATATGGAAGGTTGGGACATCTGAATAAAAATTAGTGATGGGATATGAATAATCCCACTAATTTGGAAGAATAAAGGAAGGTTAAGATTAACTCTCTGCCAGTGTTGTAGTGTTTCAACTACATGGATCAAGGGAATTATGTGAAAAATTTCCCTAAGTAGAGGATTGTCGGAGGCAATCAGCAATAACCTCCTGGGAAACAAAAAAGGGTTAATTCTATCACAACTACTGAGTTCGAGCTAGACAACAATGTGGTGATTGGTATGATAGTTATTCATTCAATAATAGTTAACAAAATATTTGATTCTTGTTCTACCAATTCTTTCATATATTTCCTGTTTAGTAGAACTATTCAAACACCACCTCAGAATTTAGGGGATAAGATATCTATGAGAACAGTGAATGGGGAAATTATTGTGTCCAAGGTTTGTAATTCCTTCCTATTAATTTTTTTGTGAACTGTACCTCTTTTATAATATTGAAATACATATTTTAGTGGATTTAAATGTATTCTTGGTCATGGATTGGATATCTTTATACAAATCCAACATCAATTGTCAGGAAAGGGAGATTACTCTTTAAATCCCGAATCATTATCCAATTTTCTACAAGAGTAAAGAGTAAGATTAATATCCTTAAAATAATTTTATCAAGTGTGGATACTAATTCCTTATGAGAAAGCATGACTAGTTCTGATGATTGAGATGAAGGAGAAAATGTTATTCGAATATATAACCATCGTTAGGGATTATAATGATGTATTTCTCAAAGAGTTGTCTGGTCTTAAACCAAACCGAGAGGCTGAGTTCTCAATTGAACATATTATTAGATATCTACCATTATGAAAAACACCTTATATAATGGTCACTGTGGAGCTGGACAAGCTAAAGAAGCAATTACAAGAGAATCTGTAGAAGGTTTTTATATGCCCGAGTGCTTCACCATGGGGTGCGCTAGTCCTCTTCATCAACAAGAAGGATAGATCAATTCACCTCAACATTAATTATCATGAGCTCAATAAAATCATTATAAAGAAAAATTATCCCCTTCCATGGATAGATGAGTTGTTTGATCAGCTTCATGGGGCCAATTTTTTCTCTATGGTGGACCTTTAGTTGGGATATCACCAATTAAAAGTTATGATGGAATATATTCTCAAGACAACCTTTCGAAACAAGGTATGGACACTATGATTTCATATTGATTCCCTTCAGAAAAAGTAATTATTGAGAAATTTTCATGGATTTAGCGAATATAGTCTTTAGATATTACCTTGATGAATTTGTGGTATTCTTTATTAATGATATTCTGATATTCTCCAAGAGTAAAGAGGAATATGAAAAGAATTTTAATTCTATGTTAAAGACATTTCATTAAGATAAGTTATATTCAATGCACAGTAAATGTGTGTTTAAAATAGAGGAAGTATCATTATCGGGGGATGTTATCACTAGAAAAGGGATATATGTGGACCCTTCCAAGAAAAAGGCAATTAAAGAGTGGCTCATTTCAACATCTGTAATAGATATCTGCAGCTTTTTAGTTATACCCAGGTAATATCAATAATTTTTGAAGAACGTTTAATTATTATGAAACCCAATTACCTAGATGACATGGAAGGGAGTAATGTTTGTTTGTACTTAGGAATGTGAAGAATCCTTTAAGGAGTTGTAAAATATTATAATCACTAAAGTAGTACACACACTCCCAACAAGTAGAGAACTCTTTGTGGTGTATAGTGACTATTAAAATAAGGGCTTAGGATGTGTGCTGATGAAAAATAATAATGTGATAGCCTACACCTCAAGGTAGCTGAACATCCATGTGCAAAAATGTCCTACACATGATTTGGAGTTTGATACTATGATCAATGCATTAAAAATCAGGCGGCATTTTTTCTATAGGTAGAATCATGAGATATATACATATCACAAGAGTCTCAATTATATATTCATAAAAAAATAGGCTAATATGCACTAGTAGAAGATGGACAGATCTCATCAAAGATTATGACTTGTTAATCCACTACCATCCTAGTAAAGAATAAATGGTGGTCGAGGATCTAAGTATAAAGGATCATGTATCATTATTAATGATGAGAATTGAAAAAGACTTGACCTAATTATATTTTTAGAGAATGGTCATTGGAATCATTTATGGAATAACATCATCAATACATTATCAAATTATTTCCCAAAAATACCTCATGGATAAAATAAAGGATACTCAAAGAAAAGATGTTGAAATTTAGAAAAGGGTGAAAGCTATTAAAAATGGGAAATCCTCTGATTTCAAGATTTATAAGGAATAAGATGCATGATTTTGGTACCTATTATGTGTATCATTCAATCCATAGATAAAGAAGGAGCTTTTGAATGACGCACATATCTCAACCCAATCAATCCACCCAGGCAGCACAAATATGTATCGAGATCTCCAAGAGAACTTTTTGTGGGACAATATGAAGAATAAAATTTTTGAGTATACATCAATGTGCTTGGTATGTCAACCATGGAAGTCTAAAAGAAAAATTTATATGGGTGTGATGAAACCACTACCCATACCAATATGGAAGTGTCAGAACATCACCATGGACTTTGTTGCTAGACTTCCAACGATATCCAGAGGAAACAATGTTATACATGTCATTGTGGATCATCTAACAATGACAAGTCACTTTATCACAATTTGAAAGGACTTCACATTGGATAAAATTTCACATATATATATCGAAGAAGAGGTGAGTATTAATGGATTTCCAATATCTACTATATCTGATCGAGATCCAAGATTCACTAGGAAGTTCTAGAAAAGTCTCCAACATGATCTAAGCACTGAACTAGAAATTTGTACGGCCTATCACCCTCAAACTGATGGTCAATTTGAGTGAACTATTCAGACATTGGAATATATGTTGAGATCATGTTCTTAGTAATTTGAAGTATGATCGGATCAACATATTCTACTAGATGAATTCCCCTACAACAACATTTTACACTCGAGCATCCTAATGGAATCATACAAATCCCATTATGGGAAAAGGTGTAGAAAATCGATGTGTTGGGATGAAGTCGATGAGTTTAAGCTTCTAGGGCCTTAAATGGTTGAAGAAAGGTTGGAAAAGGTGAAAACCATTCAGCAGAAAATTAAGGCTTCCCAAATCCAACAAAAGAGTTATCTAGACAATTGTTGATGATACCTTGAGTTCAATATTGGAGGAAAGGTATTTCTCTACATATCTCTATGGAAGAAGGTCATGTTATTTGGTATGAAAAGAATGTTATGTCCCAAGTACATCGACCCCATTGAGATCCTTCATTGAGTTAAAGATGTGTCTTATCGACTGGTACTTCCACCTAGCTTCTACAAAGTACATGATATCTTTCACATATCTCTCTTAAGAAACTACATACCAGACCTTTCACATGTAATCTCTTCAGAGGTGGTATAGTTGGAGAATGATATTTCTTATGAGGAGGATTCAGTGAGGATCTTTAATTGTAGTAATAAAGTTCCATGTAACAAGACTACACACCTAGTCCAAGTAATCTTGTAGAACTATAAGTATGAAGAGGCAACATGGGAACTGGATGAGGCAATGATGGTAAAGTACCTACACCTGTTTATGTCTTAGAATGTAAAACGAAATGTTGAGGGTGAAATTTCATAAGGGGGGATAATTTAATGACCAGATGTTTTATCAATAGAAATTACCTTCTTATAATTTTGTCATATAATCACATTAAATCACTACATAATGAACTACTAAATATTATGTGACCATTAAACCTAATTTTTTCACATTTGTTTCTTGAATTTTAAAAATATGACATACATGGTTGTATTCAGTGTGTTTTTTGGGGACTGATAGAACAATCATAATTTTTGTTGAATAGTATCCTACCCTTATGAGTAGTAAGCTACCCTTATTAATAGTAATATGACCCTTATAAATAATAAATCTTCCAAAATAATAGTAATATCATCCATGAATGTATAAATAAAATATTTGCATCATATCATTGATAATTTGACCATAGTTAAAGTATTGGTATTTGAGTATGTCATAAATAGTAAAGAAAAAATAATTAATTAATTTAAAAAAAATCATTTTACTAAAAGGTGTTTATAAATTAATAAATTTTTTTCTTCTAGTTTAAAGATAATTTTATAATACCATATGAAATTTTTGAAATAATTATAAAATCAGTTGTAGTATTAGATTTTTTATTTTTCAAGTAGATAATAATTTAAATTAAAAATTAAATTATTTATATTAAGAAAATTATTTTTTGGAAATGGAGGTTATGTTTTTATTCTACATGTTAAAAAATGGTTAGGGTGAATTTTTGGTATTTTTCTAAAATATTGAATTTTTTGATGAATAGTACAATACGATAATTGATGATAAATGCTAAAACCTAAATTTCTACATCACGCTTGAATTATGGATGATGTAAATGGCCATTGGTTCAAACTCACATGAATATATTGATGTTTGTTGTAATAATAATCATCACAATTGATGTCTTATGGAAAAATAGTCAACAAATGATTAAAATATAAAGAAAACTCTCTTCCCTTCCACTATAAATACCACCCACACTCCCCTCTTCTCATCACTCCTCTCAAGAAACGTGAATTTATCAATTCAACCAAAATATCTCCCAATTATCCTCCCCAAGTCAATAATCCCTTGGTATTCTCAAAATACAAAATCCTCTCCTATTAATAGGCCCACAAAGAAGATTAAATCATGAGGTAAAATCATCTTCTCTATTCCTTCACCTTCTTTTCATGTTTCTTTGTTTTATTTTCTATCTCTACCTCTCCTCATCCAAATTATATGGAAACTCTAGTACCATATATGTAATTTAATGTTTTAATGATATTGGGATATCTTTTTATCATCTCTCATTTTACCTTCATTTATTTTTTTAGTAAAGACACCATCTGAGATGTGTTAATTTACCATATTCAAGGACGATGGGATTTCAATTTCTCTTACCATATTCAATTATGGTCATGAAACAATTATTATTTTAGAACATAAAAATTAAATATTTATTCTATATATGTGATCTTCTAGAATACTATTTCCTACACGTAGTAAAATAATAATACAACTAAGTTAATTATTATAAAAATTCCCAAATTAATCCAACTGTTTATTATTAATAATTTATATAACGATTCACCTTCACCCAAAATAACCAATTGTATTTAATAACCATGTAATATTCTGTATGTTCACTAATTTCATATAACTTCAATTCTTTTCAACCAATTTCATCATACATGTGTATCCATACAAGAATATAAGTGAACTGATCATTAAAATGAAGGATGAAAACAGACCCGAAGAATAAAATTGAACCTCAAAACCCATCAAAAAGGTTAAGAATGAAAATAAAAAGGTTATAATAAATTTTTTACATATAGAATAGGTTATGGAATTATTAATTAACCAACTAAATTTGATTATTCAGGTTATTAATTTCAAGTCTAGAACACCATCAGACTTAAGGTAATGAATTCTCACTAATTCACTTTTATTCAAGAATGTCCTCTATGTTATGAAAATTTATGTGTAATAACTAATGATGGGGTATTATTTATCACCTCCACCATACTACCATAATTACGTATATCTGATTAGAAACCCCTTTATCTCCCATTAATCCCTCTTAAGTACAAAAAATTCTATGATGATAATCTCTAACAGATTCTACCTGAACATTCTTTGTTCCTTCAGGTTGCCTTATCTTCCTTTTACAAAAATTATTTTATATTATTTTTTGAAACATATAAATTTAGTTTAAATGTACCAAATTACATTATAAAGACCATTTCAGATTATATTTTAGGTATATACATGTTTTTAGGAGATTTCCTCCTCAATACTTTTGGATAAGCAAAAATAATTTTAGGGAACTTCTAGAATTTTTACCCAATTTCAACAACATTATATCATCTATTTTAATCCACCATCGTATTTATAAAATCAGTATTTTTTGTTATGAAAAACTCATTTGTTCACTTATAGTTTTATGTAAAGGATTTTTCCCTTTTATATTTTAAAGGCTCTATAGTATTTAACTTAAAACTGCACAAAAATGTTTTAATACAAAAATTTATTAAATACTTTTCTTAAATGTTGTCACTTATACTCTACATCACTTAACATGATAAATGCCTATTTTCCTTTATTAAATTTTATGTATATTTTAGTTACATTATTTCATGGACCCTATAAAGAACCATAAATTTTAAAAAAAATTAAATAATTTGGAACTTTACGAGTTTGTGGCTTCCGACGGCGTATGATTCTGAGGCACGGTGTTCCCGGAATCAATTTTCGAAGTTTAGCTCGGGTATGTTCAGTGAACGAATGAGTGGGTTTTTCAAAATTTTGAACTGGTGCTCCAAATTAATATCTGAGGGCACCAATGAACTCTCAGCGCATGTAATTACTTACGGGGATACTTTCGGTAGTTGCGTTTGCAAAAGAGGAGAAGAAATTGTTGGGGGTTTGTTTAAGAAATAAATAAAAATTGTCGGAACAATTTTTATTTTCTTAAGCTGGTATTTCCCTACCATGGGTAGTTAAGAGTGGGGACCACATCCACTTAACTACCCAAGTAGCAATGATAGAGAGGTGGGGGCTTGCAAGAGCCCCATCATTTAATTCCCTCTAAATCTCCATAATAAACCCCATTAATTTGACCAACCTCTATTAAATGTCACCTCAATCCATTAAATTATGTCAACCCATAATTTAATGAGGAACCTTCCTTTTCTACTTTTTAATTTAAACTGCCAACATGTTTAATTATGGGGAACTTTCTCTCTCTATTATTTAATTAAATTTCAACACATTTTAATTAGTGTGATGAATTAATTATTGGAGAGTGTCTTTGCGTATAATAAAATATTAGGGTGAACATATTATTTTATCAAGGGGAGAGCTTCGTTGTGCGAGGAAGAGTGCCAACCTCCACCGAAGTACGAAAATGAACTCCGGCCTCTGACAAAGAATGATGAAGAACGCCGGTTCCTCGGAGATCGATGAAGTGCCACAAATCCTCTTCCTCACGGCTAGAGAGGAGATGCCGCTTCCACGTCGGCGCGCCCTGACGAGGCCTACAATCCTCTTTCTGGGATGTCATGTAACACGATGCCGACGATCGTCTTCCTTGTTGAGGTAGCGGTTTTTGGAATAATTTTCTTCATGTGATTTTTTATACCCTCGGTATGGAGTGCAATATTTATGGTGACTTTTTTTAAAACCACTAACGTGGTGGGTGTAGACTAACGAACAAGTCCTAACCCACCGTTGTTTTGTTCCTGATGCGCGGAATCCTTAGAGATGATGAAACAGGACTATTTTGGCGATTGAAGGTCATCGTAGTGATGTACGGGTCCCGAGACAACTGCATGCATAGACATCAGTAAGAACGGACCAGCGGAATGACTCCAGTGGCACGTGGAAATCACCGGCGGCGCCTGCGGCCGAAGGCGGCTGCCGGCACCGGCTAGACGCCTAGAGGCGGCGGCGCCCCGGTACATCGCCGGCAGGAGACCGCTGCTACTGAAGTCGCGGTGGCGAGGGGCCAGATCCTACGGCCGTATGGGATACGGGGGAAACGCAGCGCCATGTGCCGCGTCCTCGAAACAAAGGTGGGACCATGTCCCCCCTGCTCGGCCGCTGGCCGAGCCGGTGCGCCCCCCCCCCCCCCCCCCCCAGTCGGGACGAAATGGGTCACGGGGACCGGACCAGGCTGCGCCCAACCATTTTGGACCCAGAACCGGGTTAGGTCACCCCAGTTTGGGCCGACCCAGGGTGGGTTGGGCCGGTCGGGACGGGCCCAGACCCCCCCACTTCGGACCGCTTTCAGTCGTTTTCCCATAACATGTTCTACCGACCTATGATCGACGCACCGTTAGTTGTGTATGAATACTTGGATCAAGATATTCGTTTCAGTATATTAAATTTGTGGTTTTGGAAAAGTTTGGGTACATCTGGGTTGGTTCAAACTCGATACCAATAGGGCCCTTGGAGCGGAAACGCTTATATCTCAAGGACCAGACATCCGACTGACATGTCGTAAATTGCATTGGGATCATTTTGTTGAGAAATTATTTTTGATTTAATCTGCTTGAGGTTTGGATGTAGCTGGAGTATGGTCAGGTTGGTTTTAGCTTAAAAACCAACCGGGCCCCTAGAAAAGAATATCCAATAACTCTCAGACCGGCCGTCTGATTGACGCACCATTTTTCGCGTTGGGTTTCTTTTGACGAGAGAGGACTTTGGGATACATCAACTCGGGACTTCATGAGAGCTGATGTATCGAATCTCTTTTTCTCAAGGAGCGGACCCTCCCGGAATCGAGCATGCTGTGTGTAGGGACCCTAGAGCGGTTGCGACTGCAACGATGACTAATGCACTTGGATCCTCCGTGGGTTTGGCAGCGACAACGACTGTACCTGGATCCTCCATGGGTTCGGCAGTGATGGTGACCATACTGGGATCCATTTTGGGTTCGACAGTGATGACTACTGTTCTTTTATTTTATGTGGGTCCGGCAGTGCTTGAATCTATACTTGTAACCTATGTGTGTCTGACAGAGTAGTTGGTCTTGTATCCTTTGTGGATCTGACAGCTTAGCTGGTCTTTTATCCTATGTGGGTCTGACATCTTAGATGAATCAGTGGCTACATTGGATCATCTCTATCACCTTATGAAGTGTATACCTGTGTGAGTTGAGTCTTGGTTCTCAATCATTATCATTGATGTGGTTGACTTGTTTTCCTATGAGGACTGAGTTGTGCTTTCCTATGTGGACCGGGTTGTGCTTGGGCTCGTGAGTTGCAGCCGAACTGTAACTGATGACTTAGGTATATGTATGGGCATATACCTAAGTAGATTCTATTTGATACTTCGCCATTGTATCTTTCCTTTGTGGTTTATCGAGCGTGGATTCTGAGAGACCTTTAGGGGTCTCGGGGTCCCTACTGAGTATCGTATACTCACCCCTGCATGGGATATGCCCACACTACATTGTGTTGGATGCAGACAATGGACAGCAATGATCAGGGTGGAGGCATGTGGTGGTAGACAGTACCCGGAGGTTGACCACTTGGAGGGATGTACACGGAGCGAATGGTCAGACCTGAGCAGCTTAGGAGACTATCTGTACCCCCCCTTCAGGTGGGATATCAGGAGGATTACTCGTTATTTCTCTTTTTTATACTGTTGTTGCACTTTCCTTTCAATTGTACTGTACTTTCAGTTGGGTTTGTATACTGGCCCATTTACTTTTTCAGCACTTACCATGTACTCATTTTCACTTAGTGTTTACTTCACTTGCGTACTCTATTGTGCATGTTACTTCATAAAGGCAATACCTTACCTTATTTGGGGGTTACGCCTTTGCTTCTAGTTGCATGCCCCTGGCCTATGGAAGGCGGGCTTGGGGTAGTCATGGAACAGGCCCCGAGGACGGTTCGTGACAAATTGGTATCATAGGAGTCAGTTCTACCGAAGAACTTTGGACTCTGATAATTTCTTCTCTATGAAGAAATAATGTTTAGAGTAATGAGTGTGGTTATCAGTCCAGGGAGTCCAGTATTGGTGTGGCGGCCGACGTATCCATACACCAGGACCTTACCTTCTAATTTCTGACTCAGTGCACGAATACATTGATTGCATGTGTGTTTCAAAAGTTTTCTTTATGATTACTTTTTGTCTGCTCACCAAGTATACTGTATTAAATGTGGTTCACCTGTTTCATTCTTGGATTTCCCCATAATGGCAGCTAGCTAGGGTTCTGAGCTTTGTGTGAGATGGCAGCCCATCGAGCGATGAGGCCTCGGTGCAGGGCCCCATTACATCGGAGGCACTGACGATACCTCTACCCACCGAGCCACCAATTATACCAGCCCAAGTGATGGTGAGTACAGGCCACCTGAGTGTGTTGCATGAGTTTCAGTGGCAGAGGCCACCCAGGTTCCGGGGAGAGACAGATCCTTGGGCAGCCGAGGATTGGATGGAGGCTATCGTCAGAGTCTTCAGATTGGTAGGGACACCAGCAGACCTCATGTTGATCCTTTCCACAAGTCTCCTTCATGCAGCAGCAGGTATATGGTGGAGCCTGATGCTCCAGGTGCACGATGAGGAATCTCTACTTTGGATGGACTTCAAGAGCCTCTTCCGCTCAGAGTTCAATCCAGCCACCCTCCGTGCGATGCACATCCAGGAGTTACTAAAGTTTCTTTACAACATCATGTCAGTAGCCCAGTACTCAATGAGATTTACTAACCTCTCACGCTACTCCACAGACATGGTACGAGACCCATTCTTCCAAGCCCGAACCTTCTAGCAGGGGCAGAGGCATGAGATCAGAGCTTCAACGATTCTGCTCAGCATCCAGACCGAGGATGGGGTGCTGGAGCGAGCCCTGCTAGGGGAGAGATTTCTCGCCAAGCACCCATCAGCAGAGAGACCCACCGTAGGATGGCACGGAGCAGAGTCTTCTGCAGCTGGCAGTCGAATGATGACACAGGGGTCCAAGCGGACTGGGCCGTCTAGTGGGAGACCTCCAGATTCGGGTTCAGCTGTGCGGGGCACAAGGCATAGAGCCAGCCTTACAGGGAGCAGACAGTGCTATTCTAATGGCGGGCAGGGCCACATGGATCATGACAGCCCGACCCATTATGCAGACGAGCAACAGACCGTGGAGGGACCTCCTAGGCATAGGCAGAGGTTTGATCGTGGTGATCCTCAGGGAGCAGGCGGACAAGGCAGATGTGCCGGCCGAGCAGCGGGTGGTGGACGACTCTTCGAGGCTCTACCACCACCACCACCAGGAGGTCCACCCCGACCATAGGGAGATGGAGGGTAGAGGCAGGCTCAGATCCAGGCAGCAGAGGCTTATGACCACGGCGCACCCGAGATTATTCGAGGTACTATCTATGTCAACTCCACCCTTACTATAGTTATTATAGACAGAGGTGTGAGTCATTCTTTTATTGCCACTGCCCTTGTTCAAAGCTCGGAGATTTCGACGAAGCCATTGGCTTGATCCTTTTGGCTAGAGACTCCTACGGGAGCAAAATCGATGATTAAGCACTGGTGCCGGTAGTGTGAGCTTACTCTAGGAGACGAGATCTTTGGCTGAGATCTTCTTATAGCGGGGTCGAGGCCTTACGACGTCATCTTGGGTATGGATTGGTTAGCAACAGTCCATGATCAGGTTAACTGTATTAGGCGCATGGTGCGGTGTTTCCGCACGGATTGGACTAGGTTCACCTTCATTGGTGAGAAGGTAACCTTCACAACACAAGATGGACTCACGCAGTGGGGATGGTCGCCGATCACACATCAGTTGGCTTGTCTCATTCTTAGAGCATTTGACGTACGGTGTCCGAGTTTTCTTGTAGTGGTGGATCAGTATATGAACGTTTTTCTTGAAAATGTTCTAGGACTACCTCCTCGCAAGGAGGTAAGTTTCTATATAGACCTTTACCTTTGGACATCCCCGATATCCACTTTAGCATATCGGAAGGCTCCCACCGAGCTTCGTGAGCTGTGGGTATAGCTAGAGTACTTACAGGGGAAGAGGTTCATCCAACCCAGTGTTTCACCTTGGGCTTTTCTGGTCCTATTCTCCAAGAAGGAGGTTGGGGGCTTGTGACTGTGTGTCAATTATCGTCGCCTGAACTAGGTGACCATGAGGAAAAAGTATCTGCTTCCAAGGATTGATGACCTATTTGATCAGATCAAGGGAGCATGTTGGTTCTCGAAGATAGACCTCCGGTTAGGCTATCATCATCTCTGAGTTCGGGATGAGGATGTGAAGAAGATGGCCTTCAGGTGTCAGTACGACCAATATGAGTTCTTGGTCATGCCCTTCGGTGTGACCAATTCTCCAGCAGTGTTCATGAGTCTCATGAACAGGATCTTCCATCCCCACCTCCATAGGTTTGTCGTAGTCTTCATTGATGACATACTGATTTACTCGATGACTGAGGAGGAGCACACCTACCACCTACGGATTGTACTGGATACACTCCGAGAGGACCAGATTTATAGTATTCTCTTGAATTAATAGTTCTGGCTTCGAGAGGTTCACTTATTGGGACACATCATTTCAGAGGACAGAGTTGCAGTGGATCCCGCGAAGGTCGAGGCAGTACTTGATTGGGAGCCACCCAGAAGCATGACAGAGGTGCAGAGTTTCCTAGGTCTGGCTCGGGTAATATAGGAGATTTGTACCAGACATCTCTAGAGTCGCAACACCACTTACAGCATTGAAAAAGAAGGGTAAACCCTTCGTGTGTTCCAAAAGATGTCAGTAAAGCTTTCAGGAGCTGAGGCGGAGATTGACCAGTGTGCCCATCTTGAGGCTGCTGGAGGAGGGCGTAGGGTACGTAGTTTACTGCGATGAATTCGGGACCAGACTCAGGTGTGTCCTGATGCAAGATCGAGCAGTGATCGCTTATGGCTCACTGTAGTTAAGGCCTCATGAGTAGAACTACGCCACCCATGACCTGGAGTTAGTAGTAGTGGTCTTCTCCCTGAAGATGTGGCGACACTATGTGATGGGAGAGCGCTTTACAGTCTACTCTGACCACCAGAGTCTCAGGTACATTTTCCCACAGAAGGACCTGAACCTGAGACATCGGAAATGGCTCAAGATCCTTTAGTATTATGACATTGAGATTCTCTATGCTCCTGGGAAGGGGAACATTGTGGATGATGCTCTCAACAGGAGATCTGGCATTCAGCTACTTGGAGAGGCGACAGAGCAGTTAGCCACTTTGCAGATATCCTTCATGGATAGTGATGGGGTAGCCTACCTATAGTCCCTCATAGACACTCCTCCACTTCTTCGGCGGGTCATAGAGGCACAGTGTGGAGACGTTGACTATGAGGCGCGACGTACTCAGATATCCTTAGGGCTAGCACCAGATGGATTTTCTGAAGGCGGGGAGCACGTCATCCTCTTCTGGGGACGTACCATGGTACCAGTTACACTGTAGAAGGAGGTGCTGAGGGAGTTCCACAAATCCCCTATAGCAGTCCAACCTAGAGTATTGAAGATGTATCCAGACCTCATACGACAGTACTGGTGGCCGGGTATGAAGAAGGTTGTGGCAGAGTTAGTTTCTCAATGTCTCACTTGCCAGCATGTGAAGGCAGAGCACCAGGTACCTACAGGCTTGGTACTTCCCATAGAGGTCCCGGAGTGGAAGTGGGATGGGATATCCATGGTTTTCATGATGGGGCTTCCACGTACTCCCATTGGACAAGACTCCATCTGGGTGATCGTTGACCGACTCATCAAGACGGACCACATCATACTGATTAGAGAGCAGGTATCAGTAGAGATCTTGGGACTCCTCTACATTCAGGAGATCGTATGGCTTCATGGTGTGCCATCGTCTATCATATCCGATCGAGACGCTCTCTTTACTTCCCAGCTTTGGAAGGGGTTACAGGAGGATTTCGGGACATAGCAATGCATGAGCACTACTTTTCACCATTAGACGGATGGCTAGACGGAGAGGACCATTTATACACTCAAGGAAATTCTATGTTCATTTGTCCATGACTTTGGTCGTAGTTGGGAGGGTCACCTACCCTTGGTGAAGTTTAAGTACAACAACAGCTACCACTCCACCATCGGGATGGCACCTTACGAGGCATTGTACGGCCGACCATGCAGATCAACTATATATTGGACTGACCCAGGGCAGTCATCACTCATAGGACCAAAGATGGTTCGGGCTATGACGGAGAAGGTGCAGGTCATCCAGGAGTGGATGAGGACTACACAGAGAAAATAGAAGTCCTATGCTGATAGGAGGTGGAGACCACTGGAGTTCATGGATGGTGACCACGTTTTCTTATGGGTCTCATCTCAACGTGGGTTGCAATGATTTGGTCGGGGTGACAAGTTATCTCTATGCTTCATCGGGCCTTTTCATGTCCCCAATTGGGTAGGCGAGGTGGCTTACCACCTGAGCCTTCCACCTCAGTTGCACCGGGTACACGACGTCTTCCACGTATCTCAGCTGAGAAGATAAGTGCACGACCCGATGCACATCATCGACTACGGGGAGTTGGACATCGATGATGGGGCGACATTTGCTGAGGTCCGGGTGGAGATCGAGTATTGATAGGAGCGGGTCCTACTTGGATGGTTGATACCTCTGGTGCGCATTCGTTGGTAGCACTGGAACCTCGAAGAGAGAACATGGGAGCAGGAGTCTCAGATGCGTGCTCAGTACCGTCATTTGTTTCCCTACTTTATGTTGTATCTTTACGGGGATGTAAATCCCTGAGGTGGGAGTAATGTAAAGACCCATAAATTTCAAAGAAATATTTTTTAAAATACTTTGTAATTATACGAGTCTGTGGTTTCTGACAGCATTTGATTCTGAGGCCCGGTGTGCCTAAAATAAATTTTCGAAGTTTAGCTTGAGTACGTTCAGGGAATGAATGAGTGGGTTTTTCTAAATTTTGAACCAGTGCTTGGAATTAAAATCTGAGGGCACTGATGAGCTTGTAGCATCGGTAATTGCTTAAGTGGAAACTTATCGTAGTTGCATTCGCAAAAGAGGAGAAGATAATTTTGGGGGGGTTTTTTAAAGAAATAAATAAAACTTTTCAGAACAATTTTTATTTTCTTAAGCTGGTTTTTCCCTCCCATGGGTAGTTAAGAGTGGGGCCCACAACCACTTAAATACCCAATTTGTTATGATAGAGAGGTTGGGGCCCGTATGAGCCCCACCATTTAATTCCCTCTAAATCTCCTTAAGAAACCCCATTAATTTGACAAACCTCCATTAAAGGTCACCTCAATCCATTAAATTATGTCAACCCATAATTTAATGAGGAACCTTCCTTTTACCCTTTTTAATTTAAACAGCCAACGCATTTAATTATGGGGAACCTTATCTATCCATTCATTAATTAAATGTCAACACATATTAATTTGTGTGGTGAATTAATTTTGGGAGATTTTGTTTGCGTATAGTAAAATAATAGGGGGAACCTATTATTTTATAAAGGGGAGAGCTTCATTGTGCGAGGAAGAACACCAGCCTCTAATGAAGAATGAAGAAGAATTCCGGCCTCCGACGAAAGGGGAGAGCTTCGTCAATTACGTATCAATACTTGGATTGAGACGGTCATTTTGAATATTACACTTGTGGTTTTGGAAAATTTTGGGTATGATGGGGTTGTTTCTAACTCGAAACCAACCGGGCCCTTGGAGCGGAAATGCTTATATCTCAAGGACAGGACATCCGATTGACGTGTCATCAATTGCATTTTTATCCTATTGTTGAGACTGTCCTTTTGGCTTACTGCACTTGAGGTTTGGACGCAGATGGAGTACTGTTGTGTTGGATTTATCTTAAAAACCAACCAGGCCCCTGGAAAATAAATTCCAATAACTCTCAGACCGGGCGTCCGATTGACGCACCTTCTATCGCGTTGTGTTTCGCTTAATGAGACGGAACTTTGAGATACATCAACTATGGACTTCGGGACAGTTGATGTATCGAATCTCTTTTGCTCAAAGAGAGGATCCTCCCAGAATCGAGTATTCTATGTGCAGGAACCCTAGATCTGGCTGTGACTGTGATGATGACGACTACACTTGGATCCTCTGTGGGTTCGGCAGCGATGATGTATGTACTTGAATCCTCTATGGGTTCGGCAGTGACGACGACTGTACTTGTATCCTCCATGGTTTCGGTATTGAAGACGACCATACTGGGATCCTTTGTGGGATCGATGGTGATTACTATTGTTCTTGTATCCTATGTGGTATGTGGGTCTGACAGAGTAGCTGGTCTTGTATCCTTTGTGGGTCTGACAGCTTAGCTGGTCTTGTATCCTATATGGGTCCAACATCTTAGTTGAATTAGTGGCTACATCTAACCATCTCTATCGCCTTATGAAGTGTATACCTGTGTGATCTGAGTCTTGGTTCTCAATCATTAACATTGATTTGGTTGACTTGTTTTCCTATGTGGACTGGGTTGTGCTTTCCTATGATGACTGGGTTGTTCTTGGGCTCAGGAGCTGCAGCCGAACTGTAACTGATGACGTAGGTATATGTATGGGAATATACCAAAGTAGAGTCGTTTGATACTTAGTGATTTTATCATTCATTTGTGGTTTATTCTGTGTGGATTTTAAGAGACCTTCGGGGGTCTCAGGGTCCCTACTGAGTATCGTATACTCACCCCCGCAAGGGCTATGCCTGCACTACATTGTGTTGGATGAAGACGACAGACAACACTGATCAGGGTGGAGGCTTAGGGAGCTAGACGGTACCCAGAGGTGGACCACTTAGCGGGACGTACATGGAGCATACGGTCAGACCCAAGCAGCTGAGGATACTATCTTTACCCACCCTTCAGGTGGGATTTCCGAAGGATGACTCGGTGTTGCTGTTTTTTTACTGTTTTTGAACATTCCATTCAGTTGTACTGTATTTTCAGTTGGGATTATATACTGGCCCATTTACTTTTTCAGCACTTACCTTGTACTCAGTTATACTTATTGTTTACTTCTCTTGCATACTCTATTGTGCATGTTACTTCATAAAGGAAATGCCTTCCCTTCTTTTGGGATTAACGCCTTTGGTGCTAGTCGCCAGCCCCTGCCCTATGGAAGGCGGGATTGGGATAGTCACGGCACGGGCCCTGAGGACGGGTCATGAGAGACCCTTTATGATTCAACCATTTTTAATACTTTATGACATGAATATGGTACCCAATTCATTCCATGGGAAACCATTATGTTTATGTATGATTGATTTTGTATCATTATTTATGTGGAAAACATATTCATTAAATGTTAAGATGGGTTCTCCTATATAGAACTCCAATGCATTGGGTAAATTTCAATCTCACGAGATGTTATGTGTGACGGTCGTGGAGGTTATCCTTGGCTTGTGCTACCACGTGAGATGGTCTTGGAAGTTAGCCTTGGCTTGTGCATCCATGTGCAATAGTCTTAGAGGTTATCCTTGAATTGTGATAAATTCATTCATTATGTTTTGACCACATTATTATGACTCCATATTTATATTATTACAAGATTATATGTTATGATTCCATATGTTACATGACTTTTTATACCATCATGTCATGCCTTATATCCCATGTGCTAATGATTTGTTCTATGGGTTATTCCATTACTTGGCTATTTGGGTCATCCCATTGTTCATGTGTTACCTAGGGTACCTGATGTAGATGTTTGAGTACATTTGAAGCTATTTTATAATAAAATTGAAAGGTGTTTTATTTTGTTTCATGTTTTTAGTTTTATTTACTTAGTTTTCCAAGACGCTACACATTATGATCCTAGGATTTTACTTTGGTGTATTATAATTCGTAAAATAATGAAATGTTATATATAAAAGTATAGGGTCTCTATAGAGATCCTCTAATTTTGTTACACAATAGTTTTCAATATTTGATCTGGTTGTCGTTTGTTAATGGACGCTCCTCCAAAGACCCTCCAATAGATATCATCGATTTTCAGGGTTATAGGGATAACCCTAAGAAAATTATATAAGTTTATACATATATATGAACTAATATCTGACATGTAATAAAATTTTAAATTTAATTTTTTTAATCATCCACCAATGATTGTGCCTTAACCCGAACATCTAACGCATTCAAATATTATATCACACCAAGGGTAAAATTCATGATGTGAACATAGAATCATCTAAACATTTCTACTATAAGACTCAATTTATAATTCATTATACACTTTCAAGAAAACATCATGCACATACATTTAATATATTTAATATATTTCAAAATTTAATTTCAGAAACATCAGTCCTTGGAATCACATGTTGTCTCAATGCTTGGTCTCAAAAATATTATTAGAAATATTCTAAGACCTTAAATGAAAAAATATTAATTTTAAAATTATATGGAAAAAAATTCAACTCTGATTCAATATCATGTTTTGGAATCAAACCTCATGCTAAATCAATTTGGTACGTTAAAAAAATTCCTTCAAAAAATTCTACGAATTCTACTCTAAATCATTATCATGTAGAAAAATCAAACCTCATACTAAATATATTCTAGATAATATAATAATTCAACATTTTAAAATTCTATTTGAAAATTCAATTCATGAATAAAATGGAATACTAATGAGCACATCTCAAATAGTAACATAAATCATCCTACTGATTCACCTCAGTGGAAGAGATTTGATAAAAAATTCCCCTGATTATGAATGTAAATCTAGAAATCAAATAATGGGACTGTGCATAGGGAGATTGAATCTATATCAGAGTGAAAATCATTTTTTATCAAATTTAGTGACTATTTATTTTATCTTAATTCCTTTGTTGGGCCCTTGTAATGTTACCTAATAGAGTAATGGAGGTCACGAGGGGGTTTGGGGATTTTTTAGAGCCAGAAGTCATATGTTTTGGAAAAGATTACTGGGCCACATAGTTAGGAGAAACCATGTGAATAATTAAACATGGTTTCCCTAACTATGAAGTGGTGTGACAAAAAGGATGGGGGGCTGCATAGTTGTCTGAAATCATGCGGGCTAAGGGACACACTTATGTGGTTGGTGCTATCATTTTTTACAATTTCTTCCATATGTCTTGGTGATAGTTATCCAAACTGTTTACCTATCCCATGTGGGGAACCCCTTAATTAAAATGGTCATTCAATTATCATACCATTTGGAAAACCATGCACCCAAATTGTGCGACCAAGTTCTTGTGGGTATTTTTATGGATTTTCCACTTTTATGTTTTTAATCACTAATCCCTTATTCATCCTCTCACACTTGATAGAAATCAAACAATTGATCCCATCACCTCCCAATCCTATGGATTTTTCTATCTCCTCCATCCAATCTCTAAATCATTATCCATCGGATGTGTTGGAATGATAGTGGTAAGCTTCCCACTCCACCTTTTCCTTTTATTGATCTTTTTCTCTACTTCAATATTTGGGTGTGACAAAACTTTCCATATTTTTAGGGAATTCAAAGATTCTTCTAATATCACTATTTATAGATCAATTCAATGATAAAAAATGGATGATTGGTCTTCTACGATCCTAATGCAGGTGTTTTAACATAATTACCTAAGTTTTGTCACTTTCTATATTGTGTGTTGTTCTACCACATGCTAGATATTTTCGATAGCACAACTGAATTGTTAAATAAATTAAATTTAATAAATTTTCATTCCTTTTATGACTATAAGGAGTGGTGAATCAACCCATGGTTGATTTCCTTGACCCTTTCCACAAAAATGGGTGTGTTTTCCCCTTATAATATTAATTCCCCTGACCCCAAATTAAATAATCACCTATTTAGGTGTGTTGGACATATAATAAATGAATTTAATTATTTAATAGATACCAGAAGAATGATATTATATGAGTTAGGCCCTTTTTTGTATTCATTGATTATATTTTATGCTTTATGCTAATTTAATATGACTTATGCATTATTCCCATGTTTATGATTATTGCCTTATGCCTTGTGACATAATTGTGGTTCTTGAATAAAATGGTTTGTCTAGAATAATAATCTTGTGATAAATGTAATGGATTTTTTTAAAAGGATGTTATCTTTATTTCAATGAAATATTGATAATATTTGATCATGGATACTATGTCATAAAAACGTATGAGCCAGGATCGAACATAGGTCCCAACTTAAGGATGTTGTGGAAGGAATCTTCAGGCTCTATTCTGAAATAGTTGGATATACTGGTAGAGACACATAGATTTATTTGTATGGGATCTATATGAGGATTATTATACCCATGAGTAACACTAGTTCCCTAGTGGAGTCACTGTGTATGGTCTTTTCTGGATAATGGTTATACCACTCCTCGAGAGATACTCAGTCCCCTATGTGGGATACCAGGTACATGCTTGGAGGTTATGTGTGTACCATGATGAGAGTGATATGAGACATGCCTTTTATAGGTTTCCTCATATGGGCTATGAGGTATTGGGTATATTAGGATCTTCAATATAGATCCTTGTGATTTCATTAAGGATATCCTTTGATGGTCTTAAGATTCCACATTGTATTTTATGGTTGCTTCGCTGTGATTATTTTTTGATTCCTTCTTACTAAATTATGAGAATTTTTTCATCAATGTCATAGAGATGCATATGCCAAGACAAATCAAATTCTTGGGGTTTCTCCACACTTGGTTCCTTATTTATCGTGACCCATGTACAATCCTTATCACCTTTTTAAATGTTCCTTGGTTTAGAAATAGCCAGATTAGGCGGAAGCAGGTAGAGGCGGTCGGGTATCTAGAAGAACCCATAGAATCATGTATTATTTATAAAATTCATTTCATTTACTATTATTGGGACATTGTTCATTTTATATTTCAAAATATAGTTTGATATAGACATCATTGGTTATGGCCAACTGAGTGTACATCACACCCTAATTGGGCCACTATAACACCCTGAGATTTTATGAAAAATATTCTTTTCATTAATATCTTGTGTTGTACGCTACACTAAAAGAAGGTTTCACAACACGCATCCTTGACATGCCTTGCATTACATGCAATCGCGACCTTCCTTGATAGCTTGCGTCGTACGCAATACCGAGTTTCACTAAACAGTGATATGATATTAAAATATTATTAAAACTAGCCGTTATGAATAGTTTTAACTAAATTTTGAATTTAATAACATTAATATTCATCTTATACATTTCTAGAACATAGTATAAGAACAAAATAAATTTTTCTGGTAAAATAAATTTTTTTAAAAAAATGCAGTTTTGCCGCCTTTTGATGGCGCACCCACTCTAAATCGAGTTTTCGACATGTTTATAAGTTCAATTTGACAAAATAAAATTCTTATTTTGAATCAGGATATAAAATTTTATATTATATAAAGTTTTGATATTTTTCTGATAACTTTCATATTTTAATGAATAGTAAAAACACGCTATATTTTAATTAAAAACAACTTTTTTCATCGTAATATCTTATGTGGTTAAATTAAAATATTGAATGGTTTTAATGTATAAATAAAATATATTTTAACCATTTAATATAATTTATGTCATTAGCATTGATTTTACCTTGAATTCGTAGGTTAAATCTATTCAATCTTCTGTAATGTTTTAAAGAAAACCCCGTTTTCTTTCGATAGCGTGATTAATTTTAATTTAATTTCTGCATATTTTGTGTATTGAATTTGGAAAAATGGATTCCATATTTTAAATCCATGGGTCCAAATTATGTTAATAAGCTACTTTTTTTTGGGCATTGTGAATTGTAACTACGGTAAATTTTATTTACTATAGTTAAAGGTAAATCGGGTAATTAAGGGTAAATATAAGATTATAAAATTACCCTAACACTTGGAAAAATCCTATTGGATGGCTACTGGTAGACCCATATAACCTAAGGGTATTATTAGATTCATTTTATGGTCTTTTTTCCATGAAAATAATTTAATTATTATTAAAACCAAAGAATGTGACAACATGTCACTTTCTTAAATCTTATAAGTATAATAATTTTAATTTAGTAATAAACTTCATAGAACTTCGAACATGAATAGTCTTAAGAAATCTAATACAATTATGTACATCATAGGAATTTATTTAGAATTTTTAAGGATTAAATAATTATCATTTATTATGACACAAAGATGATGCAGTAATTGTCTTATTAATGAAATATTGAAATAATTGATTTTATAAATGCCCAAATAAATGTAATTTGAGACTTTTTATGACATACATTAAATTTATAGGTTAATATTACATGTTATTGTTGATATAAGTAACTTGGTTCAAACTTAACATTCTATTATGAATTTCATAAAAATCATTTACCAAATAGTGTCAAAATTGACATAAATTAGTTTTTAAAACAAATATTATATTATTAATTGTTATTTAATTCCTAAAAATCTACGGTTCGGAAAAATGACTTATATATGGATATATATATTAATAATAAACATCTTGGGGTTCGTTTGGCTTGTTATGGTATGTTTATTAACCATATATTGTAAGAAAACAAAAAAACACGGTAAAAGTTAAATTATTTAACTTAGAGTTAAATCTAATTGATAAGGCTAAAATAATAATCTAAACTTGTATAAATCCTATTGTATGAGAGGCTTTAGACCCATAACCACTTTATCTTCTAAATAATACAATTTTTAACCATTATAAACCGAATTTGATCTTAATATAAACTAATATTTGGAGATTTTCCTAAGGTGCCCCTCTCCTCCCTCATAAAAGGGCACCTCCTCCCTCTCCTCCTCACACCAATTTGAGAATTCAAGCTCAGCCAACCCCTGACAAAATCTCTTCTCCACTTCCCTAGTATCATCCTAGAGGTCCTGGTCTTCTTCAAAGACCATACATAGTTCTTCAAGTGGAGGATAAGTGAAGGCACGTCAAAAAGAGGTAATATCCATTACCGATCTTTTTCAATTTCATTCTACTTTAGCTTCTTCTTCTTTAGTTGTTACATGATAAAGTAATAAATTCAGTATTTATTATATACTGATATGTTATTATAAATATGAAACAACTCTAATTAACCTTCTATCCATCCTACGGAAAAAGGTAATCACCGCACATGCGTACGTACGGAATACCGTCTCCACGTCGTGGTGTAATCTATTTTCCACCACCACCTTACTTGGATGGGTATAATGGTGTAAATAATAACTATATATGATTAATTTAAAGTGATATTGATTCTGAAATATTATACATACACTCCAATACAGTCCCACGATCATGAAAATGATATCATCGCTCGTGCGTACGTACGGACTACCGTCTCCACAACGCGATGAGATTCATTCTCCACTTTAACCATTCATGAATGATTATAAAGTATATATAATAAGTTATAATTAAATATATTACATAATAATGATACTGGATTTATGTGTATATATATGTATGTCATCTACTTAATTCCACTCAACTCAATAAGGAAACGAAAACAGCGTTCATGCGTACGTACGACCTACCGTCTCCATCAACGGTTTATTTCATTCCATTTACTAATTTATTATATATATGTATATTATGAATATATATTATATATAAGTCATGTTTTATATTCTGTAATTAAGTAATCATTATCTAAGTAATCATATGAATAATTACAAGTCAAAACACGGACGACAAATGAATTTTTTTATACCCAAAACGCTCTTTAACGTGGAATTTACAAAAGAACGGGAAATATAAAGACATAAGTGAACCATATATGATATCACAAAAATTAATATGATTATGTTATAAGTCTATGTCATTATTTAAATCATTATAGACGAGGTTCAGACACTTACGAAGCAAATCGGACCTAAGGTAAGGGAAATACCACAATCTCATTTTTATCCGAGATTGTTAATACTTTGGCATTTACTGAGGTGTATTTTATCATCCACATCCATGTTTCCTCAATATGTAATATTTATATCCTTCTAAAATAGTTTATATCCAATTTTACCCTTCGGTAAGTTTTTAGTAAAGGATATGAAAGGAATCTTTTGTCGTTTTTCGTACGAGGTACTTTTTGACTTTTTCGACAAAAGTACGGAAAATGTTTTTTTTAACTTATACGACATGAATGGATTTTTAAAACATTATTTCCAAGAAGCATCCTTTACAAGTTTTCAAGTTTATTTTTAATCAAATTATTTTAGTTTAAAATTGTATGACATGTTAGGAAAGGGAAATGTTTTTGAAGTAGAAAGGATATTTTCCTCAAGAAAGGAGTTCAAGTGTTTTATCAAAATTATTTTCCATATAAGGTATTATAGGGTTCTGTTTCTATCCCTATTATTACATTTACTTGATTATGTTGTGATGGAAATATATTTATAAATTATTTTATCTTATAATTGTTTTATGATGTCATGATGTTTAAGATTCCCATTTTTATTACATGGGTTATGCAATGATATAGGATTGATGATTTTGTGGAACACATAAGAATGGTATCATTATGAGATGGGTGGGACCTATATCTCTCTCCATTGCATTGGGTAAAGATTTTATATCTCATGAGATAGACATGGCTGGAACGATATGTTATACTGGTTCAGTGAAACAGGACTGACACGAGGGTGAATCGGTTCAGAAATGGACTTTATCCACTAAGATAGTCATGGCGATGAGTCTTGACTAATAAGAAATGATTCTCTATGATTATGTGTGTATGACACAAAGTTTCATGTTTTAAGTTATGATTATAGGGATTTCATTTCACTACTATGATTTATCCCATGTTATGAAATTATGATCTCTTTTGCAGGTTAAGATTTCCAGAAGATATGTTCTTATGAATATGACGTGATTGATATTTCTTTTCTTTACCCTTACTGAGAATTTGAGCTCACCCTTTTATGTTTTCTTTTCCCCAGGATATAAATAAATGTTTTAGGTAAAAAAAAGGAAGATCCTTATGGGAGATGTTGAAGATCTTTCACCACGATTAGAAGATTATATTCTGAGTTTCCAAAGACACTAATCTATTACGATCCTTATGTGTGTGTTTTCGTTATGTACTAAGTATTCTGCAAAAGTAATTTAATGTCCATGTACGTCAAGCTTTGGGTATCTACAGTTGTTATCATAGGAAAGGTTTAGTCAACCTTTGGAAAGTAGGATGCGAAAATGTTATTGAGATCCCTAGAGATATTTCTATGGTATTTCTAGGGATGTCCCTAAGGATAAGTATACGTATAGGATATAGTCCTAGAACTATGGTAATGATATTAGATTAAACCAAAGATGTTAGATATTGAAGTTACTCCCCCTTTATTATGATTTTCTCCTCTCACACTATTCTTTTTGGGTTTTAGAAAATGGCTGGAAACAAGATGATTCAAAATAATGGAGGATATGATGGACAATGGAATAATATTCTTCATGAGCAACCAAATGAAATGGGATTTGGAAGTCCAAACATCATTATTATGCCGAATCTGCAATCTCATAATATGATCAATAAAGTAAAATTTGGTAAGTTTCCTGACTCGGCTAATAAGAGAAAGGTGAAGTTTCATGATGATCATAGAGGAAAGAAAGTTAAATTTCCCCTATGTAAATCATGTGGGAAGAGGCATCAAGGATAATGTTTCAAAGGAATTGGAAGATGCTTTGGGTGTGGAAAAGAAGAACACAAATCTAGTAAGTGAAAAGGAAAAGGTTCAATTAACACCAGGGATGAGGATAATGGTATTGCTACGACATCAACAATGGTTAAATGTTTTAAATGTGGAATGTATGGGGATTATGCAAACCAATGCCCTAAGGGAAAGTCTCATGAAGATAATCAGTATGGTCGTATGGGTAGTATTTATGTGTATGATGATGAAGAGACTACAAATGATATGTGAGATGAAAGAATTGTCAAGAATGTAGTGGAATGATTACATGTTTATCATGTGTAATGTTGTATAAGTAATCTCATTGTACTATGGAATAAAGAGACATCTAAGGATTGTTACACTGTTGTCTTTCCTTGAGTTTTGAAAGTGTATGATTAAAGTTACCAGTATCCATGAAAGATTATTCAGATATTTTTGGAATGTAGATGATATGCACATAATGAAGGGATAAGGAAAAAATTAAATGTTTGATAGTATTCATGAGCTCATGACTGATATAAGGAGAAGGTTATATCATGGTTTGAGTATATAGAATTTTTGGATTTTGGTATATGGAAAGTGTTAACTTTTAACTACATTAATGTTTTCACTAAGGTTTAATGGGTATTCATTGTTCAAGAGAATACATGATTAGGGCCTTCGAATGTTTGGAATGTGACCAAAAAGACATATCTCATGATATACGGGGATCAACGATGGTATTAACATGCTTGTTATATGAACTCTTTGGTAATCATTTTCACTATAATATGAGATTGGACAGCAGTATTATGGATAAGCCTAAAGATTGGAATGGACTATGTTGGACATAAGTTAGTATTGTTTACGGATAAATGTTTTTTTTTCGATATTATGGATCAGATGTTATAGTAATGTAGTTTTAGAAAAAGGACAACGTGCAGGACGGGCGACAGCCCATTGCGTCGGACAAGGTTGTGGGAATCAAACCCACAACCGAAGTGCGACTCGCCTTTATCGCCTACCACTGGCCTACAAGAAGTCCCTGGTTAGTAGAAACTAGTTTTATTTTATTAAGCAGTATGATATATGAAGTATAAGTTCATTTTAGGAACCATATATGATTAATGCCACTATAGATGGACTTATGTATTTTTTGATAACTTTTCTAACCTTTTGTTTGAGACAGATGGAATGACCCATAATTCTATCATATGATCTGCTAACACATCACGAATGACAGATTCAACTTCATTTCTTTAAGGGATGAAGTGGAAATTGTCCAAAGAATGAAAAACGGTGAGACTATACCAAAATCACGAAAGTATTTCTTCTAATTCCAATTTCATCAACTTTAGGGAAATGATCCTGAAAACCAAAAGTGTTGTCCTAGTGCTCTTATATCTGATGAATCAGATGGTACCTTAGATCATCAGAAATTTAAGGCTTTGTGATTGTTGGCTTTTCCATAACCATGTTCTCTACCACTATCCATCAGAACATGATGGTTAGATTTATATTCCATATCCATATTTTCACCTATGTGGAAACCCATTTATTAGTTTATTTGGGTAACCTTTACGTTTCATACTTTTTTTTAAAGAATGGTTTTTGTATTCCTTTTTACAATTTGGGTTTCTATTAAAGAAACTTTTAAGTAGTAAACCATTTATAACCCCGACAAATTTCGAGGGCAAAATACATTTTAAGGGGGGTAGAATGTAACACCCCGAGATTTTATGAAAAACATTATTTTCATTAATGTTTTGTGTTGTACACTACACCAAAAGGAGCTTTCACAACACGCATCCTTGAATTGTCTTGCATTACATGCAATCGCGACCTTCCTCGATAGCTTGCATCGTACGCAATACCGAGTTTCACTAAACAGTGATATGCTATTAAAATATTATTAAAACTAGCTGTTATGAATAATGTTAACTAAATTTTGAATTTTGTAACATTATTATTCATCTTACAGATTTATAGAACATGGTATATGAACAAAATAAATTTTTCGGGTAAAATAAGAATTTTTCAAAAAAATGCAGTTTTGCCGCCTTTTGATGGCGCACCCACATTAAATCTAGTTTTTGACATGTTTATAAGTTCAATTTGACAAAATAAAATTCTTCTTTTGAATCAGGATATAAAAATTTACATTAGATAATGTTTTGATATTTTTCCGATAACTATCATATTTTAATGAACAGTAAAAACACGCTATATTATAATTAAAAACAACTTTTGTCATCGTAATATCTTATGTGGTTAAATTATAATATTGAATGGTTTTAATGTATAAATAGAATATATTTTTACCATTTGATATAATGTATGTCATTATCATTGATTTTACCTTGAATTCGTAGGTTAAATCAATTCAATCTTTTGCAATGTTTTAAAGAAAAACTTGTTTTCTATCGATAACGGGATTAATTTTAATTTAAAATCTGCATCTTTTGTGTATTGAATATGTAAAAATGGATTCCATATTTGGAATAAGTGGGTCCAAATTATGTTAATAAGATACTTTTTATTTTGGGGCATTGTGAATAGTAACCACGGTAAATTTTTTTTTACTATAGTTAAAGGTAAATCGGGTAATTAAGGGTAAATATAAGATTATAAAATTACCCTAACACTTAGAAAAATCATATTGGATGGATAAAAGTAGACCCATATAACCTAAGGGTCTTATTAGATTCATTTTATGGACTTTTTCCATGAAATTAATTTAATTATTATTAAAACCAAAGAATGTGACAACATGTCACTTTCTTAAATCTTATAAGTATAATAATTTTAATTTAGTGATAAACTTCATGAAACATCGAAAATGAATAGTCTCAAGAAAGTTAATACACTTATATACATTATAGGAATTTATTTAGAATTTTTAAAGATTATATAATTATCATTTATTATGACAAAAAGATGATGCAGTAATTGTCTTATTAATGAAATATTGACATAATTGATGTTATAAATTCCCAAATAAATGTAATTTTAGACTTTTTATGACTTATATTAATTTTATAGGTTACTATGACTTGTTATTGTCGATATAAGTAACTTGTTGCGAACTTATAAATATTTTATGAATTTCATAAAAATCATGTACCAAATAGTGTCAAAATTGACATAAATTAGTTTTTAAAACAAATATTATATTATTAATTGTTATTTAATTCATAAAAATATACGGTTCGGCCAAATGACTTAGATAAGGATAGATATATTAATAATAAACAACTTGGGGTTCATTTGTCTTGTTATGGTATGTTTATTAACCATATAGTGTAAGAAAAAAAAAGACACGGTAAAAGTTAAATTATTTAACTTAGAGTTAAATCTAATTGATAAGGTTAAAATAATAACCTAAACTTGTCTAAATCCTATTGTAGGAGAGTATTTAGACCAATCCAAAATTTATCTTCGAAATAAGTCCCTTTGGAACCATTATAAACTGAATTTGAGCTTAATATAAAATAATATTTTAAGATTTTCCTAAGGTGCCCCTCTCCTCCCTTATAAAAGGGCACCTCCTCCCTCTCCTACTCACACCAAATTGAGAATTCAAGCTTGGCCAAACCCTGCCAAAATATCTTCTCCACTTCCCTAGTATCATCCTAAAGGTCCTGGTCTTCTTCAAAGACCATCCTTAGTTCATTAAGTGGAGGTTAACTGAAGGTGCGTCAAAAAGAGGTAATATCCATTACCGATCTTTTTCAATTTAGTTCTTCTTCGACATCTTCTTATTTAGTTGTTTCATAATAAAGTAAAAACATCAATATTTCTTATATACAGATATGTTATTATAAATATGAAACAACTCTAATTAACCTTCTATCCTTCCTATCGAAAAAGGAAATCATCACGCATGCGTACGTACGGAATACCGTCTCCACGCCGTGGTGTAATCTAGTTTCCACCACCACCTTACTTAGATGGGTATAATGGTGTAAATAATAACTATATATGATTAATTTAAATTCATATTGATTCTGAATTACTATACATACACTCCAATACAGTCCCACGATCATGAGAACGATATCATCGCTCGTGCGTACGTACGGACTACCGTCTCCATGACGCGATGAGATTCATTCTCCACTTTAACCATTCATGAATGATTATAAAGTATATATAATAAGTAATAATGAAATATATGACATAATAATGATACTGTATTTATGTGTATATATATGTATTTTATCTACTTAATTCCATTCAACTCAATAAGGAAACGAAAACAGCGTTCATGTGTACGTACGGCCTACCATCTCCATGAACGGTGTATTTCTTTCCATTTACTGATTTATTATATATATGTATATTCTGGATATATATTATATATAAATAATGTTTTATATTCTAGAATTAATTAATCATGATCTATGTAATCATATGAATAATTACAAGTCAAAACATGGATGACAAATGAAACAATTTTACCCAAAACGCTCTTTAACATGGAATTTACGAAAAAACGGGTAATATAAAGTCTTAAGTGAACCATATAAGATATCATAACAATTAATATGATTCTGTAATAAGTCAATGACATTATTTAAATAATTATACAGGAGGTTCAGACACTTACGAAGCAAATCGGACCTAAGGTAAGGAAAATATCACAATCTCATTTTTATCCGAGATTGTTTATACCTTGGCATTTACTGGGGTGTATTTTATCATCCACATCCATATTTCCTCAATATGTAATATTTATATCCTTATAAAATTGTTTATAATCAATTTTACCCTTCAATGTGTTTTTAGTAAAGGATATGAAATGAATATTTTGTCGTTTTTCGTACGAGGTATTTTTTGACTTTTCCAACAAAAGTATGAATAATGTTTTTTTTAACTTATACGGCATGAATGGATTTTTAAAATATTATTTACAAGAAGATTCCTTTACAAGTTTTCAAGTTTATTTTTAATCAACTTATTTTAGTTTAAAATTGTATGACATGTTAAAAAAGGAAAATGTTTTTGAAGTAGAAAGGATATTTTCCTCAAGAATGGAGTTCAAGTGTTTTATCAAATTTATTTTCCATCAAGGTAATATAGGGTTTTGTTTCTATCCCTATTATTACATTTACTTGAATATGTTGTGATGGAAATATTTTTATGAATTCCTTTATCTTATAATTGTTTTATGATGTCATGATGTTTAAGATTCCCATTTTTATTACATGGTTTATGCAATGATGTATGATTGATGATTTTGTGGCACACATAAGAATAGTATCATTATGAGATGGGAGGGACCTATATCTCCCTCCAATGCATTGGGTAAAGATTTTAAATCTCATGTTATAGACATGGTTGGAACGGTAGGTTATACCGGTTCAGTGAAACAAGACTGACACAAGGGTGACTCGGTTCAGAAATGGACTTTTTCCACTAAGATAGTCATGGCGATGAGTCTTGACTAATAAGAAATGATTCTCTATGATTATGTGTGTATGCCACAAAGTTTCATGTTTTATGTTATGATTATTGGGATTTCATTTTAATACTATTATTTATCCCATGTTATGAAATTATTATCTCTTTTGCAGGTTAAGATTTCCCAAAGATATGTTCTTATGAATATGATGTGATTGATATTTCTTTTGTTTACCCTTACTGAGCATTTGAGCTCACCCTTTTATGTTTTTTTCCCTAGTATATAAAGAAAGGTTTTAGGTAAAAAAAAGAAGATCTTTATGGGAGATGTTGAAGATCATTCACCATGATTAGAAGATTATATTACAAGTTTCCAAAGACACTAAACTATTACGATCCTTATGTGTGTGTTTTCATTATGTACTAAGCATTCCGCACAAGTAATATAATGTCCATGTACGTCATGCTTTGGGTCTCTACATCCACCTTTGGTACCCAAGCAGAGTTCATGATGGTTAGAATATATAAAGTGAAGTGGCATGGTTATAATGCTTAATTGATGATTCTATGATGGAATATGGGAGTTTGAGACTAAGAATATGATTGTGATTCTAGTAGTGGAAACTTTTTTTATTTTTTAAATATTTTTCATAGAATGTTGTATATACATGTATCCCATATTTCCTCATGTAATAATTTTTGTATAGCTACATGATCATCATAATTTTATATCTATAATTGATTCATCTTTTTTCTATTATTTATATTGAATGGTTTAGTATATTTCCACTATTTCCTGTCTATTGTTATTTAATTCATTGTTTCCCATTTCTTTTACACCAATGTAATCCACCATATTCTATGAGGGAGTTTTCTACCCACCGATACACCTTAGGCCATCACTGCCAGTATCCATCCTCTGGCATACGGCAAGGTGCACTTGAGGTCTGGTGTCCCGTAATCTTAGGGAACCAATTAGTGGTGTATGGGTTGGGATGTTACACATATCATCATTACCCAACATAGTTAATCACCTATTTTTGGTAGTTTAAAACATTTCTCAAAAGATATGTACGAATATAAAATGTGTTATGATGATCTTGATGATTTATAGACCAAAAAAACTAGGAAATGATATTGATTATATATTTTACCATTCATTGGTGATTTTTAAAATTCTATAAGAGATATGTGTTATAGTTTTTGATGAATACGAGAAAGATTATTTTATTTTTTGTGTTAAGATAATGTTGGCTATAAAAAACATTCCTGAATATGCAATATTATATGGATACAGGGTTAAGCGATAAAAAAATGTCCAATTTATAAAGAAGATACTTCATATTGTCAATTGGAAATTGGAATAAATACAGTGTAAATTGGACAAAAAATATTTTTAAAAATTGATCATCATTATCACAGAGTAGGAAAATAATTTTAGAGTGAACATGAATATAATCTTCTACCATTCCCTATTTTAGTTGAATAATATTATAATAATGTGAGATATATTCATTTTAAATTTATAAAGAAAGTGTGATATAGTTATAAAATAAATATCTGGAAGAAATAATCTGTTTTTTCAAAATATGTTTTTGAATATTTTTAAAGACAAAACATAGCATTGATGTCATTCATGTTGAGAAAAACATATGTGACAGTTTTTTCAAACTTTGTTAGACATAAATGGAAATAAAAAATAAATATTTTATGCAATATTAGACTTCATGTCCATGGGAATGCATTTTGATTTAACTACCAGTATGAAAATAAAGAAACAGATTTACCAATTTCTTATCAAACATTAAGAAAGAGTTAAAAGTTGAATTTTTTTAGTGTCTTTATGTTATCAATGTAGCTAGTCGATATTTTTCGAATTAGAATAATTTGGTGTCATTGAAGGATTATAAATTAATAGGTATTAAATCATATGAGTTTTTTATATTTATATTAAAACTACTACCTTTCACATTATAGGGTATATTTTCGATGCCTATCAAAAATAAAATCGATAACATATATAATTTTTCCAAATCTATTTGAAGAAATTTTTTTGATCAACATTTGTTAGACGTGTTAGAGAATGTGTCTTCTTTTATAATTTATCAAGTAGATATTTATTTCCTACCTATGTTTTTTGATATAATTTTTCACCTACTAATTCATAAGTTTTGTGATATTAAAGTACATGGGCCTATTTTTTTATGTTTTAGATGTCCTTTAGAAAGATATGTAAATAATTTAAAGGGATATGTTAAAACTACCTATCAACAGGAAGACTATATTATTCAAAAATTTATATAGTAATAGGTGATTATGTACTAATTATTTGTATGTAGTGGAATTAATATACATCACCATATCTCAATATATGACTGTTGATAGTGAAGGTAGAGGGATTCAAGGATTAAAGGTGAAGTTCCTTCCTTGTGATGAAGTGATACAAGCACACTTAAATATTTTGAATAACACAGATAAGGTACAACAATATATATTATCACATATTGTTGAATTAAAGGTAAAATATATGAAGTTATATGAAAAGCGGTGAATGATAGAATATAAAAAGACATTTGTTTCATGTTTTAATGTGAAATTCATCACAGATTTCTATTTAGGTCAAGTAATATACAAATGAATAACTTTCCAATCATCATGTTATTATCGTTTCCGACAATAAGAACCACCCTAAATTGAAACAATATACTTATAAATTTAAATATTTAAATTTATTGTTGTCTTTTTAATGTTTAGTGCATTTTAGGTTCTTATTATTACTTAAACAGTGATGTTTTTAGATATGATATTCTAATTCATTATCATGGTGTTTAAATTTTTTCTTATGGTTCATCTTGGTTTGACGTATTCCCCCAGAGTTCCCTATATAATAAATATTCATCAATTATTCTACACTATTAATTTATAATGTCATGTTGAATTTATTTCTATTAATTTAAATTATAAAAAAATCACGTTATACAGAATCCCATTGTGATGTAGCTTCATGTTTATTTGTTTTCCCCCCATATTCAATCTTGTTTTGTTTTAACAATTAATTTTTTTCTATTTTTTATTTTTATATATAAGTATCTAAAACTAAATAATCTTTTACCTGTCTATAGAATATTTTATAGTTATTAAATGGTATTAGTCATCCCATGTCCCAAAAAACTAAGATTAGTTCTTTTATGGTCCCATTGGTTTTGTTTTTCAATATTTTCAAATTTCCTAAATTATTTCATGATATATATTTTTTCTATAATTACTTACCTTTGAAAAATATCCTTCCACATTGTGTTATTTTTAATTAGTTTCATTAATTTTATAAACAAGGTATGGAATATATCATTTTTAACCTTTTTTTATATATTTTCTTATAATTGAATGACAAGATAATTCTTTCTTTTAATAAAATCTAGGATAAAATAATTTATATCTCTCCACATGTTATTGTTTTATTTTTTTAGTAGATTATTGAAAATTTACACCTTATAATTTATATTTTTCATATGTCTTTGGACTAATTTCACATTTGTGATTTTAGGGGATATGAAGTATTTTGATCTAAAAATTATTAGTTAGGGTTGATAGATATTTCATTTTTATTACAAAAAATATGGTACTAATGACGTGTAAATTTTTTTTTCACATTAGAAGTCATAAAACATCATTACTCTTAAATAAATCCTAGAATGTCTTGATATATTCTGGTAGGATTCATCAAATTGAAAACCATACATTTATTTTTTAGTTTTGATTTATTTTTAACAACAAAATTCAATTTTTTCATATATACTATTTCCATTAATATTATTTATGAATAGATTCATGATTCTGAGAAAGTTAATATACATTATCCAATTAATTAGTTTTATTAAGGGTGGGTCATGGAACTTTGAACTATATAAAATCGAGTTTTATGTAACTTAATTTATAGTAGAGATGAATGTTTATTATTTCACAAGACAAAATTGAAAGGGTTGAATTTATTTTTCCATTAGGTATAAATGATGAATTATTTTCTTATTTATATCTGAGTTGATTGTAGGTTATTACACCATAGCCTTACCTTTAATCGATCATATTCATGGATCATCATACTCCATTGACTCTCATAGAATAACTATATTTTCTTAGGATATATCACCTCATTATTACCCAACATTACTCATAAAAAATTGAATAAAAATGTAAGGTTTTATATTTCTAATTTATTCTTACTATTAATTTCACTTTTTTGAAACTATATCATAACATTGGTCATGGATGAATGGTAAGAGTAACATACTTTACATGGTTCTTACATGTATTTTTTATTCTATTAATTATATTTATGTTAGATTCAATAAATTAACCTATATATGGATTTGTGAGAATAATGTAAATGAAGCCCCGGGATTGTAAGAATTTGAGGTGAAATTATACTCTTAAAATAATGGTTAAATCCATTGAAAAACGTTTTTCCTAGGTATTTATTGTATATAATTTATGAATTCGTAGTTACTATGTTTTATCTTTATTAATTTCTTACACACACAAAATCCTACCTATTTTATTAAGTTTCCCTTCATTTGTTCCTGGTAGTTCTTCTTGGTGGATTGAGTTAAAATTTTGTCATCCTATGTACTATTCTACCTTATTAATTAGAAAGTTATATCAACTAAATGATCTCTATTGAATCCTTCAAGGAAAATCACATTTAAATTATTAATAATCTTGTGTGTAAATATTTATTATGGTTTAAAAAATTGTTTATAATTTTTTTTTCTTATTTAAGTTTTTAAATTATATTTTATAACTATTTTTGTTCTATTATATTTTATTTTTCTCTATTATATACTCTATTACATTTTTTGGGATTTTAGATAATTTTGGGGCATTCAATTTATTTTATTTTAATAAAAAATCTACTTTCAATGTTAATTTTCTCAATAAACCTACAAAAATTATAAATTATTTATCCTTCAATGTCATTTTTCTGAAAAATTAACATTGAATGTATTATATTATTTTTTCCAGCTAGATATATAATATCTTTTTTAGTAAAAACTAATATCTAAAGTATTAAGTGTATATTTCCACATTAAAAGAATATGAAATTAAACATCGATTATAAAAAAAGATATTGGAATTTCATGTGACCATGGAATTTTTATAGTAAAACCGATGTAGATAAATATTTTTATCATCGGTTAATAAAAAACAGACATTGCAAGACCCCTAAAATTATATTTTAGTTAATTTTTATGCAGCGATTTTAGTAAAGATAATGTCAAAACTATTATTTGAAGCATCACATATATAAAAATTGGTTAAACCCTAATGTTAAAAATTAAATAATATGATGTTAAAATATATTGTTTCACTAGTGATACTTTCTAGGAAAGAGATATTTCAGATGTGAAAATTTTTGAATGGTGTAACGGCACTAGAAGGGAATTTATTAAATATCAAGAATTTTGTATTGAAAAATGAAATAAATTTAAAAGGATTAAAATCATGTTATTTTATTGTTTTGATTCAATATTTTCATCATATGTTAATATAATCCATATTTAAAAAACAAATATTTGTCACACAATAACTATGCTATGTTTCTTTCATAAATTAGTATCATGTAATGTTAATTACCCAAATAAAATTTCCGCCAATGTGAAAAATATATTTTTTACACTGAATGGGAAATATTTTTTTCATCCAAATATAATCCTTTGATATCATGTTCAACATTATGGTCCATTTGGTAAGAAAAATCAGAATTTGTGCCCCCATATATTTTATATAGATATACCATATTGAATTTTATATGAAAATATTGAATGTGTACATAAATATTAGAATATCATTTGAATATTATATTATGAATGAGTATATTATGTAGAAATATATTTCATTTTTTAATGAATACCCATCTATCATGAATAGAATTGGTGTCCCCAAATCTATCCATGATGGATTCATCAAATGTAATGTTCTTTCAGGAAGAGTTCTGTTGAAAATATCCATAAAATATTTGGAACAAACTTCCTCATATTTTTTATTGTATTGTGGAGAATATGACCTAAATTCAAATAGATAAGATCATTATTAAGAGTTTTAATCTAATTTTCTATGATGGTTGGATATTAAATAAAAATAACTAAATGTTTATTACTTTTTTTTGTAACCACATTTATCAATGGTTATCTATAAGTCCTAAAACCAATAGGGGAATGTTTAATTGTTTCCTAAACTCAAAATTGTTTTCATTTTAACATAAAATAGAAACAAAATTAGTATTTATATGTTTTATATAAAATAAAATGGTCAATATAGTATAGTAAAAAATAATATAGTTACAATTTTTGATAAATAAATTCATGTATCGAGTGCTAGGTTCAGAAATACAGTTTTTTGAATACATATTTCCATGGTATCATTGAAAAAAATATTACAATATGATCATTAATAAAATATGGGAGCTTAAATATATGTAATTTCATGTTGAAATTTTCTAATATATATGGATTGATGATAAGATTATAGTAAAATTTAAAGAATTGGGATTTGTAAAAGTGAATTTCAGTAAGGAAGTTACCAATATGAACCCATCATTATGGAATCACATTCAGTGAATAGTTTTATAAATGTGATCCGTAAAATGATAATTAATATATTATGGAGATTCAATTAATTTTCAAAATTGAAAGCTCCATACTTCCTGGGAATTTAATTCTTGTATAGCTAAATTAGCTTTCTAACCAAATGCATCCAAAACAACTTTTTTAACCTTACATCATTTATTTCTTAAACAATTAAATTCTATGTAGGAATGCTAAAAACACTTATAAAATGAATCTTATGTATTTTTATCCTTGTCTATTATCTTTCTAAATTAATTCTGTATAACTAAATACCATAAATTAAATTGATAGGAATAATCAATAAATCCAATAATTATTAAGAAAAAACCAAACACATCACCACCTTATTGAAATATGGGTCACAAGTCTTTCTTTTTAGTTCTAGTAGAGTTCACGTATTGTATGTTATAGGAAACCATAAAGTGGGAATTTTGATAATGGATAGAGGAAAGAACACTAAAACCTATAGATAAAAATATAAGACTGAAAAATGTTGTTATATTATTACTTGAGTGTGTTATATATAATATGTGATCTATTAGTGTGTTTTTTGTTCAAAAAAAGATTACATATTATAATATACTTTTCAAAATTTTACTACCTAAAATATATTCACTTACTCAACATTATACCCACCCAAATAAGAGAAAATATTGAAAATTTCTTTAACAATATAATTTTTATTTAATGAAATTTATTTTACTTTCATCTGATAAAAAAAATATTTGAAATTTATTAGACAAATTTTAGTTCACAAAATGTTTCACATGCCCAATAAAAAGAAAAAGATATTATATTATTCCATAACTCTACAAAATCATTTGATAAATTATAAATAATCTATAGAAGTGAACAACACATTATTCTGACCCACAGATGGAAAACAATGGCTGAAATTTCATGTTTTTGATTTAAAAGTGATATTTTAGTTCAAAACAAGCACCACATACATAAATTAGATAAAACTATATTAAATTGATGAAAATTTTATTAATAATGAATAATTAATCGTTTGTGATATATTAGAATAAACTACATGTTATACTAACATGTGGTACATCCAATATGATAGAAAGTGTATGTTTTTCATTTATAAGTAATATTTTAGTTCGAAAATAAATACTAAAAAAATGTTCTTTGATTTCAATAAAACTCTATGAGAAAAAACAATAAGTCATTATACAACCTGGCCATATAATACATAAATAAGACATCAATTTAAATGATAATTTATTATATATCCTAAAAAAGAACAACCCTTAACATATTGGTTTGGGTTCTATATAGACAAGATACATAATCATCTTATTTTAAAATAAATATTCAACTTATAGCATAAATATTCATTACACATGAAACCTCTATATAAATTTCAAATATAATATTCAAATTCATATCCAAAGAAAAGGGAAACATTTGAAAGGGTGAGCATAGAAACTTATAAGGGGTGAACAAAAGAGATATCAATCAAAGAACATAATTGAGAATAAGATGAACTTGTGGTTATGATAAAACAATAAATGTCAATTATTATAGAAGAAGTTATTTATATACATTAAAACATGTATCATAAATCAGGAATCATGAAATAAATCATTGTGAATTACATAATACATGAGTCATAAGAGTGTGGATACATGAGCCAATAGTCATGATACATGTGACCATAACATAGGAAGTATTCATAATATAATAAATATGGACAAAAATAATCATATATTTCATAAAATATCTCAATATTAAAAACTAAGACATTCATATTATAAAATAATTGACTAACCAACTTCCCAAAACATAATAGACATGGAATAACCACATGTGACATATAACATTTTTGAATTGGGATAACCATCTATGTCTTAGACTGATATCTTCAGATATGAAACATTACCCAATTAATAAGAGGGATATAACATATCCACCCATTAAATAATGAAAAATCATACTTATTTGTGAAACATGAATAATAAAATATTTGTAATCCCCTCATATCATAATTAATTTGTGGAAAAAATGGGTTTCATTAAGATTTTCACAAAACAAGATCATAAAATATCCAATGAAAGAATGTGGTATTTAAATCTGCAGTATACAAGCAATGAGGAATAATAAAAATTAATATATATTAACGTGGATGAAAAGAACTTTATAATAAAATTAGAAATTTCTTTGACAGAGAAGAATAAATAACCTTTACACTTCGGATAAATTTTATTTTAAGATAAAATAAATTATAAAACAAAGGTAATAAAAATTAAATTGGAAAATCATGACAACATTGAAAATAATAATAAGAAATAATACTAAATTTGGTGGTGTAAAAATTATTTCATTTGGAAAACCATTAAAAAACATCATTTCACGCCGTTTTAATTAAATTCAATGACAAATGAAAAATACCCATGAAAAATATTTTTAAAAGATATTCATTTTTTTATTTTGTAAAAATGGTAAAGAATAACAGAAAATGGAATTAATATTTCATATAATTATTGATAATGAAATTTATAAACTAAAATAAATATTATTATCATGGATGGTAAATATTCTCAATCTAAAGGAAGAGATAAAGTTGGCTCCACTTACAATCATTTTTTCTATTTAATTATAAACCAAAGATAGGTGAAATTGTAATAAGACATGTAAAAAACAGAAATAAATAAATTAGAATAAAATTAATGTGTTTTTAGAGAGAATGATCAAATTTTCTCCCCAAATAGAAATTCATATATAGACAATCTCAATTTTATTATGAGATTGGATGAAAGCCCCCTACCTATTCTCCCAACTTCCATGAAAGTGATTTATGGTCCAATAATACATACATAAAAATATTAATATATTATTTAATATTATTTTTAATATATATTATATTTCAATATTTTCAATTATAATAATTTATTACCCTTATATTAGTTAGTAATTGTTTATTTTAATCATTAGATGTTATTAATTTGATTTTTTCATCCATGTTTTGTAATGGAGATATCGATTCTCGTTATTTTTTACCAAGTAAATAATAAAAATTTTATTGATGGTATGAATATAATTATGTTCTAATTATTTCTTTATTTTTTATTTTTATCTGATGGATTTTATGGTTATGGTTCGTGATAATATAATCAATGGAAAACATATTTCAGGTAATTTACCAATAACAATGAGTTACATCATAATGATCACTTGTTTACCCTTAAATATACATATTATTTAATAAAAATTAATCCTTAAAATGATATATATCCATTATTAATATTTTTATCCATATTCTTATTTAAAATGGTGAAGATGTAATAGCATCGTTCATGTAGGTGATTTAACCGTTTAGGACAAAAACATGTCATACTAACAAATGAGTAAGAGTATAGTGTTATATAATAGTAATATCAATTCATCAGAAGAATTATAATTTCAATATAACAAAATTTTATTATATAATGAGATTTATAAATAGGGTAGATGAGAATATATTTGAAAAATACTGTAAAAACTATATACTTATTTTGATGAATTATCCCATTCTCAAAACAATCTCCCAAGGAATGATAGATTTAGACTTCCTTATTAGAACTAAATATACATAAAATATTATATGGATTATGAAGTGAAAAATGGGTAGGTATTATATAAATAAGAAAAGGTAAATGTTGGTTTGGAATGGGTATATAATAGATCCATTTATTGGTGAGTTTTGAGTGGAATTTATGAAAATATTAATTCCTTATTGTATATGGTTATCATTTTAAAATTAAAGTGGGCAAACAATGAAAAAATAATGGATATTTTTCATTAATATCCTCATTAAAAAAATTAATAAATATTTTCCCATGATATTTTAAGTCTTTACCACTTTCTTTAACCCTTTTTACCTAATTTTAACTTTCGTATGGTAACTCATTTTTTACCTATGTAACATACTTTTATACATTAAAATGAAATTACCATTATTACTAAAATTTGATGTGATGATTGAAAATTTAGAATCCATTTAATATAATTAGACATATAAATATGAAAAATTCATCTTTTACATGAAAACATTATATATATTGAAAAAAAATATTTGACTATAAATGACCTTTTAAACATCAAGTGTTCTTAAACTTATTCCATATAAATTTTTAATTAAATAAGTGTTCATATAATTTTTTATACATTGAAAGATTAAATTATATTCATTATTTAAAATTAATAAATTTAATTTTTTAGGATAAAATTATACAACAATTAAAAAATAGTTCATGATTAATATCTCATCTAAAATTTAATGATTTTAAACACTACCGTTAAAAATAATTAATTTTTTTCTAACCATTAAACATTATTAATATGTTTTTTTATAATATTTCTTTAATTTTTATAAATACTTCAAATCATTATTTAATAATAATATTATTATTATTATTATGTAACAAAAATACCAATTTTTATAATAATGTATTTTTTTCAATATTGTCTTTTTCATTAATTTCAAAAATATTTATTATTTTTTAATTCTATTATTTTTAATTTTTTACTAAAAACATTTCATCTTTAATGTACGTATTGGATACCAGTATATTTAATGACCACATATATCTTATTTCCATATTTCCAACAACCATATTAAATTTCTATATATAGTTACATGCATCTCTTGAATCATTAGACATATTAGTTTATTTCATTCTCAAAATTATATTATATTTGTAACATAATTATTTTTATACCTACTTATACTTGGTGGTATATTCTTCAATATAGACCATGAGGATAAATATTTAATGTTTTTGGTCTTTTTATTTACCTCTGTATTTTTTCCTCTGGTGGATTTATTAATGATATTTAATACCGCACTATCATAATATATTAATGTAAATATTTCATTATAATATATTATCTCATTAAAACATATTATAGAAAAGTTTAGTTTGGTTTTTAATGTGGAACAAGATATTTAACACAATATTTAATTAATTATAAATACATAGCAAAAATTTGGGGTGTCACATTTTTTTTCCCTTAAAATAATTTCACCCTCCAATTTTCATTACAATAATGTAAAAAATGTGGGTACTTCTACATCATTTAATGGTGAGGTTCCCTTATATCTTTATCAAACTTATGATTCCTTCACATAACATTAACCGGGAAAGTATTATTTTTTATAGTGATTTATCACATTGAACCAAGATTTATACAATTTATTCATCAAAAGATTGACCATGTTTTTTTGTAGTACCTCTAAATTTAGTATATGTAATGTTTTAGGTATACACTTTCTCTAAATTGAAATATGGAACACATTATTCACTTTAGAGAGTTTTAGTGGAAGTGTAAGATAATAGTATACCATCCCCATATGACTATGAATCATGAAGGTGTAATGTAATAGGGATCAACGTTACCATATTCAAAAGTAACATAACATTATTCCCCAGTGATATTAAAAGCAACTGATTTTTTCTGAAATTAAACTCCAAATGAAACTGATGATTATTAACTTATATCTTCTATTGAATTTTTTGGTTCTAAAATTTTGTTGAATGTTTTAAATATTTCATAATATTTCTTGATGGAGATCTTATCCCAAAAGAGTACACTCTCTAACGTCAGCCCAACATGTTGTATTTATAAACTGATTCCCATAAAAATCTACATATTATGTCATTTGAATTCTATAATGGGTATCTATTATTATATGAAAACTCTTCAAGAATTTTTTTTATCATAGCCTTCATCTAAATCCGTTGAATATGCTATTATCCTATCATCTTGAATTTGAAAAGTCATTTTAGATTGAACATAAATATGTGGAGGATAATTATGGTTTATATTTAACAAATTCTTATTAAATAAAACTCTAAAAAATCAAGGTACACATTAGATCTTCATTAAATACAATGAAATTTGAAGATCGGAACATCATATGTCTTTACTGTGACTTTTATATATATCTTGCTAATTTTTTGAGTGATAAATTTTCATAAAAAGAAATGAAATTCATAAACTTTTTATTGTGATCAACTACATCCCAAATGGAATTATGGACTTTATATTTCTTGGGAATACCTAAAAATAAATCGAATGTAGTGTTCACCTATTTCTATAAAGTTATGGGTAATAGTTTAATCAACCTATTATACATATGGCATTTAGCCTTAACTTATTAAAATTAACCTTTTCATGATTCCCTAATAAAAATGATTCTTATGATCTCAATAAATCTTTTTTCTTCTAAGATGAATTGAGAATTATGACCTATAATAGTCATATTAAAACTCCTTGAATTTGGGTATTTATGGAACCTATATTCATTTCCCAAATATATTAATTCTATAATTGTAAAATTTAAACTATAGAATATTTCATACCTTATTCAATAAACCCATATCTTTCTTATTTACCACTTTAATCTTCATGTAGATGAATGGTTGAGTAGTAATTCAGGAAAGAAAGTATTTCTCCCCTTATCTTTTGATTTCATGCTCCATCCTCTAAAAATAAATGAGTATTGGGTCACTTTTAGTCATCATCATTGATAAGGTTTAACGATCCTCCTACTCAAAACTTCATCCACCATTTTCACCATTCTAGAGTGGTAATGTATTAAGAATTCATAAACCTTGATCAAATCTAATTTTCTCCTTTGTCACATGTTCAATAGTTTCTATGTGAATATATATGTCAACATCTTTTGGTGAGTATATATTTCACACTTTTCACCATATAGATATTGCCTCGAAATTCTGAATGAAAATATTACTTTCCTTACCACCAAATAATCATCTATGTAATTTTTATCATTAATCATTAATTTATATGAGGCCTAAGGCACCACAATGTCATTTTTTATGAGTAAACATCCTAATCCCTTCATTGATGCATCACTATATGTCATAGACCCTAGTATAAAGTAGGGTAGTGTGGGTTTAAGAGTAGTAAACAATATTTTATTGAGATCCTTGAAATTTTCATCCCATTCATCTATCCAGAGACTTAACTCCAATTCATTTCAAAAAGGTCAGTATATTTTATAACCATAATAAATTTATCACATAAAATTGATAATGTCATACCAATACAATATATATATATATATTAGTGATTGGTATAGTCCATTTTTCAATCAGCTATATCCTCTGAAGATCAATCTATATACCCTTGATTGTGATTAAATGACCTAATAATGAAACTTTTTATAGAAAGAATTCATACTTGTTAAATTTAGAAAATGGTTTCTCCCTCTTCAATGAATTTAAAATAATCCTATAATAATATTCATTATCTTCATTAATGGTAGAGTGTATGAGAATACCATTTATAATGACTACCACATATTGATCAAGATAATCTCTAAAGACTCTATCCATCATATCCATGAAGATGACAAAGGAATTTTTATGTCTGAATGGAACAACTATGAATTAATTGTCTCTGTATATTATACTAAATATGTCTCTAATTCATAAAATATTTTCACCATAAATTGATGATATTCCAATAGAGGTTCAATCATTAAGAAATATTTTGTACCTCATAGCTGATCAAACAAGTCATCAATATGGGATACATGATACTTTTCATTGATCATGAATTATTTGTGTTCAGGATAATCAGTGTAGAGATGGATTGATCTATATATATTCAAAATACATAGAACTGGTTCACCTTATGTTTATTCACATAAGTATATAAAAACATTTTTTAGGTTCTCTAAAAGTTTATTCTTTAGTTAATCCAATCAAATTTATGTACTTTTATAGAGATTATTTAATATAAGAATATCATATAGTTTGAATTATATAAAAAATCAACCTCATGATCTGTGGGAATACCAGAAGAGTCATTAGGATGAAAATCAATGTATTCATTTGAAATTAGACATTCCTAAATATTTATTTTTTTTTCAAACCATATGGTTTTGATACCCCTCATGATGAGGTATTATAACCCATATAATAGAAGGAATTTCTATAAAGAGTTCATATTTAGTCTCACACAAATAGATGATTATTGGTTGATTTGGGAAAATAAACGTGACTTCTTTATCCATTATATTATTATGATCACTGGTTATAGAGATCCAATTAATCTCCAAAATCACATAAAATGTCACTAAATGGGAATAATAGGATTTTTTGAAAGAGTATTTGGAAAACTAAAATATGAGAAGACTTAAACAAATTGGATGATATAATAAAACCATTATGATATTTCATAGATAAATCAATATCTGGTTTATGGGGATAAAAATTAATGGTTCTATAGATATTCATATTTTTGGAGTATTTCATGGAACTCAGATCCAATACATATTTTTCAATAATGAGTGTACCTGACACCACCCAAATTTCTAGATTATTTCTTAAATCCCTTATTAAAAAAATATATACTATGAGTATTGAACAATAATGTTCTTTCCAAATTATGATTCAATGTTATGTTGATTAATTGGATTCATACTCTTCTCGACTAAACTCAAATTTCAATTCTTATTAGTGGTTCCCCATGTTGATATTTCACTTTTTAGAGAGGGGTGAGTTAGGGGGTCCCCTTTAAGATATTATTTTTGAAATTAATGAATATTTCATGAGAATTCTTCTTTTGAATTTGATTGATAATGGAAAACATAATCCAATTACAGCTATTTTGTGTCACCTTCCTCCTTACCATTTATTATATGCTAATGATATTATTCTTTTTCGATAAAAAAAGAAAACAGATGGATAATTAAACAAAATTAATTATCAATTTTTAGGATAGAAATTTTTCTAGAACAAATCATTTTTTATTCCAGAAAGAGTATATCTGTTTCTATAAAGGATTACATTAATCCAATGCTAGCCACTCCAGTCTGGAGGGAAGGACTGTGAAGTAATAGAGGAGTGCAAGATGTAATCGAGAAAGGGAAGGATCATGAACCCATAGGTAATAGCTGAAAATTAGATGATAATGGAGCTTCATGGGTAGAAATGGTTGATGAAGACAATAGTCAGTGTACAGAGTATGATTTGATGGATAAACCAGACTGTGCTGCGAATGGAAGTCCTCTAGTGAACATTAGTGAACAGATGCTGGAGAAATCATTTAAGGTGGTTGATACAGTCTATAACTGTAAATATGGGTACTTTATTCTCTTCATAATTTATTCTGAAATGGAGGCTATATTGGAGCTACCAGGGCTGAAATTAGTTATGCCTGACGATTCCTCTACTCCTGAGGTGGGGACAGTGCAAGAACATGTCTAGAGGAGAAATTTTAAAACTGTTGAATCCCCAAAAATTAATATGCAGGAACTGAAAAATCATTCTCAAATAAGTCCTGACATAGAGAACATGGGTCAAGGTGTAGGTGCAACTACAATTCAATAAGGAACACCAAAAAAAATTATTAACGGATTTTGAGAAATAAGGAGGTATGACCTCCCAAACAAAGTCAAAATGAAATTCCTCTTCTAGAACTATCAGGGTATAGATATCCCTGAAACTGAACGTTCCTTCAAGATAATTATATGATTTTATAAAAATAATATAATTGGTTTTCTGAACCCAAGATGAACTCAAAAAATATGGGAAATTTGTTCAGTAGTAGAGGGTACAATATTATGGTCATGAAACGGGTTGTTTCAACTCCTGATATAATTTGGTTGCTTGCACATAATTAGGTGGACTCTCCAAGGATTGTTGATGAGGACAATCAGATTATTACTTTCATCATTATGGTTGGTTAAAATAAACTCTTCTTCCCCATTATATATGCTTATAATAACCTTGTTGATAGGATGCTTTTATTGGAGAAGACCCAGAACCTGGAGTGCACTATTTCAGACTCATGGATTATCATGGGTGATTTTAATGTCATTGTACACATGGATGAGAAAATAGGTCCAGTTACAAATAAAACCTCTATAATAGTGTTTAGATAGTGCATTGAGTTAATCCTTCTAGTGGAAATTAACCTTATTGGTGATAAATTCACATGGTATAGGAGATATATTAATGGAATGAGGGTGAGCAGAATTAACCGGGATTTTGTGAATCATGATATTCTTGGTGCTTGGAATTCAATATCATGGGTTAATCTTGCTATGATAAACTATTATCATCATCCTCTTCTAATAAGTCTTCTTAGGAAACAAAAGGGGAAGTTGATTCCTTTCCGGTTCCACAGTGCATAGGATTCTCTACCATAATGATCTAAATATTTTGGAGAGATTTATAATTCTTCAAGTTGTTATTGAAGTCATTTGTAATGAATTTCAAAGTTCAAACTGCTTAAGATTAAATTGAGGGAGTGGAGTAAAGTCATTTTTAGTACTTTGAAAGTAACAACCCAAACATTCATTAATGAAAATTCCTCTTGATATAAATTAATGTCTTATTATGGTTATATAAAATGTGAACTTATTTGATTTTATATTTCGTTATTTTGAAATATCTTTATGAATTGTGACCATTACTAATATAGCCATTGAATAGTGATCACATGATTAGTATAAATATAGGGATTTAAACAATCCAATTTACTCAGACATAGGAAGTGACGACCTCCTCAAGTAGAATTTCCACGTATGAATCCCATTTGCTGGAGCTCAAAAAGGAGGTGGCATCATTGGGATTCACTCTTGACCAATCCCAAGTTGATCTTGAACATTATATGATTGAGCGGAATGGACTATGAGAGAACTGGATGTTAATAGAGATTACCACCTGAGCGATGTTATCCGAGTGACCCCAAGAGTCTTTCACCACTGCACACCTTTCCCTTCAGACTAATGCGGCTGTTATAAGAAGTTATATAATAATACACAAGCACTATGACTTTTTACATTATTTTTTTATAAAGAATGTGCATTCATTTTATTATTGTCACTTTGAAAATAGTTTTAAAGCACTAATAGTATTTTTAGTTAATATTAAACTAAGAAATATATTTTGATGAATTAATGAAATTTGAAATTAAATAATATTATAATAAAATATTAATATTAAATTAATTTTTATTAAATATAAATGATAATATTATTTTTTGAATACAATTGTAATTTTTGTTAATGTTTGAAAACTGTTTTATTTCAGAACCCATGAATTTTCAGAAAATATTGGTTTTTATTTTAAAAGTAAAAATTCACATATTTATAAAATTATTTAGATAGAATTAATATTATTTTTCGAATCAGGACATCAAAATTATCCGATGGTGAATTTTTCATAATTTTCTGAGATAGTTGAATTTTTGGGTAAAAATTAAATATCGTTTAAATATATAATCTATTTTATGACATTATAATGACCCAATAGTGATGTAATAAAATACTATAATCATTATGTTCGGACAATATATTTTTTATCATCAAAATAATTTGATTTTAGTCTTGTTTGATTTATTTTAAAATCTTTTGTGGACTGTCCAATACTAATAAAACATTTTGACTTTTTAAATTGTTTTCCTTGAGAGTGTGACTCACCTCAATATAAGCAACCCTATTATTTTAAAAAGTTTGGAAATTGGCCTTATAAAATATTTTTTACACTCCCCTTTGGAAAATACCATGGGGAATATCATGGGATGGTTTGTTGTATTGATTAGTTTAGTATGAGTTGTCCCAAACCATAATAAAAATGAATTCCCTCTCTTTTCCATTATAAACCCACCCAATATCCCGCTTCCTCTTCACTCAATGCCTTTGGAGATTTACGAACCCCTTACCTATTCTATATAAAGTCCTCAAAAGGATCCCCAAGCTCCCAAGAATCCTCTCTCAAGCCTCTCCCAAGCCTTTGGGTTAACACTTCCAGGTATGAGAGTTATTCATTTCTCATTTTTGTATAATTTTTTTTATGTTGTTATTCCCTTTTTTATTCAATTAAAAATGTTGGGGTATGATTTCACACCTCCCCCATACTTTACTCTTTATTTTTGGCTTATGGGAGACCCCTTTATCTCTTATTAATGACTCCCATGTACACCTGTTACCATGCCTAAATTCCACGACAGATTTCTCTCTCCTCTTTTACATTCAAGTAATTCTTTTGTATTATGCATCCAAATTATATTAATTTTATTGGTAAATATAACTATATGTCTCCCATACCTTCCATTTCATGTATATATTATGATACACTCATTTCTCTCTCATCAACCATTTTCATCAATCCTTATGTCACGTCGTTATGCTGCCGAAATTGCTCCGTGTTTTTTCTAAGCAAGATCATTGTGCAGTGAATACAATACCCATGTATCTATCAAGGGTATTCAACTTTATTCATACAAACATATTGAATTTTACTTTCAATAATTTATTCTATATTACTTAATCATGTAAAATATATGATTTTTATTGATTCAATGTTATATTATCCAAGTAGCACACTTATGCATGAAATGAAATGTTTAAGAAAGGTGCGCCCTCATAGAGCTCCATTGCATTGGGTAAAGTATTGTATCATGACACATCATGCGAAATGGGTTTTTAATCATTATAATTCTTTTAAAACAAGGTTTTACTCATACTTCATGTGTAATGAGGGTTTACTCGTGCTCCATGTGCAATGAGCCTTGGCTCATTCTAATTCCTGGTTAAGGGTTGTTGGCACACTTCCATGTTTTGATTATCAAGATTTATCATGCCTTTATGTTCATGATTCTATACTATTCCATTTATTATCTTATTTTCTAACATGTATTGTATATCTCATGTTATTCCATGTTTATTCCATTACTGGTCCTTATATGTCACCATTTTCTTATGCATGACCTCAGTTTATCCCATAGAATGCTAAGTATGAGGGAATGTAGTGGACATGTAAAGGAAGTTTTCAATAAAGATGTTGTGTGTATTATTTTATAAGATGTTATTTAATGTTCCTAAGCCTCAAATACACTATTCCTCTCAATCTTCTATGTTGTATCAGGTGAAACATTTATATAATAAATCCGATTTTAGTGTGTAATAAAAAGTAGGGTTGTTAGAGTTGGTATCAGAGGATATGCTTAGTTATTTTTTGGATTATGATTAGAAAACCCTAGTAAAGACTTAGTGACAAGAATAAGTATTATAAAAACATCCCAAATTATAGGTGACTATTGACTAAGTGTTTTATCAAGAAAATACATCCATGTCTGGATACAAGCAAGTAGAGGTTTCTCTAGCACATATGTATCCTAAGAGTAAAACCCAAAAACACAGCTTTGTGCTAGACTCAAATGGGAAATGGTACATGACAATGGGACATTCTGCACATTTGGTAACAACACTCTTGGGGGATATGCTTTGGTAAATTCACAAGCTTATTATGAACCTCTATTAATGGAATTAAAAATTCCCCTAGGAATATATGTTAGAAAGTAAATCATGGATAACATTGATAGACGCCTATGGATTCATATGTTACAGAAATAAAAGTAATTTATAAGTCATCAGTTTGGTCCTTCGATTACCGTTTTTGTGTTACCCCAAACCTTCCTTTTTTTTCTAGATAATGGTCAGTAATAGGAGGACTTGGGAAAACAACTTTTGTGAAGATAAATGTGACGATTGTTCAAATGAGATGCCCAATCCAATGGGAGTGGGAATCGTGAACTTTTTCATGCTTCTCTCTCAGTTAACTCAAGATTTGAATAGAATAATGGGTCAATAGAAATGTTCAACCACCCAAAAAAATTACAAGTCGCTATCGAGAGCTTCATGAGACAAAGGCCTTGTACTTTTAATGGATCATGTGATCCCTTAATCACCGAACAATGGGTCAGCTCCATTGAAAATAGATTCTCCATCCTCTAATATTCTAAACAAGAGAAGGTTCTTTGGGATGCTAATCATATGAATTGTGAAGCCGATCAATGGTGGACATTGTCCAAAAATATTAATCCTGAGGAAGAGATCGAGGCATTATAATGGAAGGATTTCCCGAAGATGTTTTTTGATAAATGTTTTTCGTGCACCCTCCGACTTAAGATGGAAAGAGACATCCTTCCCCTCATGAAAAAATAAAATGAATCTGTCAGAGCGTACGAGGAAAACTTCACAAGGCTTGCATTATACACCACCGGCTTTGTCATTTCCCCCAAATGCATGGTTGACCGCTTCTTCAATGAGCTAAAACCTAGCCTACGGAAAGCGCTAGTGATCCAAGACTTCGACAGCCATGTGGAAATTGTGCGATGTTCCCTCAAGGACAAAATAAAGATCAGAAAATCTCAAGGGTATCATGGGGATAAGAAGAATAACGTAGACTTCAATGTTGGTGGACCGATAGATAAATCCAACGGTGCTAAGAATATCCATCACCCCACTTTCCGAAGGTGTGGAAAGAAGCACCCCGGAAATGGCTTGAATGGGATGAGGAAATGCTTTAGGTGTGGAAGGGAAGGGCACCTAGCTATTAACTACCGACAGGAAAAAACCGTGGCTGAAACAGAGGAGAGTAATTCTCTATTCAGACCTTAAAAAATTATTCATTACTAAAACTACAAAGAACCAGGGCATCTTGCAAATCAGTTCCCTAAGCCAAGGGTTTTCGGTGGCAACCAAAAACCTCCATGCTAGCAAGGGAGATCTTTTTCCATCACTACATCCAAAGTGATCCTCAACAACGAAGTGGTGACAGGTGTCCTAGTTATTCTTTCATTAATAGAAAATGTAATTATTTATTCAGGTTCTATGCTTTCTTTTATTTTCCAAAAGTTTATTAGAACAATCTCATCACCACCAAAAATCATGGAAATAAAGATGTCTGTGAGTATGAAAAATGGGGCAATCATTGTATCCCAAGAATATAACTGCTGCTGTGTCATAATATGTGGATTGGAATTATCGAAGAACCTTTTCATACTCTCTTTGGTGTAATTTGATGCAATTCTCGGCATGGATTGGCTTTCCTTATATTGATCCAACGAAAATTGGTGGGAGAGGGAAATCACTATACATTTGGAGAATTGACCTCTGATTCTATACAAGGGAAACGAGGATGATGAATCATCTTTATCTCCATCATCTCAAGCATGGATATTAATCCCCTATGAATAAGAATATCTATCTCAGATGATTGAGTCTAAGGAATAAACCATCCTTAATGACATGCCTATTGTGAGGGAATTCGCTGAAGTGTTTTATGAGAATTGTTTGGTCTTCTTCCTAGAAAGATGGTGAATTGTCAACTGATCTTATACTTGGGGAATTTCCAATATCCAATAGTCCATATAGAATGGATTTTGTGGAGTTTGAGGAGATGATGAAGAAACTACAAGATAATCTGGATAAAGGGTTTATATGCCCAACTACTTCACCATGGGTTGAACCAGTCCTCTTCATCAAGAAAAAGGATGGGTCAATGCGCCTTTGCATCGATTATCGTGAGCATAACAAAATCACGATAAAGAACAAGTATCCTACCCCATGAATTTCTGACTTATTTGATTTGTTGGTGGATCAAAATACTTCTCCAAGGTGGATTCTTGGTCGGGATGTTATCAAGTAAGGGTGAAGAAATAAGATATCCGTAGACGCCAAAAAAGTTCGTAACTCCCAGAGAAATTTTCGAACTGACAAAGAGAATTCATATTTAGAATCAGAGGCCCGATCCGGAGGCCCAGGAAGTGGTGCGCAAAATAAAGGTGGACTTTCCCGAAATAATGTTGTAGACATGAAGCATCCCCATGATTCGCATTATCGAGTTAGTGGTGCGAGGAATTTTGTGCGCCCCGGTTCTGTACGGTGAAGTTTTGCATGCCGACGGTTCCCAGCGCGGAAGATTTAGCGTGCTACCTAGATTCCGCGCCGACCGAGGCCTATAAATATAAGGCGACCCCAAATGATTTAAGGTTGCAGAATTCAGAATGGCTCCCGTGCGCGTAATTCGGACTCCCCCGTGTTCAAGATGACTTCCAGGTAATCCCTCTTTTTGTGCAACCTTTCCCCAGGGTTCGCCTTTGCGCACAATTCCACTGGCATAAGTGAATTCTCCCACTCCTCCAGGTTCTTCCCTTGCACGGAATCCTTGCCCCATGCATGCAATCCCCTTCTATGCATGTAATCCCAATTCATTGCACGCAATCACCTTTTTGTGCAATCCTCTGGTCCTATTGCATGCCATCCCGATGTTTTGCGCGCAAACCTCCTCTCTGCGCGCAACACCCAGGACCCTTTACCTTGATGCCCATTGGCTGCCTCTCCGTGCCGAAACCTGATGTCTTCCCTGCCGGGCATGCGCGCCATGTATCGTTTTCCCTTACGACCTTCCAGGCTCTTACGAAGTATCCTCAAGGTCCCTTGGGCGGTGTTTCCCAATGTGTTTCTTTACCTTATGCTTCTCTGCATAGGCATGCTAACGGCTATTGCTTCATCACATAGCCACGCTAACGTGGACCCCTCAATGGTTCGCCCTGTGGCCCCCCTTCACTACGGCTTTTCCGATGCCTTCCCTCCCACAATGGGTAGAGGGCATTGGGAATGTAATCCCTAGGGGTGTAGAGCGAACCCTCCTCGTCCAAACAGCCTAACATTAAACTGCATAGCACCACATCCTTAACACATAACGTGAAACTATTCTGTGACCATGTGCTTCGCATGCAGGGTCTCCCCAGCTCGGACATTCTTTACACTCACTCGTCTCCATGGGAATGGATTCTTACTCACATGGAATGAGATCCTCCTTTTCGGAGTGGAGTTTTTCCACAGGGGAAGGGTTGCCTCAGAGCGTAAGCCCCTAGCCTCTCTTGTGGAAGGTTTCACCCATGCACCTCCATACATCCCCACTGCCAAGGCCAGTGGAGTCCCTTTCCCACTCTGCTTTGCCGCACCACGGGCCTCCATCTAGGAGTAAGCCTTGGCACCTAGGGCCGCTAACCACGCGTAATCCCCTGTTTCCTCTTCGGGCCGCTCAATGCATAAGCTCCTTTCTACTTCTCACAGACGAACCCTTTGGGACGTGATTGTCTGGTCCCTGCTTCCTCTTGTCTCTCACACCGAGCATGACTCACGTGGGCTTAGAGTGCACATCGACCATGACATCCTTCTATGGGCCGCCTTAACCTGTAAGCCCCATGCCAGCGAACTACGTGGACTTTGATCCGTGCTAATGCATGGTACTTATGAAGCCTCCACGAGGTTCAAGCCCCCCACCTGGTCGTTCCGACCTCCCCACGTTGGTTCCCCGACCATTATGGGCCGCCTCAGAGCGTAATCCCCAAATGCCCTCATCCCGCATGACATTAAACTGTATCTCATCCCGCATGATGTTAAACTGTATGCCCTGAACTACGTCGACTTTGATCCGTGTTAACGCATGGTACGTAGGAAGCCTCCATGAGGTTCAAGCCCATTGCTCAGTTGTTCTGACCCCTTCGCATCGGTTCACCAGCACCATTATGGGCCGCCTCAGAGCGTAAGCCCCATGCCTCACACCCATGTCTCATCCTGACCTCTCCCTCGAGCCCACGTGCCTCAAGAAGCTCATTCCCTATCCCGGAGATCTTACTTCCTCGAGGCTCCAATCCATGCGTTCATTCTCATGGGTCGCCTCTTGAGGTGTCCCACTGTAACACCCCAAGATTTCATAGTGTGTTATTTCTTCAAAATAATTCAATAACTTGCACTACACGCAACACCGAGTTAAAGCGCACCATGACTTACCAAACAAGCCATTCAAAAGAGGTTATGAATAGTATTAACCAAATTTTAAACATTATATAATCCGTATAATTTTAGAATCCATATTATGAGTTTCTTAGACATAATGTAAGAACAAATTATTTTTTATCTTATAAAAGAATTATTTTTCAAAAATGCACTTTTACCAACTTTAATAGGGAACCCTTTTTAAATCCAATATTTTAAACTTTTATATATTCAATTTGACTAAGTAAATTTATTCTTTAGAATGGGGACATAAAAAAATTACAATGTAACACCCCATGCTTCCATGGTATGGTTCTCTTTGAATAATACAGTAGCGTGTGTTGTACGCAACTTCGAGTTCTAACACACACTACAACCAATCAAACTAGCCGTAATGAATAGTAATACATACTTTTTAAAATTTTATAAATTTTATCTCTCAAAATAGACTTCATTTTTAGATTTGTAGTATCAAATTTAGCATAAGTTAATGTTTTGGTAGTTTTCGGATAACTTTAATATTTTGATGAATAGTGAAAATTAATAAATTTTAATTAAAAAAAACTTTTTTAATAAAAATAATTAATGGTGATATATTATGAATTTGAGTGGTTTTAAAGTATAAATATAGTATATTTTTACCATTTTATCCAATGGTGTTCCTTAGAATTATTTTCACTTTTAAATTGTACATAAACAATTGTCAATCTTTTGATATATATTGTTTCCTAAAAACACGCTATTTGTTGTGACAGCGGGAATTAATTATAAAATTAATTAATGCAAATTATATGTTTTTTATTTTTTTAAATATACATAATTTTTGAATTCTGAATATCAATTATAGCTTAGGGTGAAATTTTTGCATTGTTTTGAAAAACTTCAATTTTTGATGAATAGTGAAACTACTATGTGGTAGTTAAAAAACTGAATTTTTCATAAAACTTAATTTTACCACTTCTGGGATTGGAATTTCAAAAATCCTAGAGAAACGGTTGATATCATGGAGTAAAATTTGGTTCAATGAGATGAAAATAATTTTTGGTGAATAGTAACTTTTTACTTTTATTTACCACGGTTAAAAGTAAATAGGGTAATTAAGGGTAAAAATGATATTAATATTAAACTAATACATGTCCTAATTATATTGGACAAGTTTATCTCGACAAAAAACAAACTTAGGAATAAAATATTATCATTTAGGTCCACTTAGATTAGATTAGGACATTTATTATTATTTAATTAAAAAAAGAGTCAAAAGTGTTAAAATCAATATTTATTTACTAAAACATTTTTAATATACGGTTATACATAAGATAAATTCTATTGTAAATATTCATTAGAAAGATAAAAATATTTCCTACATAATTATATTTTATTTATAATTTTTAGACATTAAAACATTTACTTTATTTATGACACAATGATGATGCAGTAATTACCTAATTAATGAAAAATTGGAATAATTGATATTCTAAATACCCAAATTAATGTAATTTGAGACTTTTTATAAATACCAATAATTTATAGGATAATATGATATGTTAGGATTTATTTAATTAACTTTTTTATAAGTAATCATTGTGTTATGGTTTTTACAAAAATCAATTATTGAATAGTGTCAAAATTGACAGAAAAGAGTTTTTAAAACAAATATTATATTATTAATTGATATTAAATTCATAAAAATATAAGGATCAGCCAAGATACATATATCATGATATTTGTATCATTAATGGACCACTTGAGGGTCGCTTGGATCTATATAGTATGTTTATTAACCATATAATATAAAAATACAAAGAGACATTGTAAAAGTGAAACTAATTAACTAAGTGTTAATACTTAATGATAAAGTTAATATAATGACCAAACCTGTATAAATTCTATTGGTTGAGTGGTTTTCTACCCATCCTAACCTTAACCATTAAATAATATACTTTGGAGCCATTATAAACCGAATATGAATTTATTATAAAATAATATTTCTATCTTTTCCAAAGGTGCCCCTCACCCCTCTTATAAAAGGGAACTCTACCTTCTCATTAACTCACACCTTCAAATCCTTTTGTTTCGGCCAAAATCTTCCCAAATACTCTCTCAACATCCCTCAATTCAGCTTATAGGCCTTACTTTTTTCATAAATGCAACTTAAGGAGCCCTTTTTATCAAATCAAAAGGAAGAACCTGAAGAAGAGGTAATGATTTCACCACCCCTTTTCAAGTTCCTTTCTTCTTCCACTTCTTCTTTTGTTGTTATTACCATTCTAAAATAATGAATCCGGTATCTCCTATATACTATAATATTATTATAAATATGGTACAACCATATTCAGTATTCTATCCATCATTTGAATGACATGTCACCATACGTGCGTACGTACGACTTACTGTCTCCATGTAGTGGTGTAATTGTTATTCAATATATTATTATTTGGATGGATATAATAATGATTTTTAATTCATGTAAATAATAAATATAACATGATAATAATTATTTATATATGATATAACATCCAATTATATATTATTTTAATATCAAAAAAATGATATTTTCGCTCGTGCGTACGTACGGATTACCGTCTCCACGACGCGATGAGATTCATTTCCAAGATCACCATTCATCGAAGATTATAAAAATATATATTACTAATAAGTATGTAATATATGAAATAATAATTCTAATTAAGATATATATATATATATAAGGATTTATGTACTTACATATATCTTATTCATTTACTTCCGTTCAATACTATATGAAAACAAAAACAGTATTTATGCGTACGTACGGACTACCGTCTCCATAAACAGTGTTTTCAATTTCATATATATGTCTATAATACATATTTATATTCTAAATATATATGATATATTTATCATGATTTATATTCTGGAAGTATTTAAATCATGATCTATGTGATACAACCAAGAGTGACAAGTTAAAACACGTACGATAAAGAAAGTGATTATTACCCAAAATGTTAAATTAACATGGAAATTATTATTAAATGGGTAATATAAAGTCATAAATGAATCAGGTATGATATCATAAATATTAATATGTTTCTGGTATACTTTAATAACATACTATGATCTTTTTATAGGAGGTTAAACATACCCTCGACTAAAGGAAAGTGCAAGGTAAGGGGTTTTCATCTCACTCCTTATTCATGTGAGATACATGCCATATTTCCACTGTTACCTCTTGGGTGGTGTATGTACTGCCCATAATTGTATTCATTGTGTAATACACTTTAATTTATGTGTATTTACATATTCATTTTATGATACCTCTTTCATGGGTTGTATGTTTCGTAAGTTACCAAATTGGTAAGACTTAATTCCTCAATCTCATCATTATCCGAGATTGTTTATGTGTAAGTATTTACGGGGACATTTTTATCATCCATCTCCATTTTTTCATAAAAATGATTTCAAAATAAATATTTAAAGGATTTTTAAAGGTACCCTTTATCAGGATCAAAATTTCAATTGTTTTAATGATTTATCTTTCTAAATATTTTCAATTAATGTCCATGTTTTCAAAATGATTTTAAGGATTTATTTATTTAAACATGAACGTATTGAAATTATATTTCTTTTCAAAAGTTTCAAAGTGGTATGGGAAAATTTGATTCAAATATATCTTTTAAATTACTTCCTTTATAAATGTGTGACTTTTCATTGATTTCATGAAAAGTGATATTTCTCTCAATTGGTTTTGATTTCATCAATGTCAACATCCTTTGAAAGATTTTAAGTTTATTTGAAGTTGATTTATTATGATACAAAACTTTTGTATTTCATTGAAGGTTTTGTGATATGTTTAACTATGGATGTGTTATTTTTATACCATTCATGGTTTATGGAGAAATTGTTGACATTTCTTTTGGTAGTTTTAATATGAATTTTTATGTTATGTTTAAACCATTTCATATGGGAATGCATTGGACTTGTTAAGTGAAGGGTGGAGCCCGCTATAGCTCCTCGATGCATCAGTAGGTCTCATGAGACAAACTAGTGTCTTGGAACAAGGCCTTGACAAAATCTTATTTGTAGTCTTGGCATGAGGCCTTGACTATGTGGTTATGATAGTCTGGCATTATGCATTCCATAATTATGAAAGTGGTTAGTGATATTTCATGTGATTATTCGATTAGTAGAATATCCATGTGATAATTAAATGGAATTATTTCATTTAATTTTTGCCATATTATGCTAATGTTCATGTTTAAAATGCTTTTGTTTTAGTTTTATACATTGCCTTAAATGTTTATGCTTATTTTTGAAAGTTTCTGCTGTATTGCTTACCCTTACTGAGCATTTGAGTTCACCACTTCCTATGTTTTATTTTTCCTAGGATTCCAAGAAGTGTAATGTGATTGATATGCAGGGTTAAGATAAGGGAATAATGGCATTCATAAAGGATTATTTATATTGGTTTTTATGTTATGAAGTGTAATGTAACATTCATATATGTAATATATTTTCCAAGATTTCTAAACTGATCGGTTCTTCAGGACATGGTTCCTTGTAATCCTGCCAATGTATTAAAATAATGTACTGACTCTGGGTCACTGGGGTCGGGCGTTACAGTTGGTATCAGAGGAAGTTTTTAAATAACATTGCAAACTAGATTTATATAAACTTTGATTAGAGCACATAGCCCTAAGATAGAATTTGATGATTAGTATAGAAGAACTTTCGAAAATTTTGGTATTGTGGAGATTTTGTGAGTTTTCCGAGCAATACATCTTTGTATGGATACGATCAGGTTGAGGCGGATCTAGAACAGATGTACCTAGGGGTAAAACACAAAAACACCACCTTGATCTAGAATTGAACGGGAACTGGTGCACGACAACGGGCCTTGCCGCACTCTTGGTTACGACACTCCCAGGGGATATGCTTAGGATAATTCTCATTTTATTTACAAACCATTATGAAGGGCTCATGAGTATATACTTACTTAAAGAATTTTTTTTTGTGATTATGGATTATATCTATAAGCTATTCAATTTTAATTAGAAATTATTTATTTCAATTCATAAACTGACCTAGTTTATGCTATTGTATAGAAATGGCGCCCAGTAGAAGGAATGTGAACTCCAATAATACGTATGATCCAAAGAGTAAGAAATATCGAATCTTTCATGGTATTAAGACATCATTTAAAAGGGAAATAGTCTCCCACATATTATCATCATATGAAGAAATAGTATCATGTGTGTATAAGATAACTAAAGAGTTTACTAAGTCCTATGGCTTTGAAGGGAAGCAAGAGATGAAAAGCATGGAAGAGAGAAAGATGGATAAAGGGAAGAGGGAAAAGAATAATCTCCCCATATGTTATAACTGTGGGAAGAAACAACCTAGAACATGCCTGAAAGGAATGGAAGTTTGTTATAAGTGTCGAGGAAAAGGGCACAAGGTATGTGACTGCAAGGGTAAGAAAATGTTTTCAAATATACAATGCTTCATTTTCAAGGAGTTTTGACACTACGAGAACCTATGTCCCAGTCATCAGCCTATGCTGAAAATGATGCTATTGGATAATAATTAAGTTATGATACTACCACAGATGAAGAGGAATGATTAGAATTCATATGTTGATTATGTCATTTTAGTGTTGTATCAGTAATGTACTTGTTATAATAATTATGGATTATATAAGGATTGTACTGCAGTACTATTTCATTAAGGACTTGAGATTGTGTGGAACAAAGAAAAGTGACTCAATAGCAAGATAAATTTTTGGAAAATATATGGTTGAGAGAATGATAAACCATAATATAGATCTGATACTGAGGTAATGATTTTAGAATAATACATGATTGATTTGGATAAATTATATTGAATATTCTTGACTAACTTGAAACTGATTAATGATTTGTATATTACATCATTGTTGGGGTTTACAACATTTTTCGATTGAAGGAGTATATCCATAATTATTTAAGGAATAAGGGATCATGAATGTAATCAATAAGGTTTTATGGTAATTCAGGATGTTGCAGTGTTTTAAAAGAATACATGATGAAGGTTTTCACGTGTTATTACGCAGTAAAAAGGATCTTCATTTTTAGACTAAAGAATTTTGGACAGTTCTAGTTTGGATTATTTTAGGATTTCCATAAATGGACAACCTGGAGGTTGGACGGCAACCTGTCTTGTTCGGCATGGCCTCGAGACTTGAACCCACAACCGAAGGGCGACAAGGGTGTATCACCTACCACTGGCCCACATTGTGTCCGGGATTAAATAATGTAGTTTTTTTAAAAGATCTGGTAGAAGAATTATAAATTAATTTTGGAACCCTATACGAATAGGATAAATAGAATATCTTTTTTACGTTCTATTATCTTTTAGAGTGAAAGATGAGTTTGGGGTAGAAATTAGTTAAAGGATGGAACACTACTTGTCAAAAATATATTTTTTTTCTTCTCTTATTCTATAAAGAAATTAATTGTAATACTTTATTTAAGTAATCCTAATACCAAAAATCTGTTATCCTAATACCCTATGTTTTGTTGAACTGATGGTATTTCAAATCATCATAGATTGATGAATTTAAGTACCTCAGTTTTACACATGTTTGTGATTGATGAAATTAATCACTACCTATAAATATTTACGTTTTCCTCCAATTATACATCTCTAATTTCGACCAATTTTCTCCTAATCAAGATCATAATTTTGTGGTGACCCTTTCATTTCTCTTTTCCTCATATTATGAATAAATTTTAGTAACCCAATTTTCGATGTGGGTTTTCCCACAAAGATATTTTCTATTTTAAACCTTTTATTTTCGAAGAATAATTTCAATTCGCGAGGATGAAATTTACTAAAGGAGGGGAGAATATATCACCCCAAGATTTCATAGTGTGTTATTTCTTCAAAATAATTCAATAACTTTCACTACACGCAACACCGAGTTAAAGCGCACCATGACTTACCAAACAAGCTGTTAAAAAGAGGTTATGAATAGTATTAACAAAATTTTAAACTTTATATAATAATTATAATTTTAGAATCCATATTATTAGTTTCTTATACATAATGTAAGAACAAATTCCTTTTTATCAGATAAAATAAGTATTTCTCAAAAATGCACTTTTACCAACTTTAATAGTGAACCCTTTTTAAATACAATATTTTAAACATTTATATATTCAATTTGACTAAATAAATTTATTCTTTAGAATGGGTACATAAAAAAATTTACAATGTAACACCCCATGCTTCCACGATATGCTTCTCTTTGAATAATACAGTAGCATGTGTTGTACACAACTTCGAGTTCTAACACACACTACAACCAATCAAACAAGCCGTAATGAACAGTAATACCTACTTTTTAAAATATCATATATTTTATCTCTCAAAATGGACTTCATTTTTGGATTCGGAGTATCAAATTTATCCTATTTTAAAATTTTGGTACTTTTCGGATAACTTTAATATTTTGATGAATAGCGAAAATTAGTAAATTTTAATTAAAAACAATTTTTTTATTCAAAATAATTAATGGTGATAAACTATGAATTTCAGTGGTTTTAAAGTATAATTAGAATATATTTTTACAATTTTATCCAATGGTGTTCATTAAAATTAATTTCACTTTGAAATTGGACATAAACAATTGTCAATCTTTTGATATATATTTTTTCCTAAAAACACGCTATTTGTTGTGACAGCGAGAATTAATAATAAAATTAATTAATTCAACATATAAGTTAGGAATTTTGTAAAATAGACATCATTTTTGAATTCTGAGTATCAATTATAGCTTAGGGTGAAATTTTGGCATTGTTCTGAAAAACTTCAATTTTTGATGAACAGTGAAACTACTAAGTGGTAGTTAAAAAAACTGCATTTTTCATAAAACATAATTTTACCGCTTCTGTGATTGGAATTTCAAAATTCTGAGAGACATTGTTAATATCAAGGAGTAAAATGTGGTTCACCGAGATGAAAATAATTTTTTTTGAATAGTAACTTTTTACTTTTATTTACCACGTTTAAAAGTAAATAGGGTAATTAAGGGTAAAAATGATATTAATATTACCCTAATACAGGTCCTAATTCTATTGGACAAATTTATCTCAAACAAAAACAAACTTAGGATTAAAATATTATCATTATGGTCCACTTGGATTAGATTAGGACATTTATTATTATTTAATTCAAAGAAGAGTTAAAAGAGTTAAAATCAATGTTTATTTACTAAAAGATTTTTAATATAAGGATATACATAAGATAAATTCGATTGTAAATATTAATTAGAAAGATAAAAATATTTCCTACATAATTATATTTTATTTATAATTTTTAGACATTAAACATTTAGTTTATTTATTACACAATGATGATACAGTAATTACCTAATTAAAGAAACATTCGGATAATTGATAATATAAATACCCAAATAAATGTAATTTGAGACTTTTTATAAATACCAATATTTTTATAGGATAATAGGATATGTTTTAATTTATTTAATTAACTTTTTTCGAAGTAATCATTCTGTGATGATTTTTACAAAAATCAGTTATTGAATAGTGTCAAAATTGACATAAAAGAGTTTTAAAAAAATATATTATATTATTAATTGGTATTAAATTCTTATAAATCTAAGGTTCGGCCAAGATACTTATATCATGATAGTTGTATCATTAATGTACCACTTGGGGGTCTCTTGGATATATATATTATGTTTATTAACCTTATAATATAAAAATACAAAGAGACATTGTAAAAGTGAAACTAATTAACTAACATTTAATACTTAATGATAAGGTTAATATAATCACCCAAACCTGTCTAAATACTATTGGTTGAGGGGTTTTCGACCCATAATCACCTTAAAATTTAAATAATCCACTTTGGAGCCATTAGAAACTGAATATGAATTTATTATAAAATAACATTTCTAGCTTTTCCAAAGGTGACTCTCACCCCTCTTATAAAAGGACACTCTACCTTCTCATTAACTCACACCTTCAAATCCTTTTGGTTCGGCCAAAATCTGCCCAAATACTCTCTAAACTTCCCTCAATTTATCCTAGAGGCCTTCCTTTAGACATAAATACATCTTAAGGATCCCTTTTGATCAAATCAAAAGGAAGAACCCGAAGAAGAGGTAAGGATTTCACCACCCTTTTTCAAGTTCCATTCTTCTTCCACTTCTTCTTTCTTTGTTATTACCATTCTAAAATAATGAATACAGTATATCCTATATACTTTAATATTATTATAAATATGGTACAACCTTATTCAGTTTTCTATCCATCCTTTAAATGACATGTCACCATACGTTCATACGTATGGCTTACCGTCTCCACGTCGTGGTGTAATTGTTATTGAATATATTATTATTTGGATGGGTATAATCATGATTTCTAATTCATGTAAATAATAAATATAACATGATAATTATTCTGTATATATGATATACCATCCAATTATATATTATTTTAATATAAAAAAAATGATATTTTCGCTCGTGCGTACGTACGGATTACTGTCTCCATGACGCGATGATATTCATTTCCATGTTCACCATTCATCGATGATTATAAAAATATATATTACTAATAAGTATGTAATATATGACATAATAATGCTACATGAGATATATATATAATGATTTATGTACTTACATATATCTTATTCATTTACTTCCATTCAATATTATATGAAAACATAAACTGCGTTTCTGCGTACGTACAGACTACCGTCTCCATAAACGGTGTATTTAATTTCATATATATGTCTATTATAAATATTTATATTCTAAATATATATGATATATTTATCATGTTTTATATTCTGGAAGTATTTAAATCATGATCTATGTGATACAACCATGAGTGACAAGTTAAAACATGTACGATAAAGAAAGTGATTATTACCCAAAATGTTAACTTAACATGGAAATTATTATTAAATGGGTAATATAAAGTCATAAATGAATCTGGTATGATATAATAAATATTAATATGGTTCTGGTATAATTTAATAACATACTACGATCTTTGTACAGGAGGTTAAACGTACCCTCGACTATAGGAAAATGCAAGGTAAGGGGTTTTCATCTCACTCCTTATTCCCGTGAGATTCATGTCATATTTCCACTATTACCACTTTTGTGGTGAATGTACTTCCCATAATTGTATTATTTGTGTAATACACTTTAATTTATGTGTATTTACATATTCATTGTATGATACCTCTTTCATGGGTTGTATGTTTCGTATGTTACCAAATTGGTAAGGCTTAATTCCTCAATCTAATCATTATCTGAGATTGTTTATGTGTATGTATTTACTGGGAAATATTTATCATCCATGTCCATTTTTCATAAAAATGATTTCAAAATGAAGATTTTAAGGATTTTTAATGGTACCCTTTATGAAGATCAAAATTTCAAATGTTTTAAATATTTAACTTTCGAAATCTTTTCAATTAATGTCCATGTTTTCAAAATGATTTTAAGGATTTATTTATATGGACATGAATGTTTTGAAATGATATTTATTTTCAAAAGTTTCAAAGTGGTATGGGACACTTTGATTCAAAAATATCTTTTAAATTACTTCCTTTATAAATATGTGACTTTTCAATGATTTCATGAAAAGTGATATTTCTCTCAAATAGTTATTATTTCATCTATGTCAACATCCTTTGATGGATTTCAAGCTTATTTGAAGTTGATTTATTATGATACAAAACTTTTGTATTGTATTGAACGTTTTTTGATATGTTTAACTGTGGATGTGTTATTTTTATACCATTTATGGTTTATGGAGAAGGTATTGACATTTCGTATGCTAGTTTTAATATGAATGTTTATGTTATGTTTAAACCTTTTCATATGGGAATGCATTGGACTTAGTAAGTGATGGGTTGAGCCTGATATAGCTCCTCGATGCATTGGTAGGTCTCATGATACAAACTAGTGTCTTGGAACAAGGCCTTGACAAAATCTTATTAGTAGTCTTGGCACGAGGCCTTGGCTATTTGGTTATGATAGTCTGGCATTATGCATTCCATCATTATAAAAGTGGTTAGTTATATTTCATGTGATTATTTGATTAGTATAATATCCATGTGAATAAGTAAATGGAATTATTTAATTTTATTTCTTCCATATTTTTCTGAATTTCATGTTTAAAAGGCTTTTGTTTTAGTTTTATAAATTTCCTTAAATGTTTATGATTATTTTTAAAAAGTTTCCGTTGTATTGCTTACCCTTACTGAGCATTTGAGGTCACCCCTTTCTATGTTTTATTTTTCCCAAGACTCTAAGAAGTGTAATGTGATTGATATGAAGGGTTAAGACAAGGTAATAATGGCATTCATAAAGGTCTATTTATGTTGTTTTGTATGTTATGAAATGTAATGTAACATTCATGTATGTATTCTATTTTCCAAGACTGCTAAACTGATCGGTTCTTCGGGACTTGGTTCCTTATAATCCCGCCAATGTATTAAAATAATGCACTGACTCTAGGTCACTGGGGTCAGGTCATTACACCCACCGTATCACAAAACAATGCGGGCATTGATTCCCTACCATGGCGATACGTTGGAAGCCTCCACGAGGTTCAATCCCGTCATTCCATAACCCGTCCTTATCCATAGCCAGGACGCCACATCCCGTTGAGATCATGCCACCCCATTCAACTCCATGGTACCTGGGAAGCCGGCCACGTGATGGCCCCAACATCGATTTTCCCCCTAGGGCGTCCTTCAGTCCAATCCATCCTCGCAAGATGTTAATCTCAGGGCATACCCCGTGTTAAACATGAGAAGCTGAGGAAAACCTCAGATGGTACACAATCCCCGCATTCGATGTGGGATGCCTCGGGCTTCCGTGCCCTCGAGAAGCCCTGTGATAAGGGACAGAAGATAGAGATGTTGATCCCCTGCCTCAGGACATGCCAACAATACCCCAACATGACCATTCTCCTTACTGAAGGTTGCTGCCCCGACAAGACCCCTTGGAGCGTCTCGACAGAAGCTACATAATTAACTGGTGTCCATGTAGATATGGCGCCGGGAAAGAGCTACAGGAACCCATCTTAATTCTATGAGGGAGACCTGGACAAGGTGACAAGCACCGAGGAGGAATCCACGGTAGGAAGAACTGACATCCCATCATCCGGTTTCGCTCAAGGATAAGACGTCCCTGAATAAGGAACGGATGTCGCCCGCCTTTGGAAAGCGGGAATGCGGGGCAATATGCCGCGCGTCCTCCCATGCATGACGGACATGCACACGCGCACCCCAGCTTAAAAGCGTCGAAAACAGAAAATGGTGAACCTGACGTGAATATATTCTCCTCAATACGGGGACAGGTAGCGTTCGTGGTGTTGGAAGATTAGCATGTCACCAGGTCCAGGTACCTATCACCGGGATGCGAAACCCGCCATGGGATGAGGCAGTTAGGATGTTGAGCACTCCTTTCTGTGACGTCGTCATCATGGATCCCTCTCGCTGACCATGGAAGAAGGAATGATTATGGTATATTGGATGTCGATTTCTTTTCATGTTAGTACTAATGGGTTCATCTCCCTACTTCAAGGAATCAGATCAATGCATCCGAAGCTCGATCTACACCTTCCCACCGGCGCAGGGGAAGGGGCAGTACCGAAGCGGCGACTCCGCGTGGTCCCAAAGTTTCCACATTCACTCTGGCATTGATTGTTACGACTGTCAGGTGCTCACGCCCCCTCTCCCTGTCAGAAATCATCCAGCGAAGGGTGATCAACGACCTGGTTCGTAGGTACGATGAGGAAGGGATCATCCCCACTAGGGTCATGGCCCGTTTGGATTTAGAGGTGGCTGCACCACACCATCATCATCGCCCCTAAGGGCCGTGTAGGGAGCCGCCCCTCCCCACTCCGACATTGAACCAATTCGGGAGCCTATCCCCAAAGCGCCTTGACACATCCCTACCCAATGCCAATAAGGTGGCGGATGTTCGGGTCTACCCGATTGGAGAACCGTTCTATGGGTTAATGGTAAGAGCCCCTGCCAGGCTGTGCTGACGCCGCCGCCCAACTCTCCAGGCTGAGGAGCAGGAAATCTTCGTCCCCACACCACCGGCTCCAACCCATCTGGCTCGACGCCAGCGTCGGGCGCGAGTGGAAGTGTATTCCCATCCTGGGGCACCAATGTCAGCAACCAATGTGGCCCGAGCAACTACTGACTCCTGTTACCAGACCCCCACACACGATGAGCAGGGGCAGTAACATTCCTAACATGGATCGAGGCACCGAACGCCCTGCTGGCAGGTTGGGTTAACTCTCTCAGTCGTGGGCACAAACAATGGCCACCACGGACCAATCTGCAGTTGTTCCACCCACCATGAAGGATCATTCTATGCCACTAATCTGGAACGATGAAGGCTTCACCGCGATAGGTACACTCTGGGTATGAATCTTTCTATCCCACTCCACTGGGTATGAGGTCACTCCCCCTACCGCTGTCCGTGATTATGGAGCCGTTGCGTATCTGGTCGCTCACTCACATGGAGGTCCTCCCAATGTCCCTTTCGACAACTGTCCCGGTGCTTCTCACACCCCAGCCATAAGTCCCCTCTGCCCCAGTGCTATTGCGTCCAAGAGAATCCTTGACAAAAATCATCCTTACCGTGAGGATCCACCCATGGGTAAAAAGTTAGGGCATCGTCGTTATAAGAGGAATGTCAGGGGAGTCCAGATAGAAATTAGACCAGTCCCTATCTCGGACTCTGAGGTGGAGTACGACTCGATGATGGAACCTTCCCCCCAACCCTTTGAGTCAAGGGCAGGTATGGAGACGCGGCGCGTCAGTCTCGTACTCCCCAAATGAGAGATCTGTATGATTCCATCCTCTCTCCGAAGGTATATCCAGGATGATGAGGACTTGGCATACCCCTAGGGTTCAAACCTGCAGTTACCACTGGCCTCCCTAGAAGCACTTTCCACCTCAGTCAGGGAGGGTGGGAAACTTTTCTGGGGACTGACGGAAGAGTTGCAACGTGACACACCCTCAGCGAGCACTGATAATGTGAAAGGAGGCCTGTTTTCCAGCCCATCCTATCGTGACATGGCATCTAGGGCACTGAACCCCTTGGAGAACGACGCAGGGATTGGCGGCCAATCGGCATGTTTTCTGTATTCCCCGTCGGCTAGCCCACCGGCCTGGCGGCCTGCCTCGATGCCATTTCCAGCTCCCCGAACATTCTCAGTTGATGAGCAGGGGAAGAAAGGGCCAGATCCCGAACTAGACTCATGGAGCTTCTGGACCGTCCTCACAATGGGCCACTTCCATGAGAATTTTTTTCTGGTCGCAGTATCCGATATTGATATGCCAGAGTCACTCACCCTAGGAGATTTTGAATGTTTCCTCCAGACTTTCCGGGTGACTCACTCCCATCTTCGCCATCAGCTAGCACCTTATCCCAGGAGTCAAGAACATCTCAAGGATATTGATGACCAGTGTCGTCGGGTCGACCTGGCTGCGCTCCCCACGGTTCGGCATCCCGAGTCACTTGGCCACCACATTTCCCTACAGCAACAATGCATCCAGAGTTTTCAAGTACTCTTCAAGGGTATCGAGGAATCCACCCCCCACACGCATGTCCATGGACGGTGGTCGTACGATGCCCTTATTTTCTGTGCAATCCATCGATAGCCCGATTCACTGGGCGGCCCTGAGGGAATGTCGCCAAGGGCAGTGGCGGTCATCATGGCTGACCTTTCAGATAAAGGAAATAGTATAGAGCTCCTCGATGGGGACTCTCCCCTTGAGGACAACCTGCTACTAGACCCATCTGGGAGGATTACTCGCCAACAGAGGAGCCTCCTAGGTCTTCCTACACCCACGGATGCCTTAACATTGAGCCGAAACATCGGCAAGGGTAAAGAGAACGTCGAGTCTGTATAGATTACCGACCCATCTGCCTCAGTACAGAAGGCAGAGGAAGACCTCGAGAAGGCCACACTACGCCAACAGCTTGCTGAGCCAAAGAGGCCGGTTGATGAGCTCTTGTCCGAACGCTTTACAGAGCAGAGGCCTGATTAAGTTAACAATATACCAAGACAGCAGGGGTAGGAGCACCTACTCCTTGATGAGATTCCCCCGAGAAACCAAAACCATGTTACGTTCGCCGACAGGGGAGAGGTCGGACCCCATGGAAAGAGGGCGTGATATGTTTTGCCGAACCCTCCCGAGCGGCAGGATCACCTGGGGGACCTTGCTCGGTTTCCTCCCGCTGCCCCGACAGTCACTCTGCCAGCCGCCCCGCGAGCTGCTAAGCTTGGATACCAGATTGAAGAGCCATAAAATGCGCTTGTGGTTAGAGATCCCCATCAGAATAGGAGTCTACATCCGGATGAACTAATGGAGGCGCTCATGGCCTGCTTAGAGGCCCTAAAAACATGGCAGGTGGCAATACCATTGGATAGAAAGCCATACCCAGTGTGGCTAGATGATATGCCGGCCCCTCCGGGATTTGGTAACCCCAATTTCTCTCCCTTTAATGGGACCGGAGACCCGCCATAGCACCTGGCCCACTTCAACTCGAGGTGAGGGCATATGTTAGGGACTCCGATGCAGTAGGAGGATGCCAAGCTCCGTTGCTTCGTTCAGACACTTGAAGGACCAGGATTTGTCTGGTACAACCATCTCCCTATCAGATCTGTGACTATCTGGGAGGACCTTCACCGGAAATTCCTCTACCAGTTCAGTTCCACAACCCAGAAGATGAACACCACAGACCTTTTAAGGTAAAAACAATGGCCCAATGAGCGATTCGAAGACTTCGTCTCCCGGTGTTAGGGGATCACGTACTCCCTTGACATGCCACTAACTCAAGAAAAATTACTGACAATGTGTGTAGGGAATGTCAAGGCAGATCTGGTTCCTTCTCTGATCACTCAAAATTTCCCGGGAGGGTTTTGGGACTTCTCAGACAAGGCTCAGCGCCTCGAAGAAGCCCTGCAACAGGCCAGTCAGGAACGCCCGATGCTTCCTGTAATCCCTGGAAAGAGAGCTGCCAGAGCCAACCCTATGGATGTGGCCCAGATAGAGGCCCCCAAATAGCTAGAGTTTCTACCAGTAAGGCCAGCTCAGCAGCCCCATAGGGGTCCACCCCCACGAGCATAGCCTCCGGCCCAGCAGCGACTGCCTCAAAATTGGCATGTGCCTCCGCGTAACGCACCACCACCACCTAGGTGAGATAATAAGGATCTGCATCCTCGACATGATCCACCGTCCCCTAGTCATGGCCAGCCTCCAAGATCCCCCTTTCTAGATAGAAGGAATCGGGCTTACATGTTTGACGAGGCCCAGGTCCCCGGTTATTTCTGTAGCGCCTTGGATCAGAGGATCGTGTGGCTGCCTGAATGCCGAAAGCCAGAAGAGGTGCATCTCACTAATCACCCTAACTACTTCCCTTATCACTGGACCCTAGGGAACACCATCCAGCGATGCTATGTGTTCATGGACTGGCTCCAAGTCCAGATTGACAACAACATAGTCATGTTGGGCCCAGCCCCAGCGCAAGTGGCAGGTGTCTTCATGAAATCAGATGGCAGTAGTGGCAACGAGGATGAGTGGAAGTAGGTTTTCGACCATGGGTCCCAGAAGTATAATGAATGGATGTCCTGTTGGATGGTTTCTCGTGCCCATGGAATCATCCATACCCGCCTGAGTCATCTAGAGCCCTCAGAATCTACAAGCGCCACTTGGGCATCGTCGTCCCAGCCTACCTCTTCCCAGAAGAGCAAGTGGTGACGCAAGAAGAAATAATGCGCCCTACCAATGCCGTCATCATCCAACACACTTGGAAATTTTATACCCCCGGAGATGGGGATCCCTCCGAGACTCCGTCTGGTAGTGGATGAATCCTCAAGTGAAAGCGCGGGGTATGCTTCGGTTAACACCGTAGAGTTGGTAAATCCCTTTTTGACTCTCGATGGTGAGGAACACCATGTGGACCTTCCCAATTTCCCCATCTGTCACCAACTTCAGCGGAGTCATGGCTATTTGAATCACTGGGGCATAACAGTCATCACCTCCAGTAAAGCCGTGAACGCTACTGAGACCAGGCAGCATGCCCGATACAGAACATAGCACATGCGTCCCCCTCACCCGGTGTCGACAGGTTCGCCTCCACCACCGTTTGTGTTGCTGGATCAGGTGGGACCACCTCGGCTATGCCGCGACCAGCCATGCCCGACCACCGGGCGACTATAGCCTTCCGGTCCAAACATGGCAGCCACCTCCCGGGCTTCAACTAGTGAACAATGAGATGTTCCTAGTACCAGTCAGTCACCGGTCCCACCGACAGGGCCCATCATGCCTCTAATCACAGAGCGGACTCCTGTAAGTATAAGCTCGCATTTGGCTCGAAATAATGATGTTCTGAAGCACCTGGATGGAATTCTGGAAAGGCTTTATATCCTTGAGGCTCTTCGTCTGTTGTTTAAAATACTTGAGGTGCTCGCCGAGGATCTAAAGAGCCCCCTCCAGTTTGAGACGGAGGTGGTGGCTGCAGAAGCCTTCCACACCGAGGCAATTGAGGACGTCGAATGTCAAGCGGTTATCTCATTTTATGGTGAAGATGAATACCTTCCCATACTGGGGCACATTTTCCTACTATACATCACTGGCTAGTTCAATGGTGTGGAAGTCCACTGCTGTCTTGTTGACACTGGTTCCGGGATTAACCTAATCTCAACTCGGACACTGCAGAAACTGGGGTTGTTTGAGGATGATTTACCTCCCTCTGACCTTAGGAACCAAGGGTATAATATGACCAAGCAAACTCCACTTGGCAATATTCTCTTGAAGACCCAGCTCGGCGGCCTAATTTCCAATACCAAATTCATGGTTGTTTCTCAGGACACCACTTACAACGCGTTGATGGGAAGGCTGTGGCTCCACCTTCAAGCAGCAGCCCCCTCATCGTATCACCAGTGCTGCAAGTACCCCCTCAACGGTCGAGTGGGCTTTCTCCAAGGAGATGCCTCTACTTTTTCCTCTTTTGAATCCCATTATCTAGCTGCTGACTATTACAATAGCAAGGACAGGAAGATCCTGGCAGGTGAGGATGAGCCCGCCACTGTCACAAGTGATCCCTGGGCAGGTTTGGACGACGCATCTGTCTTCCCAATCCATCGGTTGGAGGCCAAAACCCCAGAAATGGGGCAATTCTTTGTTGTTTCGAGTACCAGAGGAAGGAATATTTCCAGTTCCAAGCAATGGCGGGAAATCACCTCTCACTCCTACACCAACCAGGCTCAGGTGATCCCTGAGCCTCCTACCCCTATACGATATCGGGACGTTAGGATCATGGGAACGACATTATGACATACGTGTCTGTTTCACTGGGCCGGAATCAACGTGCTCAAGCCAACGCACCACGACTTCTTTGATGTCATTAAGTGTGGCCCCTTGGGCCGAAGGCCAGATGGGATTGGATCAATCACCTTTGTCGTCATGGTCTCCGTAGTGCATGAGTCTCCTGACGTGACGACCTCTGCCGCCCATGCTGGCACCAGCTTCCCATCAGGTTCTGGTAGCCCCGAAATGGCTCCACTCGTGGATGATCCCTCCACAAGAACAGAGGAGGACATGGAAGATGCTTCTCCTTCCTTTGAGGAGGGCGTCCCCACCACGGTCGACAAGTTAGTGCAGGTGAACCTCGGTTGCAAGGTGGACCCGAGACCCACATTGGTCAATGCAGCTATCCCCCCTGAGGAACGACAACAGTACGTAGACTTCCTCAGACAGCACCATGATGTGTTCTCCTAGATTTATGACAAGATTCCAGGACTAGATCCCTAGGTATCCATCCACCACCTTGGCCTTCCAGCAAACCATCGTGGGTTCAAGCAGCCTCCTAGAAAGATTCACCCCTCTCACGGTGCCATGGTTGAGGCCGAATTTGATAAGCTCATCAAAGCCAACTTCTTCAAGGAAGTCCAGCACCCTTGGTGGCTACCGAACACGGTTCCAGTCAGAATGAAGAATGGGCAGATTAGGGTCTATATCAACATTCACGATCTCAATTGCCACTGTCCGAAGGATGATTTTCCCCTTCCCATGATAGAGTTGTTGATCGATTCCATGACCGGGTTCCAAGTTCGTTTCTTCATGGATGGGTACTTCGGGTACAACTAGATCTAGATGGCCCCTGAGGATGAAGATTTCACTGCCTTCAGGGCCCCCTAGGGTACTTTCTTCTACCAGGTTATGCCATTCGGCCTAAAAAATGCGGGTGTCACCTATCAACAGGCCATGCATCGCATATTCAAGCCAATTCTTGGGACACTGCTGGAGTGCTACGTGGATGATCAAGTGGTTAAATCTTCTCAGCTCTAGGACCATCTCAAAGATATTGAGAAAGTGTTCATCTTCCTCCGTTCTCGCCACTTGAAGATGAACCCATTGAAGTGTGCCTTCGGGGTCACCTCCGGAAAGTTTAATTGATTCATTTTTTGGTAAAGAGGCATCGAGATTGACCCAGAGAAGATCCAGGCCATCAGTCAGATACCTCCCCCAAATAATATTCAGAAGCTGAGAGGCCTTCAAGGCCACATAGCCTATATTCATCGATTCATTGTGAATCTGGCCGGCAAGTGTAAGCATTTTTCTTGGCTCATGAAGAAAGGCGACGCCTATGAATGGGTTGAAGAGTGTATGATAGCTTTTGAGGAAATCAAGCAGTATCTGCTACAACCTCTGGTCATGATGCCACCCATTTTCAAAAAGCTGTTGGTCCATTATGTGACTGCCATGGAGTGATCCCTCGGCACAAATCTCGCCCAGAAGAACAACGAGGGAACAGAGAATAGCCTCTACTACCTCATCCTCATTCTCCTTAATGCAGAAATTAGATATTCTCCCATCAAGAAGAGCTGTCTGGAACTCATATTTTCCGTGCAGAAATTGCGGCACTACTTGCAGCACCCCGAGGTACAGCTGGCCTCTCAGGTAGACCCGTTGAAATACATCTTGAACCAACCTATGTCGACCAGCCGATTGGCGCGCTTGGCGGTGATCCTCCAGCAGTTCGACATAAGGTTCGTACCTCAGAAGGTCGTCAAAGGACAAGAGTTGGCAGACTTCTTAGCTTCCCACCCAACCTTTGTGGACCAGCCACTAGATCTAGGCATTCCTGATGAGGCAATCCTCTCAGTCAATCATGCCATCCCATGCTGGCAGATGCACTTTGACGGTGCCTCCTGGAGCCCCACCGGTAGAAGGATCATTGATTCTAGGCTCAACAGAGTGGGCCTGGGTATCATCTTCATCACCCTGTTGCAAGCTGTTCTTCCGTATTCATTCCTGTTTTCAAATGTCTTCACCAACAATGAGGCAGAGTATCATGCCCTCATCACTGGCCTCGAGTTGGCTCTCGATATTGACGTACCCCATCTATATGTAAAAGGGGACTCCAAGAATGTCATCAAGCAGGTCAATGGTGACTGTGCTGTCAGGAAGTCAGAACTCGTGTCATTGCTGGAGTTCAGCCTTTGTCTAATGGTTATGTTCCCCTCCCGGCCAGAGGTCGTTCACATTCCCCGGTCGCAGAACAGTCGAGCAGATGCTTTGGCCAGCCTGGCTGCATCACTTGCGGAGCCCGAACAGGATAATCTAATTATCCACATGGCGCAGAGTAGATTCATTGTTCATGTTATTCTGGAGGTCGATCGTGGCCCGCGAGTGAACCATCTCACCGCTGGTTCCCCTACATCAGGATCCCCGAGGGCATCAGGTGCGGTAATTGAGACAGTTCTTCACTGGAGGATGCCCTTGTTTGAATATATTTAGCACGACAATCATCCGTCGGATCGAGTCAAACGCGAGAAAATCTGATGCCGCGTGCCGCAGTTCACCCTTCAGAGCGGTCCCAGCCTTGAGAATCTCCTTTACAGTCATGGATTTGATGGTGTTCTCCTCTGTTTCCTTCAAGGATTCGAGATCCCACAGGCCATGCATGAAGTGCACGCTGGTTCCTGTGGCGCCCACTAGGCTGGGTCAAAGTTGTCCCACCAGATTCAAAGGCTGGGATACTTCTGGCCCTCCATGATCTACGACTGCATTCAGTATGCCAAGAGGCTTCATGAGTGCCAAGTTCATGATAACTTTTTGCAATGGTTACAAGATCCTCTCCATACTACCAAGTATTCTTGTCCCTCTGAAGTCTGGGGGTTGGATGTCCTAAGACCTTACCCGCCGGCGATGGCCCACCAGTGCCGGTTTATCTTGACCACAACAGATTTCTTCTCCAAGTGGGCAGAGGCAATCCTGCTCAAGGAAGTCAAATCATGTTCTATCGCTGACATCGTGAGCTCCGATATCATCTATCTATTTGGAGTACCTCACGCTGTCCTCACAGATAAGAGAACCAACTTTCGAGAAGCCGAGCTGAAGAAATTGTACATCGACTACAACATTCACTTTAACCACATGTCCCACTATCATGCACCAGCAAATGGACAGATCGAGGCTTTTTAACAAAACCCTCTTTAACATTCTGCAAAATATGGTTGTTCATAACAAGAAAATTTGGCCGTAAAAGCTCCCCAATGCCCTCTGGTCTTATAGGACGACGACTTGTAACTACACCCAGGTGACTCCATATTCCCTCATGTATGGAGCTAAGGCCGTCCTACCCATCGAGATCCAATTTCCCTCATTGAACATAGTGGTCTATGACCAGAAAGTGTTGTATAGAGTTTCCTAAATCCATCTAGACAAATTGGAAGTGCTGGACGAAAGTAGGCTTCGCGCGTTACATAACATGGAAAGGCATCAGAGCAGGATGGCTCAAGATTTCAATAAGAAGGTTCACCTCCGCTCCTTCCTGCAAGGTGACCTGGTGCTGGATCTCAGAGCGCCAACGATTCCAGGTAGGAAACCACCCATGTTGGAGCCCAAATGGTAGGGGCCTTTCATTTTCCATATGGTTTATCCAAATGGCGCGTATTCCCTAGTGACTATGGATGGCGAGTGTGTCACTCCTCCCAACAACGCCTAGTTCCTCCAATGGTATTTTTCCTGACCCCAATGGTCTGAGTTATAAGACCTTAAACTAAGATCCGTACATAGTCCAGCATGACCTTAAACTACATTTTCCCCTACATCTGGTCCCCCAATGGTACGAGTTCTAAGACCTTAAACTAATATCCTTACATGGTCCAGCATGACCTTAAACTACATTTTTTCCTAAATCTGGGCCACCGATGGTCCATGTTCTAAGACCTTAAACTAAGATCCTTACAAGGTCCAACATGACCTTAAACTACATTTTTCCCTACATCTGGGCCCCCAATGGTCCGAGATCTAATACCTAAAACTAAGATCCTTTCCCCATCCCGCACAACGTTAAACTGTATTTCGTCCTACATGATGTTAAAATACATTTCAAGAACTACGTGTTGCTTTATTCCCATCTTTATGGGATACGTAGGACCGCCTGAACACTTAGATTTGAGGTCTAGCCCCATCTCTTAGGAGAGCCCATGATCTCCCGGTTTCCTCGGTCTTTTGGCCTGCCCTTCCCTCAGGAATCCTCCATCATCTGGCCGCTCCCAGACTGAGCCCCTCGACCCTTTCCATTGGTCTGCTAATGTGTTCAGAGTACTCTGGTCTAGGACTTGGAGTGCTAGATTCAACATAGGCAAGTTTTTGTCCGCTTGTCAAGCTTTGTGTTCCCCTTCATTCGGGCCCCACCATCTTTCAGACACGGAGGGACCCCCAAGAAAGGCCTAGATACAACACTTAAGGGCTCTCCTACCGTCACAAGCCAATGTCCCCAAGGGTTTCGGGTAGCAAATTGATTCAAATCCTGTGTTGTGAATGTGTTCAGAGGATGATTCTCATTTGTTTGCCCCTACCTCTAGGCTAACACGATAGGATGCTGTGTTGCGAACATGGTCAGTAGTAATCCTCAGTCATCACGGCGGCTTCTTCGGGCCCTGAATGTTGGTTTCATGATTCACATTATGTTCCTCCCCACCGTGTCAAGGTATAATCTTGACACTCATTTTACTAACCCTCAGTACACCCCCAGACGTCAGACAGACCAAGCTGCGTAACGGTGTCTCTCAGGACCCCCACAATCTGAGTGCTAGAGTATGTGCTTGGGTTTCTTCTTTACAGGTTGCATTTAGCTTGACCCTCATCCACATGGGGAATTAGGAGTCGCCCAGACAATGAAATTCGGGACCAGCGTAGCTGGGAGCTAGCATCTCCTCCCCCCCCCCCCCCCCGATTGTTGAACCCTCGTAGGCCCCTTTGGTCCGAGGCTCCTCTCTAGGAACTGCGCGCAGTGGTAGTATGGGATTACGCCCACACCTGCATCAGTTATGCTTTATAGCATTGTGCGTGTTCCCACAGGTCCAAGCCATACGACCTTAAACTATGCCTCCAGGTCCAAGCCATACAAACATAAACTGTGTTTCCAGGTCCAAGCCATACAACCTTAAATTGGGCTGCCAGGTCCAAGCCATAAGACCTTAAACTAGGATACCAGGTCCAAACACATGACCATAAACTGCGATGATATCGTCCTGGCTATGTGCTGTTAAGACGCTACCTCTCAAGAACTATGCATGGCTTGATTCTCATCCTTGTGAGATATGTTGGAGCACCTGGGAACTTCCCCACAGGCCCATCCTAACTTTTCATGATCGGTCTCTTGGCCTAAATGCGTCCCTAGGAGCACATAGTAAGCAGGGTTTTTCCCACTCACGTTGGGTTTTGAAACCACTCTACTGTGTGTCTCCCATTCCCCTTATTCTTTGGTCCGAGTTCTAGGACCATAAACTAATACCCTTGGCTTTCCACGACTCAGTCACTCTTGTGGTATTGTACGGTGTGGTGCAGGATTATGTCCTCATTTATGTCAGGTTACTCAATGTACTGTGCATATCCCCATATGGGATGTGTCCCCTGTCCCGCACGACGTTAAACTGTATTTCATCCTACATGACGTTAAACTGTGCTTTTAGAACTACGTGTGGCTTGATTCCCATCCTAATGAGATACATAGGAATGCCCGGACATTTTTTCTTGGGTCCAGCCCCAGGGATTACCAAATCCCGTCCCAACTTATTGTCAGCCCCTCGTCCTTACTTCTTGGGAAGTGGTGTAATCATGACATCTACCCCGAATAAGTTCGATATGCCCCATAGTAATAATGGGAAGCGGTCGTTCTCTCGCCAGAGAGGTCCTGTCTGAAAAATGGGACGATCCATGATCAAGTTGGTACGTCCGCCTAATGCGCCTCCACCACAGTGGAACAATTTCGGGAGTGTTGGAATCTGTTCAAACAAACCACCACTCCACCTTCCATGCTTTGCGTGCCCCTTCATTCGGATCCTCATTCTCTGTCATGTCTAATGGGACCCCCCTAACAGTTTGGATGATAGACCTACGGTCCGCCTACTATCCTGCGCCAACATTCTGGAGGACTGGTCATGTCTTATGGTACCCCCTAACAATATGGATGATAGACCTTTGGTCCTCCTATTGTATCAATATGGATGATAGACCTATGGTCCGCCTGCTTTCCTGGGCCAACGTTCCGGAAGACTGACCGGCGATATTTGAGTAAGGCCCCGTGATGTGAACATGGTCAGCAGTCATCCCTCATTTATTATCCCCATTCCAGGCCAACACGATATGGATGCTTCATTTCTACCATGGTTAATTGTTATCATCCATCGTCGTGCCATATAGAGTTCCAAATTTGGGTAGCGTGATTCACCTTTCCTTTCCATCTCCCTATGTTCGGATGGATTTCAATACCCCTGGTATAGCCCCGCCTCCAGGGTCCTCTAGTATGATGCATCCATGCTCCTCTGAGTTGTGGTTGGGCACCGTTTACCCTGTCCCGGCATCTTGATTGTTGGATCCTTCTCGAGGAACTGGCTGAACTAGCCCTTGTAGGAATTGTCCTTCAGGAAGTCCTTGTCCCCCAGCCGATCTTTGACCAGCTCCAGCAGGTGCCACGTCAGCATGGGCATCTGTGACCTGTCATCCCAGGTGTTCATTGGAGGAACAGACTCATCGTATTGGTATCCCACCAGTGGGATACCTCCGATGCAGTGAACGTCCCAGATACTGATGCCAACATCCCCATGGTGAAGGTGGAATGTGTTGGTATCAGGAGACCACCAGGTGAATAGCTCCGGCCCGAGCTCAGGTTGACGGTGGAAGTGGAACTGTGACGTCCATACTGCCTCGAATAGGCCAATATGTCGTAGTTCATCCCCAAATAGGTCGCAAGTATGGTGAAACCAGAACTCCTAGGCCCACTCGCTGGTGAATTATCCCCCGGACCACAGGTCAGAATCCTTCAGCCAGCCCTTCGTGTCATCCGTGACGCTCTGACGGAACGTGCTCGTGTAGAGGGCCGGAGAATTCTATGTGACAGGCTCATCCCCAGTAATGGTCCTGGTGCTCAGGTTCTGGACATACACGTCCATATGTCTAGTTTCCCTGGCAGGATGGCCGTTGTTGGTGATGTTGTAGCAAAGAATCTCGTCCTCCCGGGTCACCCATGACTGCGGTGTGTCCTCCTTGAATCCCGGCAGAGGCACCTCCTCTTGGATGCCAAAGTTGCAGAGTGGGAGGTTGTCAAATAGAGGATACGTATTTTGGGCCGGAGTCAGTAGATTGAACAACGTCAGGTTGTTGGAAACGACCATCTTGGCGCCATAAACCTCCTCATTCGCCGCCATTTCGGTCCTACGAGCGGCGAATTCCCCCTCATCAACTCGGTTTGCGGCCATCTCGAATATTTCGAGAGTTGCACAAAATCAGGATGTAGTGCGCGAAATCAGAGAGTGCTGCACAAAATTTGAAGTGGCATCACGAAATCCAAGATTTTGGCACGCAATCGGCATGCTAGGGGAGAAATATCCCGACTACGCACGCAAGTGCGGCCAAAATTCGGAAGGAATTACGTGCTGCCAGAGCATTTTTACGCACAGCCGCGGGAGCAATTTCACGCACGAGAGCGGTAAGACTATCGTGCAGAAAAGCTTGAGTATGGATTCGGGAACCATCGCCCCTTTTTATAGGTAAGGCCAGGGTTCCGTGCTGTGCGGAAAGAGAATTATGCGTGGATCTTTCGTTTTGTGCGCCTCATCAGGTTTTTGCATTCCAAGTGACCAGGAGAGGCCCTTCTTCAGCAGTTCGGCGTTTCCCTCGGAATCCGACCATTGTGACCTCTCGTCGATCCAATTCTGAGGGGGGGGGGGGGTGGGGAATTTTTAGACGCCGAAAAATTCCATAACTCCCAGAGGAAGTTTCGAAATGACAAAGCGAAGTCATATTCGGAATCAGAGGCCCGATCCGGAGGCCCGGGAAGTGGTGCACGAAAAAAAGGAGGACTTGCGCGAAATAATGTTGTGCATGCAAAGCATCCCTAGGATTCACATAATTGATCCGGTGGTGCACGCAATTTTTCACGCCCCGATTCCACGTGGTGATGTTTTGCGCGCCGACGGTTCCCGAAGCGGAAGATTTCGTGCACTGCCTGGATTCCACACTGGCTAATGCCTATAAATAGAAGGCGACCCCAAACAGTTTAGTGTTGCAGAATTCGGAACGTCTCCTATGCGTGCAATTCGAACTCCCCCGCACGCAAGATGACTTCCACGTAATTAATCTTTTCACACAACCTTGCCCTGTGGTTTGCCTTTGCGAGCAACTCCACTGGCTTAAGTGAATTCGCCCACATCTACGGGTTCTTCCCTTGGGTGCAATCCTTTCCCCGTGCGCGCAATCCTCTTCTATGCACTCAATTCCTATCCTTTGCACACAATCACCTATCCGCGCTATCCTCTAGTCCTATTTCATTCCATCTCGGTGTTTTGCGCGCAATCCTCCTCTTTTAGAACAACACAAAGGACCCTTTACCTTGATGCCCCTTGGCTGCCTCTCCGTGCCGGCACCTGATGTCTTCCCTACCGGGCATGCGCGTTATGCGGTGTTTTCCCATACGGCCTTCCAGGCTCCTACGATGTAACCTCAGGGTCCCTTGGGAGGTGTTTCCCATTTCATTGTTTTGCCTTATGCTTCTCCGCATAGGCACGCTAACAGCTATTTCTTTTTCGCATAGCCACGCTAACGTGGACCCGTCAATGGTTCACCCTAAGGCCCCCCTTCACTATGTCATTGCCGATGCATTCCCTCCCACAAGGGGTAGAGGGAATTTTCCATGTAATACCTAGGGGTGTGGAGCGAACCCACCTCATCCAAGCTGCAGGATGTTAAACTGCTAAGCACCTCATTCATAACACATGACGTTAAACTGTGGTCTGACCCCGTGCTTCGCACGTAGGGTCCCCCAGCTTGGACATTCTTTACGCCCACTAATCTACAAATGAATGGATTCTTCTTCACATGGAATGAGATCATCCTTGTTGGAGTGGATTTTTTCCATGGGGGAAGGGCTGCCTCAGAGCGTAAGCCCCTAGCCTCTCTTGAGGAAGGTTTCACCCATTCACCTCCGTAGTTTCCCACTGCCAAGGCCAGTGGAGTCCCTTTCCCACTGTGATTTGCCGCACCACGGGCCTCCTTCCTGGAGTAAGCCCCGGTGCCCAGGGCCTCTAACCACGCGTAAGCCCCTGTTTCCTCTTCGGGCTGCTCAACGCATATGCCCCTTTCCGCTTCTCACGAACGCACCCTTTTTGACGTCATCATCTTGTCCCGGCTACCTTTTTTTTCTCACACCGAGCATGACTCACATGGGCCTAAAGCATGCATCAACCATGACATCCTCCTATGGGATGCCTCAACACGTAATCCCCATGCCAGCGAAACACGTGGACTTTGATATGTGCTATCGCATGGTACGTAGGAAGCCTCCACGATGTTCAAGCCCACCACCCAGTCGTTCTGACCTCCCCACGTCGGTTCCCCGACCATTATGGGCCGCCTCAGAGCATAAGACCCAAATTCCATCGTCCCGCATGACATTAAACTGTATCCCATCATGCATGATGTTAAATTTTATGCCCTGTACTATGTGGACTTTGATCCTTGCTAAAGCATGGTACGTTGGAAGCCTCCACGAGGTTGAAGCCCATCGCTCAGTTGTTCCGACCCCTTCACGTCGATTCACCAGCACCATTATGGGCCGCCTCAGAGCATAATCTCCATGCCTCACACCCAAGTCTCATCCTGACCTCTCCCTCGAGCCCACATGCCTTAGGAAACTCATGCCCTATCCCAGAGATCTTACTTCCTCCAGGCTCCAATCCATGCATTCATTCTCACGGGTCGCCTCTTCAGGTGTCCCGCCGTATCACCGAACAACGCAGACTTTGATTCCCTGCCATAGGAATACGTAGGAAGCCTAAACGATGTTCAAGCCCATCACTCCATCATCCATCATGATCCATACATAGGCCACCACATCCCAGTGAGATCATGCCACCCCATTCCACTACATGGTATCCGGGAAGCCTCCCACTTGCTGGCCCCAACATCAGTGTTCCTGCTAGGGGGTCCTTCAGTACGATCCATCCTCGCAAGATGTTAAAATCGCGGCATACCCTGTGTTAAACATTGGAAGATGAGAAAAATCTCAGACGGTACACAATCCCCGCATTCGATGTGGGATGCTTTGGGCTTTCGTGCCCTCGAGAAGCCCATTGATAAGGGACAGAAGACAGACATGCCGATCCCCAGCGTCAGGACATGCCAAAGACACCCCAATGTGACAATTCTCCTCACCAAAGGTTGCTGCCCTGATAAGACCCCTTGGAGCATCTCGACGGAAGCAGCGTAATTAACTGGAGTCCTTGCAGATATGGCACCGGGAATGAGCTTCATGAACCCATATTAAATCTATGAGGGAGACCCGGACTAGGTGACGAGCTCCGAGGAGGAATCCACGAATGGAAGAACTGACATCCCATCATCCCAGTTTCTATCAAGGAGAAGACGTCCCTAAATAAGGAACAGATGCCGCCCACCTTTGGAAAGTGGGAATGCGGGGAAACTAGCCGTGTGTCCTCCCATGCGTGACGGACACGCGCGCGTGCGCCCTGGCGTAAAAGCTTCGGAAACAATATCTCCACGACTCCTTTTTGTATAAGATATGGGAACTATTAATTCATAGTAATGCCTTTCAAACTCACTAATTATCTATCAATCTTCATGGACATAATGAATATAGTCTTTAGGGATAACCTAGGCAAATATTTGGTAGTCTTTATAGATGATATTCTGATATACACCAAAACCAAGGAGGATCATGAGGAGCATCTAAGAACTATACTAGAGACCTTGTAGAAGGATAATCACTATGAAAAATATAGAAAGTGTGAGTTATAGTTGTAGGTGGTCTCATTATTGGGCCTTATCATCACAAAAATGGGATATCTGTGGATCCCTCCAAAACAGATGCAATTGAGGGATGGTCGAGGCCAACATCGGTAACAGATATCGGTAGATTCTTGGTGTTAGCTAGATATTATCGACGATTTGTGAGAAATATTTCACAATTGTCCAACCCTATTACATAGCTATTTTATAAGGGACTAAAGTTTCCTTGGAGTGATGAATTCGGATAAAGATTCAAGGAGTTTAAAAAAGTCTTCTCATTGTACATGTGATCACTTTACGTACAAGTGGAGAACTTTTTATGGTATTCAGTGATTCTTCGAAGATGGGATTGGGTTGTGTGTTGATGAAAAATGACAAATTCATTTGCTATGATTCATGGAAATTAAAAGATCATGAGCATAATTATCCAACACATGATTTGGTGTTTTCTGTGGTGATCTTCTCTTTAAAAATTTGGCGGCATTATTTCTTTGGGGAGAAGTGTGAAATATATAAGGACCAAAAAATCCTCAAGAATATATTCACACAGAAAGAGTTGAGCATGCGCTAATGAAGATGGTTAGAGCTGATCAAAAACTAGGACTTCTCAATCCATTACCACCTGGGGAAAGAGAACGAGGTGTCAGATGCTCTATGTAGAATGGAGCCAGCAATTCTATCATTGATGAGAATTGAGAAGGACCCAATATTCATAGATTTAATGAATATGGACATGGGAATCATAAATAAGGGAATATCATCAATCCAATCACAAATGATTTCTCAAAAATCTCTTTTGGAAAGTTTAAAGGATGCTCAAAAGGATGATGTGTGAATTTAGAAGAGAGTGGAAGCTATAAAAAAGGAAAATTATTAGATTTCAGTGATAATAAAGAAGGAATTGTGAGATTTAGGAAAATAATATGAGTTCCATGATGTCCAAAGCTAAAGAAGGAACTTTTGGATGAGGCACATAATTAAAATTTCTCTATTCACCTAGGAACACAAAGATGTATCGATATCTCTGAGGGATTTATTGTGGGATAATGTGTATAAATAGATCGGTGAGAACACATCAATGTTTTTAGGGTGTCATCAAGTGAAGGAAGAGAGGCAAAAATCTAACAGGATGATGCCACTATTTCCCATACCAGTATGGAAATGGCAGAACATCACCATGGACTTTGTCACTAGACATCCGAAGAAATCCCAAGGAAACAATGCAATCTGGGTTATTGTGGATTGTCTTAAAATGGTATGCATAGTTCATTGTATTTAAAGAGGATTTTTCATTAGATAAACTGCCACAGATATATATTAGGGAAGTGGTAAAGATGAATGGAGTACCACTATATATTGAATCCGATCGAGATCAATGATTCACCTATAATTTTTGGAAGAGTCTTCAACATGCTCTGGATACTGAACTGAACTTGAGTATGGCCAATCATCCTCAAACTGATGGCCAATCTGAGCAAACTATTCAAACACTGGAGGATATGTTAAGATCATGTTCTATGGATTTTAAAATAGGGTGGGACCAACATCTTCCACTGGTTGAATTCTCCTACAATAACAGTTTCCCTTGAGCATCTGAATGTCACCATATGAATCCCTATATGGGAAGAGGTGAAGAACACTGAAATATTAGGAAGAAGTCAGTGAGCAAAAGATACATGGACCAGAAATGGTTGAAGAAATGGTGGAGAAGGTGAAAGCCATTCAGCAGCATATCAAGGTATCCCAGAGTCGACATAAGAGTTATGCCAATAAATGTCGATGAGACCATGAGTTTAAAGTTGGTGACATGGTATATCTATGCATATTTCCATGGAAGAAGATCATGAGGTTTAAAAATAAAGGGATGTTATGTCCTAGGTACATCGGCCCCTTTGAGATTCTTGATCGTGTTGGGGTTGTGTCCTATCGACTAGGACTTCCACCTACCTTGGCCAAAGTGCAGGATGTATTTCATGTATCCCTCTTAAAGAAGTATATTACAGACACATCACATGTTCACTCTTCAGAGGTAGTACAACTAGAGGATGATCTTTCTTACAAGGAGCAACCACTGAGGATCTTATATTGTAGATAAAAAGTTCTACGAAATAAGACAATTCCCCTCATCATGGTGTTTTGGTGAAACCAAAAATTTAAAGAAGCGGCATGGGAATTAGAGTAAGAGATGAACTAAATTTTCCCACATCTATTTCAGTGTTGGAAAAAGAAATTTTGAGGGAGAAATTTCTTAAAGGTGGAATATTGTAATGACCCAAACATTCATTAATGAAAATTCTTCTTGATCTAGTTAAATTTCATATTATGGTAATATAAATTGTGAACATCTTTGGTTTCAGGTTTCTAGATTTTAAAATTCCATTATGAATTTTGAATGTTTCTAATATAGTTGTTGAACCATGATCACATGATTGGTATAAATATAGGTCTTTAACAAATCCAATTTACTCAGACAAAGAATATGAAGGCCTCATCTAGTACACTTGCCCTGTACGAATCCCATTTGTCAGAGATCGGAAAGAAGGTGGATTCACTGGGACATGATCTTGACCAATGTAACACCCCGAGATTGTATAAGATATATATTGTTTTTAATTTCTTTCATTTATTCTGTTCTCCGCTACACCAAGATTATCTTGCGCTATACGCAACACATTACTAGCTTGCAATATACGCAACATTATTCTTGGATCGTGTAACACACAATTTCATGTTTGTTTGATAGTTTTTATTCTATGCAATATTGAGTGTGTATGTATATATATATATATATTCAATGTATAAATGAAATATGGTTGTATTTTGTTATACACAACAACAAACGAGTCTTTCACTACACGCAACCCTGATTTGCCTTGCATTACATGCAATCACGACCTTCCTCGATAGCGTGTGTTGTACGCAATACCCGGTTTCACTAAATGACAATATATTGTTATAATATTATTATGAACTAGCCTTTATAAATAGTATTAAATAAATTTTAAATTTTATAACATCATTATTCATCTTACCCATTTTCTACAACATCATATAAGAACAAAATAAAATTTTCGGGTAAAATAAGTATTTTAAAAAAATGCAGGTTTGCCGCCTTTTGATGGAGCACCTACCTTAAATCTAGTTTTGACATGTTTATTACTTTAATTTTAAATAATAAAATTATTCTTTGGAATCCGAATTTAATGTTTTACCTTGGATAAATTTTTCAAATTATTCTGATAACTTTCATATTTTAATGAATAGTAAAAACACGGTATATTTTAATTAAAAAAAACCTTTTTCATCGTAATAATTTATGTGGATAAATTATAATATTGAATGGTTTTAAAGAATAAATAGAATATATTTTTACCATTTAATCTAATTTATGTCATTAGCATTGATTTTACATTGAATTCATAGGTTAAATCAATTCAATCTTTTGGAATGTATTAAAGAAAAACCTGTTTTCTTTCAACAATGGGATTAATTTTAATTTAATTTCTGAAACTTCTGTGTATTGAATTTGGACAAATTGATTCCATATTTGGAATTATTGTGTCCCAATTATTTTAATATACTACTTTTTATTTTTGGGCATTATGAATAGTAACTACTGTAAATTTTATTTACCATTGTTAAAGGTAAATCGGGTAATTAAGGGTAAATATAATATTATATAATTACCCTAACACTTGTATTAATTCAATTAGATGATTATATTTCGTTCTAAGTCCTATTTTTGTCGAAATGGAATCCATCATAACCCACTTAAATGTGATTAAGACTTTTAGTTTATTTTATATAAAGGAAAGCGAAATATGTCTCACCCAAACATTAATAATTAAAGTATTTTAATATAAGTTTATACAGAATATAAATTCGGTTATAAATACTCATTTGAAAGATAAAATGTTTCAATTTATCATGGTAATTTATTTATAATTTTTAAGATATATTTAATTACCTTAATAGCTTTTACATTAATGATACAAAAATTGTTTCTTTAGTGAAAAATAAGTAAAATAGTTTTTATTGAAATAATAATACCCATAAAAAGACTCAAAAACATGAAAAAAAATATTGGTAGTGTATATATACACCATAAGAATCCAATGACCTAATATAGGACTGTTTTGAGTCTTATAAAATTGATTATGACACTTATATTATTTTATTTTATATGATGTCAAAGTTGTCACCTTCATAATTTAAAAAATATAACATTTTAAAATTTGGGTGTTTTAGAAGATAAATCAAACTAAATGTATTCTTATGAATGATATTACATTTATCTTTATCCTAGTATTTTTTTTATTTTTATTCAACAAATAAGTATAGTTAATAATTATACAAAAAATGTTGTAGTAATAATTTTATTAAGAGAAATATCAAATAAATGGTTTTAAAAATAGTAAAATAAAAATTATAAGAACTATTAAATGTTGTCCACTAATTTTATAGATTACTATGACATTTTAGGAACTTATTAAATATTTTATTTCTAATATATCCTATTTTTTTATTTTATTTAATTTCAAATAAATTAATAGTGTCCAAATTGACACTATTGTTATTTTATAAAAATAACATATTATTAAATAGTTTAAAAATCACAGAAATATATAAAAATTATAAATTTAAATATATATTGTCTATAATTTCATGAATTGTATAATTATGGATAATTCACATCACATAAGTAATTATTTATAACAATTTATAATTTAGAATCTTATTACCACAAATAAAATTTAATAGATTAAATAAAGATAAATCAAGTTGATAAATTTTAAAATAAATTCCCTACATGTCTAAATTTTATTGGTGGATGCGATTATAACCCAATATCATATAAAATTCAAATATGATTAATTTTTGGAGGTTTTTAAGTGGGTTTGGATTTATTATAAATTAATATTTTTAAGACTTCCAAAGGTGCCCCTCTGCTCCCTTATAAAAAGGTAACCCCTTCCCACTTCTCTTCAAATCCTTTTGTGCCTTGAAACATTTCCAAAACCTGGAAATTCCACTTCTAAACCACTCTAGTTATACCATACCAGTTATGGTCTTCTCAAAATACCAACCCTAGTGCCCTAAGAAAATGTTTAAAGGAGGTGCATCGAAGAAGAGGTAATATCTGTTACCGATTCTTTCAAATTTATTTCTTCTTCTACTTCCACTTATTTAGTTGTTTCATTATGAAGTAATAACATCAGTATTACTCATATTCTGATATGTTATTATAAATATGAAATAACCCTATTCCACCTTCTATCCATCCTACGGACAACAAAATCACCGCGCATGGATACGTACGGAATACCGTCTCCACGCCATGGTGTAATCGGTTTGCCACCACCACCTTACATGGATGGGTATAATGGTGTAAATAAATAACTATATATGATTATTGTAATGTGATATTGATTCTGAAATATTATACATACACTTCCATAAAATTCCACAATCATGGGAATGATATCATCGCTCGTGCGTACGTACGGACTACCGTCTCCATGACACGATGAGATTTATTCTCCATGGTAACCGTTCATGAATGATTATAAAGTATATATACTGAATAATAATGAAATATATGAAATAATAATGATACTTTATTTATGTATATATATATATATGTATTCCATCTACATAATTCCATTAAATTCAATATAGAAAAGAAAACAGTGATCATGCGTATGTACGGCCTACCGTCTCCATGAACGGTGTATTTCATTCCATTTATCAATCTATCATATATATATGTATATGAAGAATATTTATTATATATAAATCATGTTTTAAATTCTTAAATTAAGTAAATAAGGATATAATTAATAAATAACAGCAAGTCAAAACACGTACGATAAAAGAAACGATTTTACCCAAAACGCTGCTTTAACATGCATTTACAAAAGAACAGGTAATATAAAGTCATAAGTGAACCATATATGATATTATAACAATGAATATGATTCTGTAATAATTAAATGACATTATTTAAATAATTATATAGGAGTTTTGGATACATACGAAGCATATTGGACGTAAGGTACGGGATAACTTTTTCAATCTCGTTTTTATCTGAGATTGTTTATTCATAAGTATTTACTGGGGTTATATTTATCATTCATGTACCTATTTTATAAAAATGGTTTCATGTATTTTTAAAGTCCTTTTTACCCATTTTTTTCTTTTACTACATGGTATGTAAGGAATCCTTCTTTTGTTTACATTATGAGGTACTTATTTGACTTTTCCAGTAAAAGTACGAGAAGAATGTTTTTTTAACTTATACGGCATGAACGGATTTTTACGGTTTTATAACACCTTATTTTCATTAATATTACTCTATTATATTTAATTACTATTTTAAACAAAATCCTTTTCTTTTAACATTGAATGGGATTTTGTTAAAAGAAAATGATTTTGAAGAAGAAAGGATATTTTCCTCAAGAATTCATTTCAAGTGTTTTATCAAAACCATTTTCCATATAAGGTGGAATTATTTCATATGTTTATGTTTAAAATATAATATCTCTATGATTTACATGGTTTCACTATTCTTATGATGAAATTATGTCCATTTGTATTATATGGATTATGTTATGATGGGATGGGGTTTATGAAACCCATTTTATTCTTTCGGTAATGTTGAATGATTTATCTTTATGTTGTGGCACACATAATAATGATTTAATTATGAGATGGGTGGGACCTATATATATACCTCCAATGCATTGGGTAATGATTTATATCTCATGAGATATACATGGCTGGAACAGTAAGTTAATCCGGTTCAGTAATGTAGGACTGGAACGAGGAGTGAACTCGATTCAGAAAGGGACATTGTCCACTAAGATTGTCTTTGAAGCAATTCCTTTGCTACTATGGAAATCATATCATGTGCCTAATGGTTTCCACAATTACATGTTTTATTCTCATTATATTTTATCATGATTAATGTTTATTTATGATATATTCCTTATGTACTGCCATGTTTTTCAAGATTGCTCAAGAATTTGATGTTTAAATATTATGTTCATGTTTTGAAGTTCAAATGTATATGGTTTGTTTTATTTTCTCCATTCTAACCCTTTCTGAGCATTTGAGCTCACCCTTTATATGTTTTCTTTTCCCCAGGATATAAAGAAAGGTTTTAGGTAAGAAACAAGGGGAATATCGTTATGGGAGATGATGAAGATATTTCAACATGATTAGAAGTTTATATTACAAGTTTCCAAAGACACTAAACTACTACGGTCCATGAGTGTTTGTTTTTGTTATGTATTACATATTCTGAAAAATTAATGTAATGTCCATGTACGTCAAGCATTGGGTCTCTACAGTTGGTATTAAAAGAAAGGTTTAGTCATCCTATGGAAACTCGGATGCGAAAACATTATTGAGATCCCTAGATATATTTCTATGGTATGTCTAGGGATGTCCCTAAGGTATAGTATAACTATAGGTTACATTACTAGAATTATGATGACGACCATGAATAACCTAGGGTGAACCTAAGGTTTCATGGATTAAAGAATGTGTAATAATTTAGACATCATATAAGTGACTTTTAATGATTATGTGGTTCCTCGTTATTTTAATTATTTCTTACACTATGGTTTCTAGTTTTAGTCAACGAAGGGAATGAGATAGAATTCAGTTAACGTTGATTCCGATGGACAAATTGGTGACTGTGACCAACAAAATTGTGTAATGCCTAGAGATAAAGATATTGTGATTATGTTGAATCAGTCATCACGATATATGATTAACAAGGTGAACTTTGGTGGTATTCCTAAGTCATCAAATAAGAGGAAGATGGAATTTTATGCATGTTCGCATGGTGAGGAGCATATAAAAAAGATGATTGAGATTTATAATGAAGGGAAGAATAACCTTGAGGAATACCTCAAATTGAGGGAAAGATGTTATTTATGTGGAGAAAATGTCCATAGAGTGATAGACTGTTATGGAGTTCAATGTCTTATTTGTAGAGAAAATGGGAATTACCCAACTCAATGCACTGACATAAGAAGTTACTTCTAAATCAAGGAAGGACTTATTCCATGACAATCATTGAAGAGGATGGATTGAAGTGTTTATGTATTGGTATTAAAGAATAATGTTGTTGAGATACTTTTATGGTGTATTGGAATATTTTTGTATTAGTCTATTGTGGTTTTCAATAATTTTATGGTACTGGTAACCATGAAAAGTTATTCAAATATTTTGGAAAGTAGATGATATGCGCATAATGGATGGATAAGGAGAAAATGAAATATTTCATAGTATTCATGAGCTCATGACTGATATAAGGAAAAAGTGATATAATGGTCTGAGTATATAGAAAGTTTGGTATTTTGGTATATGGAAATAGTTAACTTTGGACAGCACTCATGTTTTCACTAAGGTTCTATGGTAATTCATGTTTCAAAAGAATACATTATTAAGGTATTCACATGTTTGGAATGTGACCAACAAGATATATCTTATGATATTTGGGGTATAAATGATGGTATTCATGTGATTATTATGTGACCTTTCATGTAATCATTTTCATTATACTATGAGATTGGACATATGTATGTTGGATACTCCTAAAGATTGGAATAGATTAATTTAGACATCACATAGTATTTTTTAAGGCTAGAACTATATTTTATGTAATAATAGTATAGTTTTAGAAAAATTACAACCCGTAGGACTGGAGACAACCCGTCGCGTCGGACAAGGTTGCGGAAATCGAACCCACAACCGATGTGCGACAGGCCTTCATCGCCTACCACTGGCCTACAGTAAGTCCCTGGTTTGTAGAAATTATATTTATTTTATTACGTGGTATGATAGATGATGTTAAAGTCCATTTTTGGAACCATGTATGATTAACCTCACTATAGATGGACTTATGTATATTTGATTTCTTATACTCACCTTTTATTGTGATAGGGACATATGGAATGACCTATCATTCTATCACGTGATCTTATAATACTTCAAGAATATCAAATTCATCTTTATATCTTTAAATAAGAGATGAAGCAGAAATTGTTCATGGAATGACCAATGATGATTTTACACTGAAATCATGTAGGTATTTATCCTTATACAAAAAAATCATCAACATTAGGGAAATGATCTTGAAAAACAAAAATACTGTCCTTGTACACTCATATCTGATGAATCTGATGGTACCTTAGATCACCAAAAATTTATGGCTTTCTGATTGTTGGAATTTTCCTAGCCATGTTCGCTACCACTCTCCATCAGAACATGATGGTAAGATTTCTCTTCCATATCCATATTTTAACCTATGTTATCCTATGTAGAAACCCAGTGATTAGTTAATTTGGGTCACCGTTACGTTTCATAATTTAGTTTTTAAAGTTTTGTTTTGGTATTCCTTTTTACCATGTGGGTTTCTATTAAAGAAAATTTCAAGTAGTAAACCATTTATAACCCCGACAAATTTCGAGGGTGAAATTCATTTTAAGGGCGGTAGAATGTAAAACCCCAAGAATTTATAAGATATATATTATTTTTAATTTCTTTCATATCTTCTATTGTGCACTACACAAAGATTATCTTGTGCTATACACAACATCGTATTAGCTTGCAGTATACGTAACATTAATCATGGATTGTGTTACACACAATTTCATGTTTGTTTGATAGTTTTTATTTTATACAACATTGAGTGTGTATGTATATATATATATATATTCAATTTATAAATGAAATATGGTTGTATTTTGTTATACGAATCAACAAAGGAGTCTTGCACTACACGCAACCCTAATTTCGCTTGTATTACACACAATCACGACCTTCCTCGATAGCATGTGTTGTAAGCAATAATGAGTTTCACTAAAAAAAAATATATTGTAATAATATTATTTTGAACTAGCCGTTATAAATATTATTAACTAAATTTTAAATTTTATAACATCATTATTCATCTTACACCTTTTCTAAAACATGGTATAAGAAAAAAATAAATTTTTCAGGTAAAATAATTATTTTTAAAAAAATGCAGTTTTGCCGCCTTTTGATGGTGCACCCACCTTAAATCTTGTTTTTGACATGTTTATAAGTTCAATTTTACAAAATAAAATTATTCTTTGGAATCAGGATTTAAAATTTTACCTTGGATAAAATTTTCAAATTATTCGGATAACTTTCAAATTTTAATGAATAGTAAAAACACGGTATATTTTAATTAAAAACAACTTTTTTCATCATAATAATTTATGTGGTTAAATTATAATATTGAATGGTTTTAAAGTATAAATAGAATATATTTTTTCCATTAAATATAATGTATGTCATTAGCATTGATTTTACATTATATTCGTAGGTTTAATCAATTCAATCTTTTGCAGTGTTTTAAACAAAAACCTGTTTTCATTCGACAACGGGATTAATTTTAATTTAATTTCTGAAACTTCTTTGTATTGAATTTTGAAAAATTGATTCCATATTTGGAATTAGTGGGTCCAAATTATTTTAATATACTACTTTTTATTTTTGGGCATTAGGAATAGTAACTACGGTAAATTTTATATACCATCATTAAAGGTAAATCGGGTAATTATGGGTAATATAATATTATAAAATTATCCTAACACTTTTATTAATACAATTAGATGATTACATTTCGTCCTAAGTCATATTTGGGTCGAAATGGAATCCATTAGAACCCAATTTAATGTGATTAAGACCATTAGTTTATTTTATTTAAGGGAAAGTGAAATATGTCACACTCATACTTTAATAATTATTGTATTTTTAATGTAAGTTTATACCGAATATAAATTCAGTTATAAATACTATTTTGAATGATAAAATGTTTTTATTTATCATGGTAATTTATTTATAATTTTTAAGATATATTTAATTACCTTAATATCTGATACATTAATGATGCCGAAATTATTTATTTAGTGAAAAATAAGTAAAATAGTTTTTATTGAAATAATGATACCCATTAAAAGGCTCAAAAAACTGAAAAGAACATATTTTTAGTGTTTATATACACCATAATCATACAATTACCCAATATAGGACCGTTTGAAGAATTATAAAAGTGATTATGACACTTATATTAGTTTATTTTATATGATGTCAAAGTTGTCACCTTCATAATTTAATAAATATAACATTTTAAAATTTGGGTGTTTTAGAAGATAAATACGACTAAATGTATTATTATGAATGATATAATATTTATCATCATACTTGTTTTTTTATGTTTAATTTTTATTCAATAAATAAGTATATTTAATAATTATACAAACAATGTTGTAGTAATTATTTTATTAAGAGAAATATCCAATAAATGGTTTTAAAAATAGTAAAATAAATATTATATGAACTATTTCATGTGTTAAACTAATTTTATAGATTACTATGACATGTTATGAACCTATTAAATATTTTAGTTCGAATATATCCCTTGTTTAGATTTTATTTAAATTCAAATATTTTAATAGTGTCAAAATTGACACTATTGTAATTTTATAAAAATAAGATATTATTAAATTGTTTAAAAATCCCAGAAATATTTAAAAATTATAAACTGAAATTTATATACTCTATAATTTTATACATTATCTAATTATTGATAATTCACAGCCCACAAGTAATTATATATAACAATTTAAAATTTTGAATCTTATTACCACAAAAAAAATTTAATAGATTAAATAAGGATAAATCAAGTCGATAATGTTTATAATAAATTCCCTACATGTCTAAATATTATTGTTTTATTATCAGAAAACCCTATATCATAAAATATTAGAATATGAGTCAATTTTTGTTGTTTTTAAGTGGGGTTAGATATATTATAAATTAATATTTTTAAGATTTCCACAGGTGCCCCTCTGCTCCCTTATAAAAAGGGAACCCTTTCCCACTTCTCTTCACACCCTTTTGAGAATTTAAGCTCGTTAAAACCCTAAACATTCTTATTCTCACCCTATATAGTTATACTATATAGGTTATGGTCCTCTCAAAAGACCAATCCTAGTGCCCTAAGAAGATGTTTAAAGGAGGTGCATCGAAGAAGAGGTAATATCTGTTTCCGATTCTTTCAAATTTATTTCTTCTTCTACTTCCTCTTATTTAGTTGTTTCATTATGAATTAATAACATCAGTATTACTCATATACTTATATTTTATTATAAATATTAAACAACCCTATTCCACCTTCTATCCATCCTACGGAAAACAAAATCACCGCGCGTGCGTACGTACGGAATACCGTCTGCATGCTGGGGTGTAATATGTTTTCCACCACCACCTTACATGGATGAGTATAATGGTGTAAATAAATAACTATATATGATTATTTTAAATTTATATTGATTCTTGAATATTATACATACACTTATATTCAATTCCATGATCATGGGAATGATATCATCGCTCGTGCGTACGTACAGACTACCTTCTCCACGACGCGATTAGATTCATTCTCCATGTTAACCATTCATGAATGAATATAAAGTATATATACTGAATAATAATGAAATATATGACATAATAATTATATTTTATTTATGTATATATATATATTTATGTCATCTACTTAATTCCATTAAATTCAATAAGGAAACGAAGATATCGTTCATGCGTACATACGGCCTACCGTCTCCATGAACGGTGTATTTCATTCCATTTATCAATCTATCATATATATGTATATGATGAGTATTTATTATATATAAATAATGTATTACATTATGAAATTTAGGAAATCAGGATATAAGTAATAAATAACAACATGTCAAAACATGTACGATAAATGAAATGATTTTACCCAAAACCCTGCTTTAACATGTATTTACAAAAGAACATGTAATATAAAGACATAAGTGAACCATATATGATATCATAACAATTAATATGATTCTGTAATAAGTAAATGACATTATTTAAATCATTATACAAGAGGTTCGGATACATACGAAGCATATCAGAAGTAAGGTAAGGGATAACTTTTCCAATCTCGTTTTTATCCGAGATTGTTTATTCGTAAGTATTTACTGAGGTTATATTTATCATTCTTGTACCTATTTTCTAAAAATGGTTTCATGTATGTCTAAAGTAATTTTTATCCATTTTTGACTTTTACTACATGGTATGTAATGAATCTTTCTCTTGTGTATCTTATGATCTATTTATTTGACTTTTCCAGTAAAAGTACGAGAAGAATGTTTTTTTAACTTATACGGCATGAACAGATTTTTACAGTTGTATAATGCCTTATTTTCATTAATATTATTCTAAAAGATTTAATGTCTATTTTAAAAAAAATCTTTTTCTTTTAAAATTTCATGGCATAATGTGAAAAGAAAATGATTTTGAAGAAGAAAGGTTATTTTCCTCAAGAATTCATTTCAAGTGTTTTCTCAAAACCATTTTCCATATAAGGTGCCATTATTTTATATTTTTATGTTTCAAATATAATGTCTCTATGATTTACATGGTTTCACTTTTCTTATGATGAAATGATATCCATTTTTTATATGGATTATGTTATGACGGGATGGTGTTTATAAAACCCATTTTATTCTTTGGGTTATGATGAATTATTTATGTTTATGGTGTGGCACACGTAAGAATGATTTCATTATGAGATGGGTGGGACCTATATCTCCCTCAAATGAATTGGGTAAATATTTATATCTCATGAGATAGACATGGCTGGAACAGTAAGTTAATCCGGTTCAGTAATATAGGACTGGAATGAGGAGTGAACTCGATTCAGAAAGGGACTTTTTCCACTAAGATGGTCTTCGTAGCAATGCCTTGGTTACTATAAAAATCATATCATGTGCTTAATGGTTTCCACAATTACATGCCTTATTCCCATTATATTTTATTGTGATTAATGTTTCATTATGATCTATTCTTTACGTACTGCCATGTTTTACATCATTGCTCAAGATTTTGATGTTTAAATATTATGTTCATGTTTTGACGTTCAAATGTATATGGTTTGTTTTATTTTCTCCAAAGAATTTGATCTCACCCTTTATATGTTTTCTTTTACCCAGGATATAAAGAAAGGTTTTAGGTAAGAAAACAATAAATGGGAAGATCGTTATGCGATATGTAGAAGATCTTTCAACATAACTAGAAGTTTATATTCCAAGTTTCCCAAGACACTAAACTATTACGGTCCTTGAGTGTTTTTTTTGTTATGTATTATGTATTCTGGAAAAGTAATATAATGTCCATGTACGTCAAGCTTTGGGTCTCTAAAACCAAGCCCAAGACGAGCTTGAACATGTTAAGCTTGAGCGGAACCGACAATGGGAGAAGTGGAAGTTAATAGAGATTAGCACATGAGTGATGTTATCTGAGCCACCCCAAGATTCTTTCACCATAGTACACCTTACCCTTTGGTATTATGCAGGTGTTATAAGTGGTTATGTAACAATACCCTTTCACTATGACTATTTACATTATTTTTGTATAAATAATGTTCATTCATTTTATTATTGTTACATTGTATATAGTTTTAAAACATAAATATAATTTTTAGTTAATATTCATCAAAGAAATCTATTTTGATGACTTAATGGATTTTTGAATTAAATAATATTTTACTAAAATATTATTATTAAATTACTTTTTATTAAATATAAATGATCATATAATTTTATGAATTCTATTGTAATTTTTATTATGGTTTGAAATCCATTTTTGTCAAAACCCATGGATTTTTAGTAAATGTCATTTTTTATTCTAAAAGTAAAAAAATCCTAGATTTGTAAAATTATTTAGATAAAATGAATATTATTTTTGGAATCAGGATGTTTAAATTATCAAAAGGTGAATTTTGCATAATTATCTGAGACAGTTGATGTTTTGTGTAAAAGTTAAATTTCATTTAAAAATATAATGTGTTTTATGACCTCGTAATATCCAAATAGTATTGTAATAAAATAATATAAACATTATGTTTGGCCAATATATGTTTTATAATTAAAATAATTTCATTTTAAATTTGTTTGATATATTTTACAAAGCTTTTGTAGATCCTCCAAGACTTATAAATCATTTTTCCATTTTAAATTGTTTACCTTGAGAGTGTGACTCACCTCCTCATAAGAAACCCTTTTATTTTAAAAGGTTCAGCCATTGTCCTTATAAAATATTTTTTTTCACTCCCCTTCGGAAAAAACCATGGCAAAAAACTGTAACACCCCGACACCTCTAAGCTAGAGCCGGTGCATTACCTGTGATATTGGCATGGTTATAAGGAATGAAAATCCCAAATGAAAAATCAGTTTAGTATTATTTAAGAAACTAGATATATAGATGTTTCTCAAATTACATTGGGATAGTTTACAAAATACAATACCAAACGAAACTAAGAACTCCATCCACAATAACTCAATAAACGATCTCCTCTTTGTCACCTGTTGAATGTAAACAATGAAAGGTGTGACATCAAATGCTCGGTAAGGGTTAAAAATATCAGAACCTTGAGTAATATAAAAAGTGAATCATAATCAATATATCATAATCAAGAAGGAATAGTGAATAAATCAAAAACTAATGCCATTAATAAACTAGAAATGAAACTACATCCATAGATTTTGTCATAGTGAAAACGTCATAGAAAATAATTATAACTGGGAATGAATAAAGAGAATGATAATTAATTGGATATCTTGTATCTAAAACATGAAAACATAATATCATAAAAATGGTTTAGTTTTATGGGTAGAAACCAATATGTTTTTTGGAAACAAACTCGAAGGGTTTGTCGCCAAACTGATTTGTCTCGAAATACCTACAGATGCATTGAGGGGCTATAGAGGGCCCCACCCACCATGGTATTTCCAAATCATTATTTATACATTGATTCAATACAAGATGAATATGCCTTTTCAATGTCCCTATAGAGTAGAGTGTACAGATTCATCAATATTTCCATAATTAAAATAACTTTTCAAATAAACAACATTTGTGAAATGGTATACGATTTAGACAAAAAACATATCCATGAAATGAGATTATTAATATTTAATATAAAAATAATTTCAAATGAAAAGTGATCTCAAATGGGCAGTAGGTACACAACAAAAGGATTATTAGGTGCACCACACAAAGTTAGTCACAACAAAATAGTAGTTGAGACAAAGTCTCTTACCACAATACAATCAGTTGAATCATATGACCAGAACATAATAACCCTTAAAAGAATCATTTCATAACATGAATATATATATGATCATGTTATTATATATAATATCCCAATACACATATTCCACATATAATAAATAAGTGGTGAAGAATAAAAAATCCCACAGAAATGAAAGTGAGATGAGAAATCCCTTACCTTATGCCCGAATGTGTTTTTCGTTTGTTTTAGTGACCTGAATAATATAATTTAGCTTCATTAATTAATAACTACATAACCTATTATACATTTAATTTATTTATTATAACCTTATTAGGTTCATTAATGTCCCTTTTAATGGGTTTAAGAGGTTCACTTTTATTGTTTTGGAAGCATTTGCTTCCATGGTTTTCATGATTCGTTTACTTGATCTCGTGAATGGAAGTTCATTTGAAATGTCGATAAATATTAATATTTGTTAATATATATTATTAGTTAAATTAAATAGATATAAATGATCTAATAATGATTATAGGTAATATATATGTGGATTAATCATTGGTTAAAAGTGTTTTTATATACACTTGGATTTAGCTTGGCAGTTTTGTATACAATGTCCTCGTTTTGTATTATTATTTCATATTATGAGTGTGTTAAGATTCCAGAAGATTAATGAGATGAAATAATTCTATTATTATCTAGTTCAACCATTAAAATGGACTCATGTCCAGTAATGATGATGAATGTGAAAACGAAACTCCGTCGTCCACAAAGGTTCTAAATTGGAACCTCATGGATGTTGATTATGTTTATAAAAATAAACGGGATGGAGAAAGTATATTAATTATAGTTATTCCATTCACTTGATATAATTCCAGTATATATATGATACTGGAGTTTATCATGGTCATTTGGACAGAGGAGGTGAGAAGTGAAAAATAAAAGTGTTGAACTTGAAAATAAAAGAAAAGTTGAGAGATCTTTTATGAAAATTCGGCAGCCTAACGACGTCGATTAAAATTTAATAAAATCAAATGATGATAACAAAAGGGTATCTCATAATATTGAATTCAAAAGGAAAGTAAGATGAATAAATAAAATCAAACCCCAACATATGAGAGAGGGATTTCAAATAGCTAACATAAATTAAGTGTTGACTTAAAGAAGAGAATGAAGGATTCCCTTACCTTGTAAATTAACTCCTAGATCTTGAAAGATGGGACCTTGGGGATTAGGGACACCTGGGGAGGACTTATAGAGGGGTAAAACCACCAGATCCTTGAGAATGAGAAATTTGGAATGAAATCTAACGAATGGATGAGTGGGTATTTATAGAAAAAGATAGGTAATTTTTTAATAATTTCAAATTGACACCACATTAGTGGCTTTTGTTAAACCATGGGATTTCCCATGGTATTTTCCCATAGTTTTACCCACGTGGGACACCTCATAATTTACTGTACACAAGTATACAATACTTTTATGTTTTATTATTACATCATTATGATGTCATTATACTACCGAAAACTCAAAACTGTATTTTTAATACTCCTGAAAAATTCATGTATTTTAGAAAAATCCAAAAGAAATTTCCCTAACAATATCTCGACATGTAGAATTCAAAAATGAAATCTAATTTTTGAAAATAATTTTCAATGTATTATTAATTTAATTTTCAAATAAAGTCATAGTTAATTCAGAAAATAGCAATCTTAAAGGTACAATTAGTTTTATTTCTCATTGAAAAACTAATTAAGATCTTATTATCTTATTGCCTTATGAAAATAAAATAATATTATTATTTACTATTCATAAGGGTCATATTACTATTCATATTACTATTCAGAAAAAAATCATGTATGTTTTATCAGAATCCAAATGGCATACTGATCACAACTCTAGATGACCATTTTTTGAAATTAAAAACCTAGAAGTGGAAAATTTTATTTAATGACTAAGTTTTGACTATCTTCTAAATAACCCAGTGTTGATTCAAAATAACATAGTGATTAATAGAATGTATTTAATACAAGCATACCATAAAATATTTGGGGTGTTATATTATTCCCTCCTTCAGAAATTTCATCCTCAAAATTTTATGTATAAAGCCCGCCGAAAATAGTGGGTGGTTCTTCTTCATGAAATCCTCTGGTTCCCATGTTGCTTCCTCCATATTCTGGTTTCTCCGTAGATCCTTTACTAGGAGACTTGTTCGATTTCTCAATACATGCTCCCTTGTGTCATTAATCCTGATAGGCTTTCACAGTATGATAAATCAGTTTCTAATTCTATTTCTTCATATGTGAGTAAATGTGTTGGGTCTGGCATGTACTTATTTAACAATGATATGTGGACCACAACATGAACTCTGGAGAGATTTGGAAGCATTGCAAAATGGTAAGATATAGATTTGATTAGTCCCAAAATTTCAAATGGTCTGAGTACCTCGGGCTCAATTTCCCTTTCTTACCAAACCTTATGTTGCCCTTCCATGGAGATACTTTCAGAAATATATGATCTCCCACTTAAAATTCCAAGTCATTTCTCCGGTTGTCAGCATAACTCTTCTTTCTACTTTGGGCTTCTTTGATGTGGGATTGTATTTTCTTCACCTTCTTCATGGTCTCTTCATTATGTTCTTGGCCTATAATTTTCATCTCACCAAATTCATCCCAACAAGTTGGAGTTCTACATCTATTCCCATATATTGCTTCATATGGAGCCATTTGAATACAAGAATGGAAACTATTGTTGTATGAAAATTTCAAAAAAGGCATGTATTAATCCCACATACCTTGGAATTCAAGAGAACATTACCTCATCATATCTTCTAGAGTTTGAATTGTCTTTTTAGATTATCCGTTGGTTTGTGGGTGATATGTGGTACTCAAATGAAGCTCAGTATTCAAAGGCTTCTGGAGACTTTTCTAGAATTTTGACATAAAATGGGTATCTTGATCAGAGAAAATTGATAGAGGTGCACCATGTAGTCTCACAAATTCATTAATATAAAGTCTTGTCTAGCACTCATGTGGTTAATCCTCTCTTATTTGAAGGAAATTTGTTGTTTTAGTAAGACGATCAACAATTACACATATTTCAATATTCCTTCTAGATTTCCTTTGTAGTCTGGTGAAAAAATCGATTGTATTATTATCCCACATCCACATAGTAATAGGTAGAGGTTTCATCACTCCTTTGTGATGTTGTCTCTCCACCTTCACAAGTTGAAAAACTAGACACCTTGACATGTAGTCAGAAATTTCTCACTTCATATTATCCCACCCAAAATATTCCTTCAAATCTCTATACATCATGGTGCTACCCAAGAGTGTATAGAAATTTGAGCTATGAGCATCGTCTAATAGTTATAGTTTTAGCTCAGGTACTAATGGAATGCTTAACCTCTTCCCAAACATCATAACACCTTCTTCATACACGAAGTCATCCAGTCTCCCATCCTTAACTGCAATAATTTTCTTTTGCAGATTCTCACCATCATATTGAGAAATTTTATCCTATCTAGTAAATATAATTTATCAATAATTTAAAATAGGAGTGATATTTCCCCTTCTTTATCAATTCCCATATCCATATTCAGTATATCTATGAACATAGAATCTCTTTCAATCCTCATTTGAGTCAGAAGGCCATGATCTTTCCTGCATAATGCATCTGCCACCTTATTTTCCTTTTCTGGGAGGCAGTGTATTGAACAATCGTAATCTTTGAGTAACCCTAGCCATATTCTTTGCCTTATGTTGAGTTGTTTTTTGTGAAAATATATTTCAAACTCTTTTTGTCCTTATAAATCTCACATCTCTATCCATAGAGAGAATTCCGCAATATTTTCAGAGAAAATATTATAGATGGTAACTCAAGATCATGAGTTGTGTAATTTTTCTCATGAGTCTTCAACTATCTTGATGAATAAGAAATAAATTTATTTTTTTTCATAAGGATGCAACCCAGTCCATTATTTGAAGCATCTCTGTATATTACAAATCCATGACATTCAGATGGATGAGTCAAAATAGGAGCATTGACCAATATTCATTTCAATTCATCGAAAAATTCTGTACATTCTTTTTTCCACACAAACTTAACTCCTTTACATGTGTGCTTGGTTAATGGATTAGCCATTTGGGAAAAATTCTCAATGAAACGTCAAAAATAACCTACTAATCCAATAAAACAGCATTCCTCAGTTATGTTTGTTGGCGTGGCCAATCATGGATTGCCTTTTTCTTCACAAGATCAACTAGGTTTCCATCCTTAGAGAAAATATGGCCCAGAAAAGAAACTGGTTGATGCCAGAATTTTCACTTTCTAAACATCCCATAAAATTTATTTCTTCTAAGAGTTCTCAGAATAACTCACAAGTGATTCTCATGGTCTTCATAGATTTTTTATTATAGGAGGATATCATCGTTGAATTCCCCAATAATGTTATCAAGATATTCATTGAAAACTCTATTCAATAAATCCATGAAAACAGATGGTGCATTCACCAGTCCAAAAGGCATTGCAGTAAACTCGTAATGCCCATACCTAGTTCGAAATGTTGTTTTCAGAATATATTCCTTGATAAGACTCCATTGATGATATATTAATTGAAGGTCAATCTTTTAAAAGTATTGAGATCCATGAAGTTGGTCAAATAAATCATCAATCCGGGGTTGAGGATACTTATTATTTACTGTAATAGCATTGATTTCTCTGTAATAAATGCATAGCCTCAGGGATCCATCTTTCATCTTTAAAAACAAGAATGGGGCTCCCCATGGAGAAATTATAGGTAGAATAAATCCTTTTTCAATCAACTCTTTTAGTTGTTTCTTCATCTCTACTAACTCCATAGTGGCCATTCTATATGGCGTTTTTGATATTGCTCTTGAACCATGAATTATGTTAATCGAAAACTCAATTTCCCGCTCTGGAGTATGTCTAGGTAAATTCTATGGAAACACATCAATGTATTCTTTCACTATATGCACATCTTCAATATGAATATTTCTTTCTTCATCCATAGATATTGGGTTCTCTTACTCTCCAAGAATTTCATTCAATAGGAAAATTGGGGGTTGGTCTAGATAAGACTTATATGGCGAAGTCTCCGCTCTAGAGATAAGAGATTCTACACAATTTTTAAAAATTGTAACTTCATTTTTCTTACAGTAAATCTTTACATAATAATTTGACAGCCAATCCATACCAAGAATTATATCAAATTCATTCATGGGTATGATGATAAGGTTAGAAACTAAATCACGTTTTGGTGTTTGGAGGGGGACTATTCTACATGCCTTTGTTGCAATGATACATCCCATGGGAATTTTGACTGAAAACTTCTTTACCAAATCAAATTGTACATCTCTAATTTTCATGGAATACTAAGAGGATATAAATAAATATGATGATCAAGAATCAAATAAAGTTTTGGCTAATTTTGATGAAACAATTAAAGTACCTTCCACCATTTCACTAGGAACTTCAACCTCTGCGGTTGTAATCGCATAGGATCTCCCTTGCTCTCTTGGGTTTTTCTGAGCCATGTTTCCTTGGTTCTTAGGACTTTAATTTTCATAGCGTCCCATATCTCTGTAATTGTAGAATTTAATATCATTGAAATGTTTCTTCCCCTTGCATTCACCAGATCGATGACCCTTTTATCTGCAGTTATAGCAGACTCTCATACCTTTCAAGCATTTCCCAAGATGATTCTTTCCACAGTTCTAGAATAATTGGAAACTATTCATTCCATTTCCCTTCTTTGGTGCTTCTCTATACCCTTTGTTATCATAGTACCTCTTTTTATCTTGGTTTCCTTTGAAAATATTTGATCTAGGAAATTTCTTCTCTATTTTGATGGCACATGATTCAATTTGATCATATGATGAAAATGTTTGAGAATCCAGTGCCCTTCGAAGACTTGGATTAAGAGATTCAAATAAAAGATCAAACTTGTCCGCCGAGTCACATAACTTATCCATGGCATACCTAGATCCCCTTGTGAAGGTAGCCTCATACTATACAACATTGTCTTCTTCCCTTTTGTTTCAATCCAAGGACTTTCCTCTTCATTTCAGTTCGTTGCTCACAAGGTAAATATTTTTTGATGAATATTTCCTTAAAAGTAATACATTCCATATCATCTATCTCTTATTCCTCTGTGGTATTTTGAATCGAAGACTACTATTGATCCGCGTAGTCCTTTAGAAAATATACTGCTAGTAATACCTTTTCATTTTCATTGCATATTAACGCCATGAATATCTTTTCAAGGGACTTGATCCATTGGTCAAAATGCACTGGATTAGTAGTCCCACTGAAAAATACGTGATTCTACCGCATGAAATGATCCAACACATGTGTGGAATGGTTATTTGTTAAAACTTGAGTATGTTGTCCCAATATGGTCATGATCTGATCTGCTCCAACGTTGACTGTGTTGACTTGCTCGGTAGGGAGATCCCTACCTTTCCCATGAGTATTGATTCCCCTTCTTCCATTAGATTCCATATCTAAATAATGGGATTCACTATATTAGTTTATGAATCTCAAATATAAAATCACTCAACATAGATTGAAATTCTATGCATATCTAATCTTATAAACATGGTTCCTCTAAGGAAAAATTTACATTAACTCCTTCATAATGGATTGTAAAGAAAATATGAATTATCCTAAGAATATCCCCTGGGAGTGTCTTAACAAAGAGTGAATCAAGGCCCATTGTCGTGTGCCAGGATACCCTGGGGCAAGACCAGAACTCCTTGTCAGAGATTTCACTCCTAGGTTCCATTTTTCCAGAGCCTCCTCTACCTGCTCCTATACAGACAGAGATATATTTTCTAGAAGGATTCAAGTCACGAACCAAATCTTGTCACTACCAAAACCGGCACCCGACCTAACCCGTGGCATGTCCCGAAGGGCGTTCCCGATCCCCACGGGCTGGAACAAGTTCCCAGGTATCAAAAACCATAAATTGGGAACGATTTACCCGAGTTTTTATACTTAAAAGAACAAATGAATCCAAGAAATCAAATCTGGATTTTTCAAACCAAAACATATTTTACTAAAATTCAGAACTGAATTACACAATTTTAAACAATGTTTGAAGACCATTACAAAGGTAAAAATCCAAGAATTGATAGCCTATGAACCTATACATGGAAAGAGGCACCACCCTCAAGACATATCCACGACACTGCATCACTATGGACAGCTAAAACCCCGAACCAAAGGCATAAAACATGTACCCAAACCTGTCACATAAAATAAGTAAGTCTACTTACACCCAAAGGTTTATATAGGGTGTGAGAGAAAGCCCAGTAGGATACCACCACTAAGAGATTCCATGTGATAAACATTTCATGACAAAAAACATTGCATGTTTTGTAAATAAAAAAAATGCTCGTTTCTCTTTTCTAAAGGATGCAAGAATAAATGAAAACAGTTTTCATGTGAGCTAAATTTAAAGGACCAACAATTTTAAAATAAATAACTATTATACCTAATTTTCCAGCCAACAATAACGTATACCGACAGTAAGTACAAAGGACCTAATGAGCATAAGTAATAGGAAATAACCCCTAGGAACTATCTAGCTGTGGGTCCCAGGTACCTCGTATCTCAGTGAGAGTAACCACAAAAAATATATATTCTCATGCACGAGCCACTAGTAGGGAACATACCCATAACGTAGTAGTCCCCAATCATCATCATCATAGTTTAGTTAGAGTTTTAAGTGTCAATCTTGCGAACTAAAACTGAGGCCAAACCCCACGGAATCACTAGTATACTAGTACACGTCCACCCACCTAGATACCCAGGTTTTCCCTTTGTGCTCAAAAAAGTTCAACAATCCATGAAATATAGTTTTCACATGAAAATATCACTTCCAAATCACACATTAATCAAACAGACCCATGTACATCACACAAGTCATAAATTCCACTTTTCATTCAAATGCATTTTGAAATCAAACTCACACCAAAATTGCCTACAACACTTTTCACATTTCTTTAACACTTCCACAAATCCTTTAAATAATTTTATAAAACCATTAAAAGATATTCAACACACATAATATCCAACACACATGTCACATAATACCTTTCTCACAATTACAATTCATTTTATCAATAAAATCACACGAAACTTCCCACACCTATGTTTCGCATACAAAACACTATTTAGTAAAACATTTTGGAAATTTATAAAACAATATAAAAATGTTTGACATCTCAAATCACAACATTACCATTCAAAAACCCACATTAGGTGAACAAATTCACCCAAACAGTACATATACACCCTTTCCCAACATTTTTAACAAAATAAAACATTTGCAATTTTTATAAAACAAACCCAAGAGGTGTAACCATTGTTTTCACACTAAACCCATTTCAAAACCTTCATTAAAAACCAATATCATACCAATACCAATCCAAAATATAATTTTCAGCCCTAAAACAATTATTGAACCACCCTTAATTGTTATAAAAATACATCAAATAATACCACAAAGAAACACATGAAAAACACACATTTTAATAAATCACCTACAAGAAGTACAAGACGGTTTTACACCTTAAACTCATTCAAAAACCTCTTTTCAAGGCCAACATGACAATAAGGAATTAACAAACAAGATTTTGAATCCCCTTTCAAGAGTAATAAATCACTTTTATATGTTATAAACTAAACCCAAACAACACCCCAGGAATCACACATGAAAAGTACCCAATTTCAAGCTAAAATAAAACAAAAAATTAAATATTTAACCAAATACATCAAAAAAAGTTTTCACACCACACATAACAGATTATAAACATACTAAATTAATAAACCAAGAAAGATAACTCATCATAAAATGGTTACACATGGAATCACGTACCCTTTTGTGTCGAAACCCTCAAAACATGGTGTGAAACCTTAAGCTCACCATCGCTGCACCACAAGGGACATAAATTTAGATCTGAACCACAATAATTTACCCAAAAGACACCAAATAGGACCTTAGGATCTAACCCCAACTTCTGGATATGAGGAACTTCTAGAAAGGGGAAATAAAACTAAAAGAGGAAGGAAGGAACAGACAAGTAATTCCTTTACTTGAAATATATTGAATAAATCAGCCCCAATACACCAATATATGAATCTCCAAGTACCAAAAACTGGTATGGACGTTTGAAGGAGTCAAATTAGGTCATTTGGGGACTGAAATGGGGGAAAAGGATGAAAATTGAAGGAGTTATGAAAGATTCATTATACCTCGTTAAATATGGTCTATTTGAGAAGTATTTTGAACGATATCCCTAATCCGAGGGGTATATGAGCTCCAAAGAGGCAAAAGAGTTAATGGGGGTGATCCTGAGGTGTTTGGATTTGGGTGGGAGGGCGAATCACCAAAAAAAAGTAAACAAAGAATTAGATATTGAAATTTAAAAAAAATAATTTAAAGCAGGAAATGGGCTTACGGGCAGGCCCATTACCTTAATCAAAAACCCAATTTCACCATGCTTTTGGATTTCTATGTTGTCCAAATGGATATGGTGGTTTTAATATATCAGGTGATGCCAATTGGAAAGTGGAATGTGTATAAAATAGTAAAAAATTGAAGGTGTTATAGATGAAACAATTTGTTTTTTAAATCTGGAATTGGGCTCACGGTTTGGAACAAATTTCCAAAACCCACCATTTTCATCAAAAATGAGTGGTAAACCCCCAAAACAAATAAGGAATTGAAATTAAATGAATAATGAATTTAAAAAAATGGCATGGGTGTGACAAATCTCCCCACCATAAAACTTTACTCCCTCGGAAAGACGCATCAAGGAAAAAGCAAAAACCAAACCCAACCGAAAGGCAGAAATGGACTCCTTTGCTAAGCTTCTCCCCCAAAGGCCAAAAAACCTCCAGTTATCAATTATGGTAGGAATAATTCACAACCAAAACATACACCTCTTTAAGAAATGATCAAGCACATTCAGATTTATCCTAAAAAAACTCATCAACCACTATCTGAACAAGGCTCAAGAAATTTACCCAAACAAACAAGAACATCAAACAAGGTTACACATACCATGATATAACTAAACCATTGGGCACTCTCCAATCCCAGCATTTATCCAACCAATATGTATGTGGTTATATAGATCTGAACGAGATTAACAACTTCCAATCCAGGACCAAGGAAAAAAGTGATTTACTAATAGAACGATACCCAAATGGGCTCCCCACCATAAGAGACAACTTAATGTTTTCCGAGACAGAATCAAGACACTAACAGGGTAACCCCGAAAAAACTGCTCGGTACAAGGGATAGAATCCCATTATACATTTTAAAAAATTATACATGAGACTCATAGTGGGTCTCTCCAACATAAGAACCAACCATCTTAACTGACCAACATGGGTCGGCACAGAAAGACCCCAAAACATAAATAGTTGGGACGACTGCACGGTTAGCCCACGCAGTTTGGGAAACTGTGCACTAACCATGTGGATCCTTATACCTACATGGTTTTCTGGGGACTTTTTACTACTAAATGTGCAGTCAACATTTCTATACAAATCCAAAACCTTTCCCCAAAAACCAAAGTAAACCGAAGTGGAAAATAAAGTCATTGAGAGATAACATGGGGATGAGTCCCTCCACCTCTTTCCACCGAACGAGATCAACAGAAGCAAGATGACAACACCAAAGGTTTAAACTATTCCCATCAATCATACTAAGAACAGTTCTTTGTATAAGGTTAAAAACTACACTTGTATTTTCTCTGACAACGTGCCAGCTTCTCTCCAGGACCTATGGCTGGAGCTGGAATGATTGAAGCATCTTCGGCCTCGCAGTTAGTATTTGGAAACCACAAAATAGAATTTCTTCTTTCAAAGCTACAAACAACTACATGAAATCCCATATGGGTTCACCAATATAAAACACACTACATAAATCACTTTACCCTAACATGTAATTTCACTGAAATAAGGGTTTAAGGGATGCACTCAGATCACACCTTGTTTCTTTGGGTGAGAAACAACAAAAATAAAGGACATATATAAACACCTTCTTCTAAAACAAAGGATGTTGAGATCTCCCAAAAGGAGAGACACTTCTGAAAAAAATAGACTCACAAAATATTGTACAAGTTCACCTTTACAATCAAACGAGCATGCGACATCACAACGTGTTACTGAACATGACCATAGCAACTGATAGAAATAATACAAGGAGGGGGCCTTATACAACATCCCCAAACATCAAAACATTCCAGAAAGTGTCCATAACTGCCTCTCGTGGCCAGATTTCCCACACGGGTGGTTTAACATAAACCCCTTCTTCGAAGAGACTACGAAGGGCTCAGAGGCCCTCTTAGACACTATCCATACTGACAACCCCAGACAACTTCCACCTTCGACGAATCATGTAGCTTAATAAACTAAGGTCACTTTCAACCATCCCCGACCACTCTTCCGCAACAAGAGGATCTAAAAAAACAAGAATGTAAATGGTGTAGAAAAATTCTATAAAGTTCAAGAATATATTCCTTACATTTATCAACTGGAGGAATTTCCAACGGCGAAACAATCTGGGTTTCACTTCAGTTGTGCACTAAACCTAAATGGGGGCGTACCCTATCAAACAGGAGAACCCAAGGACCCAACCAAGTTGTTCCATTGGTAAAAACATTCCACAAAATAGATCCAAACACATTAATGGAACAACCATAAATGTGTCCTGAAACATATATCATAGTAGAATACTAACCGGACCTTCTACCCAGCTTACCGACCAACCACAAACCCAAAACACATTTCGAACAGGAGGGGTTCATGGACACAAAACATCCCACAACATCAACATTTTCCAAAAACATAAAATATACACCATCTCAAAGAAATTTATCAAGACATAATGTTTTTCATTAAAAACATTTCTTTGAAAACCAATGGTTCAGCGGTTGGTGTATCCACCAATGGTACCCCATGGGCCTCACACATGCATGTTTTTGTGCACAACGGTCACCCTCCTCATATTCGTCTTGGGAATCATCCAGTCATGCCATAAACCATCCATAATCCCATATAACCCCATGAATGTGTTTTCTCATGAAAATACCAAAGTTTAAAACAAAAATTCTTTCCAAATTTCAAAACCAAAACGGTCAACCAACACATCCTTTTTCTCAAAAGTGCTAACCATGAGATCAAAATCCCTTCTCACATCTTTCAAAACTTTTAATAAAGATGCAACCATTTATAAATGAACTCCCTTTAAGTATATTCACATCAATTTCAAAACATCTCATCCCATTAAAACACTCATTTATTGTTTAGAAAACTCTATTTGAAACATTTTTCAAAACCAACTTTAACATAGTTCCTGCTTTCAAAAGAGGTGTAAGCACACTATTTTCCATTTAAAAACAATTCTGAAAATTCAGTTCCACCATTTCATAAATCAAACCATTCCATATTTATTTGAAAATCATTTCACAAAAACTTTACACTACATAAAACCAAGTCACTTTAAAACCAAAGTTCCATGATTTAAAAACTAAAGCAAAAAACAATGAGAGAGGAAACTAGTTTCAGTGGGTTACCTGGACATATGTTTTGCAGCCATATTCAATTCCCTTCACCAACATAGAGAGTGTTCTAGGGAATATCCCTGGATCCACATGGATTTCCAAACCCTGTGAGCTCACTGAGACCATTAACCCAACTCTCTTTTCATTTCCCCTAATCATCATCAAACCAAGAAAACCAAAGGACTTAGATAAATCCCGACATTCCCAGGAGACTTGAGTCCCGACATGAGGTGTGGTGATCAAGAACACAACCCATAATCGGAATTTCATTTCCTGACTATCATATCTCCAGACTACCCCGACTATTTCCCAAATAACATGACTCAAATAGAGAGAACCTCCTCTGATACAATTTTGTCACGAACCGAATCTGGTCACCACCAAAACCAGCACCTGATCCTACCCGTGGCAATTCCCAAAGGGCGTTCCTGATCCCTACGGTCTGGCACAAGTGCCCGAGTATCAAAAATTGAAAATTGGGAACGATTTACCTGAGTTTTTATACTTATAACAATAAATGAATCCAAGAAATTAAATTTGGATTTTTCAAACCAAAACAGCTTTTACTAAAATTCATAACTGAATTACACAACTTTATACAATGTTTGTGAACCATTACAAAGGTAAAGAATTAAAAAATTGATATACCAAGTACCTCCACATGAAAAGGGGCACCGCCCTCAATCCATAATCATGACACTGTATCACTATGGACCAGTAAAACCGCGAACCAAAGTCATAAAACCTGTACCCAAACCTGTGACATAAAATAAGCAAGTCTACTTACACCCAAAGGTGTAAGAATGGAGTGAGTGAAATCCCAGTAGGATACCACCACTAAGAAATTAAATGTGATAAACATTTCATGGCAAAAAGCATTGCATATTTTGTAAATAAAAAAAATGCTTGTTACACTTTTCTAAAGGATGAAATAATAAATAAAAACAGTTTTCATGTGGGATAATCTTAAAGGACCAACAATTTCAAAATAAATAAAAAACCTACTAAATTTTCTAGCCAACAATACCATATACTGACGGTATGTACAATGGATCTAATGAGCATAAGTAATAGGAAATAACCCATAGGCCCTAGTTAGCTGTGGGTCCCAGGTATCTCGTATCTCAGTGAGAGTAACCCCAAAAAATATCTGCTCTCATGCATGAGCCACTAGTATGGATCATACCCATAACCTAGTGGTCCCTAATAATCATCATCATAGTTTATTTAGAGTTGTAAGTGTCAATATTGCTATGTGAAACTGAGGCCAAACCCCACAGATTCACTAGCATACTAGTACATGTCCACCCACCTAGATACCTGGGTTTTCCCTCTGTACTCAAACAAGATCAAAAATCCATGAAATATTGTTTTCACATGAGAGTATCACTTCCACATCTCACATTAACGAAACAACCCCATGTACATCACACAAGTCATAAATTCCACTTATGATTCAAATGCATTTTGAAATCAATCTCACACTAAAATTACCTACAACACTTTTCACATTTCGTTAACACTTCTACAAATCCATTAAATAATTTTATAAAACCATTACAAGATATTCAACTCACATAATAGCCCACACACATGTCACATAATACCTTTCTAATCTTCACAATTCATTTTATCAATAAACTAACACGAAACATCCCACACAAATGTTTCGCACACAAAACACAATTTAGTAAAACATTTTGGAAATTTATAAAAAATTCTAAAAAACTTGACATCTCAAATCACCACTTTACCATTCAAAAACCCACATTTGGTGAACAAATTCACCCAAAAAATAAATATACACCCTTTCCCAACTTTGTTTAACCAAATAAAACATTGTCAATTTTTATAAAACAAACCCAAGAGGTGTAACCATTGTTTTCACACTAAACCCATTTAAAACCCTCATTAAAAACCAAAATCATAATAATACCAATCCAGAACAGAATTTTCAGCCCTAAAACAATTATTGATCCACCAACAATTTTTATAAAAATACATCAAATAATACCACAAAGATACACATGAAAAACACACGTTTTCAAAAATCACCTACAAGAAGTAAAATACAGTTTTACACCTTAGACTCATTCAAAAACATCATTTCAAGGCCCACATGACAATAAGGAATTAACAAAATAGAATTGGCCGCCCCTTTCAAGAGTAATAAATCACTTTCATATATTATAAACAAAACCCAAACATCACCCCAGGAGTCACACATGAAAAGTACCCAATTTCAAGCTAAAATATAAGTAAAAATTAAATTTTTAACAAAATACATCAAAAACAATTTTCACACCACAAAAAAAAGATTATAAACATACTAAATTAATAATCCAAGCAAGATAACTCATCATAATATCATTACACATGGAATCACCTACCCTTTTGAGTCGAACCCCTCATAACTTGGTACGAAACCTTAAGCGCACCACCGCTGCACCACAAGGGATATAAATCCAGACCTAAACCACAATAATTGACACAAAAGACACCAAATTAGACATTAGTATTGAACCACAACTTCTGAATATGAGGAATTTCTAGAAAGGGGAAATAAAACTAAATGAGGATGGAAGGAACAAAGAAGGAATTCCCTTACTTGAAATAACTTAAATAAATCAGCCCCCAACACCAATATATGAATCTCCAAGTACCCAAAAATGGTATGGAGGATAGAAGGAGTCATATTAGGTCATTTGGAGACTGAAATGGGGAAAAAGGATGAAAATTGAAGGAGTTATGAATGATTCATTTTACCTCATCAAATCTGGTCGATTTGAGAAAGATTCCGAAAGATATCCCAAATCTGAGGGGTATATGAGTTCCAAAGGGGAAAACGTGCTAATGGGGGTGATCCTGAGGTGTTTGGCTTCGAGTGGAATGTCAAATCACCAAAAAACAGTAAAAAAGGAATGAGAGATTGAAATTTAAAAATAATAATTTTGAAGCAGGGAATGGGCTTACGGGCAGACCCATTACATTAATCAAAAACCCAAATCCATCATGATTTTGGATATCTATGTGGTCCAAATGGATATGGTGGTTTTAATATATCAGGTTATGACAATTGGAAAGTAGAATGGGTATATAATAGTAAAAACTGAATGATTTATAGAATCTTTTTCTTTTCAAACTGGAATTGGGCTCACGGTTTGACCCAAATTTCGAAAACCCACCATTTTCACAAAAATGAGTGGTAAACCCCCAAAACTAATCAAGAATGGAAATTAAATGAATAATGAATTTAAAAAAGGGTATGGGTGTGACAATTCACATAATCTATTCCTTACAAAAATACTAGGACTTTCTTGTATGTTTATCCTCAAATATTGCCTTGTGGCTTTGTTCCCTAATATAAATTTCCTACTCTAGTTTCCATGTTTTCTATTAAACATCCACTAATACCAACTGTAACACCCCGACCCCTTTATTCTAGAGCCGGTGAATTAAATTTGATATTTTAATGGATAGAAGGAATGAAAATCCTAAAAAAATGATCAGTTTAGTAGTCTTGAAGAAAATAGATACATAGATTTTGCTCAAATTACTTTGGAAAAGTTTACAAAATACAATACATAATGAAACTGAAAATTTCATCCACAAGAACTCAATAAAAGATCTCTTATTTATCCTCTCATAAAAGTAATCAATGAATAGGTTGACCTCAAATGCTCAGTAAGGGTTACAACTAGTGGAAGCATGAGTACATTAATAAGTTAATCATAATCAATCTGACATAATCAATATGGTATTGTGAATAAATGAAAAACTAATGCCATTAATAAACTGAGAATGAAACTGCATCCATAGATTTTCTCATAGTTAAAACCTCTTGGATAATAATAATAACTGTTAATGAATAAAGATAATTATTATTAATTGGACTTCATGTATCTGGCACATGAAACCATAATACTATAAAAACGATTTTGTTCTATGGGTAGAAACCCATCTGTTTTTTGGAAACAAACTTGAAGGGATTATCGCAAAACTAATTTGTTTCATGAGACCTACCGATGAATCAAGGGGGTATAGAGGGCCCCAACCACCACTACGTGTCCAAATAATTCTTTATACATTGATTAAATACCAGATTAATATACCTTTTCAATATCCGTATAGAGTAGAGTGTACAGATTCATCAATATTTCCGTAATTAAAATAACTTTCCAAATAAACACCGCATGTACAATGGTATACAGTTTATACAATAAAAATATCTATGAAATGAGATTATGGATATTTAATATAAATATAATTTAAAATGAAAATTTATATTAAATGGGTAGTAGGTACACCACACAAGGATTATTAGGTGCACTACAAAAAGTTAGTCACAACAAAATAGTAGTTGAAACAAAGTCTCTTACAACAATGTAATCAGTCGAATCATATGACCAGAACATAATAACCCTCAAATGAACCATTTAATAACATTAATATAAATAGAATAATGTTATTATATATCAAATGGAAATACACATACATCACATACAAGAAATAAGTGGTGAACATGAAAAATCCCACAGAAATTAAAGTTAGATGAGAAACCATTTACCTTATGCTTGAGGGTCATCTTCGTTTGTTTTAGTGACCTGAATAATAAAATTTAACTTCATTAATTATAATCTACAGAACATATTATACATGTAATTGATTTAGTATAACCTTATTAGGTTCCTTAATCGACATATTAATGGATTTAAGAGGATGAATTTTATTGATTTAGAGGCATTTTCTTCCTTGGTTTTCATGATTGTTTACTTGCTCTCATGAATGGAAGTTCATTTGAAATGTGGATAAATATCCAGATTTGTTAATGTTATTTATTTGTGACATTAAAGTGATATAATTAATTTTATAATGATTATAGGTTATTTATATGAGGATGAATCATTAGTTAAAAGTTTTTGATAAACTCCTGGATCTAGCTTGGCAGTTTTGTATACAATGAACTCATTTTGTATTATTATTCCGTATTATGAGTGTGTAAAGATTAAAGGAAACTAATGTGTTTAAATGAATCTATTCTTCTCTTGTTCAATTATTCAAATGGTCTCATGATAAGTCATGATAGAGAAAGTGAAAACAAATCTTCGTCGCCCATAAAGGTTATAAATTGGAACCTCATGGACGTTGATTTCGTTTATAAAAATAAAAGGGAGGGAGAAAAGATATTGATGATAGTTCTTCCATTAACATGATTTAATTATATCATATAGATGATACTAGATTTTATCATGGTAATTTGGATAAAGGATGTGAGGAGATAAAAATAAATGAGATGAATATGAAAATAAAA